>OX608079.1:13798190-13854714 GCA_951509765.1 Sphenella marginata | reverse complement strand
TTATTTATTTATTTATTTGTTTATTTGTATGCTTATAATTCAGTACAAAGATTTAATCTTATATAACAGCACTGAATAGTATTATAGTCATATTAAAAATAAAAAATATTATGCCAAAAAAATAAATATAATAATAAAATAAAACTAAGACAACAACTTAGATTTAATTTACAATATAAAATATTAAAAAACAGATAACAAAAAGTCAAGAGTTTAAGTTTTAAAGTTAAAAATATAACAGTGATGTTTAACAGTGTTATTTAAAATGTTCATATATTAACTTTTTAAATTGCATTGCGTTGCTGACTAATTGCAAGTAAGGGGGTAATCGATTCCAAATTCGTATAGCGTTTATATAGAAATGTTGATCTGAAAAAGCAGTGTTATGTTCTATTTGAATAATACGGTTTCCTCTTTCTGACCTGAAGAAGTTTAATTTTTGGTAAAGATAATGCGGCTGTTGTGTGTATATTATTCTATGAAGGTAAATTACAGTTTTACAATTTAAAAGATTCTCGAAGGTAACACCAAAAATAAGTTTGGAGTAATGAGATATTCGGTCAAATCGACGTATGCCAAATATATATCTTGCAATACCATTAAAAGCCACGTTTAATTTGCGCCTACTGGTTACGTCACAGCTAGAAAACAATTCACAACCATATAGTAACGTCGGTATTAGGTATGATTTAGCCAGAAGCATTCTGACTTCAAGTGGTATGAACCATTGGCTACACCATAAACTTCTTAACATCCCGTATACTTTGCCGGTTGTGATGATAACGTGATCATTCCAGTGAAGGTGTTTATTATATGTGATACCAAGATTTTTTACTTTATCCACGTATTCAATTTTAGACTCACCCAGAACTAAATCGGGAAAAGATGTTACAATTTGTGTTTTTTTGGTTACCAACATATATTTGGATTTGCTTGGATTGAGACATAAGCCGTTAGTTGCAGCCCAAGTTCTTACATTATCCAAGTCAACATTAATTTTACGTACGCAGTCATCGAACTCTGATGCTTTGCAGCTTATATAGAGTTGTACATCATCAGCATACATTTGAACATTACAGTATTGTAACTGACCCGGAAGATCATTTGCATAAGCCGAATAGAGTAATGGGCCTAAAATAGATCCTTGAGGGACACCTCTTGTAAGGTCGACACTACTGGACTTTTTACTCCCATGAAAAACTGATTGTGATCTGCCTGTTAAATAAGAAGTCATCAGTTTCGCAGCTGTAGACGAAAAATTAAGTAACCTGGTCAGTTTTAATACTAGAATTTCGCTATTAACGGTATCAAAAGCCTTTGAGTGGTCCAAGAGAATAAGAAAAGATATTTTATCATTATCAATTTGTGATCTTAAATATTCCGTAACATCAATCAGAGCGGTTACACAACTATGTTGTGGTCGAAAGCCAGATTGTCTAGGAGTAAGCAAATTGTTGTCCTGAAAATATTTGCTGATTTGCTTATGCATTAAGCGTTCAAGTATCTTAGACAGAAAGGGAAGTATAGCAATTGGCCGAAACTCAGTGTCTGTTTTGGGTATAGGTATGATTTTAGCATGCTTCCATAGAGTAGGATAATCTGATTTGGTTATTATAGAATTAAACAGGTGAGTGATATATGGTAAAATTGCAGGAAATAAAATTTTTGTAAATTTTGGATGGACTCCATCAGAGCCAATAGCATTGGACTTAATGCTTAAAAAACTTTGAAATATTTCAACTTCAGTAAAACATCTAAAATAAAATGAATTTTGGTCATTTAGAGTAGCATGGTTCTTGTAATAAGTAACATCAGCCGTAGACGATGGTAGGTTCGTAAATTTGCAGTTTAAATCATTAACATCTAAATCCTCTGAACTGTCTACTGCTTTTCCAATGATTCCAACCTTACGTATTTCATTCCATCTTGCCTTACTATCTAGACAGTTTTCAAATTGTGTTTTATAGTATAATCTTTTGGCAGTTTTAATACTTGTGTTAACTTTATTTCGCATAGTGCGAAAAGCAGAAAGTAGTTCAGAGGTTTTAAACCTCTTCCATCTTGCATAAGCTATATTACATTGTTCAAGTAAACATTTAATTTCAGACGTAAACCAAGGATTGTAATTTGTTGTTTTCCTTTTTGTTTTCATTGGAACAAATTCTTCGAAAAGTTGTTCAATATTTTCTTGGATAAACTGAAGTTGATCATCTACGGACGGCATATAGTATGTGCAACCCCAATCAACATTTGAAATTTTATCGTATAAAGCAGACAGATCTATATTCTTAAAATCCCGATATCTGTAGTTTTCATTAACCTTTTTTAATTTAAAATCGTAGGTTAGAAATAGGAGATCATGTTTAGAAAACACGGGGGCAGACATTTGCTCAAACAATAGAATTTTTGACAATGTATTGGTAAAAAATATATCGAGAAGCGAATTTGAGTTAGAGGTGTAGTGTGTAGGTAAGATTTTATTAACAACATCTAGGCCAATATATTTCATTTCATCTGAGAATGAAGAATCTACGAGAATGTTGCTATTAAAATCACCTGATATTATAATATTATTATATCCCACTGTGATGTTGGACAGCTCCGAGAAAAATACCTCTGAATTAATATTTTTGTTTGGTCTATATACATTGCCAATCAGTAATGTAATAGAACTTGGCAGTCAGTTTTTTTCGCTTGCTGTTGCTTTTGTTTTTTTTTGTTTTTGGTTTATCACTGCTGCTGTGTGGCAAAACTGTCAACCGCAATTAAACAAACGGAACTCAGTGGCAATAGCGAACGGAAACTGTGCAACAACAACAACAATGCACTCCATAGTTTACAACCAAAAAGTGTAAAAATGAAAAGTAAAATGTGCAAAATGTTAAAAATACGGGCCGAACAGAGTTTTATATACCCAGTTGTGGGGTGGGTTTTATGACATTTTGGCAGACTCGAAGGACATTTTTTTATTTTATTTTATTTTATTTTATTTTTTATTTTATTTTATTTGATTTTATTTATTTTATTTTATTTTATTTTATTTTATTTTATTTTATTTTATTTTATTTTATTTTATTTTATTTTATTTTACTTTATTTTATTTTATTTTATTTTTATTTTTATTTTATTTTATTTTATTTTATTTTATTTTATTTTATTTTATTTTATTTTATTTTATTTTATTTTATTTTATTTTATTTTATTTTATTTTATTTTATTTTATTTTATTTCATTTTGTTTTATTTTATTTTATTTTATTTTATTTTATTTTATTTTATTTTATTTTATTTTATTTTATTTTATTTTATTTTATTTTATTTTATTTTATTTTATTTTATTTTATTTTATTTTATTTTATTTTATTTTATTTTATTTTATTTTATTTTATTTTATTATACTTATTTTATTTTATTTTATTTTATTTTATTTTATTTTATTTTATTTTATTTTATTTTATTTTATTTTATTTTATTTTATTTTATTTTATTTTATTTTATTTTATTTTATTTTATTTTATTTAATTTAATTTAATTTTATTTTATTTTATTTTATTTTATTATACTTTATTTTATTTTATTTTATTTTATTTTATTTTATTTTATTTTATTTTATTTTATTTTATTTTATTTTATTTTATTTTATTTTATTTTATTTTATTTTATTTTATTTTATTTTATTTTATTTTATTTTATTTTATTTTATTTTATTTTATTTTATTTTATTTTATTTTATTTAATTTTATTTTATTTTATTTTATTTTATTTTATTTTATTTTATTTTATTTTATTTTATTTTATTTTATTTTATTATACTTTATTTTATTTTATTTTATTTTATTTTATTTTATTTTATTTTATTTTAATTTATTTTATTTTATTTTATTTTATTTTATTTTATTTTATTTTATTTTATTTTATTTTATTTTATTTTATTTTATTTTATTTTATTTTATTATTTTTATTTTAAATATTTATGGCTTCATATGCAAATAGTCAATACTTTCGGTCATTGGGTGTAATAATGAAATTACTTGATTAAACAAAGGGACCAATAAAGAGGCGCATCATTTGTTGCAAGGACACTGTGCTGACACTAAAGTTGCTCTCACACCAGAGCAAAGGAGACTACACAGCGCTGGCGATTTTGGTTGCTAAACGTTGGCTGGTGGTCGCTGGTTGGCGGTAGTGACTGTGTTTTCGAGTGCTCTGCGGCTGACTGCACTGTCGACACTGTCAACTTTACTGTCAACTTGACTATTACAGCGAAAGAATAAAATGTGGTGAAAAGCAGTTACAACAACAAAATTAACAACGATACCAACAAAGATATGATTACTAGCAACTTTTCTGGAGAGGAAATGCAGCAGCAGCAGCAAGAGGAGCTTGGAAATAGAAAAGCGTACACCATCAGTTGTACGAAAATATGCGTGACAAAGGAAAAAGAAAGAAAAAAGGAAATGTGAAAAATATCTCAAAAGAATTGTGAAACAAGAAAATGGCGAAAATGGCAAAATCGAATTAAGAATACAACAACAATAATGCTTTGAAGAAAATGTCACCAGCAATTGCATCACAAGTGAATATAAGTATATGTATGATGTACATATGTATATATTATATACATACTTATACATAGTATATTTACATGTCAGCTATCAGCATCAATCCACACAGCGCATACCGAAGACGTAACGAAGACGAAATTAAATATTTGCATGCAGCTTAAAAGCAACTCTGCGTAGAGCTCAATGCACAGGATGCACAATGTCACTCGAAGAATGCACATAACCTAGAAAAATATTCTTGACGGTAGTACCTACTTATGTATATATGTATGTAAGTAAAGTGTATGTATAAAAATTGTTGACCTAATAATTTATGAAAAGGAATGCGCGCGGCATTGAGGAAAATGCAGAGATTGTGGTTGAAGTTGATGAAAATGAAAGAACAGCAGTGGTAAACTTTAAAGTGGCTGCTTGCAGTGAATGTCGCAGATTGAAGATATTTTGTGGCATGTGTTTTATTTTGCTAAGTAGTTCTCTGAAAGATCGACCATGAACATCTACTAGGGCCTACCAGGGCGTCGTGATTGGTTAGTCGAAGCATTAGGCTAAGTTATATGGCTTTCGGCGAACTGTTCACGCTGTTTATATGTGACCCGGCTCTATTTTTATGTCCGTGACTTAAACTGGGATCCTGTTACTATACCCCACTGAAAAAATTTGGATCCGGCTTAGTTCTACTTTCGGTTTCGGCTTCAATGTCTTTCGGTCTCGTTCCGTTTCCCGCTTTGCTCCGCTTTCCGTTTTGTTTCGATTTCCTTCTTCAATATGTATTTCGGTCTTGTTCCGTTTTCCGCTTCGTTTCGGTTTTCATTTGCGTTCTTCCACTTATACGTACTCGTATGTACGAGAACGCTAAGTTCTTGAACATGTATTTCGATTTAATTTTAGTTCCGGTTAATTCCGTTATCGGTTTAGTTCTTCAATAAATATTTAGGTTTAGTTCCAGATTAGATTTCGTTCCGGTTTCCATTTCTTTCCAGTTTCGGTTTAGTTTCAGATACGTTTTCGTTCCAGTTTCCATATAGTTCCAGTTTCGGTTTTGCTCAATAAAATAAATTCCAACTTCGTTCCAGATTCGGTTTCGTTCCGCTTTCCATTTCGTTCCAGTTTCAGTTTTGTTCAAGTAAATATATTCCGGATTCGTTCCAGATTTCGTTTCGTTCCGGTTTCCATTTCGTTCCAGTTTCGGTTTTGTTCAATAAAATATATTCCGGCTTCGTTCCAGATTCGGTTTCGTTCTGGTTTCCATTTCGTTCCACTTTCGATCAACAACATGGTTTTTACAACTTTTATATTCAGTTGAGTTGAGCACTGTTTTAATAATAGTTCTGGATATGTTGGTCAAGGTAAAGCAGACAATGATAATATATAGTCCCTTATTAAAGGTATCAGACACTTTTGCTTTTGCAGCCAGCACCCTTTAAGTCAAAGTGTTTCCTAATTCTACTGGGAAATAGCTCCTTCATTATTATTGCTTGTGACACGTTTACTGCTCGTAATGAAGGCTACAACTCTGTACAAACTGATAAGATTACAGTCTTAATGAAACGCGGCTACTACTTCCACAAAGCGATTTGATAAATGGCCACAATTGTCTGACATTCTAGTTCTCACATAAAAAAAAAAAAAAAAAAAAAATTATGCGCAATTACGACTTTCAGTGCTTTCTTTTTTAATTTATGTAGCACATTCAAGTACCGCTCAAGTGCATAGCGCTCACATTCCCTTACACTGTGCTCGCTACCATTACACGGCAACTCGAATGCAATTATCATTAATTCACTTGTTGGTGTCGGCGAGTGAGCAAAATGAAAGTAAGTGGGTCCATCATTATGGTCGTACTAGAACAAATATCCAAGTGCTTGCCTACACACTTCACGAGCAAAGTTCATTACGTGCTTACAATGACAACAACAGCAATAAACGTCATGTTGTTAGTATGTAGTACAAATTGAAATACAAAAAAAAAAAAAGAAGAAAAAAAGACAAAACGTGGGTGGCTACAGCGCACGGTATTTCATGTTCAATGGCAACTGCGGACAATAATTGCACGAGCCGCCTGTTTGGTAACGCCCTGGTCTTACTACTTGTGTGAGTACTTGGGTGTGAGCTCTTGAACTTTCTTTCACTTTTGTCATATTTATTTATTTAGCACCAAAATTTAGGGAAATATTTTTTACTACAAAATTATAATGGGTTCAAAGGAAAACTCTACCCTGACAAAGCGGAGGAGGGGGAAAATTTTCTATTTTTGTGTTAAAGTTAGGCTATTTTATTTTATTTTATTTTATTTTATTTTATTTTATTTTATTTTATTTTATTTCATTTTATTTTGTTTTATTTTATTTCCTTAAACTCTTTAATACCTCATTTTTAATATTTCAAAAAACGCTTATCATACAATCCCAAATCTAATTTTTGCATAATTCTTTTTCAAATTTTTGGTCATGCATATTTTTAAATTTATTCTAATCCTCTTCATTTTAGTATAAATATTTCATTTATTTTATTTCGAAAGAGATTCTAAAAATAAACCAATTAAGTGCCATCTCGATTGTTGATCTTTTCTTTTAATTTTATTTTTTTACAAATCTCATCACTCATTTATTTCACATGCGTCATACGACGAAACCATAAATTTAGTTATGTAATCATATATGTATGTATGTATGCATGGACTGTGTGTATTTGTATTTAGATTACTTTTACAACACCCAAAGCTTGATTGCATTATATTCAAACATTTATGATTTGATTTGTTTTAGGTCAATAGATAAAGTTGGGAGACCATTTAATACCTAAAGCACACATTTATTTTTCAGCTTAAAAACTAAAAAAAAATTGAAAAAACTAAAAATTACAAATACACATACATATGTGCAATATTTAAATGGCCGAACAGCTTATACAACTAAACCTAACAAATCTCTATCAACTAGCGCATGCCTTGGCGTATGAGTGACATTTTTCTATGAAAATTGTATTGATTCCTCTTGCAACGAGTTTGCTCAATAAACCTGCATGGCAATTGCAACTATTTGATCTGAATGATTTCATTTTAATTTGGATTTATTTTGGTCTTCATTCAATCCTTTTGGTTGGTGGTTCATTGGCCGCAAAAGTCGTCTGCTCTAGCTGGTCTGGCGCCTAAATAACTGACCAAAAGCTTTCCACTCCCTAAAGCTGTCCAGTCAAGCGTCAGACCGACTGCCTTCCTGACTGTCTGGTTAAACAATCAAAAGCGAGCACGTTTCAACTGTTATTTGTTGTTGCCATTGGCGTTAAGCTGCTGCCATTTATACAGTGAGGTTGATGACATCGTTGAGTCGTAAACTCGCTTTTGAATTATTTATTGCTTTTTTATATCGAATGGGGATTTTATACAAAATATTGTACTATATATATATATATGTGTATATTTGCTGATTTATATTTTATTTTCCAATTGTTTTTGGATTAAATGTGCAATTTATATTTATTTATTTTGTTGGCATTTCTATTCATTTTGCTTACAATTGTTGCAAATTCATTTCATATTTGCACAATATGCTTACAAATATAACTAGTTGAAAGTTGTTGAATTGCAAAATGTGGCAAATACATATAAACAACAACATATACATACTCATATATATGTATAGATATGCTGCAGTGAAATCAACTAGTCGTTAATGAGCTTATACATAGTACTAATAGTAAATGGATACTTTGAAAGTTTTCTTCGTAGAGCTATCGCCTATTAGATGCATCTATTAAAAAGATATACATATGTATGTATATTCTTTTTAAAGTGGGCGTGGTATCTAGACGAAAATGTTAAATTCCTGGCGAAACGATAGTCATGTGCTGAAGTTAGTTTTGCTACTAACAATGATTTTAGCTATATCTATGATTATGAATATTTGTAGAATTAACTCAATCAAAAGTGGGCAGTGCCACGCCTATTGCAATTTAATTAATTAATTTAAATGTCTTTAAATACACAAAAATTATAGCACGCCGTTTGTGTACATTGCAGTTATTGAAGAAAAATTTGCAGTAGCAATCATAACTGAGCCAATATAATTCACAAAAGCACTTTCTAGAATTTTTGTCTGTCTGTCTGTAAGTTTGTGCGCGCATCGCGCAAAATCTGCTAATTAGAAATACATATAGCTTTTATCTATTCATTATCTAGACTCTAAGTTACAATAAAGGATATCGGTCATTTCAATAACTCAACTGGTTTCAGAGTTATGGCTGAAAATGTGGAACTGCGGTACCCAAAATGTGTTAGTATAATATGGATATCAAACGAAAGGTGCTAGTGCGTAGTTCAATAAGGGATGCGTTTAAGTTCCATTTTTCAACTGGTTTCGGAGATACTCGTAATTTAAGGTCTAAGACAACTCGAAATGAGCTCTTCGGCTTTGATTCAACTTTGGACATTTCAGCATTTTTGAAAAAAATTTGAATTTTCAGTGGCACAAATGAAGTGCTTTTTGAACTAGTTTGTTGCGCATGATTTTTTTGCCTTATTTTACTACTTGTTATATATGTATGTACAAACACACAGATACAAACGCACACATACACAATACAATAAATGCAGTTGATATAAATTTATTTTATTTTAGAATTGTTGTTGTTAACATAGTACAAAAGGTGGCTTGCTTTCTTCCAATTTTCACTCTGCATGCACACACACACACGCACACAAACAACCTTGCAACGTACTATACACCCATTCATTCCCTCACACACACACTTAGATATTTGTTTATTTGTTCTTGTTTACGTGCGGTTTTATGTTATATTACAATTGTGTAAGTTATTTACGATTATTTGTTCATATTGCTTTTACTGCAGTTTCCATTTTTATTTCTTGTTTAGATGATATTTGTGTGCAGTCTCATTGCATGATTTTTTTGTTGTTGTTATTTAAATAAAATATTTATTTGCTTGTGTGCGTTCATTCAACCATTGGCCGAGATATTTGCGACGTTTTTAATTAAAATTTATTTCATTATTTTTGTTGTAGTTTAGCATAAATGCCCGTTGATCTCAGTTGTGGTGTTTTAATACTCTCTAGGGTATTAACCTCAAAATGTAAGACAAAACGCAAAACAAATACAGGAGCTTAAACTTAACAGAGGAGCTTTTTATATTATTTGCTAAGAGATTTTATATATTCCATATTAATTATTTATAAGAAAAATATTTCATTTAATTGCTACAGGGTAGGATTCTGTGAACGGAAGGAAGCTCTAGATGAGTGTCAAAGTTAGCTCCCAGCGTAGGATGGGACTTAACAAGCTTCTAGTTTTAGCCAAGGGGATTGATTTTATTATTTTATTTGTTTTAGAGAGTAGGACGGGGGTGTGCAGAGCACGGGTTAGTAGGGACGACCTTTAGTAAATTATTATTAATTTATTTTTATTTAAATTATTTTGTTCTGTATGGAACGAGGGGGCGGGGAATCAATTTGCATTGCAACGCCATTGTGAATCAGAGACTTTATCTACTGGGCTGTAGATGTCGCTGAGGGTAGTGGTAAGTTCTTTGCGCAAGACGCGCACGGGTCCATCTAGTATTTAATAATTGGGAGCGAGCACTGTTGGCTTTGAGGCATTGCACGAGATAGGCTTTTGGCTTATGCAGCCATAAACTATATCTTCGGAATATTTCATAAGCTGGTTAGGAATTATTAAAAAGGGTGCGCAAATGAAATAAACGAAACAAGTTGCTTAAGTCGCTTAAACAAATATGATTGCACCACGAAGTTTGTTGTTGTAATATTTCGAAATGGTTTTGACTTATTTATTAACTAGTTAGAGATGTTGTTGTAGTAGACACTTATTTTCGTGCTGCACAAATTATATATGCCACATATTTTTTCTATTCCAAGCAAATTACAATAATGCTGCTGTATCAATTATTTTTTTTTTGCTGCTTTGCTTTCTTTCATAACAAATTTATAAATTGTTATTCAGCTCTTACTGACCTTAACCTAAAAATGATAACATTTAGTTGACCATAAGTATGGATGCCCAAAATTTGTAAGCATAGCCCAATATATTATGAATAAATTTCAGCGGGTCAGCTAGCTCGGCGAAAAAGTTTGTCAATTTCTACCAATAAACCAATTTCTAACTATTTAAGTAGTTAGTACTCACTTCAAACTAACTAGAAAAATATAAAAACATTTTTTTGCATACATCTGAATTTTCAAGAAATTTCTCTGAAGTTTTAGAATTAGTTTTTCGTTCTTATGTCTACCAATTTACTTTCATCTTTCTACAGAAAATCCACAAAAATAATATACAACCAAATAAAATGACACCACATGCACCACGCGGTAACTGTCACAAATCACGTGGGTGTACATATATTACTGCCTACACAATCAATTATGTAAATTGTATGTATTACTTGGCATTTTATAGCGAAATATACCGCAATCAAAATGTTGGCACTGTGTTTTGTTCATTTGATTGGCTCACACGCTACCCACATCATCATTATCAACATCATTGTTATGTATTACCACATTGATGGGCGACATTACCGTCATTGGTTGGTCGGTTTAATGGGCTACTCTTGAATTACTCACCTACACCGCAATTATTTTGTACAAAAACAAATTTAGTTCACTGTCAAGTGCTATTTTGTGACGAGCAAATTTGAAGGTGTTTACAGTAAGGAGAGCGTCTATAATGCAGTGAGGTATAATTTTCAGACAAAAAGCAGGGATCGCAAAAAGCACAAAGTGTGGAATTTTTAAGCATGGCTACCCATTCACATAAAGAGATGAGCAGAAAAGGTGCCAGATTTTATGAATTTCTCTCTTGGGGATGCCACTCAGGATGCTTTATGGGGTTGTCACCCACGTGAAATATTTTAAAATTATAGTGTATAACAAACAAAAGGTACTTTATGTTCTATTTCAAGAAAAAAAAAACAATAAAAAAAAAAGTAGTAAGCGTTGCCACCTTTTTTCGTTATCTTAATTTATATATGTATGTATGTATATCTGCCACTCTCGCGAAAATCACTTAACCTTTTCTTCTAAACATTTGAACAAAAGTAAAATGCAAAATGTCTAGCTTTTCTACTTAAGCTTTGCGGCTAAGTAGGTTTTGCGGCGTTGCCACCTATTTGAATTTTTTCCAAAACTTAGTGGATATAAAAAAATAAATATATGTGTTATAAAACACAAAAGAAAAATATCAGTAATAGTTTAAATTAACTAAGAAATTTACAGTTAAGGTTACCACCAAGAGTTGCCACCATAATGGAATTTATTTTTATTATTTATTGCATACACGCTCAATTCTTAATACATGTATATTACATTTTGTGCATATACAAGTTACCTGCTGCAATCTATAAGTGCTGCCACTTAAAAAGTTTTTACAGAGTTGCCAACTTTGTTCATTTTTGAAGTTTTGCGTATAAGCGCAGTGGATAAATGCTCGCTTGACATCCACGATCTGGACGTTTTAGCGGCCTGCTTAACTTTGAATTTTAATGTAAAAATTAGTCACGAAATTCTACTTTAATGCATGGCATTAACATTTAAAAAATTTTTTTAATTTGAAATTCAAGGCATATGCTGGGCGCTCCAACAATTTTTCTCTTGAAAATTCTCACATATAAACAATCAATTCCCCATCAGCCATATGTTTAATGTGCATTAAGTGAGTAATTTTTGTTGGTATTTTCTGCTGGTGTCAGTTAACATTTTGATAACGGTAAATGATTGCAGACACATGTCTACAACACTAACAACAAAAGGCAGAGCTTACACGTTTCTTCATTCAAAGCATACTTTTTCAAAAAAAAAAAAAACTTGTTTTTTATTTTAACATACCCGCGGCGTTTAAAAGCTGCCACACACGCGCTCATACACACACACACACATATTGATCTCTTTGGGTTTGAAAATATATTTTCGTTTTTGTTCTTATGACTTGCTGCTTTGAGGCATAATTTTGGGATACGTTTATGATTTGTTTTGTGCTGTTTGTGTTGTTGGCATTGACATGCTTTTGTTGAGCTACGATAGACATAGACCAAGCTTCATAGAATTTCACAAATATTTCTTAAATTTTCTAAAAGTCTAGTAGATGCTAATGATATTTGTTTTCTGCTTTTGACATACATAATTCCAATTTGCTCTTTCAATTGTAACATATCTTGAAATTGATTTCCTTTTGAGTAAAACATTAAATCTTTATATGGGAAATAAACAAAAAATGAATGTAAGTCGTGTGCGTTAAGAGAGTGCCTTAAGCGATATGTTCCCGTTATTAGTGTGGGTCAAACAAATCACGCACCTACTGAATTTCACATCATAAAAAGAAAAATTCAAATTTTACTCAAAGTTCAGAAAAGTTTTAAAGGATTAAATACCATACAAATCTAGAATTTTTTTTGTCAGATTTTCTAGAGAACTTAATAATATGCAAATTGAAACTTGCTCAAACATTTCCCAGTATTTTTTTCGTTGAGGGTGTGGAGTGATTTCCTCTATATAAAATCAAAATTTTAAAAACTAAGAGGAACTTGCCTTTCTGAAAAATAATTGGATAAATTGAAATATATCTGATACTTTCTGAAACACTTTTTAGAGCTTTTCTGAATTAAAATTGATATTTCGATCGATAATCGATAGTTTCGATAAATGAGTTTTGGACTATAAATGTTACAGTAAAAAAGCTAGGAACGTGAAATTTTGCAGATTTGGTACTTATTATATATTTAAGGTGTGGTGTAAAATTTAGACAGATCGGACCATTATAACACAAAGCTCCTATATAATCGAGAGTTTCGATAAATTGGTTTTGGGCTATGTATCTTGAAATTAACAGTTTTGAAGAGTTTTTACCAATTGTAAGTAGAGATTGGACACCTAAAAAAGTGATGCGTATGCATGAAAGGTATAAAGCCTTCGGCACAGCCGAGGACAGCCTTTTCTTACTCGTTTTTAAATACATTTTGAAAAGGCATAGACTCATTGTTTGTGTACAAAGTCAGGGCCCACTTTTTTCTGTCAAATGATAAATTCAATGAGCCATTTTAAGATTGGTCCAAAAGAAAAGTTTTCAATTTAAACGGCAATATATTTCAGGTCTTCTGAAAAACGTTTTTTTTTTCGAAATATAGTTGGAGAAGATTTAGTTTTCGGATTTATTGAGAACTTCCAAATAATTTGTCCCAGGATAAGAAAGACTTAGCTTAGCATCCCTTACTCATCATCGCTTCTACAATTTACACACTTTGACGAAGTAATCCCTCCGCCATCAAGACTTCTCATATTTATAATGCCACGTTAAAGGTCCTAGATAGATCTTGTTTCCTTGAGATCTAGCTATCAAAAGCTTAAGTTAGGCAAAGTACTCATACTCATACAAATTTATATTAAAAACAAATTTCATGAGGAGCGTGATCTCGTTAAAGCAAACAAAGCAATTCATATTCATTGCTCCTGGTTTGACCCTTACCCAAGATTTAAAAAGCCTATTTGAGTGCAAATTTAAAGCTTTAACGAATGGGCGTGTGCGTTTGAGAGACATGTATTAGGGTGGGTATAGCATCAATCATCAGTTGATATAAACTCCGTTTGCGTATAAAAAGTTGAGTCATTTTGTTTGAAGGACTTCACTTTGTAAGCGTGATGAAACAGCTACTCCGTAGATTTGCGTGGTCTTGAAAGTGCTTTTCTATAGGCGAATTTAAGGACCACCCTAATGCTTATTTGGTTTCGAATAAGAAACACACAACCTCAGGCAGAAAATTAACACATGTTCCCAAAACACTGAACAAGTAAAAGCTATGAACATTTTAAGATTAAAAATCTTTCATCTCTTACATAACGTTTAAAATATCAAATTGTTGCCTATTTTACTAAAACTATGCAGTTATTGACATCCACACACTACAAACATACATACATACGAGTACACAATTTTATGATGATGCTGAGGCTAAAATTTCAATGGCGTCAAGACAGCCTATCAACGTCAGACGTCTCAAATAAGAAAATACAAAACTAAAAACTTGTTTGTCTAAATATAAATGCAAACAGCTTTGTTGGTATATATTAACGATACAAAAGTAAATATAACTTCAAAACACACACACACAGATAATAAATAGTCTGGCAGCATATTGAACGAAATGATGAAGATTGTTGATGATGAGACTAACACATTTGATGTTGACAATTTGTGTCCGCAAACGAAATGAATATTCGTAAGACATGGTTTCGAATGGGCTGGTCAAAGGTGGGTGGAGCAGTTAAGGTTATAAATAGCACACATACATACATACGACGATTTCGTACGGTGGCCGTTGGCGCCATCAGCATGGAGAGCGTATAAAGTGAGAGCTTGAAATTTTCCGATTGCTGCCATGAAGTATTTTGGAAATATAAAATCAAGTTTGTATGGAAGTCGGCCTCTGAGTTTCTGTATATACACTACTGTGACCTTACGAGAGATGAAACTGAAAGCATTTGTAGTAATAAAGAGTGTCGAAAAGGTCTCTAGCCTTGTGGAAATAGAACGCATCTATCAGGGTCGGATGTGGTGTTAAGTCGCCACTTCCACCAACCAAACAAAATTTTCTGTTTTATAAGCATATTATTTTCCAACCCACCCTAATGTTTATATTGTGCTATTGCGCAAAAAATATACATATTTAAGTATGTAGATATGTAGGCCAGACTGTATATACATATATAAAACATGATTGACTCACCACCCAAGACGCCGCTTATATAGCTGGCTGTCAAGTTGCCACTACGTCCTGCTTTACGTAGCAATGCATCATCGATAAGCAACAGACGCGTTGACGCAAATGGATCCGGTTTCACAGGTCCTTCATATAAATCCATATCATCATGATTCTTAAATAAATTATGACGCGTAATCACATCTTCCATGCCAGCGCGATGTAACTCCGGTATGAGACGTAACCAAATCGATAGCTGATGAGCACGAAAATGATTCTTGATGCGTGGCTTCATGCCTGTAAAAAAGAAGAAGAGTAAACAATTATGAAAAGCTACTCTTTGAGGTTTTTGAGCTGTGAATAATAAAAACTATTTAATTTGCTCTAATTTCCAACCCGCTTACTATTATAGAGGGTTGCCATCTGATATGAAATATCTCTCTTTATTCATAAATCTGCTTAACGAATTTTATCCTGGAAAAAATATATGCAATTTCGCTTATCTATAATATTTTTTAGCTTTTTACAAGGTCTCTGTTTCGATAATATTTATTCAAGGTTGCCATCTGTTTTAAATAATTTAAAAATAAAATGATTCGAATCAAAAGTCAGTGCTTTTCCCAAATTACAAAAAAAGACACAAAATATTCCAGGAGAATCCTTAAACGATAGTTACTTTGAATAGGTTTTCAATTAAATCATCTATGACCAGTGCTGCCACCTGTTCCAAGCAAGGGGTTTTTTAACATTTAAACATTTTGATATTAATGTCTGACTCAGAATAGGCTTCATCCGTATAAATGTATATGTTCCTATTTCTTTATTATATGTGTTGCCACATTTTATTTCTTTTAAGGTTGCCAACTTTAAGAAATTATTAAAAATCATGTAAAATATGGCAAAATGGTGGTCAGGGAGAAAGTGCTTTTGAGAAATACCTACACAAAACAAGATAAATAGAGATTACCGATGTCTATATCATAAAGTACTATAACAGATTGAAGTTTTACTTGTTGTAGAGTTGCCACTTAGGATTTTTTTTGACAGAGCGAACACTTTTTTACATTAAAAAATTTTTAAGAAAAATCAAATCAACGTTACAAACTGTAAGCAATTGTAAATATTTCTTTTTTGGTAAAAAACTAAAAAAATTAGGTTGCCACCTGTTTTGAGTTGCATATTTCTACTTTTCCACACACAGTGGTTCACAGCAAAAATGACCCAATCAATTCGTCTAATATATTAAGAAATCTATTGGAGCTTAAATTCATTAGTAAATTTCATATACAATCATAAAAAGAGCTTTCAGAGACAGTTTTTGAAACAGAGTTTCCAAGCTTATGCAAAACGTTTTAAAAATTCTGGAAATTGCGAAAAACTATATTGAATATTTAAAAATTTTAGTCAAGAATTTCTGTGTATGCAGTCTCCAGACTATTAACATTTTTGGATTTGTTTGCCATTTTTCTAAATAAGTAAAATAATAATTGTTACTGTGGTGTTGCCACTTAATTGAAGTTATTTAAAGATTAAACAAAAATGTCACTATTTAAGTAATACGAACAAATGTCAGACTTTTGAAAATTTTGTGGATTTTTGACATTTTTTTTACATAAGCAGTAATAGTTTTTATAGCGGAGTTGCCACTAAATTAAATTATTAAAAGATTGAACAAAATAAATTGTTTTGGGGGAGTTGCCACTCAATTGAACTTATTTAAATTTATTGCGAAACTTTGATAAAATTTTTAATAAGAAATGTAAAATTTTATAATTTTATTCGACTTTAGTTATTTTTCAAGTTTTTTTTCTTATAGCTTATTACAACTTAAGTATTTTTTTAACTTAATTTTTTATCTCAAGTCTCTAAAAAATTGTTTTAGTAAACTACGGTCTCACACAAATTTTACTGAGCTGAGATTTATTTATGTAAGAAAATGTTTGTAACATGTAAACTCTGTTCGAGTTACCTCTGTGAGATTAATTGTAAACATATTCAAGCACGCATGCTAACCATTTTTGACTTTTAATCTTTATCAAAGAAAAGTAAAAAAAGACATGTCGATCAATTTTAAAACTTTCTGCGTAAATAAAAATGTAAATATGTGAAGATTACCGCAAGCTATTTTGTACGCGTCACAGCATAAATTCATGCATACATTCATATTTATTAAAATGACACAGATTTATGTGATTGCCATGAATGTGTGTGTGCTCAAGTCGCTTATGAAAGTTGCTCAACTCGATGTGCGTGTGTGTGTGTGTGTGTCTATGCTTTGTGTGATAATTCAGGCATCTGTTTTAGGGCTTATCGTCTCACAAAAACCATTTAATCCCAAACCGCATATGCTTTGAGCATATTTGAATAAATTGCAAAATTTATAATCACATAGTACATGTTTATACGCGTGCAAAAATATATATGGGTAATTCCATTGTAGAGTGCTTGGTAGCTAAAAATATACGTTGCATTTATTGCCTTTTCGTCAAAGACAATTTTTCATTCCTGAAGTAATTTGGTTGCTCAACACATTTTGGCACGATAATTAGGTCTTTTCCAAGTTTATGTCGGGTCCAAGATTATTTAGGGACTTTTTTTGTATATTTTTAGGAATTATTTCACGACATTTTCGATACAAAGAAAAGCAAAACTTAATCATTTAAATTTTATTTAATTACTAGCAGACCCGGCAGACGTTGTTCTGCCTGACCAGCAAATACATTCAGGGATATAACGAATTGAAATATTACTTAGCTTGTGGTCTTGGAACTGCCCACTTTTCCAAAGAATTTACAAATGTAGCCTATGTATGTCGTACCCAATGAAGATTTTAACGTATTGGAAAAGTTTAAAACAGATCAACCATAAACTTTGGACATTATTGAAGTACAAACAAAGCACTGAATACACATAATGTGCCACGCCCACATTTCCCAAATTATATAATTCTTGACCGAGGGACACACATATCCAAAAATCATTAGTTTAGACCAAAAATATTCAAAGTTATGATGATTTAAATTTTATATAGCCTGGGGGCGTGGCACAACAATCTTCTGAACCAATCTGGAAATTTAGAGAAGATCGACCATAAACTTTGAACTTATTGAAGTACAAACAAAGCACAAAAAATGTGGGCGTGGGACCGCCCACTTTTCCCAAATTATATCCATCTTGACTAAAGGACACACGTATCCAAAAATCTTTAATTTAGACCCAATATGTTCAGAGCTATGAAGAATTTAAATTTTATATAGCCTGGGGGCGTGGCACTGGCTACTTTTCCAAAAATTGATATAGCCTGAATCTTACACAACAATTTTCTTAACCAATCTTGAAAGTTTAAAAGAGATCGACCATAAATTTTGGACATTATTGAAGTACACACAAAACACAAAAAATGAGGGCGTGGCACCGCCCACTTTTCGAAAAATGTATAAATCTTGACCAAAGGACACACATATCTAAAAATCATTAATTTAGACCAAATATGTTCATAGTTAGGACGATTTGAAATTTTATATAGGCTGTGGGCGTGGCACCGCCCACTTTTCCAAAAATGTATACAACCTAAATCCTACACAATAATCTTCTAAATCAAAGTGGAGAGTTTAAAAGAGATCGACCATAAACTTTGGATATTATTGAATTACAAACAAAACACAAAAAATGGGGGCGTGGCACCGCCCACTTTTCGAAAAATGTATAAATCTTGACCAAAGGACACACATATCTAAAAATCATTAATTTAGACCAAATATTTTAATAGTTAGGACGATTTGAAATTTTATTTAGCCTGTGGGCGAGGCACCTCCCACTTTTCCAAAAATGTATACAACCTAAATCCTACACAATAATCTTCTAAATCAAAGTGGAGAGTTTAAAAGAGATCGACCGTAAACTTTGGATATTATTGAATTACAAACAAAACACAAAAAATGGGGGCGTGGCACCGCCCACTTTTCGAAAATTTTATAAATCTTGACCAAAGGACACACATATCCAAAAATCATTAATTAAGACCAGATATGTTCATAGTTATGACGATTTGAAATTCATAGCTATGACAATTTGAATATTTATATAGCCTGAGGGCGTGGCACCGCCCACTTTTCCAAAAATATATATAGCCTATGCTTTATCTCGTGATCCCAAGAATATACTGTGAAAATTTCATAAAAATCGGTTGAGTACTTTGGACGCCTATAAAGGACACACAGACACACAGACACACATTCATTTTTATTTATAAGATTTAAATTTTATTTCATTATGTATTTGCGTCCTCTTTCTCATGGAATGCCCCATTCATAACGTATAAATCTATAAAATATCCACATACACCCTTACTTGTTTTTTAGCAGCACAAGTCAACCTCATTCCCGCCTACTATATTCAGTCATCACTCAAAAGTGACATCGCCGCACGCTTCACCATGCGTAGCTTGTGCTCCTTCTTCTCTCTACCACCACGATCTAAGCATATTTTAAATCGCTGACATTGCTACACTTTTCTATCTCCCAAATGTGCCTGCTGTCATTCATTCCAATAGACAGATTTTACGCTTTTACATACTTACACCACATTTTATGTGGCACTTGACGCGATTTTCCTTTTGTGAATGCTTCTTCTTCTTTTTTGCTATTGTTGTAAACACTCAACTGTGCCGCTGCGTGCCCTAATTACCTGAAATTTCGCTTAGCTCAGCTGTTTACCTGAGAGAATTGTTCAAAAAGGAATAACTGATTTTCAATTGTTATAAAGGCACAATGAGTCACCCAGCTGCGAGAGTGTAACGTGAATTTATACAGGGTGCTTGTGATAAGCAAAGTTAGATTGCCTTAGTACTCGGTGGGATGGAGATGGGAAGAAGATTTTTCTGATCGAAAAATTCTAACGCTTTAATTATGCTTATGCCCCTAAACGGTTTTTTTTTTTATTTTTTCACATACAACAACAACAAAAACATTAGACGAAATAACTTTTGAAGAAGTCAAAAAGAAAACTTTTTTAAAATTAATTAAATTTTGTTTTTAAATTTAAAATTGAAAAAAAATTAGATTCCACAAGTAAATCTAAGCCCTTTAGCCAGTTTAACAGAAATATTTTTTTTTTTTTTTTCTGAAACGGTCTAATATCTATGTGTAAAACGGAGCAATAACCATATGAAGCATGATTTTAAATTCGAAATATATGCGTTGTGATATATTTATTTTCACATTTCAACGCCGCAATGCGGACACTTTTCAACAGCTGCCAAATCCGACTTAAATAAAAAACGACCGAACATATTAAAACGGCCAACTAAAGCCGGCAGCGCTTACTAAAATCAAGGCGCCATGGCGTATACGTAATTTCGAAATGTCTTGGCAGTCATCAGTTGCGAAGCAAAGTAAGCAAATGTGCGTAAGTTACAAGTAGATATGTGACATTTCCCCTACATACACACACACATACAGTTAACATATGATAAATAAATAAGTAGCTTTTCGCTTGTGTTGTCTTGTTCCCACATTGAAGCCCATTTAAAGGTGTGGAAATGTGAAATTAATATTGCTTGCGACATAAAGCTGTTGAAGTTGTTGTTGTTGTTGATATTGTTATAATTTGCTGTCTTTTTGGTTTCAGCATATAGGGTGTTTAAAGGTTTAATGTTTAACATTTTTTTTAGTAGCAATGGATTTTTAATAATTTTTTTATAATTCTAGAGATTTATAATTTATAATTTATAATTTATAATTTATTATTTATAATTTTGTTTATTATTTGTAATTTTTTATTATTTATTATTTATTATTTATTATTTATTATTTATTATTTATTATTTATTATTTTTTATTTATTATTTATGATTTATTATTTATTATTTATGATTTATTATTTGTTTTTTAGTTTTTATGTTTTATTATTTATTAGATATTTATTATTTATTTCCTATTTATTTATTATTTTTATTATTTCTTATTTATTATTTACTATTTATTATTTATTATTTATTATATTTTATTTATTTTTTATTATTTATAAATTTTTTTTTATTATTTATTATTTATAATTTTTTGACAATTAACATAACAATATTTTTTTATTTCTTCAAAAAATTGTTGTTTTGTGGTGGGATTAAAGTGCTTGCATTTAAAGAAATAATCTTTCCACTACAGATATTGATGGCGAAATAATCCACTAAGTGTTAAAAAATAATTTTTTCGGCTATGCCAAATTTATTTATAGTTTAATTATTTTTGTTGTTGGTTAAAAATTGTCTTCCTTCGCTGTCTACCACAAATTTGGTCCTTGAAGATAAGTCCTTATATCATACTGCAAATTATGTTCAAGTTGCTCAACTCCATACGTCGTCAACGCATTGCTGTTCAACACAAAATTGTATGCAAATTAAATTTGTCCTTTGCCTACATCACTTGAAAAAAGTTGTGAGTTGTTGTTTGTCATTTAAAAATTTAATTCCGTACGCTTGTCTCTTTCCGGTGCCTGCAGAATTTGCTTTACTATAAGTGGTTGCTATATAAATCCGACCACAAACACTTGCATGTGCATGTGTGTGTGTGTGAGCGATTGTATGTGTATATCGTTTTATTTATGCTGAATGAATGACTGACACCAAGAGATGGCTTGTGTTTTAGTCGTATTTATTTTGCATAGAGTTTAGGGCGTGCAGTGTTGTGTAAATTGATTTTGATTTTTCAAGTGTTTTTGTCAAAGACATTTTGAATTTCGTGACGTATTTTATTCTGAATTTGAGTGATTTGCAAATACAATCAAGCTATAGAGTTTGATATGAATGTAGTAGCGCGCAAAGACAGGAAAAGCTTTCAAATTCAAGTGTGTCTCGAAAGTTTTCAAGTTTGTGGTTTTACGTAGTGATAACAAAAAGGATACGTGTACACCGGATTTTGATTGATTGAATTTTATGAAGAGTTTTTAGCAGCGCTATAGAGCACAGAACTTATTCGGTTGTTGTTTAGAAAATGTTTAAGAGCTTCATTTTAGCATTTTTTTTTTGAAATTTGTTTGTTTTACAACGGAATTTCGATTTGCGAAATATTTAAAACATAATTTTTAAGAAATTAATCGATTTTTTTTTATAAATTGTTTTTTTTTTTTTTTTGTAACACAAAATATGAGGTGTACTTAAGTCAAGCAAAATTTTGTAAGATAATATTTAATATGGATGTGACTTTGAGTATCAAAAATCGATAACTCAAAAATCGATTTATTTTGTTATAACAATCGATTTCAGAAATATCGATTTTTATTTTCAACGCTGAAATGGGCCTGCGAGCATTGTTGCGACTTTAAAGTTTTGATCCACTAGTCACAGGCACGTAATAGCAACGTATCTATTACTTGTTCGCGACCAAAATGGGGTACAAATTGTTCGTAACTTCAACGTTCCGATGACATACATATGCATGTGTATGCACCTGTAAGATATACGTCAGCGTGCCATTGCTGTTATGGCTACGTAAAAACGATGTAGTGGCGTGGTTCTTGGGACTTCTAGAGACAGTGTTATTTTACTTTAAATGTTACGTATACGCCATGGTATCGCTAACAAACAAACAATAACGAAAATATCTTAGGAACCCATTAACATTTTTAAATTAATTTATTTATTTAGCCTTGAATAGCACTCAGCGCATAAAATATTGAAGTAAGGCTTCCAAGAAACTATTCATTTGCGATAAATCATTTGCTGAAATAATCTACCCGTAGGGCTGTTACTTATGTACATGGAAATATGTATGTATGTATGTATGTTTACGTAATTGAATTGAATATTCATTAAAATTCAAATTAACATAACAAAAGGTCCATAAATGCCCTAAGATGTAATTCAATATGTTTGCATATGTTGCTATTATGTAAGTAAATGTCTAAACAATATGACAAAGAGCGATAAAACAAGTGTAGGTGTGCGGCAAAAAAAAAAAAAAAAAACAACAAAAACAATTTCCTTTCCAAAGTGCGCATTAAACTCAAACAACAAGAACACCTTTTTCTTCTTCCTTTCTTGTGGTAAAGTTTAACCAACTAAATAAGTTCAATTAAGTACAAATGTGTTTGTGTATATGTGGCAGTTAATCATTTGTTTTTTTTTTTGTTTGTGTGTTTAATTTAATAGAAATACCATATTGACGTCAGCAATGGCGTTGCATATCTCATCTGGTTGATATTTGTGGTTAATTATATTTTGGCAAAAACTTTCTTGACTAATAAAGTTCAAGTGAAATTTATCAAAATTGCCTAATCATTGTGAGTGTTTCATTTACGAAAATAATTTGACGCATGAAAAGGTGAACATTTTATTATAACGAACGGAAATAAAGCTGATATCTATTAGCTGATATCTAGCATTACGTTCTTGTTAGCGGCGGAAAAGTTAATTGCTTTTAGAAGCAGCTGGCGGTAGGTTGTGAATGGCCTTGAAGTTCACTTGCTTACATTCAAATAAATGTTGTATCTACAATTGGATCATACTTCCTCCTTCCTCGCGCCTTTTTCTTTTCGTTTCGATGCCTTTCCTCTGAATCGTCCTCTTAACCTAGCCTCACTTTGGTCTAACTATTCTAATTTCTCCTCCTCTGCTTTTCTGTAAATTTTCTTTTTTCTTTTCATTATCTTTAATATTTTCACTCTTTATCCCAATTCATCTCATCCCAATTTACCTTCATCTTCATCTTCATCTTTGTCTTCATATTCATCTTCCTCTTCATCTTTATCTGCATCTTCATTTTTATCTTCATCTTCATCTTTATTTTCATCTTTATCTTCATTTTCATCTTCATCTTTATCTTCATCTTGGCCTTCATATTCATCTTCCTCTTCATCTGTATCTTCATCTTTATTTTCATCTTTATCTTCATCTGCATCTTTGCCTTCATCTTCATCTTTATCTTCATTTTCATCTTCATCTTTATCTTCATTTTCATCTTCATCCTCATCTGCATCTTCAGCTTCATCTTCATCTTCATTTTCAAAAATATTTTGAACCACGCCCTCTTATACAACCAAAATTTCCTCTCTTCTCTCTTGCTTAGCGTCAACCGAATGTTTATTTCGATATTAAATTGTTTCTGCTCATTCTAATACTCACCGATTTCTAGGTATTTTTGGTGCAGTGGATCATAATTTTCCCATGTAGTACTGCGGAAACGATTTCGCTCTTTGGAAGCTGGTAACACAGCATCTTGTCGATGATGTTCATTCGGATTGCTGTAAGAAAAGAAGTTAATCGGTTAAAACTATTTGCACACATTATAAATGAGAGATAAGAATAAGAGTAATGAAAATCACAAATAGTAGTCTTGTAGCAAAATTCGGTAGTCGATTTAATCAGCTGATTAATGTTTATCAAACTAGTCGATTATATTAAAGACAAGCGCCAAGATAGAAAGCTCAAAACAAAGTGTTGTTTGATGTTTTCCTTTTATATGACATCAGCTGTTTACCGCTGGCTGTCAAACTGTCTGTCAGCAGAACTATTTTAGTCCAGTGCTTTTAAACATCACACTCAAACTATAAACTATTTACTAAAATTAAAACTTATCGATATCTAACACCGATTTTTTATATTATTATTTTGTTGAGCATATGTACATACATGTTATATAAATGTACAATGATAAAAATGTTAGCTATATTTATTTATATATATATATATATTATTGTCATCTCTACAAGCTCTATGACCCTTGTTATCTCTACTTTTGTATGCACTTCAAATGAATAGCATTTTTTATAAAATAACTTTTGCAGCTAAATGGCAGAAAAAAGGTTGTTGTAAACGACAAGTGACAAACATTAATAGTACACTTAAGTTTTATGTATATATTATACACACTTTTATATATGTAAACACTTATGTATATATATGCCAAAACATAAAAAAATATTACCCAACATATCAGTGCAATATATGAATGAATCTTTGAATGCTAGAGAAGTCAGTGTTGCCAGCTTCGAATTGTTTGAACAAAAAGTAGATGTCTAGGAAAAAGAGGCTGGGCTGAGTACTACTACGTTCGAAAATTCTAGTTTTGGAGAATTCTGGAGAGTAGGGCTGTGCCTTTATTCGATTAATCGAGTAAGATGATTAATCAAATGTTCACTTAATCGATTACTTGGTTAATCAAAATTATGAATCAAAATTATTTTTTAAAAAATGGTTAATCAAAAACTGAATAATTTACTCATTTTCTTGTGTGAAAGTTTGCCTTGAACTAGCTGAAAATAAAAAAAAATTAATAACCAAACATGCTTAAAAATATTAAAAAATAAAAATATTTTAGAAAATTTTGGGGTGTTGTCCGAACGTGAATGGGCAAAATGTCGAAGATGCAACAAATGGTTGAAGTATCAAGGAACTTCTAAATTTGTGCCATTTTAATATAGGATTAATCATTTTATTCAAAAAACGATTAATCAAAAAGGCTATTAATCAATTAATTTTCTTTTTGATTAATCATAATCTTGATTAATCGACTAAACACCTTTTTTATTAATCAAAAATCATAATTAATCGATTAATTGAGTAATCGAAATTATGATTATTAAAAATTTTGATTAATCAATTAATCGCACAGACCTACTGGAGAACACAGAGTCGAACATTTTTTATATAGATATTTTTTATTTTTTATTAAAATGTTAATCTGGAACTTTGGTTTATTAAACTAAATATTTTCAGCACCAAAGTACGAACTTGTGACTGATTTTGTGCCATTTTGAACTAGTGCGAGTTGAGTTTATTTTTGTTCAAAGTCGGTCAATTGAAGTAGTTTACAACTAGTTCGAAACATGATGCAAGATAGTTGGGTTTAGTTGTAGTTCACTGAAGTCAAAAAGGACCACTCAATTAAGATTTAAGTCGCATGATTATTTTGCAACGTACGAACTAGTAAGTAACAACAAGACTTTCTCCCCCATAATCACTTACACCATTTTTTGGTAAACAGAAAATATATTTACATATATGTATACATAACGTGAAAGTGTTAGAGCAAACAACAACAACAAAAAGTGGAAGTTGAGTGCAAACTAGAAAGAGAGATAGTTAATTCGGGAATCATAATATACTAACAACACTTCATGTTAAATGCTTTCTACTTGATTATGATATAAAAGAATGTTAAGCACACAACAAAACGAAAAAAAAAAATACAAATTAAAATTAAATACAAGTGGAATGCGTGTGAAATAAAATAGGAAATGTTTTTATATGGGTTGAAATACTTATGCAGCATAACCCCACATACATAGGAGGACATATCTCTATAAAAAGTGTTGAGCGTTGGATTGTCGGCAAGGGCGTAGACTGATGGATGAGAAACAGTTCAGGAGGAATGCATATCACAAATTTATTGTTGCTTTTAAGCTATTGCATAGATTTTATCGCGGGCTTGGCACCTAAATCAAAAAAAACCGGAACGGATAAAAGGCTCGAAAAGGCTCGAAAAAGCCGAATACATAAAATTGGATGTATGCAAGCGAATATTAGTTGTTGTCTTTGAAATTCTCACTACTGCTGCGTAGATGGCCTGGAAACGCCAAACTTGAAAAGGTGTTAGGAACAGGCCGAATACATAAAATTGGATGTATGCAAGCGAATATGGGTTGTTGGCTTTGAAATACTCACTACTGCTGCGTAGATGGCCTGGAAACGCCAAACTTGAAAAGGTGTTAGGAACCGGAAATTGGATCTATTTATGCGAATATTGGTTGTTGTCTCACTACTGCTGCGTAGATGGCACTGGAAACGCCATATGACGCTAGATGGTGCACTCCAACACACACACACGCTGTACATAATTGCCTTTGTTGCTGTTTAGATTAGTACAGTAATTATGTACATATGTAGTTGATTTTTGTTGTTGCAATTGTCAACTCAAATTGTGCGTAAAATAAAATAATAAAAATATGTATGAAGCATGTGTGCATAGCGAAAAGAACGGATTCCCTCATTTTCGTGTAAAGTTTTTGCAAGGTGCACGATTACGACACCGTGCTCAGTGAATTTCTACTGTTTTTGTGTAAACACGTATGTACATATAATGCCGAAGTTAAATTTCTTAGAAAAAAATAATTATAGCTTAAAAAGTGAACTGAAGGAGCTAAAAAGAAAAAAAAGTGAAAAAGATGTGGAGAGAAATGATCGCTTAAAAAGTGAAATTAACGAGTTAAAAAGAAAAAAAAAAGCAATAAAAAGAAACATAAATATAGTACCAAAATCAAATGCTGAACGCAAAAGGAAACTTCGTCAACGTATTGCAGAAGAATCTTGCGTGAATATGTAATTTGATTTAATGATTTAATTATAATATTGCATAGATTTTATCGCGGGCTTGGCACCTAAATCAAAAAAAACGGAACTGATAAAAGGTTCGAAAAGGTGTTAGCAACAGGCCGAATACATAAAATTGGATCTATTTATCCGAATATTGGTTGTTGTCTTTGTTTATATTCACTACTGCGCTGTAGATGGCACTGGAAACGCCATATGACCTGCACGCTAGATGGTGCACACCAACACACACACACGCTGTATGTACATACCCACCAAACACAGCCTCTAACGTTAGAGAAATACTGTAGTTTTACATTAGAATTTTAATGTAGTTCTCTAATGTATCTCTTATCGAAAATCACGTTAGAGAACTAGGCTAGAGGACGATTAGAGAACGATTAGAGAAACACTCGAATAGCGAAGATGCGTGTATTGTCAAGTATTGTATTTATAAACTAAGGTATAAAAACTTTGAATTTTATTCCCATTAGATATTTAAGCTTAAAACATGTCAAATATATTTAAAGCAATAAATTTATCGAAATAGAATTAAACAAGAACAATTGGATTTCATTTCATTTCAGTTAGAAATTTCTCATTAGAATCCCATTAGAATTTCACGTTAGAATTCGAATGGATAACTAACCTTTTTCTCGATATCGAGAACTAAGTCCCCTTTTTGTCGAGAATGCTGTAATTCGCGACAGTTTCACAAATCGTTCTCTAACCATCTACCTTAGAGAATAACATTAGAATTCGAGTCGTTTTCTAATCGTCCTCTAACCTTAATATTTGCTGGGTAATTGCCTTTGTTGCTGTTTAGATTGGGTGTATGAATTAGCCCACACTGAATTAATGCCCACCGGGCAAAATGACTTAAGCCCCACCAATTTTACCACGAAATTAAAAATGGCGGAAAGTGGGGCTATAGTCATTTTCGTGGGGATTAATTCCTTTTTTTTTGTGGGGATTCTGTCATGTAAGAGCCCCCACGTTTGGTGTGGTTTAATTCATTTCGATTGGTGGGGATAAAATCATTTTCGTGGGGTTTAATTCTTTTTTTTTTCGAGGGGATTCTGCCATTCATAAGTTGATAATATGCAATAGCTTTACCGCGGCAGTCCACGAGTGCCACACGTCCTTTTTATATATTTCAGCATCCATTATCAACTTTCCTTTTGATACCCACATCGTAATAAGCACATTTTGGTTCAAATATATGTACAGAGGTCGCTTATGGCACAACTGATGATGATGATGCTACGTTGAAAGCTGGATTCATTTCTAGTCAGCAACTTTTGTGTGAGATGCGCACAGACATGGACCTATTACAATTTGATTGAATGAATAAAGAGACATTGAAAGTTGAAAATTTTTTCGCCCCGCCCCTCTCTTATAATAACTTCGCTACGTCTTTGATTAGATATGTATGTAACTATACTATTATATATACATAAATGCTCTTTAATACAATATATCATCATTTGCTGAAGCTTTGTTGCTTTATTTATTCTTTGTTTTTGATGTGTTGACGAAAAATTCTTGTTACTTTTGTCTTAGTTATGTATATGTTGTTTTTGCATAACAGCTTTTAATTTTTTAAGCCACTTGTATATGCTGGTTGGTTTCTCAAAAAGGAAGCTCAAAATTGTAAATGAATTTATTTTTAATGCAACAAAACCTCTTCTATTGCGCCCCTCTGGGAACAAAGTGGATTTGTCAGAAAAAGTGAGTAAAATTGTTCTAGGTTATGTTCTGGCAAAAGGATCAGTTAAATCAGTGGCGGCTCTAGGATTTTAGCAAGAGGGTTTGCAAATTGTTTTTATGAAATTTCGAAAACATTGGATCAACCACAGTTCCTCAAAAATATGAATTCCGTAGGGTTGTTTGGAACCAAAAATCCCTGTTTCTACACTCATCGAAATTTGTTTTGAAAAGGCTTTGTTTCAAAAAAAAAGTGAAGTGGATTTTCCTGTACATTGTTTCGTTTCGCAAACATTTAGACTTTTTTTCAGAATAAACTTGTTATGTTCTGTTAACCGCTATTCTATCAGAACAATAGTTTATACTCAGCACATCTCCTTTTTTTCTACTCACTTTGCCATAACATTACAAAAGCACCGAAATCTCCAAGCATTATTATTATTTCTCTTTGAATTTGACTCTTTGCCTTTGTGTGTTCCATTTTTGACACCTTGATTGTGCTCTTCTGTGTATGAACAATTTAATTTTGTTGTTTTTAAAGAACGTTTGTATATTTCTAAAGTATTCATGGCCATAGATGAACTAAAGCTCAATTAATGCTACATGTCGAAAAAGCTTACTTTAAGCTTTAAAATGAAAATCGAGTTTACTTTCAATTTAATTAAATTAATGCTTTGTATGAATATATTTATGTATAAAAAAAAAAAATTGACAAAAGCGTATGAAAGGAAATAAATTAATTTATGTTTACACTAAATGTAATTTTAAGAAAATTTTGACAACCTGGAAAGTTTTTTAAGTGTTTTAGTTGTGCACATATAGTTCCTAACTATACTAACTACATGTAGAAACAAAAGAATCACCAATTTCAGTCCAGTTTATAATAATAATTGTAAGTTTAAAAAATATTTTTGTTTTGTATCGGTTTAGTGGATCTTGTGTGAAATTTAAGACTTCCCGTAGCTTTTTCGCCTATCTCGCACTGGTTCCCTAGTAGGAGTGGTCAAAATATTGTTTCTAGAAAAATTTATACGCCTTTCTTCAATAAAATTTTTTCCAAAATTTTCGATAATATACGTTTTAGTTTTAAACCAAATTGTAGTCAAAAACAATACAAATATTTTCTAGACTTTTCGCAATTATTTCGGCATAGGTTTCAATACCTTTCTGGACTTTTTCTCGATTGTTACAGGATTGTTTTTGAGATAATTTTAAGGCTTTATAACGATAATTTTCGGATGGTTTTCGAATCATTTATTGATATTTTCTAAGGACTATTTTGGGTGTAACCATCCTGAAAAAAAGACAAATTGATTCCTTGAAAGCTCCTTACGACATCAAGAAATGATCTACAAAAGAAAAGTCCCAGAGTATTTAAAAATGATGCCGAAAATGTTATGACAAAAATCCCGTGATGGTCTTGTAGTGATTCTAAAATCATACTGAAAAAATTAAGGAAATAATTTAGAAATCATCAACGAAAAATCTCGAAATGGTCGACATATCCTGAAATTATACCGAAAAATAAGTCATCAGCAAAATATTCCGAAAACGCTAAAGAAATGGTCCAAACCCTAACTGTAGTCATTCTGAAATCATACCGAAAAAATCACAAAAAAAATTTTCGAAATAATCTTGAAACGGTCTCAATATGGTTCTAAAAATTAAAGAAAACAATCCTGAAATGTGTTCGAAAATTTCTTGAAGCCTTCCACAAAGGGCACCGAGAACCCTAACGAAATGATCCCAACACTGCCTAATTCTGCTACAAGTAGCTATTTCTAACTTCTATATTACCATAATTTGCTCTCTCTACTTACCCCGTTCTGGCAAAATTCGTCCAAAATATTATGACCGCTTCAGATAGTGCAATTTCTGATTTTGTATAATTCTGTGGAAAATGACTAAATCCATCCACCAATGGCGCACCGAATATATAAGGTAAATCTTCACCATGTACTGTGCCCATACGTTGTGGATAATCGCCATCTTTTGTTTGATAATCGAAAACGTAAAAGTAACAACGTCCGGTATGTATACCCGAAGCGGTTGAAGCTGATGTGGTGCCGCCACCCGCATTACCACTATTTGACATTGGCGGTGGTGAATTGACAGCAAGTTGATCACCAGTTCGTATGATAGGCGCAACAAATTGTGCATCGGAAAGTGCAGCGACCGCTGTGTCACGCGTATTGATCGGATGTTGAGAAGTACGATCCCAATCCGTGTATTCGTTGACAATCTGTAGGATGAAATAAGAAATGCATGGATTTCATTTAATTTACTATTGATTGAGAAAAATATTGAATTATTGTTAAAAGAATTTCTTAATGTTTTCAAATTTTTGAACAAATTCTTGAGTAACAAAATCTTATGAAAAAAAAGAAAAATACTTGGCAGCCAATATGATAACAGGGCTGTAGTCATTTTGGAGTTACGCAACTTAATTATATGGCCATGTTTCGAGCTTATTTTACATGATAACTTCTGGTTTAATTGGGTTAAGTGTTGTTCAAAATTGAATGACGTACGCGTATGCGTATTTTAGAGTGGGCAAACAAATTGTGGTTTTCCAAATTTAATTCGTATCGTTTTTATTTATTGTTTTTTACTTTATTTTATTCCATTTCAATTCATTTAATTTAATTTAATTTAATTTAATTTTATTTTGTTTTATTTTATTTTATTTTATTTTATATTATTTTATTTTATTTTATTTTATTTTATTTTATTTTATTTTATTTTATTTTATTTTATTTTATTTTGTTTTATTTTATTTTCTCTTATTTTATTTTATTTTATTTTATTTTATTTTATTTTATTTTATTTTTTTTTTATTTAATTTAATTTAATTTAATTTAATTTAATTTAATTTAATTTAATTTAATTTAATTTAATTTAATTTAATTTAATTTAATTTAATTTAATTTAATTTAATTTAATTTAATTTAATTTAATTTAATTTAATTTAATTTAATTTAATTTAATTTAATTTAATTTAATTTAATTTAATTTAATTTAATTTAATTTAATTTAATTTAATTTAATTTAATTTAATTTAATTTAATTTAATTTAATTTAATTTAATTTAATTTAATTTAATTTAATTTAATTTAATTTAATTTAATTTAATTTAATTTAATTTAATTTTATTTTATTTTATTTTATTTTATTTTATGTTATTTTATTTTATTTTATTTTATTTTATTTTATTTTATTTTATTTTATTTTATTTTATTTTATTTTATTTTATTTTATTTTATTTTATTTTATTTTATTTTATTTTATTTTATTTTATTTTATTTTATTTTATTTTATTTTATTTTATTTTATTTTATTTTATTTTATTTTATTTTATTTTATTTTATTTTATTTTATTTTATTTTATTTTATTTTATTTTATTATATTATATTTTATTTTATTTTGTTTTATTTTATTTTATTTTATTTTATTTTATTTTATTTTGTTTTATTTGACGCACCCTAGTCCATTTTTATTTGACTTCCTACCTTTAGCTTGCAACAAAAAGTACATTTTCATTTTTATTCTCCTTTTACGTGACTGAGTGTGTGTTTCCTCTTCTAAATTACAAATTCTCTATGTGAAAACGTGCGTTAATATGAAATACTTATTTAATTTATTTCAAGTATTATAGCTACTATGTATTGCTTTTGTTGCGAGGTCACATATTTAAGTGCGTGGCTATGCATAAACACATATGTATTCATGTATGAGTATGTCACTTGAGAGCAACGGCGAAAACATGTTAACTTGAGCGTGTATAAATAGAAAATGCAGCCTTCATATAAGCAATTAAGCGCAATCACACACACACACACTCCCATATGAATATTTTCTGCGTGCAAATTAGTGTCGCCAGGTACTCACCCGCATAAAGCATAACCTCACATTAATATGTATGTATGTAAATATCCGGTTTGACTTTATTAATACACGCAAACTAAGAATTTTTAACGCTTTTGCGTACGTGAGGTCATATTTATAAATTACTTTATTCTAGATTTGTATGTAAATGTATATAGACACGTGCTCAAACAAACCTACATACATACATATTTCGTATTTATTGGCAAAGCGAAAAGTTAGATACTTTGAAAAAATAAAACAAGATTTGGAGAAGGTTATGCATAAAAAGCTCTTAACCTCGTAGAATTATTCAACAATTTGACTTTTTACAGAAACTGAGTTGCAATATTAATCAGCCCAAAGGAACTCAAAAGAGGAGGTCTAATATTGGATGAACTTTTGATGAGTTACAAAATTCGTTAGCGAATCACCTTGATCGCAAAGCTCCTTATGCATTACACATAAATTATTCATAAACTTCGCGTGAGCGTGCAAATTTATACAATAAATTTATAAAAAAAAAAAAAAAAATAATAATATTACCTACTAATATCACAAAACAATTTATCACAAAATTTTCGCATTTTCTTCATTGTTTGTAAGCTTCTAAACTGTCAATCACTTTCAATCGACACCACAATTAATCAACTATAAATATATATATACATTTTGTGCACACATATTTCATTGAAACCCTGCCACTAATAGCTTTGTTGTTGTTGTTGTTGTTGTGCTATAGTCGTGAAGTATGTATTACAACTAACAAAACACAATGTGCAATATTTAAGCTCATCATTCATTACACAGAATTACGGTAGGATACACACAGCTTCAACGCTAAAACTTATTAACAACAACGGAAAACAAATACAAACAGAAAAAAAAAAAATAGAAAACGCACCGACATGGTACAGGGCAGCCGTGCTAACAATTAATTTATGCCACCTACCGCATTATCCTTGGTCACCTGTCAAACGTTTCACGCTCCAAATACGTTTGATGTACGTACATCATGCACAGCGTAAAACAACACAAACAACAACAAAAACACTGCATGATAAATAAACAGCAAAAAGTTGTGAACATTGTCACAGTGAACGTGGCCAAATGTGGGCGAAAAATTAAAAAGAGGTGGTCGATCAGCATGTAGGGTAGGGAGGGGGACATCGTTAGAGGCTGCAGCGCAGAAAACAAAACCCAAACGAACAAACAATGCAATGTAAAAATTCATCAAATTAGCAGTTTATCAAAAATACAACAAAAGCAGATAAATATATGTATGTATAAGCTATTAATTACGGCAGAAAGGGTGAGCGAGATGGCGATGTACAAGGGATGTGACGGATTACCGATTGGGATTCTAAAACGTCGGAACTTCCGGAAATCGATTGAAAAATCATCCATTGATCAAGCATACATTTGTTTCATTAACCTTTATGTACACACGCATGGTTACCGGGTACAGAAACAGTGTTATTATATAGGGGTTTCCTTCCAAATATTGCCAAATAAACTTTCTTCAGTTCAAATTAAAAAATTTTAAAATTTTTTGGTCAACCAAATTTCAGTGATCAAACAAGATTTGAAAGCTAAAAAATTTAAAAAAAAAAAATGTTTTTTCGAAATTCTAAAACTTTTATCTTTGAAAAAAACAGTAAAAAATTTCAGATTTGAATATTTTTTTTAAAATTCCAAAATATTTATCATTGAAAAAAAAGCGAAAAAACTTCAGTTATAGTATTTTAATAATTTTGTGTTTAATAATAAAGGTAAAAAAATATAGTTCTGTCAAAATTCTAAAATTTAAAAATACATATCTATAAAAAATACATTTTTATAAAAATTTTTTAAATTTTTATCTCTAAAAAAAAAAACACTATGAAATTTCAGATTTGAAGATGAAAAACTAAAAAAAAAATTACAAGATTCTAAAATTTTTATATTTGAAAAACAGGAAAAATATTTCAAAATTCTAAAATTTCAAAATTTTTTTCCAAAAAATTAAAACAATTTCATATTTGAAGATTAAAATTAAAAAAAAAAAAGTTTCAAACTTCTTAAATTTTTATATTTGAAAAAAAAGGAAAAAAATTTCAAAATTCTTAAATTTCAAATTTTTTTCCAAAAAATTAAAATAATGTTTTTTTTATAGTTCTAAAATTTTTATATTTAAAGAAAAACGGAAAAATTTCAGGTTCGAAAAATTAAAAAAAAAAATTTCAAAATTCTAAAATGTTTACATCTGAAGAAAAAGGAAACAAATTTCAAAATTCTATGATTTCAAATTTTTTTCCAAAAAATTAAAACAATGTTTTATGTTTAAAAAAAACAGAAAAAATTTCAGATTCGAAGATGAAAACTTCAAAAAAAAAATGTTTTCAAAACTTCAAAATTTTCTGGTCAAGAAACTTTTAGTGATCAAACGCGATTAATCGAACACGACCTAATAGCTAAAGAAATTTATTTTGTCAAAATTCAAAAACTTAAAAATTTGATGGTTAAAAAACTTTCAGTGATCAAACACGATTTGAAGATAAAAAAAATTAAAAAAAAAATGTTTCTCAAAATTCTAAAATTCCAAGTCTAAATTTCGGTTTCGGTCAACACACTTCCGTCACATCCCTCGTATGTATGTATGTATGTATACATATATAGCGAGTGGTAAAATATAGGCGTTGTTTGACACGTTTATTTTATGTCATGCTCCATTTTGTTGTCAACCCATTTATATGTGAAAACAACAAAACCAATATTTGTGTACGAATTTGAAAATTTGTGTTGCATAAAGCAGCGGCGGTCACATTATGACATTGCATTTTTATACCCTTCATGAACAGAAAATGATAAATAACATGGTTCGATATTTGGAGGTTCTGCCATGACTCGTACTCATAAATGATATAAATACTTCGATGCAGCAGAAGACAGCGTATTCCTTACTTATTCTTTTTTTATTTTATTTTTGTGTGTGTTGTTAAAACTAATATTCGTGCTTATTTAGATTATGTTCAAGAGTTAACAATTTGAAATGTTTTGAGGCATTTTGCGATAAGCCAATGAGTTGGCTTGTAATTTTGTGTAAATATTTACGAATAATTGCGCTTGTTACACTATCTAAATAAACTTGGGAGCACGCAATTCCAAATATGTCACACGAAGTTGTAGAGAGTTGATAGCAATATGGGGAATAAAAGCTCAAAGCTGCACCGGTAATAATTGGCTCAGAAGCAGTATGAGGGGAGGACAGGCTAACTTCGAATAACTTCCCTTCTTTGCTTGTTTTCTACTTGTTCTGAGTTGCCGCTTAAAAGCTTAGGCGGTTGAAATATTGCTCATTATGATATACAACAGGGCCGTGCGCAGGAATTAGCCTTGGGGGGGGTTTTAATTTAGATTTGCTTTCGCATATATTTTTCACTAAGATAAACATATTTGCTGAAACAGATACCTAGACCCATATATCATAAATTTAAATGTTCTTTAACTTTTCTGAAACTACATACTCTGATGCCTAAAACTATACCCTAGAAAAATTTTTTGGTTGTACACATTCAGTGTTGCCATTTTGGTATTTTTAGAGCTAGATCTAGCTCTTTTTTTTGGCGTTTAGCTCTAAAGTTCTGTTTTAGCTCCTAGCTCTTTTTCTGGTCCTTTCTTTTCATTTTTAGCTCTTTTTTGGCTACAAATTTATTTGGACAAATGGTATTGTAAAATTAAGAAAGTTTTTATTTCTTTTATAATCGATGTCTAAATTATTATATTAGTTTCATTGTGTACCATGTGGCAACTCAGTTTCCCTCACCGATAACAAATGCCTAAATCGGTTAACTTGGTCGAGTAACATTCATAAATGCCATATATTTATATTGCAAGAATTAAAATGGAAAGGTAAAAGTAAATTGTGTGTAAACAACACTTTCCTAATTTGCTAAAGATTCTTAACAACCTTACCCCCCGTTTTTGTCTTCATGATAAATAATCAGAAAAATATTTCAAAGATTTTTGATTTCTGGGTCAGAAATAAAATGAATTCACTTGGCTGTAACGCAAAAATAAAAATTATTTTTGAGTTTTATTTATTAAAAATTAAATATTTTTTTCTTAACTATTTATGAAGCTTGATAATTTTTCAAGAACACACTTTTTTTTTGTTGAGTTAATTATGTCTACTTTTTATACGTTTTAAACATCATAAATCTATACCATAATAAATTTCTAGAAAAGTCGTAAATTAAAAATTTCTTTGAAAAAATGACTGGGGATGACTTAGGGAATGCTGTAGAGTTTATCTGATCCATTTTTAAAATTATTGTCTGTCTGTTTGAACTTAAGGATCTCGGAAACTAAGGAATGGATTTTGATGAGAGTTTCACTAATGGACTGCTTCAAGCTTAGAAACTGACCTGCACTTTGTTTAGGGAGGTATGTACCTATGAAATTTTTTTTCTTACACAAATTTATATGAAGAAAAATTCACTTACTTTGTCAAAAAAAAAACTAAGCGTTCCTCTAAAGTTTTTGGTAACTTTTTTTCAATTTCAGCTAAATTAAAAATCAATTGCATAGGTACACTGCCGTCCTATGTGGGTATCAGTATATCTTTAATAAAACTCTAGATAAGTTGTGTCTGTATATTGGGAATTTCTTTGAAAATATGACTGGGGGATGACTTGGGGAATGTTTAGGCAAAGCTAAAAAGTCAAATGAAAAGGAGATGACAAAATATCTAAGTTAGAGTATTAATAAACGGTTCAGTTGGCGTCCGTAGACATAAACGGGATAGGATGTGGAAAAAAAATATTGTTCTGAACCTTCTCTGCCTGTATATTGTCTTCTCAAGTGAGGGTATCAGAATTTTATGAACTACTTACATCCCGAGCAACGCCGGGTTTCCTGCTAGTAAAAAATAAGGTTTGTAAAGTTTTATTGACACAATTCGGAAAATATGAAATGTGCTATGTTTATTTTCCACAGACTATTGATAAACGTCCATGAAAATGGCGATCTTTATCTTCTGTTAGGTAAAATAAAATAAAAACCTTACAAAATGTTTGAAAACATTCAAATAGTTGAACGTTGTCGCTCATCTGCTCTCCAAAGTTCATTTTCTCACAATTCTCTTTACGCCTACAACAAAAAGTGTCAGAATACACCCGAAATCTTTCATATAATTGAGCCTTGCATTTCATTCGCTCTACAATATTCATTTCTTCTCTCCGAAAAGGCTCCAATTACGGACTCTTTTTGGATGCTTTTTTTGGAGTGCTCCGACTTTGGAAAGCTGGGATTATTCGCACTTTTATGAATACATGGCTATAATTAAAGTCGGTTTAACATTGCAACTCTTCGAGGTACGGAAAATAATTCTGTCAATACTCATGAAAAAAGTAGAAGTCAGCTAGTCACTTGACACAACCGTAGCATCATTTGGCCATGACATCAATTGTACTTGGATAAATTAGGGACGTGCAATGAACAGATTAAATCATATTTTGATTAGTCATAATTCTGATTCATCAAAACCTAATTAATCAGGTCCTGAATAGTACTGTTTACAGTACTTGTTAATTGAAACAACTTTGTAATTTCGGAAAGCTCCAAGTGCACTTCAAAGTGCCGGACTTATGTATTGGCCAACCTTATTCTTTGCAACTTTCACAAATTCTTCTTCCGTAAAATTATTTTAATTAATTTTGTCAAAAATTATGAGTCAAGATTCAATACAAGATTTATAAACTGTATTTTGAAAATTTTTGCAAAATCATTGCAACTTAGATTTCGCCATGGGGGGGGTTTTAACCCCCAAAACCCCCCCCCGTGCGCACGGGCCTGATATACAACCTTCTATTCGCATTTGGAAAGTTCATTCAAACTAAACACAAAGTACGAGATCTTACGCTAATGAACTTTATATTAAAATACAATTTTTTAGCGTTGAATATTCAAATGAAAATTTTTCCACTTTGAATTATTTGCCAACGACTCTCATTGACCTTCACTTGTAAGCTTCATTTGGTTAACTTAGTAGTAGACCTTAATTAAAAAATGAAATTTACTCGGTACGAAAGAATTTCAAATCTTTACCACAAAGCTTATGCGATTAATGAAAAGAAATTGTTTGAACGGGCAAATGGTCGTAGTTAACTGAACTCTGCATGCACATTTATTACTAAATTTTAATTAGACAGACGCGTTGAATGGACTGTTAAGCAAAAGAAGAAGACAAAATAACTAAAGAACGGGTGTGCTATAATTTTAAACTATAATTAGCATTAATGTGGAAAATTTCCATTAAGTTAGGCAATTGCCGCTAGCCCGTAGTAGGATAATAAGAAAATGTTGAGTGTACATAAATATGTCAAAAGCAATGAAGCTCAAAGTCTATACACAATTTCTTACTTTCGCCATACTTAATTATTAACTTGCTTAACATTTTTAAAACCTTTGACTATACAACAAAAGCTTGGCAGTCGGTGTCAACTTGTGCTTTCAGTGCTTCTCACAATTTGTAATCTAAAAGTTGTTAAACTGTGCCCCCTTTTACGGCCAAAGTATGCATCTAAGGTATAAAAAATTAAATATATATCGATAAGTCTGATCAAGCTATAGTGCTATCAATCAAAAAAAACTTACAAAAACAAAATGTTAATATAAAAAAATCAGTTTAAAAATGACACCAACACAAATGCCAAACATGTATTCACACTATAGCGTCGTAGTTCTCTGAGTAAACATGACATGCATGTTACTGTATTACTCGCGTGATCGGCTCTCACTGTGAGTGTGTAGAGTTGGTAGTGAGCCAATAAAAAACATGACAAAAAAAATTCTATAGCTGGCGCTGAGACTGGGATAATAAGAACTTAAAAATTTTAAAATTTTTTGGCCATAAAATTAAAACAACAAATTTTCCTCAAAATTCTAAAATTGGTATCTTTGAAAAAGAAAACCGGAAAAATTTCAGATTTGAAGATGAAAAATTCTAAAATTTTTATATTTGAAAAAAAAAAAACAAAAAAATTTCAATTATAATATTTTAGTAATTTTGTGTTTAATAATAACGTAAAGTAATTTAAAAAAAATTTGGTTGTCAAAATTCAAAAATTTTCAAAATTTTTGTCCAAAAAATTAAAACAACAAAGTTTTCTCAATATTCGAAAATTTTTGACTATAAGAAAAAAATAACGAAAAAATTTCAGATTTAAATATGAAAAATTAAAAAAAAATTTTTTAAAAAATCCAACAAATTTTGAAAAAAAAAAAAACCGAAAAATTTGAGATTTGAAGATGAAAAATTAATAAAAATGTCATTTTAAATTCTAAAATTTTTATAATTGAAAAAAAAGCGAAAAAATTTCAATTTTAATATTTTAGTAATTTTGTGTTTAATAATAAAAGTAACTAAAGAAATTTTGTTTGTCAAAATTCAAAAATTTAAAAATTTGTTGGTCAAAAAACTTGTAGTTTAGTGACCAAACGCGATTTGAGGTAAAAGAATTAAAAAATTAATGTTTTTTTGTCAATATTTGAAAATTAAAAATTTTATTTATGGATAGATTTTGCCGATTTTTTTAGAGTATGAATTACTTAATTAATATTAGAAATTTTAAATATAAATTCACCCGATAAGTGGTGTCTGAGTCATTGTGTCTGTTCTCGATGTAGTTGGAATTCGCTCCTATTTACCTAATTTTTAAAGCTTATATTTATGTATATCTCCTATAGAAATTTACTGGGTCGACATTTTTTGAAATAATTGTATGTTCTTTATTAAATTTTTATTATATTTCTTCCAAATAAAAAAAGTTTTCAAGGGCTAGAAATAGGCTTTTGCTAAAATGGCGATCATTGAACATTTTAAATGTTAAATTCCTACTCAGCATGCAAATTATCTTTTTACCATTTGCTTTAAAATAAATTAGTTTTTCGTATTTAAATATCTATCAAATACAAACTAAAATTTTGTTCAAATCGTACAAAAACTATTTCAAGAGACGTCAGTTAAATTATAAGTTATGTTCACCAAATTCAAAAAGTTGGGACAAATATCAAATAATTGTATGTATGTATGCTATTTATCTAAGTCTCAACAATGCTAAGTAGGCCAAACGAAGAAGAAGAAAAAAAACAAAACGATTTCCATTTCTAACTCAAATTATCTCAAGTCCAAAACTAATTTAGTCATACAAACATACAAAAGTGAAACGGCAAAGGTCACAATTATCTTAACTTTAAACATACATAAAAAAAACTATAAAAACCATAAAAACGAAAACTTCAAAACTTAGCAGCACAGCTTACAAACTGTCATCCACTCAAAACTATACAAATACCAGCAGCCAGCAGCCAACAGCCCATGTGTCAATGTGAAATGCCATGAGATCTCCATTTATCAACGCTTTCAAAGATATCATTTGAGTCTCATAAAAAAAAGGCAATGAGCTTTGGCACTACTGCGCCATAAAATAGGCTACATTGAAGTCCCAGCGGGTGTGATGCTATCATATTATTGTGCATTATGAACGTTTTGAAGAAGCAACAAAGAGAGAGCGAGAAAAAACGTTATACTTGCCACTTCTGAGAAGCAAAAAATATAAAACACTCAGAATGTATCAATTTGTGTTAGTGTATTTATCACAAAGACCAAAAAAAAAGAAAAAAAAAAAAAAACAGTAAGAGACAAGATATAAACATTGCTGAGTTTCGATTTCCGCCCAAACTACTGACATTTTTAATTCTCTAAAGAGCTAGCATCCACAAGCAAGCAAGTAAGTGAGTATAATTTAAGGAGTAAAGACATATTTTGCACTCAGCTGTCAACTTTTGCAAACAAAGTGGGAGTAATGTTTTTCGTGGTAGATAGTAGATGTACTAGCTTATAAGACTGGGCAAAAGCAAAAAATTATTTAAATGGATATTGAACGTTTGAGCTGGGAATTTCGAAAGCTTTTGTATTTTCTTGAAATTTAACAAGTTTTAATAATTTAATTTAATTTATTTTAATTTATTTTAATTAATTTATTTTATTTTATTTTATTTTTTTTATTTTATTTTATTTTATTCTATTTTATTTTATTTTACATATTTGTAAGTTTTTGCAAGCTCGAGACACAGAGAAACAATAATTCGTAATGAATTTTAATTGTCAGTTTTTGGGAAAAATTGATAAATGGAGAAAAATTACATTGTTAAATCACAGCGATGGATAGGATTACATGTTTCAGAGTTTCCAAGCTCATCATCAGATCCCTTTTCGGACACTGGGATATGAACCAGTGTCTGCACCAAGGCCGCTGTTAGGAAATTCTAACATCTAAGCTATGATGCCCTGTGACGTCACAATGCATTTATCTCCACTTCAATTAATTCCCTTTTGTTTTGTTTGTTATTTTATTTTATTTTATTCTATTTTATTTTATTTTATTTTATTTTATTTTATTTTATTTTATTTTATTTTATTTTATTTTATTTTATTTTATTTTATTTTATTTTATTTGATTTCATTTCATTTTATTTTAATTTATTTCACTTTAATTTATTTTATTTTATTTTATTTTATTTTATTTTATTTTATTTTATTTTATTTTATTTTATTTTATTTTATTTTATTTTATTTTATTTTATTTTATTTTATTTTATTCTATTTTATTTTATTTTATTTTATTTTATTTTATTTTATTTTATTTTATTTTATTTTATTTTATTTTATTTTATTTTATTTTATTCTATTTTATTTTATTTTATTTTATTTTATTTTATTTTATTTTATTTTATTTTATTTGATTTGATTTCATTTTATTTTAATTTATTTCACTTTAATTTATTTTATTTTATTTTATTTTATTTTATTTTATTTTATTTTATTTTATTTTATTTTATTTTATTCTATTTTATTTTATTTTATTTTATTTTATTTTATTTTATTTTATTTTATTTTATTTTATTTTATTTTATTTTATTTTATTTTATTCTATTTTATTTTATTTTATTTTATTTTATTTTATTTTATTTTATTTGATTTGATTTCATTTTATTTTAATTTATTTCACTTTAATTTATTTTATTTTATTTTATTTTATTTTATTTTATTTTATTTTATTTTATATTATTTTATTTTATTTACTTAAATTTTTTTTTTTCAAGCCATTTCTTTTAAACACATTCTAAAAACTTAAAATTAAATCTCGCATCATTTAATCATTTACTCACCGTATAAAATATCTCATTGAGATGATAATTGTAGGCATTCCGCACATAAGTACGAATAATCTTATCACGCCTTTCGCCCTCGAAACCATTCTGTATGTCGTGTGCGCTAAAATGCCAAATTGATTCGCCCGTTACAACACCGAAAAGTACATCATACTGTACACCATTGCCACTTAACCCCAAGTTGGCACCGCTACTCGTACTCGGATAGTTTGCTGTAAGTGCGCTATAGTAGGCACCACCTGTTGAAGCGCCGCCAGCGCCACCGTTGCTGCCAAAACTGGGACCTGTGTTGCTGGCATAACCAGAGAAACCATTACCACCGTTGGGTCCAACGCCACCATCTGATGAGGCGCGTTTTGCATTGCGCAACATTAAATCATCGATATCAAAATTTGAATGACCGGGACGTATGACAACACCATCAACCTGAAATGTGAAAGTAAATGAATGAAGAAAATTAATATTTTAGGGTTCTTTTTTCTAATGTGTATTGTTTGTTTTAATGAAGTTAAATAAATCTTGGTAAATTTTGTTTTATTTACGTTTATTGAGCTGTAAATGTTAATGTTAAGCAATACATTTTTAAAATGTTGATTTTCACAATTTCTTTTTATTTTTGTATTATTAGTTAAAATGTGGAACATAAACCTTAGAGTTATTTTGACAGATTTATTTCGGAAGCTGCTAAATTTCAGCCTTCAGGTTTTTTCATTGACAACATTAATGCTATCTATCATGAAGACCTAATCAAACTTAATAACAAATGTATGCATATAAATCGAAAAATATATACATACAAATGTATTCTATGTCAAGGCTTCCTACGAAACCTCATAGCTGCCATAATGGATTGTTTGCCAGTGAGAATATGGTAACTGGATTGTTCAATAGGTTGTTTACATCAAACGTAATTCAATCAGGCATTCGAAATTATAGTTGCCACATTGTTCGTTTTTTGCCGAAAATGGTCCAAAGATTATGAGAAATGGATCTAAATTCTCCTTTCCTTATTCGAAAAATTAATTATTAAAGAATAAAAGCAGAAATTTTCCTTTAAAAAAATTATTATTCTTGACATCGTTTGTGTTTGAAATTGTGGAGTTACGAGTATCAGCAAATAAACCCGAAATCTCTAATCTGATTGAGACACAGAAACAAAAATTTACCAAATTGCAAATTTACCATGCAAATTTTCGGTACCGAAAAAAGTGATACGGCTGCCATATGCGACATCTAATTGGATGTCGAATCAACTCAACTGAACTTAATAGAGTTTGAATTATAGCTTCAATGCTTTCACTTTTATTTATCGGAAGTTAACGGAAATCTGTCACATACGAAAAGACAAACAAATTAGAAAAGAAAAAAAAAAAACAAAGAATAAACAAAATGCGAGTGAAAAAGTAGTTGGAAATAATAAACCCAGGAAAAACAGTGATTGATTAAGAGCAAAATAATAAATACAGTACAATCTCACAACAGCTGGTTCTATAGCACCGGACTGATTTGGGTTTTTTTTAGGCAACAACCACTGAAAATGCCTAGCAGCTCAAATACGGTCATTGTCATCATATGAAAGAAAGATATCACGATAAAAAAACAATTGGTGATTTCATATCATATAAGAGGTACCATGAAAAAAAAGAAAAAAAAACTGCTGTAAACATGATAAGATATGATAAATATCACATGAAATAAAAAAAAAACAGAACGTGAAGTTATGCCATGATATGATGTCATATGGATGACATCGCGTTACAGAATAACTAGTGAAAGGATCACATGATATGATATCATATGCAAAATATATCAGTACCACAATATATGCCTAATATCATATCATATGAAAGATATGACGTATGATATGATATCATCTCAGAGATACTATATAAAAAAAGTAGAAAAAAACTGCTGAGAGCATGATAAATATGATAACTCTCACATGAAATAAAAAAAAAAACAGATCGTAAAGTTATGACATGATATGATATCACTAGTGGAGGTATCACATGATATTGTCACATGTAAAATATATCAGAACCACGAAATATGCCTAATAACCAGAGTACAGTCAATAAAAATCATGTGATGTTTGCAGGGTATCAACTCGTAAGAAAGAAAGATATCTCGTCACAAAACCACTTGTGATGCGATATCACCTGAGAGATACTATATAAAAAAAGAAGAAAAAACTGCTGCGAGCATGATAAATATGATAACTATCACATGAAATAAAAAAAAAAAACAGACCATAAAGTTATGACATGATATGATATCACTAGTGCAGGGATCACATGATATGATGTCACATGTAAAATTTATCAGAACCACGAAATACTAGGTACTGTCAACAAAAATCATTTACTCTGTGTATGGTATCATATAAAAGAGAGATATCACGTCACACAACAACGTATTATATGATATCATCTGAGAGATATTATTAAAAAAAAGAAGAAAAACTGCTGCGAGCATGGAAGGATATGATAATTATCACATGCAAAAAATACAACCAAACAATTGGTGAAGTTATAACATGATATGATATCACATGGATTACAGCGCATCTAAGACTAACTAGTGAAGGCATCACATGATATGACATCATATGTAAAATATATCACAAAATAAATAATAGGGGGCTAGGACGCGGAGGCGACTACATTCTACCACTTTAAACTTCAAAGGGAGCTTTAAGGGAAGGGGTTGCCGTTACAACAACAACATTTGAAATAAATCGCATCACAAAATAATAGCCAAAGATAGATGTGACATGTTTTCCAAACTAAATTAAATACTATTAAAGTGTGACTGATATTATCGCTTTTTTTTGTTTTTCAAAATAAATGCCGCGTCACCTAGTATAATATTCAAAAATAGAACAATATTCACATTTTCTTTCTTTAGCACATCAACTAAGTCATAAAAGGGAGAGGCGTGATAAAAAACACACACATAAAATAAAAATAAAAATTTCTCGTCATGCCATAAAATGATGGATTTGCAAGTTTGTTGGTGTGGAAACAAAGACAAATAGTCGCAATGAAAATAAAAAGAAAATCATCAAAACGAGACTGTTTGGCATGCTTATTTATAAGCCGAGAGATAATATGTCAACGAATAAAGAATGGAAAGCACACACATACATATGTATGTAAGTAAGTAGATAACGTAAATTATATATGTAAATATATTTTCGGATGAAAATTTATGAGCAACAAATAAATTTAGTAATGAAATGGGAGATATTTTATTACGCTAAAGGCCATAGCAATAAAGTCAATACTATGATTCATACAGTTCAAATTTTGAGTCAAAGTATTTAGTTAATTTTTTGCAACTTCCAAAGCCTCAAAGAATCTCTCATAAATAACTCAAGACTCGTTGTGGTGGATAACTTTTGTAACTATTCTTGTATAACAACCAGGAACGGTTCAGGTTGATAATCTCTTAGACTTTTCTTGAGTTCAAAAAGAGATCTGTATTCTACGACGGAGTATACTCTATTTTGCTAAAACTAGTTAGCCAAAGTAATCGTATAGCTCTCTATAGGGAAGGTACCACTTTTTTCTAATTCCAGTTACATTGAGTTAACTCCACATAATTCTTTGCGAGTTTAATTATTATGCTATCAATACTTCCAATAATATTAATTTTAATCAGACTTAAAAATCTGGATTTAAATTAAACTGCTATATTAGTTTAATTGATTAATTATGATAATCTTACATTTTTTAAATAATTAATCGAATAGGATTAAATCTTGTGTTCGATTAATGGAGATTCATGACGATTTATTTTATTTTCAAATTAAGTCCTAGAATTAATCAAATTATTCAATTTGATTAAAATTTTTGATTAATTGCGATTAAAGATTAATTAAAATTTTGGTTAATTTGATAAATCCTAGTATTAAATTTGAAAACGAAAAAGTCCACATTAATCAAGCACAAGATTTAATGCTAATGAATTAATTAAAAAATTTCAATTAAAAAATGTTCGATTATCATAATTAAATTTAATTTTACTATCAATGATTAAGATTAATAATCATTATATAACAGTTCTGATTTTAATAAAAAAAAAAACAAAAATTAAAAATTTACTTAACATTTATTTTGCTTATACATATATGTATGCGTATATATATATATATATATATGTATTTGAGCTCCCACACTTACCGATGGTCCGAATGCGGTCAAAAAATTCGGCGCTTGTATATCGACAGCATATAAATCTTCCAACAACACATCACGTAAGCAATCCACTATTTGTTCATGATACTTATTCAAATCGTCCGGTATTGAGCAATTAACTTCTTTCGCCAATTTGACAGCAAACAAAACCGGATCTTCCACCAATGCCCACGATGAATGTGCTGACCCCGACATAAGTATGGCACGATGAAATAGACCACGTACCATTGTGGGTGAGGTCATAAGGAAATTAATACACGCAGCGCCCGTGCCATGACCCACCAAAGTGACTGCATTCGGATCACCACCAAATTTGCCAATATTTTGTTGTATCCAATGTAGAGCGGCTATTTGATCCATGAGTCCATAATTGGCTACACGCGCATGATCTTGAGGGTTGGGATTGGCATTGAGAAAACCTGTTGTGAAAGATAGAAATTCAAGAAATAAGCCAAGGAGGTAGTGTATTTAATGAATTTGCTTGGAAAATAATGGCGGTGAAGTTAACATTAATTTTATTTATTGCTTTTTTTGTTGTTGTTATTTTGTTGTTCTTGTACGTGCGTGCATTTAGTGGAAATTTTTGTTTCTTTGTCTTTTTGTAATTTTCTTTTGTTTTTATTGTAGACGTTTAAGTTAACACGCTGCCACTTTATTAGCGCCATTTATTTTGTGTCAGCTACTTTTTGGCGTAAATTTGTGTGTGTGTGTGTGTCTTTTGTTGTTGTTTTAATTTTTTTCTTTTGTATTGTTGTTGCAACTTTGCTTCAAGCACACCACGACGCCATGCAACATTGTTCACTGCTTTGTGCTTTTGAGTTATGTGTGTTTTGAAGTTTGAGCGTTTTCTTTTACACTTACCAAGAATTCCTAAGCGGTAATTAAGTGTTACAACGACCACTTCACCGTAACTCGCCAAAACGCTACCATCGTAAGGATTTCCGCTGCTCCATTCAAACGATTCACCGTGTATGAATACAATTACGGGCAATTTCTTTTCGTTGGCGCCAGCTGCAGTCGGAGGAGGAGTACGATAAAAGAGAGAGAGAGACAAAAGTGATTTAATTAGAGCAGTAAGTTCTAGTAAATGTACAGTAGCGTGCAAAAAATGTGCAGCAAACCTTTTTTTTTTAAATGAATGATATCAAACATTTATTGTCCAACGTAATTTTTTATTCAAATTTTCATTTTTGATTAAACAATTTTTTTTTAGTATCTCACAACAAGCAAGAAAACCATAGACTACATATTCCAATACGTTTTTATGGACATTACGTTAATAAAAATTATTGTTTTGTCTTAAAATATTTCATTTTATTAAATTAATAGAGGCAAAAAAAAAAAAAAATTTAGAAAAGTGTTTCAAGTATCCGATCCTTACTTACAATTAATAAAACATCTTTAAAACTGTTAAATTAAAAATACATAGCCCGCATCCCAATTATCGGCACAATCGATTATATAGGAGCTATATGTTTTATTAATCCGATCTGGCTGATTTTTACCACATCTATTACATACATAAAATGTAGCAAACTTGCAAAATTATAAACTCCCAGCTATTTAATTGCAGGAGTTATAGGCCAAAATCCATTTATCGAAACAATCGATTATTTAGCAGCTATGTGTTATGTTGGTCCGATCTGGCTGATTTTCACTACACACATTAAATATATAATAAGCACTAAACCTGCAAAACTTTACGTTCCTAACTTTTTAATTGTAAAATTTATAGCTCAAACACCATTTATCGGAACTATCGATTACATTGGAGATATATGTTATGTTAATCTAATCTGGTTGATTTTTACCACATCGTTTACATACATAAAATGTAGCAAACTTGCAAAATTATAAGCTCCCAGCTGTTTAATTGCAAGAATTATAAGTCAAAATCCATTTTTATCGGAACAATCGATTGTATGGGAGCTACGCATTGTATTGGTCCGATCTTGCCGGTTCTAACAAATGATTAATGCTATACAAAATGGCGGCCGCATACAAAATTTCATCGAGATATCTTTAAAACTGGGATCTTTGTTTGCGTTTAAACAGACGGGCGGACAGATGGACATGGCTAAATCGACTCTGCTCATCGCTCTGATCATTTTGCTATACTAATTTGTGGGTCTATCTCTTCTTCTTCTCATACTTAAAAACATCGGACCAAAGTTAAAATAACATGCCATGTTCATGAAAGGTATAAAAACAAAAAAAAAAAACAAAAAAAATTACTTTGAAGTCGTATTTACCGAAAAGCGTAACTCCAATGTAATTGTTGAAATATATTTCACTCTAAATTTATATGTACATATGTATATAGTACAAAGTACCAAATGTATTAGCGTCACTTTAAAGTCGTGTCAAAGTTGTGAATACCATAAATTTCATTTGGAAAGTTTACACTGCTACCTCCTGGTCCCAACTTACTTTGAAGTAGCTGAAACTTTAAAGTAGCTGCAACTTTAAAGTAGCTGCAACTTTAAAGTTACAAACACCATATTTCTTAACTATGTATCTTGAATCTAGCACAAGAACCGCTCAAAAATGCTACATGCTTGAAACAAGGCACGTCGGCACTTTGCATTAACATTTCCATGCAACTCAAAGCTCAACGTTCTACTCAAATTCGCATTAGCCATTCTTAACGGAAATTGTTTTGCTGAGCACATTTCTGAAGTGGAGAGCTTTAACGTCATTAAGCACATTTTAAGCTATTTCATTGACTTTTTTTTAGCTTACTTGAACTAGCTGACTTGTTCTTACTCAAATGAACCTTTGCATAAAAGTTATTCTCAGGGCTTGGAGCTTAGCATGTTCGTTTTTAAGATGATTTCGGGATCTTTTTCGGAACTTTTCCGAATCATTGTCCGTAATTTATTGACATTTTTCCATGATAGTTTAGGTACTGGTTTTAAAAGTTTTCGCGAGCACTTTTGCATGTTTTTCGGAATCAATTCGGAAGTGTCGTCGTGATATTTTCGGAAACATTTGACATTTTTCTCAACCATTTTGGAGCTTTTTCGTGATAGTTGGGTATCATTTCGCAACGCTTTTGGAATGATTTCCAAATTCTTTCGAAATCATTTCAAGGTCGTTTTTAGGACTTTATCGGCACTTTATCGGACTTACTGCGAGATATTCTCTAGATTTCAGTACTATTTTCTCGGTACTATTTTCGAATCTTTTTCGGGAAGTATACGGCAGTGTGGTCATGAGATTTTCGCAATCGTTACGGAATAATTGCAGGTTCATTTCCTAATTGTTTACGAGACTTTTTCGTGTAAAGCATGAGCAAAAACAAATATATATTGAAATGCTCCGGAAAACAATCGGGAAATATTTCTAACAAGAACCCACACTGATTGCAGAAATAATCCTGCTATAATCCTCAAACTGTCAAGAAAAGTTGTACAAACCATACCCTATCAGAAAATAAAATTTTATATAGACTCTCTCACTTCTAATTATTATTATTATTTTTATTTTTTTGCAAAACATTTTCAAATAGCCAATTAGTGGACAACAACAATAAACAATTCGTATTGCTTCCACATAAATGCGAAAAATTTCTATAGCTATATATAATGTATACATTAATTTCAGAAAATATTTCAATTATTTTAATTACTCAGCTATTTAGTAGTTTAACAATTAAAAAAAAACTTTGTTAGTTAAATATTTTCATTTGTGATGTTATTTTAAAATATGTACATATGTATAACGCCCACTTTTTTTGGCTAGATTCATTACCATTGCTTATGAATATTCAGTTAACAGGAATGCGATGTTGTTGCATGAAAAATTCGAGCCGCAGGCGAAATGCAATGAATTCCATATGAACATGCATTAGACTGGGACCAAAAAAAAGAAATATAAATATTTTTTTTCTTATAGCTATGTTGACAATGAAATGTGCTAAAGTTTATCAACTTTCGGATTTATATTTTAATAGATAGCCACTTTAAGCTTTGTGTTACGAAAGGAGCGCGAAATGAAAGTTATCCCTTGGGTTAGACAATGTCCCTGAAGAAACTTATTAAATCAAGGCCACAACAAATTTTCCGAATGTATCGAAAGAAGTACGATAATAACCTAGAAAACCATACCTAAATTTTTTTCCCGGCTAGCTTAACTCTATCAAAAAAATTTAGTAGACATTAGATAAAAGAACATTGAGAATACTTTCAGTTTAGCATACGATGAATTTTATCATTTATCAAACCCAATATGCATTGAACCCCAACCCCTCAGAATTTGATGAAATTTTGCATAGAGGTACATCTTACCGACCCAAACAAAACCCCCTTTTTTTTAGAAATTTCAAAAAAAAATTTTTATTTTTCAAAATCGCTTGATCTTTGAAGTGTTTTTTCAGTTTAAAAATTTATTTTAGAAAAAAATGTTTTTCAGTGTACTAAAAAATTTTGACAGTATGTTTTTTTGAAATTAAATTTCAATACCTTTCTAATGGTATGAAGATCTTTGAAATCGATTAAGACATTCCGTAGTAATCACACTTTAAAAGTACCTACCTATTATGGTATTTTTTTTAATATTTTCGAATAATTCGTTACCTTGCCACGCCCACAATTTTTCGAAAACGCCATTTTTTAAAAAGGAGGTTGTGTTTGTGTCTGTAAGATGTACCTCTATGCAAAATTTCATTAAATTCTGGTCGGGTCGGGTTCAAAATGTACGTTTTTTTCAGCCTTTGATAGGAAATTCATCATATATGTATGAACTAAGGTTGCCAGACATTTTGAATTTTTCTTTTAAATAAGAATTTTTTTTGTGGTCAAAATAAAAGTCCTTTCTCCAATAACACTGTCTTACAAAATTTTAAAAATTATTTGCACCAAAGCTGAGATATTTTTCTTCCTCCTCAAAGCATCGAAAAACATAGAAAAATGTGAAAAAAGTGGGGGGTAAACCGGAGAAATTCCGAGTTATTTCAATTTGACTGTTTAATGAAATTTTTGCAAAATTTATCCCTGTTTTCTCACTTTCAAACCTAATTATCTTCTTTGGTACATCTGCTTTAGCGGCAATCTTTACTTTTATTCAAAAGGGAAGATTTTGCGCAAATTTTATGCTATCGCTCACTTTTTTTGACTTCCCCATTTAAAAGATATCGTCGAAAATGCCAAAAATCAAATTTAACGAAAACCTCATTTTCGTTATATATACCGAGCTTTGACGTCAGAAATCTATAGAACCGCTTAAGACACGACCAATTTTTACCCTCCTATCTTGTAGGAAATTTTATAGCAAAAATTTCGGTGTATATAGATCTTGAAAAATATGCAAACTAATTGTCAATTTCGGCCTTTACAAAAAAAGGGCAAGTTCAGAAAAAATGAGAGTTTTTTCTAAAATACAGTTTTATTGTCTTTTCACGCAGTATAACTTCGTTTCTTTTAAAATTCATAATATTTGTTATTAGATAAGATAAAATTTTTTTAATTTTCCTGTTCACAATTTTCAGATTTTAATCAAAAACCGCCACTCATTGAATGAATTTTGCAAGGTAAGTCTAGGACTGGACACAACCATTTATTTGTTTACTAAAATCAGCTGTATATGCCTATTAACATCTCTGACTTTTGAGGTGCCAAAATCGAGTATTGGCGAAACCCAAGAAAGTTAAATACAAAGTTAAATAAAAATAAAAATTAAGTGTAATACCTAAGACAGACATATGGTGTCTGTACCACAATGTGTACTACAATGAAAGCTCAGGAAACCATGTAATAGCATAGTGACACACATTTGGTTTTCTATGACGTTGGCACTTACCAGCTGATTAAACAAAATAAAAAAAACAAAGTTAAAAATAAAATAAAAGAAAAATGAACTCAATGAAAACTCGAAACTGCGTGCTCCTTTGCCAGCTGCGTGCATATCTTTACATATACATATATGGCTATTTTTATGTGCTCCATGCAGCTCATGGCTAAATTGAGCCCACACTGCAATTATTTTTTTTTAATTGCGTCGCTTCCAAAGTACTTTTTTGAATTTTTTTTCTATTTCTGATATAAATTTGTTGATTTTTTTAATTAATATTTGTTGTCAAAATGACATAAACGACCTGATTGTGACAGACGAATTGGCTGTGTTCATTGCACTGCAACGTAGTACAATTAGCAACTCCACTCAATTTCAATGGTTTCTTGCCTGCTTTCATGGTACGGAACTCAATATGCTTTCGAACTTAACTATTGAAACTACATTTTCTCAACTCACATCTTGATTTTTTTCCAAAAAACTTTGGTGATCAAAGTGATCGAGACCAGACACAAAAGGAAATGCACGAGTCGTATGATGGGGGAGTATGTCTGGTCCTTGGCACTGTCAGAAAATGACAAGGACACTTTCAGGAAATGTCGGAGTAATATAAAGCATGTAAGATTTGATCAAATAACTTGGGATAAAAAGAATACAAAGTTATACTACGTGAAAAGACAATAAAACTGTATTTTAGAAAAAATTCTCATTTTTTCTGAACTTGCCCTTTTTTTGGAAAGGCCAATTGGTTTGCCTATTTTTCAAGATCTATATATACCGAAATTTTTGCTATAAAATTTCCTACAAGATAGGAGGGAAAAAATTAGTCGTGTCTTAAGCGGTTCTATAGATTTCTGACGTCAAAGTTCGGTATATATAACGAAAATGAGGTTTTCGTCAAATTTGATTTTTGACATTTTCGACGATATCTTTTAAATGGGGAAGTCAAAAAAAGTGAGCGATAGCATAAAATTTGCGCAAAATCTTCCCCTTTGAAGAAAAGTAAAGACTGTTGATATAGCAGATGTACCAAAGAAGATAATTAGGTTTGAATGTGAGAAACCAGGGATAAATTTTGCAAATTTTTCAAAAAACAGTCAAATTGAAATAACTCAGAATTTCTCCAGTTTACCCCCCCTTTTTTTCACATTTTTCTATGTTTTTCGATGCTTTGAGCACGAAAAAAAATATATCAGCTTTGGTGCAAAATCATTGTAAGACAGTGTAACCAGCCAGTTAACCAAACGCTGATTTCAAATTTAATTAATTGGGAATTGGAAAACTTTTCAAACGAAAGTTTTCATGTCAGGGTTGCCATCAATTTTTCCGAAACATAATTTTATTAGAACCTATTTATAACTTGAAAATGCTTTTTGGTCACTGAATGCCATATTTTAAATTAATAAGGGTCAGGTCTGTAGTGTAGAAAGATAAGCGCTGTACTTGCAGAAGAATGACTCGTGCTTAGCGGAGTCCTAAGTACAATTGCCAATTGGAAACTTATAACACTGCAGGGTTGTAAAAGAATGCATTCATATGCAAATGCAATCAGTTGAGGTCTTATTGATTGACTCCAAATTTCGAATGCACTCATTGACTCGCTTTTTGACTAAATAATGACAGAATGAAGTCTGAAGTGAATGATGTGTTTTTGAAGTCACTGCTTTGAAGTCATTTAGGGAAGTCACTCACTGACTTCATTTTTTGAGTGAAGTCACTAACTATTGGCAACTAAAATAGTTTGCGATCATGTCACGTATGCCACAGATAAATTGATTTCAAATGACTCCAACTGACTTCAATTGACTTCAGCGAGACTTTTTATTCAATGAATGCAATACATGAATAACCAAAAAATGAATGAAAAAAAAAAATTCGAAGTCACAGAATGAAGTCTGACTGGTGACTTCATTTTTTAAGTCCCAGTAAAAGAATTAAAAATCAATAATTGTGCGATAAATCAAATGAATAATTATTCGCAAAAGAATGCATTCTTTACATCTCTGTAGCACAGAGCCAATTTTGAATATGGGGATCTCTATACAATAAAAGGAAAATTAATGCAAGAAGCTCAGCAAGCTTGTTGTGGTGCTATAAAGTCATTCGGGGGCCATATCTTTCAACGATACTGTGTCTTATTCAGCGATGTGACTCCTTCCAGAAGAGTTTCTTCTATACAGCGCGATTTGGGAGAAGAGGAAGGGAGATGGAAAAACCAAGTTTAGAAAATTGATGAACTAACAACAAAGAAAGAAGTCACCACTTGAAGTAAATTCCCTTCATTAATTTCTATTTTCCACATTCAGTGCAAAGCGACTAACTAATTAACTTTCACCCCAGTTTTGTAGAAACTAAATATATATACATACATATATATATATATATATGCGCTTGTTTATTTAGGAAGCTCATTTCTCATTTTCTTGAAGCTTTTCTTACCAACATTTCCGTTTCCGCGCGATTTGAAAAAAAAAAAAAACTGATTAGAATGCAATACATATTTTGAGTGAGAGAGCGCGGCACCACGGCACGGCACGCCACAACAAAACACTTCCGGAAAAACGACTTGAACGCCCTTTTGCAATTTTAGTTGATTTAACTGGCTTATTTTGTCGTAATGAAAGAAAGATTAACTACTTACAGCAACAACACACATACACGAATACTAGCAAGGGGGGGTGAAAGAAATGCGTAAACTACAAAACTAAATTGTTTAATATTCGGCTCCTCAAGCAAAAAAGCAAATTACTAGAATTTCCAAAGAAAACCCAGCTTATGTTGGCCTTAAGCAATACTTTGGGATGTGGAGAGTACACATAGTAAATCCTCGCATTTAGTATGCCACTTGGCATGCCAGTCTCTTCAAGCTGCAGCATTTTCACATTGAGCAATTCTTTTCAGCTACTCAAATCAGATTGAGTTACTTAAGCAGCTCATTTTCTCAGTTAGTTAAGCACGTGTAGTAGATAGTAAAAATAGAAAAACAAAGAACGTGTTAGCCAAATTTTTATGCGTAAAATTTGTTTGTTTTTTTTTTTTTTTGGTAGAAATTTGTATGCGGCACATTGTTGCTGTGGCAAGCTCTAGCTAAGCTTAAATCGATTAAGCTCTTTTGTGTTGCGTGGCATGCTCTCGTGAATGTTAACCACCATGTGAACTCCTTGTAA
>OX608079.1:13780690-13793190 GCA_951509765.1 Sphenella marginata | reverse complement strand
CTAATCAAAAAATAGACAAAAAGACAGAAAAAAATTTAAAATAAACATAAAAAATGGAATAAAAAAAAATTAAGGAAAAAATAAAAAAAATAGTAAACCAAAAAAAATAAAATAAATATGTATGTATAGTGGCGAAATCTAGCTTGGATGAAACGTCTTGACCAAGTGCTGCTACAACTACAAAAAATATTTTAGAATATTATTTATTCAATTAGCAATAAATTAAAAAAAAATGATTGAAAAAAAGCAAAAAAATAAAAAAAAAATAAATGAAAAATATAAATATAAAATTAAAAGGATAGAAATAAGAAAAGAAAAAGAATAAAAAGCAAAAAAAAAAATTAAAAATTTTGTAATAATAAAAAAAGTATGTAATTTCACTTATGGTTCCAAATGAATGCATTCTCAAAGACTGAGTTAGGTATTGTCGTGGTTTCTACGAGTCCTTGGCTAGGTTGTTTTCGTCTTGAATTGAATTTATCAAATTCCTGGATATATAGAATCTTATTGGTTTTATGAGAAACTCCATGCGGTGTTCTTGACTCGGTTTATAAATTGAGTTTAATAAAATTTTGAACTTTTCTTAATTTGAATACAAACTTGAAACCACTTCTAAACACCTGCCATTTATCAGCTTAAAAAAAAACCCACACCTGAGTATATGTATAAAATATGTAAACAAATGAAAACAACCTTTCCACTTGTCATTTTCATCGAGTTCTTACCCTATACCCCTACGAGAATATGCTAACATAATTTTAATAAAAGGTATTCAGTGTGCTGTTTTTATATGTATGTATGTATATCTAAATATGTACATATATATGTATGCATATCATAAGTATTATTGTATATTTATGCAAACTATAACCATGAGTTTCCGTTTTGTTTTTTTCCTAAATTTCCCTTTCGTAAATTTATTTTTTATTTATTTTGTCGTTTTGTTCTTTTATTGTGGGTTGCTGACGTTTTTTGTTGATTCAGAATTTAAATGGCATAGCGAAAAAAACAAACTTTTCAAACAACAGATGCTGTTGGTTTACAACTACACAAAAAATAAAATTATGCAAAAAAAAGTTAGTTCAGCATGCAAATACAAAAGAATATAAATGTGTATGTATGTATTTATATGTAGTATATCTATGTACATATGTGTACATAACAACAATGGTCGAAAAATCTTAAATGAACCATAAATATCGCTGAACTAACAATAATGCGGTGACTGCATTTGGCAAATAAGCTGATTGTTCTACAGCATCATAAAGAATATAAAAAAGTTGCTACCCAGAAAAAATTGTTTTTAATACCACGTTTATATAAAAGGAACAAAAACAAGCATAGCAGTCAAAACTCTGAACACTGAACTCTCGGACAACAAGAAGTTATTTTTAGAATAATAAAAAAAACCATCTGCGTAGAACTTGTAATATCTCCGAAACCAGATGAGTTATGAAACTTAATCACATTGCTTATTTCAGCACTCATTATTACCTATCATTTAATACCCATATTGTACTAACTTATTTTGGGTCACCCTGGTCTAAATTGTGGTCGAGAACTCCGACAACGGCACAGTTATTAAAGTAAAAGGCATAGTAAATTTTAAGTTACGAAGCCAGCAATACAAAAATGCTGGCGCTATTAAATTTTATTTAGCACTTTTAGAGTGATGCGCGAACAAACTTACAGACAAACAGACAACAAATTTAAAACCGCTTGTTTTGGCCTCTGTTGCTTCAAAACTGTGCGTTCCTTTGAATTTTTTATTGAATTCCAGCAATGAAAATACATTTGCCGCTTATAATATTCTGTATGTAGGGATTCAAAATTTTGTACTGAAAGTAAGTCGCCCAACAAGAAAGCCAACTTATCTATATAAAGGTAGTAATAAAAAAATATAAAAAGTGACATTAAAAATTTCTGAAAGCATAGTCAACTTTTAGGCAAATAAGCCGTCAAAGTGTTTCAATTTTTTAAATTGCTTTTGAATGTGTTAGGGGAGTGTCCTCCCTTAGATCGAACGGCAGTCAAAGGACTCTTCGGTTTAATACTCGTACAACAATGCGCCTTCAGGTTTATAACCTGTGGGAAATGCTAAAAAGGCAATAACAGAGAGAGTGCTTAAGCTGCCTAGGTGACAGTGTAAATAAGCGATTGTTTACGCATAAAAGTTAGGACGTATTGGTTTGTAAAAAAAACTTTTTCAATTTCTATAAATTAAACTTTTGTTATGTTCGGCTGATTTTGTGCGTTCAAAGGGGTGGTTTTTGCAGGCTTAGTATTTTTAAGGTATTTGCATAAGCTCTAACTTTCACGTGATTGAAGTTTGTTGTTATTTGTCAAATATCTGATTCGTTATAAAAGTTTTAAGAATAACAGGATTGATGCACACAGCGTATGTGGGTTACTTGACAACCATCAGAAATAAAAAAAAAAATTTTTTATAGGAAAACGATTGACATAAGAAAAGTTAATTGAAAAAACTAAAACAAAGAAGAAAAATAAAAATAGAAATGAAAAGGAAACAAACACAAAATTAAACAGAAAAAAATAGACAACAAATTAAAAAAAAATAAAAACTCAAAAACTTTATGTAAAACTAAACATGCAAAAATAAATAAGTTAAAAATAAAAAATTCAAAAAAAAATCTAAATTACAAAAAAAAAAAAAAATTCAATAAAATATACAACCACTAAAAAACCACAAAGCCACACAAAAATAGAAAACTAAACATGAAAAATAAATGAATTAAAAAGAAAAAAATGAAAAAATTAAAATTTTAAATTACAAAAAAAAAAAAAAATGGAATTTATTTTCTAAAAAAATTGTGAAAATAGGAAGAATAAGTCAAAAAAGAATTTAATGAAAAAACTAACAAAAAAAAAACAATTTTATGAAAAAAATATTTCAGAAAAAAAATGTTTGAAAGAAAAAAGTTATATATTTTACGTATATTATTGTTTTTTGTTTATAATGAAATGGTGCAGATGGTAAGCAGAATTATCTCAGATATGGTTGACGAAACCTGGCTTAGATGTGTCGGCTTGACTTGGTAAGTGCAGCACAAAAAATACTTCAGAATATTTTTCAGATAAAAAAATGAAATAAAAAGTTAAAAACAAAAAAAAAAATTAAATTAGGAAGCTAAAAAAAATTAGTTCAGAAAAAAAAAAAGCAAAAAAAAAAAAATTTATGAAAAAATTAACATAAAAAAAAAATTGATTAAACAAGTTAACATTAATTTTAAATTAATTTTGTGAAAAAAAAGTTCAGAAAAAATATTTTAAAAGAAAAAATTATAATTTCTATGAAAAATATGGTTTGCTGTTCATAATCACAAAACACAAGGAAAAAAATAAAAATTTTTCTCTGGAGCTCTATGTGAGCTTTATTGAAAATGTATTTAGCGGTTTCCCGCTTTTTGTTGCTTTCAACTTCTAAAACTTTGAAATATGGTTGATCTTCATGCAATATAATCGAGTTTTAAGTACTCACTACTAAATTTTATAAAGTATTGATTAACAACCATGAAATTATAAGTCCAACTTTGTAGCTCAAACTCGCCACTCTCCTACAACACTCGACTTTACACAAAAGCAAAATTAAGAAATACACTAAAAGCTGAACAAATTTTAATTGCTTATTTTGTTGTCAATGTCGTGGCTAAAATATTCCATGTATTCAATTTCCTGCCAGCTAAATGCTCAAATCTCGAGTGCTTTGCTGGTTTGGATTGCTGCATTTGTTATCTGCATGCGACACTTCACTCTTTGTTTGCAATGCCGCTAAGTGTCCATTATTGGTGTTATTGTCTCAGCAATTGCAGCCATTTTGCTTTTTGCACCAAATTCAAAAACAAATTTAATTTTCTAAAGCTTTCTCTGGCAGATATCCAGAACATTCAAAAGTTTTCTATTTGTACACAATCACATTGCATTTCTATGATAAATTTTCTAAATACAAAAACAAACAATTAATGAGAGTGAATGCATATTTGCGAACGTGACAATTTGTTAAGAATTTTTCTTGTTTTGCTATTCTAAAAGTGTGGTTGATTCGATGGTTGAGGTTTGTATGTTGTGGAATAATTGTGAATATTTTGTAGTGTTGCCAAGTCTCGTTTACAAATTAGCTAGGTTATAATTGCTTAAGAATTTTGTGGGAGACTCGAAACAAAATTTTAAAATACATTTTGTTCCAAATAATTTCTTATCTTTATTTACAATCGGATATTTTTTTAAACAGTATGTGTAAAAATATTTCGAAACAATATCGTGTTCCATAAAGAAAGAATGTGGGAATCATTTGCGTAGTTTTGGACTATATATGATAGCAAATTAGGGGCATATGGAAGAAAGAAAGTCCGCACCCTACTGACTCCAAATGCTGAAAAATCTTCAATTAATTTAAAATTTTTCCAGCATCCATTAATGCAGGTAGGTCCGAACTGTGATTGAACCAGTTAGATATAGCTTTAGTCAAAGAATACTTATATCCTATGATCTAGATCTTGTTGTTCTTACTATTACAATTAATTGTGTTTGTTAGTCTTGTTTAGCTTATTGTTTTTATTACTATAATTTTCAATATTTTTATTGTTTTTATTAGTCTTGTGCTTATTACACTTTTTGTTATTATTGTTGCTAGTTTTGTTTCTAATATTTTTGCTCTTTTTATTGCTCTTATCATTCTTAGTTTTAGTATCTATCTTGCCGTTCAGGTTTGTTGTTATTGTTGTTATTGCCATTGCTGTTATTGTCTTGGTTTTAAGCACTATTACTGTTGCTGTTTTTGTTATAGTTTTTATTTTTATTGATACCTTTTAATATTTTTCTTCATATAGTTTTTATGATTAATATCTATGCTGTTTTCGTTGTCTTTCTTATTTTTCAAACCATTATTATTAATGTTGTTATTTTTATTAGTTTTTTTTCAAGTGTTTTTTGTTTTTGAGCTTGTTTTTTTGTTGGTTTTATTTTTCAGTTGTTTTTGCTGTTAAGTAGTTCTATTTTGATACCCTTAGTGCAAGTGAATGGTATTATACTACTGGTCCGATGATAAAAAAAAAATCGAGATATAATCAGGACGATATGTTGAGTGCACTTTATTATGTTCGTATGTCCGTTCGTCCGCCTGTTTGTTTAAAGCAAACTAGTATCTAAGTTCTTAATTCTTGTTCTAAATGAGTACCGAAAAATGGAACTCGCAATTCATATTCACAAAATCTCTATAGCTTTATTACAGCCTAAGGCAGCACCCACCTCACGCGCCATACCTACATACCTATGTATGTACATTGCGTATTGTGAAAAAAATATTCAACTCACCGATTTTGCTTTGTTGGTGGCGTCGCATATGGCACACCAAGAAACACTTCCACTGGTCTTAAAAAACGAAAATTATCCAATGGTAAAATAAGTCCATGCAAGCGCCCATAACGCGTTTGAACGATTCGATGCCCGAGACGCGCATTTTTGTAAACATCCTGCGTTGAGGCTTCCGAAAGCGCGGGTATCAACGCCGTCCATGTTAACAATGCGCTTATAACCACAATCATCAAGTTTGTACAACGCGCTTGGTGGGATGAGTTTAACATGCGACACAAGTGCTCATTCGTTCTCGTTCTATGCGTTGATATGCGCAATTTCGCTTGGATGCCAACTTGTGAGCTGGAATTATTTTTAAAAGTCCGTATGTGCGTCATTTTTTTTTGAACTTTTTTGTTTCGTAACTTTTTGCTCTAGTTAATATTAGCTTCGCTGTCTTTTCGCTTTATACGTTTCTTTTGAATTGGACTCTGTGAGAAACATTTGTGATAACTCGCCAATCATTTCCTATCTGTGAGGCAAATATAACTGGACACGCACGCTTTGTTGTTGCATCTCGACAAATTTCAGATTTATCTTTCAAGCAATAACTTTCGAGTTTGAGCAATTTTTCTTAGTTTATTTGAAATGTGTTGTTGCTGTTAGCGCGCAGCTTGTGATCGTTTGGATGTTGGTTGCATGGACAGCCTTCAGTTTGCAAGTTATATTTCAAGAGTCTAAAAATATAGAAAAAAGAACAAATTGCGTTGTAGTTAGTAAATACTTATGTATGTATGTATGTGTGATAATATACGAGAAATATAAAATATTTTTAAAAATTGGTTTTAATTTATTTGTGAAAATATCAAAGGTTCCCTTACTAGTTTGGGCCATTCTCGAAAATATCTTAACTTAAGACCAGGTATTCTTGTATATTTGTATATTCAGACTGCCTCGAAAACGGCTCTCCCGATTTGGCTGAATTTTTTTCTAGGTGTTGCCACCTATTTGCGAATTTAAAAAAAAAACCTTTCTAATTAGGGTTACCACCTGAGCTTATTATATATACCAGTATCGCATGTGGTCGACAATTTGACTAATAAAATAATTTCTGAGACCCACGGAATGAGAATTTAAGCTTGTACGTCGTCCCTTTTATCACCTAAATTTCACCTTGAGTGGGTCTTCTTTTTATGATTAGGGGGTGATCCCACCGCATATCGCAATATCTCTTATTTTCTACTAAAATAGAGCCATTCTTCATGTGTCGTATTTATATCGTCGTATGTATATCGTCGGTGACACTGCAGAACCGCGTAACGCATAAATGCAAAACAGATTAACTGGCATTTCAGTCAAAAACTTTTATAGGCAACTTCCGTCAATATCTAATGATTTATTGGCAAGAAAATTAAAGAATAGATATTAACTAGATGGACCCGTGCCCGCCTTGTGCAAAGAATCTCACCACTACCCTCAGCGACATCTACAACCCAGTAGATAAAGTCTCTTCACAATGTTTGTTTGGTTGTTGTGTTTTCCGATAGGGTGGATACTGAATTTATATTGGAATGAATTTCCGTCGTCCCTTGTCAATTTTGGTTTTGTAGCAAACCGGTTTCGTCGATGCGACATCTTCAATGCTTTATTTCGTTCTCGAACGACAAAACCGGTTTGCAACAAAACCAAAATTGACAAGGGACGACGGAAATTCGTTCCAATATAAATTCTCTTCACAATGGCATTGCAAATTGATTATTTTGTGCATTCGCAATGGTTTATTTAAACAAATTAATTTTTATAAAATACGCTCAAACAAAAGCACTGCTGTAATTAATAAATGATTTCGCATGTAGAGGTAACCCACACCTTTAAAGCGATACCTTTTTTATTAATATTGGTTCGAAATGAGAGCAAAAAATTAGGAGCAAACAAACTTACACAAATAATATATCGCACTTGTTACGTTAAAGTGAAACAACTCAAAATTTCCAAATTTTAGTTTTTTGCAAGAAAATAATGTGCAGTGGTCATCTCCCACCCACTGTAAAAATCGTTCAGTGATTTGTCTAGTCTTTCGTTAAAAAAACCGTTATGACTCTCTTTTTGTTTTCAGAATGAATTCTTTCGACTCAACTAAAGATTTACATTTTTAGTTGTCTCCAAGTGTTTTATCAAATTGGTTCTTTAGTGTATCACATAAAGTGTAACATTTTGAATTGTGCCTATTTACAACAAATTATATTTATCAATTCCAGTGAGAATTTCCAGTAAAACAGAGACAACTCAATATAATACCACTATTTACATATGACGGGCTTAGAACCAAAAGGATCTAAGTGACATTTTTTTTAAATTGAGTTATATCCATATTCGTATAGTTAAATATGGTGTTTATTTGTTAGCAAAGAGATCCGAGTCACATCGGACATTGTAGTGCCATCTATTTCCCATACTATAAATGCCCTACCCAGATTTTACATAGAATTTTCCAAAGGCAGTTAACTTTAAACTTGAATATCTCAAATCAATTTCGGAGTCACTTAGATCCTTTTGGTTCTGAGCCCTTCATATATAAAAAAATTTCAGGAAAAGAGTAATAACTCAAAAATTTGTTTTTTTTTCTGTAAATACTAAACAAATAAAAATGAAACCGTTATATTATTTTTAATGATATTTTCGTGCAATTACATTGATTTTTCTTTATAATATTCTATTAATATTTACAGAAACAGTTTTTCGTCTCTACTGAAAATGTTCAAATTTTGAGTTGTTACACTTTAACGTAACGAGTGCGATATTTGATTTGATTTTTTTCCATAAAATCGATATACGTCTAAAAAATCGGAAATTCGTAGTGGAAATGCAGCCAAACTGAAATATCACTTACGCAGTTTTATGTACAGTGTCACCGACGACATGTAGATCGATTTGTTGTTTCAAGTTAGCTACCAAACTATAGATGTCGCCACGAGAAGTTCATTCAAACAACCTCAGTGCACTCGTAGCAACCAATAGCCGTCACCATACTATAATGATGTTGAAATAACAACAATGCTTGTTGAGGTGAATAGTTCAAACAGCTGTTCAAATTGGGGAAATCAAATTTTGGCATTTAATTAGTGTACGGTTAACCGCAAAATGGTTTCGTTAGTTAAAAAATTTATAAATTGGTGGTATTCAAGAAAAAATTGTGGTCTTAAAAGTGTATATATGTATGTAAGTAGCTAAGAAAATTGTCTAAAGTTAATAAAAATTCGAGTGTTTATGTGGGTGCTAATATCTAGCCAAAGAAGTGTCGCGTAATTTAAAGTTCGTTCGACCATAAAAATCCGGCAAAAAAGTGCACAAAGCGGAAATCGCAATAATCAAAGTGTCAGTGCACCAACATTTGTCCGGACTGTGCTCCAAGCTCAGGGACAAAATTCGAGTTAAATTCATTGGTGTTTATGGCTGGTAAGTGATATTTTGCTTCTTCAAGAGTTAACCGACCAACACGTTAAAAGTGACGCTTCCGAAAGAAAATCAGCGATGTACTCAGAACAAGGTATGTAAAGAAATGTTGTCATAGATTTCATTTAAAATTATGAATAACTGTATCGTGGAAAAATTGGAAAACTTATAGATATATATCGAGCACTAACCTACAAATATACTCATGTGAACCTACCTATCCTTTCTCGATTTTACGTTCAACAAGAAATCTTTCAAATAGTTGTCAAAAATATAGGGAAAACATGTTTGGTCAGCTACCAATGAAATTCGAAATTTTTGTTTAAAAGAAAGTAATTATTTTAATTGTAAAACGTTTGCTCAAACCTATGGGAAACCCACTATTTTCCACTATAATTGCGGACATTAGCTTTGTTTGCGTACCTTAAAATTTTTTAAAATTGTTACTGAGAACGTGTTCGCTTACACAAAATACTTGCAGCGAGAGAGCGCATTTGGGCATTGCATTGACAGAGAGAGCTACAAGTTTTTACTGTGGGAGTTTCACGCCGTAAAACTTGTAAGTAAAAACAGCTGATCGTGACAACAAAACTTTTAACCAATCAAAATGGCAGCAGCTGTTTTTGCTGCACTAATTTTCGTTGGAAATAATAATCAAACATACATCTCTTCCTTTATGTAACGATTACATGCTCGTAAAAAAGTCAATTGGTTGTATCACAATAATTTCCGGAAACTCATAAGCATGCTCATTATATGTTTAAATAGAATTTCGTAAAACATTTACTACTTTTAGGAATTGAAATAGTTAAATAACTCTAATGAGGAGCGCAAATACGACATAACAATTTTTACTACTCTTAAATTTTGTATTTGCTTGCGGATTTATTTGATTTTGTTGTCAACATAGCGCAAAACAAATTCCACTTGACAGTTGGTCGGTTTACCAGAAATTTGAACGTAATACTCCAAAATGCGACTAAAAAATCCACAAAAACAAAGTTTTTAAAATAACAATTCCAAGTAAGACATGAGTGTATTTTTATGAGAGAAGACTTTGTTTAGGGTTGTTGTTGCAATGCAGTCATAATTTTCAATTTCTCTTACATACGAATGCTTTAAAGAACTTTTCGTCGTTTGTTCATCTGAGCTGAGCTCTGCTTATGGACCAAACCTTTGCCATATTAAGCATTTTGCAGAAATTTTTTTTTGGTTTGTTGAGTTATTTTTAGCAGAATCACTTAGGCAGCTCTTTGAACTCTTGAGTTTTATTTGGTATGCCCGTATTTATGTTTTTTCCTTTCTTTTAACTAGATTATTTAGCACCACCACCACGTGTTCATTGACCTGAGCTATGAAAAAGTTTAAAAGGTCTCAACACCACAAAACTCATAAAATAAATTTACACAAAATTTTGGCAAGCTGCCAAGTGTAAACAAACACTAACGGTAATAAATTAATTTCCAACGAGATTTGACTACCCCAGGGGACTAATAAAAGTTCGATTCGTTGATGACTTTTTTTTATAACACAAATTTTGAAAGAAAGGAATTTTCAGCGGCTCGTGCTGGAATAATAATGAGCTGTCAATATGAAAATTGCTGTATTTTTATTTTTAAAAATTTCAACTAATTATAGAAAGCTTTTATTTGGATATAAAATGAAAGTTTCGAGACTACTATTATAAATTTTCCTAAAAATAAATTTCGAAAGTTGGCTCTTTATATGAGAAATTTTGTGAGGTTCTGTTAACCACTTGGCTTACAGAACAATGGTTTGTTTGTCAAAATTTATTTCAGTTTTCAACTTTTGTTAGTCCCCTCAAACATGTAAGCGCATACCTACCCAAATATTATACAAATGAACATGTGAAACTCACTGCGTAGAATATTTACAAAACATATAGTACCTAATATACATACATATATGCACATAATTTATACATACATAGTTACTATGCCCAAGTGAAAATTTTCATGCTGCGCCATCATGAGCTATGAATATATTTAACTGAACAAGAGAATGTTGTCGCATATATGCCCATAAGTATTACAAATATTTGTAACACACATATACAACAACAAAAGTAAAAAAATATTCATTAAAACAATAACACATACAATTTTTGGGAGGAAAATGCTAGAAGCTAGCTGTAAGCAAAATACACCGGAAGCGCGTGAATAAACAAAATGGAGACTGCTGCCGACGCGAATACAAACAAACAATGCTGAGCCGACGTGTGCGCCGCCAACCTTTTTTGCTTGTTAGCTGTGACAGGAATACTTAGTACGTAAAATTTAAATTAGGCAGCAAAAAGTTGAGGGAAAAAATTATAAACCAGCATAGCTAAGCGGTAAACAGTAAAACTGCAGAGACACGAAATGTGGAAACAAAAATATACTTCAAATAAGCAATCAGTATGCAAGTGCGTGTGTGTGTGTGTTACGTAAATTAAGTACGATAGAAATGTGTTAATAATACTAACTTTATATAAATTAAAAAAAAAAAACTATTACAAATTTTTATCTAAGCAAAAATTTTAGTTTAAAAAAAAAAAAATCAAAAAAAAAAGGCCGTTAAAATCATAAATTTTTTAATGATTTTTTTTCATTTTATTTTATTATTTCAATTCAATTCAATTCAATTCAATTTAATTCAATTTAATTTAGTTTAATTCGATTAAGTTTTATACAATTTTATTTTATTTTATTTTATTTTATTTTATTTTATTTTATTTTGTTTTATTTTATTTTATTTTATTTTATTTTATTTTATTTTATTTGTTTTTTATTTTATTTTATTTTACTCTATTTTATTTTACTCTATTTTATTTTATTTTATTTTTAAAGTTTCGAATTAATTTGAAAAATGCTTATTAAATATTCCCTTCTTCAAAGTCCCAAACCCGCAAAACACTGATATTTCAATATAAAATCCCCAAATTTGTCTCTTAAATTGACAAAAAAACAAGCAACCCAACATAAAGGTAGTAAAGAAGTTTAAGCACCAGCAAAGTAGGTATGTGCTTTGTGGCGTAGTTTTAGGCATTAAGCAAATGGGAATAGCGAACAAAAAATTTGAGTAACAAAAAACTCTTAGCATGCAACATTAATGTGGAAATAGCAAACTCCATGCATATACATACATACATACATACATAAATGGGAATAAGTAAATAACACCTCCAGCATTCATTTTGTGGAGTCATACGCCATGACAATGCTTTCACGCCTAAAACTATGCTTTGGAAAAAAAATTACAAATACTTTTGTGCATACACGAGGGCGCTCAATGTGGCCGTCATTTTTGTTTCTCATTCCAGAATGTATAATTATTCGCTTTTTCGTTGTTGATGACGTAGACAAAAACTCTTTAAGCGGTATTAAATGAACGACAATATTTTATGAAAACTAGCCTAATTAAGGAAAACTGGTTAAAAATGGGAGCAGTTTTCCTGCTTTGATTTTAATAATTTGAATTTGCAGGGTAATTTAAATTTGAAAATAAATAAATAAAATAAAATAAAATAAAATAACATAAAATAAAATAAAATAAAATAAAATAAAATAAAATAAAATAAAATAAAATAAAATAAAATAAAATAAAATAAAATAAAATAAAATAAAATAAAATAAAATAAAATAAAATAAAAATAAAATAATGAAATGAAATGAAATAAAATAAAATCAAATAATATAACACAAAATAAAATAAAATAAAATAAAATAAAATAAAGT
>OX608079.1:13752959-13780490 GCA_951509765.1 Sphenella marginata | reverse complement strand
CGGTTTTTCGCCGACTCCGAACGGCATCTACAAAGCAGATGAATTTTTGCTGAGAAGCCTTTCATGGCAGAAATACACTCGGAGAGTTTGCCAAACCACTGCCGAGGGGCGACCCCGTTTTGAAAAAACTTTTTCAAACCACTTTTTGATGTAACCTATACCAGGGCGTTAACATTGAACAAATATCAGGCGATCTCAATATTGTACCAGGAACCAATCCTTGAGTGAACCATAGTCTTTTAAATTGCTCAAGTTGTAAAAGAAAACCTAAAATAACTAAATGAAATAAAGTAAAGCAATACCAAGAGAAGTAGAACAGCATCTAAGGAAGTACAAAAGATGTGAGGGAGCCAACTATAATAACAATGCCAAAGAAAGTAAAGTAACCAAAACATATTGACCGCTAAGTAAACAATGTCATTACCGAAAAAGCAGATGGCAGCTGAAGGAAATGAGGATTGTGGAGCAAAAGACAGAGCCAGCATATATTCTTGTGTGTATGAAAAACTATAAATGACGCAATAAGGCAATGAATTGAAAAAGAGGAAGTCATGAAGTCAACGGAAATTTTAAGAGAATCCAGTCAAGGAGTGAATGTTTGGGTCTTATTGAATTTTATATACTCAGCTGTGAGCTGCTAATAATTTGTTTCTTCATCTTCGATTGAGGTCAGCTGGGTTTCAACGCTTGATATGTGAAAATATGTAGTTTTAATTTGAAGTTAGAAGTAGATCGACACTATTCGGCTCAGCCAATTTTAGTATGATTCGACAGGGTTCGGTTCATTTTGGCTTTTTTCGGGATTGGTTCGAAAATATTTGAGGATTATCTTCAAGACTATTTCGTTTTCGGCATTATTTTTATGACTATTACGGGACTTCAGTCTAATTTCGGGACCCTTTTGGGATTTTTCGGGATTGTCTCGAAAATATTTCTGGATTATCTTAAAGACTATTTCGTAATAATTTCGGGATTATTTTTATGACTTATTTAGAACAATTAGGGAACTTTTCTGGGAACATTTCGGAAACAGTACAAGCAAATTTCGGGATTTGTTCGGAATAATTTTCGGATAAATTTGGGATAGCTGTCGTGGTGTTTCGGGATTAGTTATTTAGAATTGTTTTTGGGACTTTTTAGTGAACATTTTCGGTATAACTTTTGGACTATTTTCCTTATAATACTCCTTTTGAGGTTATGACTGCAGAAACGTTAGCCTAGAAAGGGAGTTGGCCAAGAAAGCAGTAGTGCCACGCCTTTTTTAAATTTTTTTTTTTATATTTTCTTCAAGCGTCATTATGGAAGTAAAATATAATTGATATAAATAATTTTTCGAGCATTTTTAGCGTCTGTAATATTAGTCTATAATGCTTTTAAAAATCTGAGTGGGCGTGGTCCTTTGCCAATTTTTTATTTTTCGGGCTCATATCATTTAGAACAGCTAATTTATTTGTCGAAATTATTTATTCTATCTTGGCCGGTTCCTATTTGTGGAAAAATATATGTTGCGAAAATGTCTAAGGGGCTCATTATGTAAAACGCAATGCGAGTCACTTCTTTTCGTTTGCAGCAAACTTTTTATTATATATAAACACATTAACTCCTTTCAGTGACTCTCTTTGAATGGCTGAATAAAGGCTGAAGTTGACGATGAGTGACTTTGAAGCAAAGTATTACGGTAACTTACATAATCAGCCCTTAAATAAATGGGGGCAGTACCACTTTTGGAGTACTTTTATACTCTTTGAGGAGTACTTTTATACTCTTTGAGGAGTACTCTTTAAATGATTCAAAGGAATACTCTCCTTTTATTGGAAAGTTGTTGTGAGCTACACTCAGCTAAGTATAAAACAACTTCACTCAAAAACAATTTTGTATGGTGATAGAAATTTGAGCTGGCCACAGCTTGGATATACCAGATGGGCAAAAAATAACCTAATAACGTATAGCTACGCAGCCATTTATTGCATAGTAAAAAAAACGCGAATTCAATAAAGTAAACAATTTCTGGATGCGATGGCAGCGTAAATGAGCATCTACAAAATACAAAACTATTTACGTGCACATCAAAAAGTGAGTTAAAAGCTGCTGAAGTAGAGAGCAATAGCAGCAGCTGGCATCTCTGGTAATGGAAAAAAGAAAACTTTTGGTAAGAAAATAGGAAATTGTTAAGGAGGGACGTGCTCGAGCGGAGAGTGACAAAAGTCAATGTTGTGCGGTTACTTAAGTATGAAATACAAGCTGATTGTGTGCAAGTGTTAAGGGAGGAGAGAGAGTGAGTTTTAAGCAGCTACAGAGTGAATACAAAATATGAATCTTCTTTTTATTTCGCATAAAATTGAAAAGATTTGAAAATTTGTTTAAGTTTATTTGGGACGATGATCTATCTGAGAAGAAAGCGCTTGTTAACTTCCTCTTAGCAAAATATTTGTAAAGTTATTACCTTGTGAGGTCTCTCACCGCAATTCGGAACAAAAACAAACTAGCCGTTGAAAGCTGCTCACGAATCGGCTCACGAATCGCACGACAGCTCCGCCCCGAACTATCGAATAGATTTGTGTTGGATTTTGTATTGTTTTGCAGTCATGATTTTTAGCCTGAAATGAGATGCCACATAAATTTTGCGGCCATTCTGAATTCGTGCCAATGCGTTGCCAAAACCACAAAAACAAAAGAAGAAGAAACCAAACTGGTAAATACCAATACAAATATAAAAGGCTTAGAGTAAAAGCAAAAGAAGGAAGTCATAACAAAGTATGTTGCCTTAAGAAAGTCCCCCACTTGTCTTAGCTGAAGTGCTTGCGGCTAGCATTTAGGGAAGCTGTGGGGACAAAAGCTTTTGGGAATTGAAAGCCAAATTTGTTTACATACAACAATAATAATTACCAGCGGAAGAGAGCTTTGGTAACTGAAGCCATCTCGATTTATGCAGCAAAATGCTAGCAAAATGCTATTTAGTAACAACAACTTAATATATGAAAGAAAGCAAAATAAAAAAGTAGATGCAGCTATGGCCACCACTGAAGTGGTCGCTAAGCGCTTTTCTCAAGCAAAAAAAAAAATAAAAAAATAAACAAAAGCGATTCGTGTTACTTGCAGCAGTGGCGGAGGCACCGTCTGCTCTTCTTTATCGTTACTTTCATTATCCTTTCTCCTGTTGGCCATTAGTTATGCTACTAAAGCCCTTTTCAATTGTTACAGTTAAGCACATTGTGTAGATAGTAGATAGTTTCAACCAGCAAAAAAAAAATGTGCACCTTATATTGGGCTTATTTTAGATGTGAAAAAATGCCATAACATAATGAGTGAAATTGAGTACAAATTTTAGAAGAAATTTGTTAACTTTCTGATGAAAAAACATGACAAACTCTTTTACTTAGATTTTTTCAGTCTAAATTATTTTGCGGGGCTGCCACCTATCTCAATTTTTCTATGGAGAGGGAAAATTTTGTATTAGAGAGACAGGTATGCTAACTTTCTTTTTTTAATGTCAACTAGATAGATAGGTGAAATTAAAGTTTTCCGATTTTATTGAATTTTTTTAGGGAGATTTCTTTTATCATAAAACGAAATTCTGCTAAAAGAAAAATTTATAGAATATTTGAAAATTTCACTTTACTGTTTTTTAATGTTTATTTATTTAAATTTTCACCAACTACTTTTTGAAATAATTTGACGCTTCAAAGGGTAGTACTCCGAGGTATAAAAAAATATATTTTGAAAAAAAAAAATTTAAAATTCTAGTTTTAAAAAATTTGTATTTTTCTAAATCGAAAAAAAGCAACAAAAGTTCCCCATTAAATTTTGACTAAAACTTTTTTTGTATTATGCAGCGAATATGTATAGAAAAATCTAAAAAAATTGAGAGCCGAAAGGGGGTACTCCAATACAAAACAAAAACAAATTTTGAAAAAGAAAAAAATGTTAAATTTATAATTTTAGGAAACGTTTATTTTCTCAAAATCGAAAAAATTAAAGTTCGCCGTAAAATTGTATACTAAATTTTTTTTGTACTATACCTTTGATATGTCTAAAGATGTATTGAAATTTTCGGACCTTTTTTTTGCGTTTTGGCAAAGTTACTCTATTTTGATTACTGAAATTTTTGTTCGTGGTAGTAGAATTTCGATATAAAAATCTTAAAGAAATTTAAATATATTCTCGATTTTAAATTCCACTAGCCCGAAAAAATTTTCAGGGAAATTAAAAAAAAAAAAAATTTCAAAATTGTATGGCAAACTTAAATTTTCACGATTTTGAAAAATTCTAAATTTTTTAGTATCAGAAATTATAAAATTCTTTTTAAATAACTTTTCATAATACCTCTCAGTATACTTATTAAAACTACCAAAACTTTTTTTTTAAATTGGAGCATAAAGACTTTCTTTATTTTTTCTTAACGCTCACACAATTTTTTGCTGGTTACACACACTTACAAACAAATTCTATCTATTTGTGCATAGATACATATGTACTTAATATAATATTTTGGTCCACAATATGGCAACATTGTCAAAAAAGCAAAAATGGCAACTGTAAATGGAATAAGAATGGCGCAATCTAACGGGATACTAGTTATTCCCCTTTTGAGGAAATTTTCATATTTGCACAATTTCTTACGCTTTAGTTGCTTTTGAGTAGGTAAATTGTTGCAGCAGCAGGATGAAGGAAATTGCAAAATTGAAATATAAATATAGAAGGAAATGGCTGAATTTTATGCGTTAGTAAAAAGCTGGTAGATAGTAGCTTGGGCTGAGTTGAGTGCATTTTATAAAGATAAGATCACGTTGAAGGGGTGGTACTCGTATAATGAAATATATGTATGTATGTATATTTGAATAGTTTTCCATTTCCTTATCATTTATAGATTTATTTTCAGAATATTTTAGTAAGTATTATTCAAGTGGAATTTAAGTTTTTTAAGCACAGATATAAAGAGTCCGTAGTTAGATTTTATTATATAGATACGATATTTTTGTAAATCAGCATCTCGAAGATAAGCTATTGCCTGTAGCCTACTGAGGTCCCGAATACGCTACTCGCTAAAACTAATATATGTAACTATAGTTCAAAAAGAAATTTTATTTGTAGTACAGTACGAACTGATACGAAAGCCTGTCGATACTCAGTAAGCTTTTATGTGGTTGCCACCCAAACGATAAGTTTGTAACGAAATAAGAAATGCCAAAATGGGTATCATGCGAAAGGAATTTGAAGCAATATTTCGATAAAACTATTTACAAGTACTGATTGATACATTTTGAAATTCGGTGTTGCCACCTATTTGAAATTAAAAATAATAATTAAGTTATTACCCTAACTCAAGGCCTTAAATTTTTTTCTTACAAAAGCGATTGCCAAGTAGGAAAATCGCTTGAGATTATAAGCTGATATTACGGGGGTTGCCACCTATTTACAAACTTTTAAAATTGCTTAATTAAGAAACGAAAGGTCTTAAGTCTTCTTTCAAAGAAGCTATTTTCAAGTATGGTGTGACTAATTTAGAAAATCGTTTGAGCCTATAAAAAAAATTTTAAGTGGTTGCCACCTATTTGAAATTTAAGAATAATTATTAAGTTATGGTAATATGGGTAAGAAACTAAAGGCCTTAAGTCTTCTTTCAAAAAAGCTATTTTAAAGTGGGGTTTGACTCATTTAGAAAATCGTTTGAACTTATTAGCTGGTGTTTAAGGGGTTGCCACCTATTTAAAAAGTGTTAATATTGATCAAGATATGCTTATATGGCTAAGAAATAAAGGTCGTCAGTTTTATTTCCAAAAAAGCTATTCTCAAGTATGCTTTGACTAATTTAGAAAGTCATTTGGGCATATAAATAACATGTTACGTGGTTGCCACCTTTTAACAATTTTTCAAAATTGAATAATATATGCTTATATGGGTAAAAAACTAAAGCTTTCAAGTTTTACTTGAACAATAATATTTCGACGCAATATTACTATTTAGGGTTGCCACCTAATCGTAATATATTTATATTTTTGCACATCGGGATAATGGGAAATGGTTTAAAACATTTTTATGAAACGTTGTACATAGGCTAAAATCTAAGATTTTTTATATAAGTGTTAGGTGACTTTCACCGTGCTGCCACCTATTTGAAATTAAAAAAAATACGAATTATGAATATGAAAGGAATATTATTTTAAATTGTATTTGAACAAAAATATTTCTAGCAACTTGTGTTATATATATTTCATATGCATAGTTTTGTTTTCTCAATATCCGACATTATCTGGAAATCTATTTGTCGAACTATATAATTAGCACACATGATTGGTCGGCAAATTATATACATATGAAAATGACAAAAATATCTTTACTGTTTTTAGGTCATTGAAAGAATGTTCTTTGTCGCCTAAAGAAGTTTGATGTTGAAAATAGAAGAATGCAGACGATATTCACGCCCCTTTTTACGAATTTGAAAATTTTTAAATGACATATATGTATGTGAGTCATAGGGCAAAACTTTTTGAAATAGGAGTGGTCAAAATTTCTGACTAAAAATGCGCGAAAGAGGTGAGCAATCGCTTCGACTTTTCGCGGGTCTTCTTTAACCCTTTCACTGCCAGAACAAATTAAAAAAAATCGACAAAAATCCAATATTCACAAAATTTTAGTAAGAAACTGTCCCATTGGTACTTTAACGTGCGCTTAGTATGAACGCTGGGCTTATGTTTTTCAGCAATTAATTTCTACATATCTCGATACCTAGACAGCTTACAATTCGTGGAATTTTCCTGATCAATTCTGTGCTTTACAAATGCAACTGGGTATTTTATCTTCGTTCCACACCCGAAGCTATTTAGATTTCCATAATTTCTTTCACATTTTAAACACAGTTTCGATCTCTGTACATTTCTACTTCCTTCGACTACATCCTAACACTGTGTCTAAGTATATTTTCATACATATATTCAGTGACTATATTCGCCTCTTGCTGGCGCAAAAATATAAAATATTCCATATTGGGCTTTTGTGTGAATTCTTCACGTTGAATAATGCAAAAATTGCATTCGCCTTTGCGTCTTTAATGGCGCAATGAGAATGCCAAGGCGCAGATAAGTGAGATTTCACACTAATGCACACACACACATACACATACATACTTGTACATACATATATAAAAATAATGTTCAATGACTTTGAAGCTTCAGCAACTAAAAAAAAACAACAACAACAACATAATTTCTCTTTTGAAATTGCCCGATTATGCGCATTTTATCTCATTTCCTTTATAGTTTTCCCGCAATTGCACTGCTTTTCTAAAGTTATCGAGCTGTAGAATGAGGAAATAAAAGAAAGATAAAAACAAAATATAAAATAACGAATAATCAACATTTATATTTGAAAGTATTTGTGTGTATGTGTTATGCACAAAGAAAGTGTAATCTCAATTTTATTTGACTTTCCATTAGTGTTTTGTTGTTGTCAAAGGCAACCAAATTGCATTTTGTACCGCACTGTCTGCCTGCTCGCTCTCTACACAGCCTAAGCTTTAGCGCCTCATATTGCACGTCAATGCCATCGTTATCATCCTAACGACTCTTGGCTCGCAGCACTTAAGGGAATGCATATCTTGGATAAATATTTGGCAAATGATTTTTCAGACAATCGTGCAAATTTCCTAAAGAATACAAATATTATATTCACTTTACTTGGCGTCATCTTGAAGATAAATCGACAGCAAGAGTTTCGAAAATGATTCGAAAATATAAAAGAAATCTTGTTTTGACCATGCATTCAAAGACGAAAATTGTGAATTGAGAAAAGAAAAGAAAATTTAAATAATAATGGGTTGGTTTGTGTAGAACCACATGGAGGTGAGGAGTTGATTTGCAGACCTTAAAAAAATGTTTTCTATGCCACTGACGTTTTGTTGCGTCTTCTATAATCTAAGTTCTGTTACAAAATCTTTTCGCTCCTCGTTCGTGTTTGTAAAAACTTTTTGCTTATCAACTCAAAAAATAGCATTCCAAAATTTTGCTTCTACATTTCATATTCAAGTCATGCTGGCTCAAGTAATTTGTTCTTCATTTTACTCGGTTTGTTTTTCTTTCAATATCCAACTCAAGCTGACTGACATGTCAATCATAGAAAAAAATACTTTTAAGTGAAACTTTTAAATAACCTCACTTTTTGTGCAGCAGCCTTTCATTTATCCTTCATATTATCCTTCATCATATTTGTCGCAACAACAGCAAACATTATCTTGTATACTTTGTGTGCTCACAACCATGGTTCACTAAACTTCACTTTGCAAACACCCAACCAGCCATGTTGACATTTCTCAAAAAAAAAAAAAAAAAAAAAAAACCGTATACCCTTCATTTTAATTTGACTTGACGTCGATTTTTATACCCAGCTGAGCTTATAAATATATAGTAAGCAAATTTTTGTTTAAAATAAAGATTTCGCTATTCGAAGAAGTGTACTCGCATGTGTTCCACTGGCGTTAATGGGTTAAAATAGGGGAAGCGATTGATTGCCATGCCCACTTTAATGTATTGCATTTTTTTTCGAGTATTGAGAAATAGATTATTTCGTAGCGTAGTTTTGGAAAGCGCAAAATGGTTTTTGCAGTAAAATTTTTAAAAAGGGCGTGGCATAGCCTACTTTTGATAACGAAAATTTATGTCGATTAAATAAATTAAAACACCTTTGAAAAAAAAAAAATAAAACAAAAAAGAAAAAGAAAAATTCGGTAAGAAAATTAGAATTTTTACAGAGTATGACTAAGAAAACTGGACGAAATTGGTTAAGAACCACGCCTACTATTTAAAAGAGTTAAAAAGTATCAGTACTGAATGTGATATTCAATATTTCTAAAAAAATGATGTTATAAAAATTCTATTTCATTTCCAAAATGTCGTTGTCAGAATAAATTAATGCAAAAATATATAAATTTTTAAAAGTGGGAGTGGCACTGCCCCTTTTTTGATTATAGCTATTATAACGTTTCCGTAAATATAAGTTCAGCCACGCCCATTTTTTAATAGTTTCAACACATGCCTTAATAATTTTAGTTTGAATACATACATATGACAAAAATTTCGCATGGGCATAAGTATAAGTGTGCATAAATAATTTATTTTTAATTTAACCGATTAATTTTTTTGGGTATTGATTGTTTTTATCGATTATTAATCGATTATTTTCATTAAAAATTGCTTTCTGGCTTTTGATTTATTTCTAAAGAAGCATATTAAACGAGGCTCTAAAACACAAATGAGCTCAAAGTTTTGACAAACAAATTTTACATGACTTTTTTGGTTAGGCTCACAGCTGAGTATATAATGTACGTCTACACCCTTACTTAGTTTCTTATAATTTTGCACGCCTTCTATAAGTATGCTTGTGGTTAGTTTTCTCTTTATATTTTTAATTTTTATTTTCATATTAAGTACTCTGGTCTTGTGAGTGCAGAAGCCAACATAAAAATATTTATATATTTCCATACCCTTGGCGTATCTAGCTATGTATATGTGGGTAGTGTAATTAGTCTTAGCGCCTTGATGTATGTTACGAAATTATTAAAATATATATAGAGATGTACGTACAAAGTTTTTTTTAAAGTGTATGCAAGGCTATTGCTGCAATAAATTTTTTTTCTTGATTACGTTGCATTCATATAAAAAAAATGAAAATGTTTTTTCACAAAAAAAAGAGAGTACAACTTTTGCAGTCATCTCTGCATGGCTTATCTTTTTCGCCTTTGCAGTCGTGACTTAATGAGTTACTAAGAATTTATGTTGAAGAGCGCGTGATATGTTAGTATGCACATTTGACTGTAACAATAATGGAAAAGTTAAGCGTGAAGGACTTGGATATGTTACAAAGGCTTTTTTAAATTTTGATGCATTTGAAATGTTTGAGCAACTTTTGTTAATAAACCACGGGGTCTATTTGGACTTATAGTGGAACGTTGTGCTGCAATTTTTTTTGAGTCTTCTTTGATGCTTTTTATCTAAATTGTTATTTTCAACTGTTGAACGTGAAATGATTTTTCATAATGGTGGGTGTTGAACTAATTTTATTTTTTTTTGAAAGGTCTAATGTACAAATATCCATTTAACATACTTTATTAAGATATTCGCTTTTACGAAAGTTCTATGCAATAAAATAAATGAAGATAATAACAAGCAACTTCAGAGAAGAAGTTTTAAAAGCAATTTAAAAGATTACAAAAAAAAAACTTCTTTTAGACTTTTGAAAATTAAATGAAAGTCAATTCTTCAACATTGAAGCATGCACTTATAAGACATTTAATTTGTTCCCCTACATAAGGATATATGTCTACATGAATTAACCACTTAAACTATTTCTTTGATAACATGCAAGGGATGTAATAAGAACAAGTATACTGTGCTTATACCTCTATACTTCGTTAAGTTTTCACTGAATGAAATTTGAGTGGTTCGCATCAAAACAACCTTCATGAAACGTTTTGTGACGTTTGGCGCAGAACTTCCCATATTAACATAAAAATAATCGCATTAAACACACCAAAAATAGTAATAACCACACCAACAGATTGCTTCGTCGAAGGAAACTATTGTTCTATTAGCTTACTGGTTAACAGAACATGAGATCACTTCTCTGATGCAAAAGTTTAGCAACTTCAGAAATTGAAGAACAGCTAGGGCTTTTGTGTCTACATTTTTATCTTCTAATCAAGTAACATTACTAGGATAATTCATATTAACAATTATTATCGACTGATATAAGCTACATATAAAATAATTGTAATAGATCGATGTCTGTTCAGATATTCAAGTATCACTTTGGTGAACCAAGTTGTAGTAGTAAAATATGTGTCTCAAACAAAATTGTGCACTGAGTATTGTGGTTTAGTTGCGATATATCTGAGAATTCTATAACATATTTATTATATAACTATGTAAACAAATAGATCTATAACGAGGTATAAAAATATTATAAATTTCAAAACAAAATATGCACAAGCAAATCTATTTGTAGCAATTCAAATAAACAAATCAATGCATTAACTTTTACTCAAAGTCAAATTTGTAACAACAAGCCCAAGACGAACTTAACAAGTTTAGCAACAAAATAAAATTGTTCAAAGAGTAATACTTATATGTATATGTATATGCATGTCTGTTCATACTATTTACTGCAAAGGATGCCAATCTATCTATTTGATGACAGAAAAGGATATTGCATTTATTTTACATTTAGTTATTGATGTGCTTACACTTTGCATAAAATCGTACAAAGCTTTAAAGAGCTATACGTATTAAGGAGCTAGGCTTATGTATCCAATCATGTGTAGAATCATGTAAGCGGATGTATTATATAAAAATATTTCCGATCTCTGTTACAGTTTTGATAAAGATGTTGTGTTTTTATTTTGAAAAGATAAATGAATACGCATTAGAAAAGCAAACAAAACTGTAAGGTATAACTTGCTCAAATAAACCTGTTCGTTTCTGTTAATTCCTTAAACTTCCGTTTCTAGACATATTATTTTCTAACAGTTCCATTTCTATTTACATGTTTTATTTTGATATATTCTTTTTAATTTTGTTTTGTTTTATTTTGTTTTAGTTTTATTTCATTTCATTTTATTATTTTTTTTAGTTTATTTTATTTTATTTCAATTTATTTTATTTTATTTTAATTTATTTTATTTTAATTTATTTCATTTCATTTTATTTTATTTTATTTCATTTAATTTCATTTCATTTTTTTTTTAGTTTACTTTATTTTATTTCAATTTATTTTATTTTATTTTATTTTATTTTATTTTATTTTATTTTATTTTATTTTATTTTATTTCATTTTATTTTCAGCTGGCGAACACTTACCAGTCTTTACATACTTACATATGTATAACTACATAGCTTCTGGGATGGACATCATGTTGCTTGACAATGGCGTATTGATGAGCACTTGATTGTCCCACTTTAAGTGATGAAGTGTGCTTAAACTTAATTACGTGCAACACAATAGGTTTCTAAAGTGTATATTTTTGACTATAGAAGCACAAAAGAAAAATAGTTTCCAAGTATGTTTATACTCAAATTAAGTTTATGTATGAGGGGATATAAGCGGCTGGTTGCATTAAACAACTTTGATAGCGTAAGAGGCTCATTTTGTTGCTGTCCTTTGTAGGAAATTTAATGTTGTGTAAATAGAGATTTTGGGCATTTCAATGGGTCCACTGGCATCTCCTCATCATTTGCTAAGCCATGAGCGTTACCGTTATAATAGCCTTTGTCCTAGTATAAGTAATCTGTGCAAGTTAATGCAAGCACATATCAAAGGTGCAGAGTAAAAATGATTTAGTTGGTTGGCGTGGCTCCTTCCATATCTCAGGTAGCAGATCGTTCTCCATTTTATCTTTCTGGTCTGCTTCTAAATTTCCTAGCCTAACTTCAAAATGCGTCCAAACCAATTAAAAACAAACTCAGTTATCAAAAGTAAATTAATATCTTTACATCGCCAACCATGAATAAATTATATATTTATCAGCTTCACTCACTAATACTCTACAACAATCTAAAACAACAATAAATGAAAGCAAAAGTTATGAAGTACATCAAAGGCGCTACTAATAAACCCACGCTGACAACCCACAGCTAATTCTGGCTAAGCTATTTTGGCACGCGACAAAGTTATCAACGTTTTGTTCTGTTTCACTATTTGCCTGTCTACTTCGACTGAATTTCGTTTCTCAAAATTACTAACGCGGCAGCTTTTGTGCTTGTCTTGATTGCTGTTGCCTTTGTCTAGGCATATTATTGTTAACCGCAATGACATTTCTGGCAGGTGTTAACACAATTGCTCGTAAACAAAGGACTAAACGACAAAACAGCTGGCTTGGCCGGCCTGTTCGTGCTTTTTAAATATTTGTGTCAGTGCTTTTTGTTTGTTTGTAGGGAATACTTCGAGTTGATGGCAGATGTCAACGTTTGACCAAAAATTTGGTTGCCATTGAAACGAGATGGCTGTTGGAGTTTTGTTTAGGCGACTGCTTTGACATTGAAATTGAACTTGGTTTGCTTGAGGTAGTTGAAGAATTTAGGATATAGCAGAATGAGACTCATTTCAGAATATTTAGGAATTTTTTTCTTAACTTATTCGGGATCATTTCCGTAACATTTGAAGATCCTTTTGGGACAATTTTAGAATCATTTCGAGACCATTCACGGTCTCTCTTGGAATAATTTCTGGGCTTTGTGGGGATCATTTCGGGATTGTTTCGGTACCATTTCGTGACTTTTTTAAAATTATTTGTTCAGGATTGTTTTCAAGACTTGAAGTTTTCAATGGTCTTTTTGATTTTTACGGGATCATTTCGAAAATTTCGCGGAAACATTCCTGACTTATTCGGAATTATTTGGTGAATTTTTGGGCGCCATTTCAGAATTGCTTTCAGGAATTTTTAGTCGATCATTCCGAAGATTTTTCGGGATTGTTTTTTAACTTTTCAGAATTGTCTTCTTGATTTTTTCGGGACCGTTTCGGAAACTTTTCAGTATCATTTCAGAAGATTTTTCATTTTGAAGATTTTTCGGTATTGTTTTCTTGAAGTTTTCAAAATCGTTTCGTAATTGTCTGCTTGATTTTTTCAGGACCGTTTTGAAAACTTTTCGGGATCATTTCAGGTTTGCTTCGGGACCATTCCTGGACTTTCTCGGAAGCATTTCTGAGCTTTGTATGCATTAGATCGTGACTATTTTGGGGTACTTTTAGCATAAATTCGGGATTGTTTTCGGGACTATTTGGCGATATTGCGGAATTTTTTTTGGAACTCTTTCTTTCAGTGCTTTTTCACTACCATTTCAAAGGAGAAGAATAATGTGTAAGGGTATATTTTCTTTGTCTCTACATGACCTTAAATAGCGTGGTAGATATTTGTTTTAGCATATTGCTGTTGCTCTTGCAATTATTGATACCCTAATAAATTTTGTCGAATATAAATTATTGCCATAGGTTATTTAAGAAACAAATGGGCACTTGTATTCGATTTATTCTATTAAAACTTCCATAGTACAACACAAAAATATATCCATTCGCTATAAGAGCTGAATACCTACTGCTCTCCGGCTTTACTCGCTTGAACATACTCCGGCCTTGAGACTCGGTGTGACTCGAGGCTCAATAGGTTCCACAGGTAGAACGCACAGCTTTTGTACTGGACGATTAATGTAGTTGCTACCAGTCCAAAGTGTGACATTGCGAACTAAACCATCTGTACCTGGATGTAGCGCCGTGACTCGTCCCATCTTCCACAATGTTGGTGGCGTAGCTTCGTTTTTCACAACTACTAAGTCATCTATTTTGAGATTTTGCCTAACTTCCCTCCATTTTGGGCGCTGTTGCAGCTCGTGTAGTTAGCTCTCACTCCACAATTTCCAAAACCTCTGTGTGATTTGCTGCCGAGATTTCCAATAGTCGAGGCGATTCTCCGGCCATTCGGCTGGTATTTGCTCGCCAAGTGCTGGCGTTAATGCTGCTGAATCCTGAGGATCAGAACTTAGGGCACACAGCGGGCGGGAATTAAGAACCGCCCCGATTTCTGCCAATAAAGTCTGAAGCGCCTCGATGGTTAGCAGGTGCTCCCATCACCCGCCGGAGATGGTGTTTGGTGGCCTTAACTGCGGCTTCCCAAAGTGCGGTGCAGACGGAGTTATGAAGTGCCATTCGGTTTGCCGCGCCGATAGTTGTTCAAAGAGCTCATATTCACTATTTTTCCGCTGTTGGTTAAGAACCGAACCTCTGCTGTTGCTATAGACTCTCATTAAATTTTACGGCTTCGTCTTTTGATATGACCGATTCGACATGCTCGCCAGACGGTAATTCGATCGCGCTGCTGAAAACCCCGAGGCCGGTTTCCTCCCTATTCGTAAGCTGCTATTGTTATTCCCTTACCTCTTCCTCTGTTACCGTTGCTAGCGTAGATACACGTGTGGACTCTTCCTTGGAGTTCGATGATATCTTAGGGCATATAATGCTGTTGTGAGGCGTCCTTGCGCATCTTGGGCAACGGCTCGACAAGCAATTCGGAGCTGTATGCCCTCTCTTTAGACAGTTCTGGCATAAACCTAACTCAAAAATACGTTTTATTTTCTCATCCCGCCCCATACGGCCAATCCCAGGGCAACGGTGAAAGGCATGATCACCTGCACAATTAAGACAACGATATTCGGATACTGACGAAACATACGGTTGAGCTCGCTGAGACATTGGTAAATTAGACGCACGTTTATCATTCTGATTAGCCGTAGGTGTCGTTGTGTGACTTAGCAAACCGCTGCTCTTACGCTCAAGCCATCCAAAAAAATCTTTCTGCAAAGTGGGAATACGATCCGTGGGTCTTACCATTTCCCACTGACTACGAGATACGCTGTCCAAGCGAGACTCCAAAAAGTTTAATAAAAGTAGGTCACGTTGTTCTTCTGCCCCCAATTGCATAGAAATCATTCGCACACTATTGCGCGTAGTATCTAACATATTGCGAATTAATGAGTGGGTGGCCCTTGGCCAAATGGGCAGACCGTAAATAGCCGCGCAGTGTGCGGCATGGCACATGTATTCGTTGTCAAATGCAAGGCACAATGTTTTCCAGGCCTCGACAAAGCTGTCTTCCCTCTGTGGCCAATAACCCATCGCTCTGGCTGCATCTTCCTTTACACAGCTTTGCAGCCGTCTTAGCCGTTGTAGGTTCGTGAGATGAGGATTCTGAATAACCTCTGCGGTGAATATGTCCCTAAACTGAATCCAATCTTTGTGCTCCCCGCGGAATAAAGGAAGCCGGTCTGCTAAAGGAAGTTCGGCAAATTGTAATTGTAGTAAACGATTATTGGCATAACTAACAGCTGCTGCAGAACAATTCGAATCTAATGCCTTGATCTTCTGGCATAGCGCGGCCCGAGTTGCAACATAAACATCCTCCACCGCTTGTTGTCTTGCAACATCATCCCTTCGCTGCAGCTCACTTCGAGATTCCTGTTGTAGTTCCCTAGATTTGGATTCAAATTTCCCCCAAGCTGTGGTCAGAATATCAAGGCTAGCCCTAATCACTTCTACGCTTATTACATCCGATGTCACTGAAGCTAGCCAGTCCGACTGGCGCTGAATTTGGGATACCGTAAAGTCTATATCCGACCGAATACTAAGGTCTCTTTCGACAAGTTCAGCGGCATCACTGTCCACAGTGGTGATGCTTGCTACCGGATTCGCTGAACTTATTCCTTGCCCCTCGTTTTGCGTTATCGACGTTTGCCCGATACCTGAAAAACGTCGAATGAAATTCGTAGTTTTATCAAAACGAATAAGCAACGTTCTATAATCTAATTCCCGACACAATACATAAATAATTCCAATTCAAGATGCTGATAGATTAAGGCTTGCTGCATATTACGACAAGCTACGTGCTACGATAGGTTTCCCTAGAGACGAACTATTACAGATTGCTCATACACAGATTTTCTTTATGATGCGGACATTTCCCTAGCCCCCGCCCAGAGGAACTCTGCTCATAGTTTTAAGCCCGCTGGCCCACGTACCCTAATCATATAAACAATTGACGATCAAACTTAGTTTCTTAACCATAATTATAATTTGCCTACAAGCAATTCTCCCCCACTTCAACACAGGTCGCTGTATCGCAGAACCTTTTTATCTACTTGAAGCCGCAGGTGGGTGCATATAGCAGATATGCATTTATATACCTGACGTCGCAGATATACACATAAGTATCACTACAAAATAAACCATTTTGCCGCTTAATTATCTTCATCACTTATTTGCTCAATATAGCCGCCGAACAATTTAATTTTAGTTACATAGGCTGGTTACTTAATCAAACGCACGCACCATTGTAGTTTTGGATGGATTCTCCATAGAACGCTTCTTTCTTCCTCGCTTTCCCAATGCAGGTGCACCCCTCTTCCCTGCCTTCGAGACAGGTGCCTCAGTTCCAGTGTTATTTGTATTGGGCATTCTTCCTAGTGCTAAAAATTGGAACATTTCTTTTATTTTTATAAATACAAATAGTATATTTAAAACTAAACCAACCCAATTCCAGAGAATAAATCAAAGTTTATTAGCAATCCGATGCAACAAATTATCTTATGCAACAAACTAGAATATTCCAGAACTTTTGCTCGCCGAAGCCACCGAAATTGCATGTACACACTTTAAACCTACTCTCTGGTATGCTATGAAAATAAAATGCGTCGCGTTCTGCTCCTATGAGCAGAGGACAAGAATGTGCAGAAGTATTAAAGTGTGGTCTTTACTTGAGAAAACAAAAAAAAAACATTCGCTACTACTACTGCCTTTTCATACAAAGGAAACCCAACCCAGTCAAAGACACAATAACCCAGAACTCGCTCTTTTTTCGCAGTTTGAGAACGCAGCAAAAATGCATTCAATACATTTGAACGCCGCCAAAGCCGAGCAAAGCAATGCAGACGCCGACGTCGCCCAAACAACCACACCAAGCACAAACTCAAAAATCAAACCAAATCAAAGTCGCAGCGCAGAACCCAACAACTGCTTCAAAGCAACGGTCGCCGACTTCCCGTGAGCAATTCACGCACCAAACGCAAACGTAACCCAAAACAAAACAAGTCACAGCGCAAACTCAAAAGGCAATTTAATATTTACAGCCGTCGACGTCGCCTAGGCAGCACACACTCCAAAACAAGACAAATCAAAGTAGCAACGCATTCTCTTTGTTGCCGACAGCGCGAGCAAGTACCCCAAACACAAAGGTAAACAAAACAACTACAAATCACAACTACGCTGAATTTGCCTTCTCTTTCGGCAAGTAGAGAACGCGCTGAGTATTATTATCGCTCATTTCGCCATGATATGCGCCGTCGATGTAAGCAAAGCATAAAGCCGATGAACTCGCTGTGCATCATTACACTTATTTCGCCGTGATATGCGCCGTCGATGTAAGCAAACCAAAATAAAGCCGACGAACTCGCTGTGCATCATTTCGCTTATTTCGCCGTGATATGCGCCGTCGATGTAAGCAAACCAAAATAAAGCCGACGAACTCGCTGTGTATCATTTATTCTGCTGCTTTTGCCATGGCATGCGCCGCCGATGTAAACAAACCAAAATACATTATAGAAACGCAACTACGTTAAAGCCGGCTGAGTAAACCTTTTTGCTGGTTTTGCTGAATCAAGTCATAACCACGCCGACGTAAGCAGGAGCAGATCATGTTTGTTTTCCAGAGTTAACGCATATTCAGAGTGGCAAATAAACAGAATGCCATGTTCTCTGTCAACCGCTCACAAGATGGTCTCTGCTGCCCACTAAAACGTGTATATTTATACGCTTGCATGATACGCAGCGGAACTCGTTGAAACTCGCTCTGCCGCATCATTTTATTTTTCACTAAATCATACATTATCTTGTTTTTTCACTAAATTGCACATTGCCGGCCGTAAGTGGACTATATATACACTTCACCCTTCGGCTCGTAGGACCAAAATATGTATTCGATTTATTCTATTAAAACTTCCATAGTACAACACAAAAATATATCCATTCGCTATAAGAGCTGAATACCTACTGCTCTCCGGCTTTACTCGCTTGAACAGCACTAGTGAAATAAATATGTATTTATTTAAGAGCTTTTGCTGCCATTGACGTAGGTAAAATGGTTACTCCTTATGAAAGCTAAACGCAGTAATTTATATAGCATTTCATTTGCTAGATTAACAGTAGTAGTCATTACATATATGTATGTACATATAAAGTGTAACCAACAAAAAATTGTGTAAGCAATTAAGAAAAAAAAACTAAATTCGGGGAGCGCTAGTCTTCTCTTTCACTCTCTTATAATCTGCCTTATAACAAACCCTTCAAAAACGTTTAGTATGTCAATATATATTCACGAAAATTTTTGGTGGCTGTATACGTGTTGTATATTTAACTCACTCACACACCCAAACAACCAAACACAAGTTGAGTGAGTCCACGTTTATCCATTATGTGAAATTTAAGTTAATTTTGTATGTATTTGAGTGTTGCTTAATTGCATAGTCATGAATTATTACCCAAGTGGATTAATTAATCTTTGTTTCATATGCACAAAAGTGTGTTGTTGTTGTTGTTGTATTTTAAGTAGCTGTGGTTGTGGTTATTTTTGTTTTTTTTTTGTTTTGTTATTTTGTTATTGCAGTCGGTGTTGTATTAACGCCCCAATGGCTGCTGATTTTTAGACTTAATGGTTCGACGCTTTGATATGTAACCCTGTAGGGAGAATTTATAGAACCGAATTGGTACGCTGTTAAAGCATTTGACGAGAAATATACTAGTCTCAAACTAGTTCAAAATAAACCAAAAATTTTTTTAGTTCAATCATGGTAAAATAAAATGTTTTAAATGCTATCGAACCTAGTGGGTTCTTACTTTTTATTTTATTAATTTTTTTTAGCAGCCTGCTTAACTCTAAAAGTTAGTACGGTACCAGTCAGTAAATTCTAGTTGTTTACTGTTATGTTTTCTGATTGGCTTGTTGCCTCACTACATGCTCACCGCTCTTAATAGCCACATGAATTGAGTGGCGTGACGAGCACTCTGGCGTGGAGTGGTTTACATTCACCTTATGGTGTTTCAATTTTTCGAAACCATTGCGGTTTGCTGATTTCATATTTTAATTAAACTCTATAAATCATTAATTTTAAAAAGCGTCGGCTATTAAATATCCATAAAGGATCATAGGATCTATATGAGATATAAAGAAAAATCAGCTTACAGTAAAACTACAGCTAATAACTGGGAACAGTAGGTCCTTAAATTTGCTTAGAGGTGGCAAGACCTTGGCATTAACATTCCGAAGCTATTCAACCTTATGCTGATCACTTTTCGTATGTGTTCAATAAAAATGGAAATAGTTTTTTTTTGCTGCCACATAAAATCTGTGAGCTTTCTTGTCTACAGTGAGTGCCACTAAAATGGTACACTTGGTTATTCTAAAATATTTTGCAAAATTTTTTAATTAAAATTCATGAGTTAATTTCATATAAAAATATAAATTTTCTGTCATTTTATGGCAAAATTCCAAAAAAAATTTGGAAAATTCGTAAAAGCGTTTGAAAATTTGTGAAATTATTGGCATGATTTTTAAAATTATTTACGTGTATGCAGTTTTATAGCCTATTAAATTTCAGTTTCATGAAGTGCAAATCTAAAGGATTTTGAAAATCCGAACGATTTTTGGCAATTTTTTCGACATCGCGTTTTATATTTTCGTCCATAAGAAAAAATATTCGTTGGAAAAAATTATCAAAAATCTCACGAATTTTCAATAGCCTTGGGACGTGTACTTTGTTGCTCTAAAATTTCAAATTCAACAAAATTGCATACTCAGAAATCATTTCAAAATTTTTGTCTCAAATTTGAAATTTCTCACCATTTTTTTAATTATCCCAAAAAAATTCGGAATTTTTACGTGACTGAAAAATTTATCGTTTCATACATATGAAATTAAATAAGTTTTCGTGGCATGTCACAAAAACCAACTGTACCATTTTGTTTCACACTCACTGTATGTTTCTCACCCAACTATGGTAGTTATATACTTTTACGCGCATTTAAAAACTGCTCATTAATTGCAGATTTGCGCACATTGTCAGTATTTGCATGAAAGCAGCTCAAATCAATTAGTTTTAATGCACCCAAGTGACATTTACAATATTTCCCATTTGGTCTGTGGGCGCTTAATGCTATGTGACGTCATTGTTGTTGTTTAAATTCAATAAGCACGCTTTTATTGGCGATTGTGACTATCAGTGAGTTAAATAAGTTGTTGAATTTATTAGCGTGTCCTATGAATTATGAAATGGTGAGTTTTTGCCGCTTTCAACCAGCCTAAAACTGAATTTGAAAAATAGTATACCTCTAGGGCTCGCCTATGTATATTCTAGTTTCTTAATAGGTTCCGAGACGTTGCTCATATGAAAAATAAAATCTCATTTATATTTTATATTTATTTCTATTTATTTCCCATATTTATTCTTCTTCCTATATCTACTCTTTTACAACCTCTGGCCTTACGACTGTTTAAGTGAAGCGCTGTTTATAACGGGAAGAACAAGTTCGACTTTTCGTAAACGTGATTATAGCTTTGCAGCTGTGTTAACATTTTACTGTCTTTCTTTAGTTGTGACACTTGCCTTGTGTATTTGTTGCAGTTCGATTGACTCCATTTCTGCTAGCAATTATTTTTGTGTGCACTTTTCATTACATACTTTGCTATTTACCTGCTGTTTGCGTTGCTTATTAAATGTCAGAATACAGTGATTTTCAAACTGCACGATTCTATTATGCGCCTCTCAAACTTTCAGAAGCTTTCCAAACTTTTAGAGTTGCTTTTGAGCTTTAAACAGTCTACTAACTATCTAACGTGTTTTGTTTTTTAATTATACCTAGTTTTAAATTTAAAAATTTTCCATGGATTTGCGGTATGAGATATTCGATTTGCATTTTAGGTGTCCCAACAAAAAAAAATAAATTTCCCAACAAACGTAAAAATAATTTTTTTCTCTCCGTCGATATGTGAATTTCGAAAAAAATAAATAAATGTTCTTTGCCACACAGCGTAATGGTTATTTTATTCTACAATCAAGCAAAGATCTGCATAATAGTTACATATGTACTTTGAGCCAACAAATTTATTTTTGCAAAAGCTGAAGTGCACACTCATTTTCTTTAGCTCACATGAAATTTTCTAAAGCTTTATTGTGCTAATCAAAACGAAACCACTGAAATTTTCTATAATTATTAAAAATTTCGCTATAAAGAATATATAATCAAAATAAATATTTTCATTTCATTGTTCAAACAAAAGTCAAAAACACAATTCTCTCTTTAGAGTTTGTTTGTTTGTAGGTAGAAAGAGAGTGCACAGCGTCAAATTAATGGAACAATGCACGAATTTCGGTTGAAGTTATAACAATGCAGAAATTTATTTATGACACACGCCCTCCGCCACATGTGAGCATAAGTGGCTGGCTTCGTGGTGAGGTCGCAAATTTTTTTTTGTTTGTTTATTTCGCGTAATGCAAATAATTTGTGATTCCTTTTGGGTTTCAGTTTTTTAGTTGATTTCTATGTTTTGTGCTTGCAAAGTTTTTGCAAAAGAATTTCGTTGCACCACAAAATTTCTAACAAATAATAATTCAGACTTAACATACAAAGCAGTAAAACAAATAAAAGCTAACACGAATGTGCATGCTATCAACACCACCCATATGTAGTAAACACATACATAGCTATGTAAAGATGTACATATGTATGTATGTATGTATGTAGTTTGCAATAACTTGGTAGAAATAGTATATTTGCTTTTATGTGAAAATATTTTTTAGTTGCGTTGGAATGTTCGTTTCTACGAGTAGATTTGTCGTGCACAGCTGCCACCAAAGCTCAAAACAGCGCAAACTTAGTGCCATTGTTTGTTTGACAAAATTTATTGCATACATTTGGGCGTCACTGGAGTATGAGTAGGCGCACAAATAAATGTGCTCTAATGAGAGAGACAGCGTTTTTCTTTTTTTTTTTTTTTGTGAAAAGAGGCTCAATAAGTAGGAATAGTAGCTCTAAAAAAAAAAAAAATAAAAAAAAAAAAGGTTAAGTAGATAGTAGAAATAACTCAAGGCGTTTTATATGATTTTTGCTAATGTTTTTTTAAGAAATGTGGTTGATAAAGCTGCCTATTTGCAATGAAAAGCTTGGAGATATAATTAAGTTTCTTTTCCTTTCATCAACCAAAGCTACATAGTACATATGTATGTATGTATGTCTACTGCGGGATAAGCTAAAGTCTATGCATTGGAAAAATTAGCGATCACAAAAACGAAATGCTTCCAATTTCATTTTAATATTATTTATGCGAGCGCATTTCGAAAATTCGGTGACGCAGGGAACTTTCAGAAGCTCTCGAAAAGTTTTTCAACATGTACTTGAACCCGACCCCAGTAAATGTTTTTTACTTTATTCACTATTTGAAGGTGCCATTTTAGTTGCGTTTGTCGCCAGAAATCCGCCAGAAGTAGTCAGAAATTACTGGTAGTCGATCCCGTAACTTTTAATGAAATTATATTGGTCTCAGCAAGTTTTGAAATTTTGGCAGTTTTACTAGTTTTAGTCATGGAAATGTGAAATTGTATTTAAAATCTGTTAATACTTCAAAACTGAAAGATATAAAAAAAAAACGCTAAATCAACCCAATAGCAGTCACAAAATAATCCCGTAAGCTGACTATGCTCTATGCTATACTCTGCCACGCTTTTCAGTGATTTACCGTGATATTCGCTTCCAAACCAACAACAAGGCCTAATCACAGATCTTGCATTTATCTGACAATTTCCAGCCATTTTCATGTTAATAAGGTAAATGTCCATAATTTCGTGGTACTAAGGAATTTTCTGACTTTCTACCTCTCTTGAGTAAAAACGGATGAAGGAAAACTAAAAAAGTAAATTTTTCCCATTGAGTTGATCTATTAAGATAGCTTTCCACTTAATTTCAAAGAAAACTAACAAATGTTTTTTTTTATATAAATAAAGCTGTGTGAGTACCTCAAATGTCCCTAATTTCGTGGCAAAAATTTTCTGATGTACCTAACTTCGTGGTAAAGTGTCCCTAACTTCGTGGTATTTGGTTAAACTCTAATTTTGTGGAAAATAAAAGTAATTTTCAACGCAAATCCCTAAAGATACACAAATTTATTTATTAAAATTTATGTTTAAAAATTTAAAATTTTAAATAATTTTTTTATTGTTATTGTATTTATGAAAAGAAAGCGTTTTAAGACCAAGTAAGTAAGTAAAAAATAACTTGTAAGCAGACCTGTTAAATTTGATTAGTACTTAGTAATCAATTGATTAGACGGATTTTTTAATTGTTAATGATTATTTCAATTGGTTTTCGAGAAAAGGCAATTAGTTATTGATTACGATTGAAAAAAAAAAAACCAATAAAAATTAATTTAACTGATGTAATTTGTTACTTTTCTCAAAATTACTTTTATTTATTATTACTAAAAATGTTTTTTTTTTAATTTTTGTGTTTTTTGGTCTTTTAAGTTTTACAACAAAAATAAACAATAAAAAAAATTAATGCAATTGATGTAACTTTTTTTTTTTTAATAATTTCATATTTTTTTTTTTTAATTTTTTTCGTGTTTTTAATTTTTTTTGTATTTTTAATTTTTAAATTTTTTTTAATTTAATTTGGTTTTTTTATTCTTTTTTTTTATTTTTGATTTCTTGTTAACAATGTATGTAAATGCGCAGTATACCACGAAATTAGGGGGCATGCGATAAAATTGATGTACGTAATTTCGTGGTATCGCTTTAAGCGGTAATATTAGTTTGATATTTAAATTTTTTTGTTTATTATCGCTATTCATTCATAACAAAAGCAAAAAAGTATAAATCTTGACATATTTTTTTAAATTAAATGAAAAATTATTGAATAAACAAAAGTTCTATAATGCCATTATTTCGTTAAAATGTTGTGCTCCGCAGAGCTTTTCGATTAAAATATTGACGAATGGGTTAATAAAAGTGTACCACGAAATTACGTCAAAATCTTCCTCAGGGGTTTCTTTAATAATTAAAATACTTAAAATAATAGGGTATCTTATGAAATGTGAAAGAAAATAAGGAAAACATAAAGTATTATATTCCCATAATTTCGTGGGTACCACGAAATTAGGTACATCACAAAAAACATGTGTCCCTAATTTCGTGGTATTTAAATATTAAATAAAATGTAAATGAAAAGTTATTGAAATAAGTTTTGCAGTAATAAAAACGTTTAAGAAATGTTAAATAAAACCAAAAAAATTATCATAAAAAAAAAAATGTAAAGATACAATTTTTACAGGCTTAACAAAATCGACTGGTCTCCTTAACAGTTTCCTTAAGAGGCCTCCCTACAAAAGGCTCATTTTCTGAGCTTCCAACTTTATAATGCTTGTTATTTAATAGGTTTAATTTTAAAAAATTTGTAAAATATCCATTATTACACCCGAAAAGTTAATCTTTATTATGAAATTTTCAGTTTTAAAAAAAACTCCCCAAATTCCTTGTTTGAAAGAAAAAATCGAAATACCACGAAATAACGTACTACCACGAAATTATGGACATTTACCTTAACTATTTACTCATTGGTACAACTCTGTAGTCAACCTCCTTTTTGCTTTCCATAGCATACTTTTAGGGCGTCATACATAATTTGAAATATGAAAAATTTGTAATAACTCTCACGCTCGCAGCGCAACCCAAAGGTGCTTACAGTCAAACAATAAAGGGCACCATAGCGACAACGGCTAATAGTTTTAATTTCAGTTTTGTAGTTGTAATGGGGCATTTGTTTGTTGGTTGCATTGTTTGGCTTTGTATTTTACTTTTGTATGTACATAGTTCGGTGTTTGTGCTTGTCAAGTGCTTGCTGTTGACACTCTCTATTCAAAAATATTTTGGATCGTTTTGTGCTGCTGCAAGGATGAGTGCAAGCTACTCAGTTGTTTGTAACTCCACTTGGTGAGTATGGGCAAATTTTCGTTTGTGTCGTCTGTGTGTGTGGCTTGAGTGAATACACTTCGCTTGCTCGCTGTGACAACTTGTAATGCATAGCAAACAAAAGCGCAGTCGTATAACCGAACAAGCAAACCACTCGTGCAAATTGTTATGCAAACACGCAATGCTCCACAAACAAACACAAAACCCAGCTGTGAAGGCAGGAATGCTATCGCGATGAGTTGCTATTTAGGAATTCGATTTTTTTTACTTTATTTTATTTTATTTCATTTTATTTTATTTTATTTTATTTTATTTTATTTTATTTTATTTTATTTTATTTTATTTTATTTTATTTTATTTTATTTTATTTTATTTTATTTTACTTTATTTTATTTTATTTTATTTTATTTTATTTTATTTTATTTTATTTTATTTTATTTTATTTTGTTTCATTTTATTTTGTTTATTTTAATTTATTTTATTTTATTTTATTTTATTTTATTTTATTTTATTTTATTTTATTTTATTTTATTTTATTTTATTTTATTTTATTTTATTTTATTTTATTTTATTTTATTTTATTTTATTTTATTTTATTTTATTTTATTTCATTTTATTTTATTTTATTTAATTTTATTTTATTTTATTTTATTTTATTTTATTTTATTTTGTTTTATTTTGTTTCATTTTATTTTGTTTTATTTTATTTTATTTTATTTTATTTTATTTTGTTTTATTTTATTTTATTTTATTTTATTTTATTTTATTTTATTTTATTTCATTTTATTTTATTTTATTTTATTTTATTCTATTTTATTTTATTTTATTTTATTTTATTTTATTTTATTTTATTTTATTTTTGTTTATTTTATTTTATTTTATTTTATTTTATTTTATTTTATTTTATTTTATTTTATTTTATTTTATTTTATTTTAATTTATTTTAGTTAGGCTTTCCCTACAGGGTACGTAAACGCACACAACTGTCACCTGACACACTGGAGTATAATTTTATTTTCATAAACAACATTTCATGCAAATTTATAATCGCGTGCCTGGCGTTAAACTTTTGCTAAAGTCGCGATTAGTCGTTGTTTGCTGTGGCTTGTTTTTCGTGTTGTTGGATAAGTAGATGTGCGAGTGTGGGTGTTCGCGCTATTGGTGCTCTTGTCTTATATAAGGCTTTGTTTTGCTCGCGCAATAATTCTTGGATTTTCTTTCATCGTTTGCTTTTGTGTGTCATGAAAAACGCTTGTTCGGCTTTTGGAAATTAGTTTTCTCTGTGAACTTCCTAACAAATAACCACAATTTGGCGGTATTTACTTCAAGAGTTGTATATTGAATTTTTATAATATGTTTAATATTGTGCAATAAAAGCCAAAGTCGTGGTTATATAAACTTGCGTTATTAGCAGTATTTCATTGTATGCGCCAAGATTTATTATCACACATTATTTTCATGCTTTTAACTCAAAACTTCAAAGTGTGGTGCACCGAAAACCAAATAAATTATTTTTGGGCTTGAATTGAGAAATTATTTAATGATTTTGTCTAATTTTGAAGAAATTTAAATTGCAAATATTTTTTTTTTTACCCAATTTCTTATTCGGCTATTTTTTTGCATCGATACTTACCTCTTTCACTTTTGCCTCCTCCATTACTCGCTGGGTTTATGGTTGCTCTGAAAAATGCAAAAATAAAAAATATTTTGATAAAAGCTGAAAAATAATAATAAAATGAGATGGAAAATCAACTCTAAGTATTTAGCAAGGCAGAATGTCTAATTTCTTGGCTTTTCTTTGTGGTTCATTTTATTTTATTTCATTTCGTTTCATTTCATTTCATTTCTTTTTATTTTATTTTATTTTATCTTATTTTATTTTATTTTATTTTATTTTACTTTATTTTATTTTATTTTTATTTTATTTTATTTTATTTTATTTTATTTTATTTTATTTTATTTTATTTTATTTTATTTTATTTTATTT
>OX608079.1:13608870-13748870 GCA_951509765.1 Sphenella marginata | reverse complement strand
GATTTATATTTTTTTATAATATTCTGATAACATTTTTTAAACAAAAGTGGTTGCGCTTCTTAACCGATTTTGTGCGCTTCTTTTCTTAAAATTTGTAATATATGTACTGAAGTTCATTTTAATATCTTCAACAAATTTTTAAAAGATGCCCATAAAGCCGAGACAATATTAATTAAATACAAATGAGAGTCCTTACTTGTGTTTGTTGTAATTGAATTTAAAACAACTGTGTTGTCCGCCAGCTTGTTATTATTCAAACCGCTGAGGTATGGTGATGTAAAATAAATTACAAATTATATTTGTTTGATGTTGGCAAAAAAAAAAAAAAAAAGCAAAAAAAATTGAACAACACCAAGAAACAAATGAATAAAAACCCACCCACAGCGCTAGTCAAATTGAGCGACTTTAAATTACAAATAACAAACACAAAAGCATCGGCCTCCGGGTTGTGTATCAGCAAAAACACAGCTGGCAGGACATGAGCGCGCAAACAACAAGAACAGAACACAAGCCGCGTTCCATTCAATAATGTCATAGCCAGCGGTAGTCAGACAACAAGCATCAGCAGCAACTCTAAATGCATACAAAAACAACAAGCAAATAAGTGCTGGCACAACAGACATCATTAATAACTGACTGGATGTTGATAATAAAAATTAATAACATTCGTTAATATAACGCTTGGGTGTGATAAATTTTATTAAAAAATGAGTTGTTATGCTGCGAGCCATCAACAACATCAAGTGACAAATGCAGCGGCGATAGTACACAGCATACATACGAGTACTCGTAGCTGTCTTTTGTTTGATGCAACAACTACAATGCAACTGAGAGGACATTGAAATAAAATGCTGTACAAACGAGTAGGTATATTCGTACATTAGAGATGACAGTCTCGAGAGTAATTAATTAGGAACTGAGGGTAAGTATTTCGGAGAGAAGAAATCATTTCGATAAAACTCTATTGGAAATGCCGATAGAGATGATTACTTAGACTAAACTTATGTGAGAGAAAGGGATGGCGCATAGAAACGGAAGCTGAAGAGAAGAGGATGATGAAGAGGAATATGTAAACGTAAGGGAACACTAGAGTATAGAGAAGGAAATTGGTAAATCGAATTTAAACCATGCAGGAAAAATTTAAATTTATTTTAACAAAGATTGAGGGGAAAATAAAAATTGAGGTTAAGATAGAGAGAGGGAAGTATATTGATGGACATGAGTTGAAGAACAAACTTCAACCGAGATAATTGTGGTGGAGTTTGAGATGCACGAAAAATGGGACAGAAAGTTAACAAAACAAAAAAAAAAAAACCTGACTTACTTACAAATATGTACAAAAAAAAAAAATTTATAGATGGTAATACAATAAAAGCTCTCTTAATAGTTTCAATATTAATTTCTTATATCGCACCCTAACCAACAAAATTTTGAAACATCGTATTTTGAGAGATAACGATAATTCTGTTCATTTCAAACGAATCTAATGTAAAGAAAATTTTGAGGTGTTGTCCTATCGCGAATGGGCAAAATGTCGTTGATGCAATAAATAGTTGGAGCGATCTATATTTGTGCCGTTTTAATATCTGATTAATCAATTTATTCAAAAAGCGATTAATCAAAAAGGCGATTAATCAATTAATTTTCTTTTTGATTAGTCAATATCTTGATTAATCGAGTAAACACGATTAATAAAAAAATCGCAATTAATCGATTAATTGAGTAATCGAAATTACGATTAATCAAATTTTTGATTAATCAATTAATCGCACAGCCCTAGAAATTATGATGTAAGAAAAATATTTCTGATATTTTGTAAGCTACAAATGGTATACTAAAAAATTTTAGTTTTGTTGGCCACAATAAAATGTATACTTTCAATTTGTTAACCTTACATTTTTAAGAACAGTGAGTACCTTAAGTAATGAGATATGTGGTTACGATATACCATGCATGTAAATTCTAAACAAAAAATATCGGGATCCGAAAATCGAAAAAACGTACATCTCTGGTATGAATGTATTGAAATGAAATATATTTTATTGCTCTTAATAGGTTGCTCAAACAGACCAGCTAGTTAAATAAAGAGACAACAATTTGGTAAATTGGTAAATTAGATGTATTAATTATTATGCGAAATATGGTTGAAAATTGCACGGTTCGTTCAAATTATCTCGATATCAGTTAGATGTATATCTAAAAACAGGCATGAACTCACGTGTGGGTAAATTCTAGAAACTTTGCTGTCTTTACCATGCTGAGTGTACTAAGTATCTTTTAATGCATCCGCATCGCACTCTCCGCACTCTCTCACACATGCTTGAAAATAAATCCGACACACTCACAAAACTACATTTATTCATAAAATGCATTAAAGCAAACCATTTAAACAGCATCAATGGTGATGTGAGACAGAAATGTTGAAACAAAAAATAAATAACAAAAGGTAAAATATAAGAATAATATCAACGGTATAAGAAATGGAACATTAAAGCGAAAACAATGCGCCGCGAATGAATAACTAGAAAGTTGTATTGTATTTAATAGGTGACGGCTGCTGAGTGGATAAATAGGGGGGTGGGGACTTATCTCTTTTGAATAACGCGAATGGCGTTAAGTGTTTATAATTTGTATGGAAAAATGCGTGAGTGTTTCCTAGGAGACTTGCTCTATATATAACTCAACGTGTTAGGAGCTGTCTATTCAATTTCGAAACCAGTCAAGTTATCCTATCTATTTGCTTTAGATTGATTCATCTTTTAAAATGTTCACAGATATTAAACTATTACGATGGCCTTTTATTTTATTTTATTTTTTTTATTTTATTTTATTTTATTTTATTGTGTTTTATTTTATTTTATTTTTTTTTTATGTTATTTTCTTTTATTTTATTTTATTTTATTTTATTTTATTTTATTTTATTTTATTTTATTTTATTTTATTTTATTTTATTTTATTTTATTTTATTTTATTTTATTTTATTTTATTTTATTTTATTTTATTTTATTTTATTTTATTTTATTTTATTTTATTTTATTTTATTTTATTTTATTTTATTTTATTTTATTTTATTTTATTTTATATTATTTTATTTTATTTTATTTTATTTTATTTTATTTTATTTTATTTTATTTTATTTTATTTTATTTTATTTTATTTTATTTTATTTTATTTTATTTTATTTTATTTTATATTATTTTATTTTATTTTATTTTATTTTATTTTATTTTAATTTATTTTATTTTTTTTTGTTTTATTTTATTTTATTTTATTTTATTTTATTTTATTTTATTTTATTTTATTTTATTTTTCTTTTTATTTTATTTTATTTTATTTTATTTTATTTTATTTTATTTTATTTTATCTTACTTTATTTTATTTTATTTTACTTTATTTCATTTTATTTTATTTTATTTTATTTTATTTTATTTTATTTTATTTTATTTTATTTTATTTTATTTTATTTTATTTTATTTTATTTTATTTTATTTTATTTTATTTTATTTTATTTTATTTTATTTTATTTTATTTTATTTTATTTTATTTTATTTTCTATTATTTTATCTTACTTTATTTTATTTTTCTTTTCAAATTACTCAAATTTTCTTTGCCTTACCCCATTATACCTCTGCGCTAAATTTCTGTATGCGTTCATTTCATTATTGTATACGCATTCCATCATTTGAATACATACTTTTTAGCGAACAATGCAACGTAAGTGAAATACTTTCAGAATCTGGAGCAGAAAAATGTAATAAAAAGTAAACTATGAAAAAAGAAGTAACAAAAATACCCAGAACTACGCAAATGAAATGTAAAAATGCTAAATGAGTTGCCCAAACGTCATATCGTCATGACACAAACAACTTGCCTGGCACATAATACAGATTTAAGTGGTGAGTTTGTTGGAGGTTGCCTACCTCGCTGCACCAGCAATTCACTTCCACTGAAGTTGACCTAAATACCGCAAGAGAAATATTTTTACTATAGGTACAGATAGATATGCACTTACATATACATATTCTTGTTAGACATGATCCTACCCCCCTCCCCAACTATGACAAGAATGGAAAGTTACAGCACGACCGCACATTAACTTAAAAACTTCAGCACTTGCAATGCATTTACAACTTATTGTTTGTATGTTAATATGTGTGTATGTATGTATGTAAGTATGTTTGTTTATATTCACGTAGTGACATGTTAGTATGTTTGTTTTAGCATAAGTTTACTTTGCATACTCCAAATGTTATTCTAACCTAAAGAAATGGGTTACTCACTCACTCATTTACGAAGCCAGTAAGCTGTCCTTTTCTCCCACTCTTTCACATTCTAAGTGCAGCAACAATTTTAAACAACTCTTGCATTTTGACATTAACAAAGTAAGACAATGCAGTTGAGCATTGGGGACTCTTCATGTGGAAGAAAGTTCTCTTATTTTATGTTATGCACTTAGCAAATTTCAAAGATTTATAGCCTTTGAACGGCCAAGCACTTAAAGGCATCACAGGTTTTTTGAATATCAACTATTATTCACATACATATGTACATATAAAGCAATAACAGTAAACAATGTATAGAATTGAAACAACAACAGAATTTCTCGTATCGCTTTAGATTTCTTTGTCGTTTAAATTTTGGTTTCGGGTTCATTTTTGCCAGCTGCTGTTTTGGTTACAATTCCCCTTCCTTTTTGTGGTTATAGTTTCGGTTTTGATTTCATATTCGCTGATTTTGTTTTAATTATATTTCGGTTCCGACATTTTTTATGTGTTTTTTTTAGGTTTCATTCCATTCACGGTTTGGGAAGATATAAATTTCCCTATAGATCCGAAGTCCATTCCGTCATACGATTTTTGTTTCAGGCTTATCTTCGATCAATTTTAGGTTTTGCTTCTATTGAAGCACCGAATAATCATAAATTTATATTCGATATTCGGTGTTGGGCTTCCATTATTTTTCGCTCTTCGTCACACTATTCGTTTCAGTCTCACTTATTGTTTGTCTTCTGGTTTTATTTTAGTTTAAATAATTTTTCTGTATTCGTTACAAGTTTTCGCTCCAATTTTTTTCTATTTCCATTCGTTTCTGATTACCGTTTCGGTTTTAGAAAAAGTTCCATTACCCATTTCGTTCCAGTTTCGATTTCACTTTCGTTTTGTAAATCAACCTTCCGTTACGCGATAAAATCAAAAACATCTAGCGTTACTACAAGGTCTACAAAGCGTATTCATCATATCCATGCAATCCAATTCATATAAAATCAAAGTAAGTCAATTTCGTTCCTTTCAACTTTGTTCGATTCAATTTCTTTCAATAGAACACACTTTTTTGAGCTGTTTTTCCATTCGTTCAAACAGAATTTGCACATTCTTCCTCTTGCTTGTTTGTGTTCATACATATGTATGTGTAATTTCTTTTTACCTATGAACTACAACAAATTTATTAATAAAATTGCATTCTATTAAAGGTGAACATGTGATGCCAAGTAAAATAGTTGCACCGATGTGGTAGCATATTATATATTCGAAATATCTGAAATATATATATCTACTTTATCTACATACAGGTAATACACTTGCATATTTTTATGAACTATGTTGTCAAAGCAACTAGTTGTAAACTACTTTGAAACTAGTTTCCAAACCAATTCCAACTAGTCAGCCGACTTTCTCTTTCCATGCAAGGAACTGGTTTTAAGATGGCGCTGTCATTTGAGATGCCATTTTTTAGAGTAGAACAAGAAGTCATAGTTCAATTTTAGCAATGAGAATCTCTCTGAAAGGATATCAATTCTATACCCACGAAAACAAACGGAAGCTATAGAAAAAGGAGGCGTGGCACCTCCCATACAAACTTAATTTTTGCAAACAGAATATCTCTAAAGGGTTCAAAAAAGAGACCTGAAAATTGAAAAGAAAGAAAGAAGAGAAAGTAAATGAAGTTATGGAGAAAGGGGGCGTGGCATTTCCTTCACTAAGTGAGCTATTCTAACTCCTTGTTTCAAAGGTTATTTGCTGCAGAATAACAAAGCTTCGTGGTAAACGATTTTTGTTAGTATAACAAAATATTTTGGGATGATATGGGACCAGCACCAAAATTATGACGAAGATAAAAGCTATTTAGTTTACTTATTTTTTCTTAAGAACTTATTAATATAGACAATGTATTAAGGATGCAGAATCGGCGCTTTAACCTATACCCAAATGAAATTAAGAACAAAAGTCAGGTTTTGAATACAAAAAATATGATGTGAATGAAGACAAAAAAAAAAAAAAAGTCGCTGTGGCACAATTGAAAATTTCTTTAACCTGAGACATTTCGAAAACTGATCCGCAGACACACATTAATTTTTATTTATAAAATAGAAGGATATATGTAGGTGATATATTTATGTGGATTCCTCACAATTTTCTTCAACTCTTTTGAGATAAATCATGACAGTTATGAAGCAACAAGCAGCAATGTTGAAGCATTTTTTTATGGCACGAGACTAGTTCTTTTCGGCATACTTCGAGATGAGCTCGCAAATTCTAGCTGCAACACAGTATTATTTCTGACTAGTTTGATATTTAAATATGTACATACATATAATATATATCAGTTTATGTGTATCTTTGCTTTAATGAAAACCTATGGTCTTTCCTAAACCTAAAAAGGAATTTCTATTTGTTTGATTTTATTGGTGGCATTGGAGTTGTTGTTGCGTTTGTTGGTTTTGTATTTGTGTAAATTAGCGCACACTGTAAACGATTTGATTGAGAAACATGAATTGATTGATTAGAAAAATGCGCTCATATGAACATATGTAAACGCCTACTACATTTTCCTACACCCTTTGATGTCTATAGAAATTGACTTTAACCGATAGTGAACCAACACCCACTATGTTGAGCACTTGGATTTTGTGCCAATTGAAAAAACATGGGCTCAAAGAGTAATGGTGCAAGCAAATTGCAGCCAATATCGCTAACAGAAGGATTGAAATCAAAAAGGTATAATTGAATAGTCAGTCTTAGATAGCGAGAGAAAGAATTGGAGAGTGAAAACAGAAAGAAGAAAATAAAGTAAATGAGTGGGGTAAAAAAATAGTTCAGGAAATGTTAAAAGAAAAAGAGGTAAAAGAGCATATAAAGAAGAGTAAGCATCTAAAATATGATGGCATGACAGCTTAATGTTATTATGACAGCTGCCTCAATGGTCATCGTAACAGCTACCAGATTCGTGACAGTGACACCAACCGTGACAGCTAGAAGCCTTTATAGTTAACGGAACAGTGAGAACTAAGGAAATCATGAAACATAACAGAAAAGTTAGCACAAAAAAAAAAAAAAAAAAAAAACAGAAAAGCCATGATCACAACACTGTCTGCTGCAGTTGCTGTGACTTTAATGACATTTGTGACATTAGTAGCAACCTTGGTAGTTATTCTGATGGTGTCATCATGACTTTGGATTTCTAAAAGCGTAGTGGAGAAATTTTGCCGAAGTAGATCCGGCAGCTCCAAAACTTTCCATGTTAGATTTTTTTTGTTTTCTGTTATCTCTAAACGGAACAGTTTCTACTATCGTGACAGTGACTACACGTGTGACAGTGATTGTAACCATGGCTGACTGGTACAGTAAGAATGAATGTGAAAATAACTGTAAATGCTACAGTGACCATTTCATTGACTGTAGCAAAAGCGTAACAAAGAGCTCAGTCATAAAATAAATGGTAGCTCGAATTATTCTCTTTGTGTTATCACTAATTTTCTGTAATGTCAAAAGAGAAGGAAGGCTGCTTAACACTACAATTCTTTGTTCTTGACAAATTCTCAATTTTCATAAATAAACAAGAATATATTTGTGTGTATAATTTTATTGGATTTCTTGATGTTATTGCTTGAGGGATTTTCAAGTCAAAGTTTTGCTGAAGATAGCTTCAGATATTATTTTCATACTCACATGCCTGGATTGAAATTTCAAATATTTTCTGCTAAGGACTAAAAAAGGAGCAGATTGTATGGGTTATAAATCACTTCAAAATTTAGTCTTTTTGGAGTCTAATTACATGGGACTCCAAGCAAAATTCATATGGTATATGGAGTTCGGCACATTTCAGATGACCATCGGAGTTAGGGAATTACACTCATTTCGGATTAAAAACTTAGCTCTTAGGAAGTTTAAACAATCCCACTTTGGCCTCGTTTCTGACTGCTTTATGACTCCGATTGTTTTGCTGGGATTTCTTTGTTGAAGTTCGTACTTCTTTTTCAAAATTTTCATGACATTTGCTTCCTGCTTTCAATACTACAAACTTAGAAAGTGGTTAGCTGCTCACTCGCCCAACTTGAAAAGCGAAAAACACGCCCCCTATTTTACGCATATACTTCCGCCCCCTTTGCTCACCTTAATTTTGCTTGACATTTGATTCCAAAAATTCCTTACAATTAAGCCACAACTTTCTTTTTTATTTTTATTATAATTGAAGGCAGGAGGTGAAGGAAGAATATAAGTTACTTGTCATGCGATATGTTTTGCGTGCGTGTGATGAGTTTGACACATCATCGTGTTATGTTACAACACTTACACGTGTTGACCTTGTTTATGACGATTGCGGTTTGTTTTTCTATTTTTTTTTTTTTTGTTTTGAAAACAACTTCCGCTAGCATGTTTACGCAAATAAGTGATTGACAAAGGACCGTTTTACGATATTGAGCTGAAGGTTACAACACTTTGTTACGTAAACAAATATATATATATGTGTAAGAGATACTTGTAATGTAGTGAATTTCAATTCAACCTCCTCACAAGCTTTCGTTTCCAGGAATGAAGAAAATAATTTCTTGGAAAACTACAGTAAAGGGAAATTGGATATTTAGTTGTCACCTGAAATAAAAAAATTTGTGCTGTTCCTTTTTTTTGTAGCATGGTGATAAAACCTGCCAACTTCCTTAAGATTGAAATGTATGGAAGTAAAAGCTTACAAAACAAAGTAAAGATTGTTATATGATCGACGGCCAGTTCGTAATGCTAGTTCTTTTTGCTTGAAAGTTATGCAACTAAAATACCATTATTGTTGGTTTTGAAAGTTCTTTTTTTCTTATTTTTTTTGAATTCAATCTTAAGAGCTTTATTTAAAAAATCGGTGCCAAAGCCATCCAAACGAAAATTTCTTCCAGAACAAGATTTTGATAACTTTTCTTAAAACCAATCGATTACTGAGTAATCAATTTTTTTGACTCGAGGTCACATCGATTTTTGTTGATTTCGATTTAATATTTTTGATAAAGCGACTTCTTTTTTAAATCGTGCTTCAAAAACTCCCTATATGAATGTAACTTTCATACATTTATGATCATATTGATGATTGATTTTCTTCGAAAATTGGAATTGATTACTCGTTGTTTTTGGGTTTTGATGATTATTTGAAAAAAATTAAAAAAAAATCAAAGTAGCTAATTATTTGATTACTTTTGATTATTTGTTATTACTTTTTTTATTTGTTGGAATTAGTTAAAATAAAAATTAAAAAAAAAAAAATTTAAAATAATACAGTAATCAATTGTTCAAAAATATTTAAAAGTAATTAAAAAAATTCTTCGACTTCTTTTGGTTACTTTTGAATTTTTTCTGATTTGTTTAAATTTTTTTTACCATATAGGACTCAATTGGTAAGTACAGATTTTTGAATACAATTACAGTGATCATTACTGATTACTCAATTGTAATATGAATTAAATAGCTACATATGTTTTCAAAATTTCCTTTGTTACAATTAATTAAAATTCAAAAAAAAAATATAGTTATTAATTAAGGCAAAATAATTAAAATTTGAAACAAAAAAAATAAAAGTAATCAAACATTCAAAAATAATGGAAAGTAATGAAAAAAATTATGTGACTATTTTTGATTACTTTGAAATTTTTTTTGTTTTCTTTTTTATTGTTAACTTTTTCCCAATTAGACTCAAATAGTAACTGCAGATTATTAAATAGAATTAAAATCACCATAACTGATTACTCAGTTGTGATGTGAATTTAACAGGTATGTTGTAATCATTTCCTTTTCTCGAAAAAAAAAAAAATTTCGTTTGTGATTTTATTCCAAAAAGTAATGACTTCTGAGATTTCTCAAGCAACACCTAACAACAAACCGCTGTATTTGAAATCAGACAGTGAATTTATGACACTCTAGCTAAACTTCTCAAGTAGCTCGCATTACCCCTTTTGAACTTTAACTGTGCTCGAAAACATTCTAAATTCCTACCTTAATTTATTTTTATTGATTTCGTTGCAGTCAATTTAACATTTCGTCTCCCCTTAAGTGCCTTTGTTGTGGTTGTACACAAGTTAGGCTTATTTATCTGTGTTAAAAATGAGGCTACTAGTACAAATATAGCTAATGACTGACGCCACCTGCCTTTACCCAAATAAAACTTGCATGTGTGGGTGTGTTTGTTGTTGGCTACATAAAAACATGTTAACTGTGGCATATGTTTCGTTTCAGGTTTCTGACATACTTTTCGCTTTTAATCAGCCTAATGAAAATCATATGTTGGACGAATAAAAAGAAAAAAAAAATTGTACTCGTTTTGCATTGCAATTATTGTTGTATTTAAATTTAAAAAATATGCAGTAATACTTCAACTAGAGTAATTTATCCCAAATGTAAATAGAAGCAGGAGAATAAGGCATTGAGACAAGTAACAACAACAAAAGTAACAAATTAAAAACGTCGATGCTAAGAAAGCGTTTGCTTTGTAGAACAACAAAATTGGATGGAGTGTGAGTTGTAGTTGTAAGACTGTTCAAAATCATAAAAACAATAAAAATAAAAAATTTCACAAGAAATAAATTTCATGACTATTAAAATAAAAAATTATTATTAAAAAAATATAAATAAAAAATATTTCAGAAAAAAAATCTAATGACTATCAAAATAAAAAAAAATTTGTCATAAAAAAATTCAGAAAAAATTAATATCATGACTATCAAAATAATGTAAAAAAAAAATTGTTATAAAAACAATAAAAATAAAAAATTTCACAAGAAATAAATTTCATGACTATTAAAATAAAAAATAATTATTAAAAAAATATAAATAAAAAATATTTCAGTAAAAAATCTCATGAATAATTTAAAAAAAATTTGTCATAAAAAAATTTAGAAAAAATAAATTTCATGACTATCAAAATAATGTAAAAAAAAAAATTTTCATAAAAACAATAAAAATAAAAAATTTCACAAGAAATAAATTTCATGACTATTAAAATAAAAAATAATTATTAAAAAAATATAAATAAAAAATATTTCAGAAAAAAAATCCTATGACTATCAAAATAATTTAAAAAAAATTAGCATAAAGAAAATTAAAAAAAAAAATTTCTCAAATAAGAAATTTTATGACTAGATATTAAAATGTTTGAAAAAAAAATCGGTCAAAAAAAAATTATAATTTTTTTAAAATTTCTTTTCTGAATTTTTCGTGACAATTGCATATCAATTTTAAAGTTGAGAGCTTTGCATATTTGTGATAGAGCTTAAGGCATAGTTTTCTTCAAGTAAAGTACTGTAACAAATTGATTTGAAGCTTATTTTTTTCACAAAATTTACCGAAAAGCTAGTTGGGTAATGCCTTACACCACAGCTGTCCATTAAATGTGCTTTTTATGGTTTTTGTATTATTTTATTTATTACTAGCAGACCCGGCAGATGTTGTTCTGCCTGACCAGTGACTTCCCTAGAAATACATTTTCAAATATTTTTCTTTAACTTTTAACATTCCATTTATTGCAGTGCTTTAGGATATACAATGTTTCTGGCTTTAGAGTCTTTGGTATAAACAAATAAATTTTTTGGATGTCCAACTCAAAAAACGGATCTTTTGAACTCAATGGGTATGACAAAAACCATTATGCGCTGCTGAGCAGATGTATAGTTAGTACTTATTTAATTATATCCTATATCTACCTATAATACTCTGGATATGTATGAACGGCAATAACAAACAAAAAAAATTAAGTGTTTTGATTAAGATTTAAGAACGTTAAAATGTCACTAAAGCAAATACATTCAGGGATATAACGAATTGAAATATTACTTAGCTTGTGGTCCTGGAACTGCCCACTTCTCCAAAGAATTTACAAATGTAGCCTATGTATGTCGTACCCAACGAAGATTTTAACGTATTGAAAAAGTTTAAAACAGATCAACCATAAACTTTGGACATTATTGAAGTACAAACAAAGCACTGAATACAAAAAATGTGGGCGTGGCACGGCCCACATTTCCCAAATTATATAATTCTTGACCAAGGGACACACATATCCAAAAATCATTAGCTTAGACCAAAAATATTCAAAGTTATGATGATTTAAATTTTATATAGCCTGGGGGCGTGGCACAACAATCTTCTGAACCAATTTTGAAATTTAGAGAAGATCGACCATAAACTTTGAACTTATTGAAGTACAAACAAAACACAAAAAATGTGGGCGTGGGACCGCCTACTTTTCCCAAATTATATCTACCTTGACTAAAGGACACACATATCCAAAAATCTTTAATTTAGACCAAATATGTTCAGAGCTATGAAGAATTTAAATTTTATGTAGCCTTGGGGCGTGGCACCGCCTACTTTTCCAAAAATTGATATAGCCTAAATAGTACACAACAATTTTCTTAACCAATCTTGAAAGTTTAAAAGAGATCGACCATAAACTTTGGACATTATTGAAGTACAAACAAAACACAAAAAATGTGGGCGTGGCACCGCCCACTTTTCCAAAATTACATAAATCTTGACCAAAGGACACACATATCCAGAAATCATTAATTTAGACCAAATATGTTCAGAGCTATGAAGAATTTAAATTTTATGTAGCCTTGGGGCGTGGCACCGCCTACTTTTCCAAAAATTGATATAGCCTAAATCGTACACAACAATTTTCTTAACCAATCTTGAAAGTTTAAAAGAGATCGACCATAAACTTTGGACATTATTGAAGTACAAACAAAACACAAAAAATGTGGGCGTGGCACCGCCCACTTTTCCAAAATTACATAAATCTTGACCAAAGGACACACATATCCAGAAATCATTAATTTAGACGAAATATGTTCAGAGCTATGAAGAATTTAAATTTTATATAGCCTTGGGGCGTGGCACCGCCTACTTTTCCAAAAATTGATATAGCCCAAATCGTACACAACAATTTTCTTAACCAATCTTGAAAGTTTAAAAGAGATCGACCATAAACTTTGGACATTATTGAAGTACAAACAAAACACAAAAAATGTGGGCGTGGCACCGCCCACTTTTCCAAAATTACATAAATTTTGACCAAAGGACACACATATCCGGAAATCATTAATTTAGACCAAATATGTTCAGAGCTATGAAGAATTTAAATTTTATATAGCCTTGGGGCGTGGCACCGCCTACTTTTCCAAAAATTGATATAGCCTAAATCGTACACAACAATTTTCTTAACCAATCTTGAAAGTTTAAAAGAGATCGACCATAAACTTTGGACATTATTGAAGTACAAACAAAACACAAAAAATGTGGGCGTGGCACCGCCCACTTTTCCAAAATTACATAAATCTTGACCAAAGGACACACATACCCAGAAATCATTAATTTAGACCAAATATGTTCAGAGCTATGAAGAATTTAAATTTTATATAGCCTTGGGGCGTGGCACCGCCTACTTTTCCAAAAATTGATATAGCCTAAATCGTACACAACAATTTTCTTAACCAATCTTGAAAGTTTAAAAGAGATCGACCATAAACTTTGGACATTATTGAAGTACAAACAAAACACAAAAAATGTGGGCGTGGCACCGCCCACTTTTCCAAAATTACATAAATTTTGACCAAAGGACACACATATCCGGAAATCATTAATTTAGACCAAATATGTTCAGAGCTATGAAGAATTTAAATTTTATATAGCCTTGGGGCGTGGCACCGCCTACTTTTCCAAAAATTGATATAGCCTAAATCGTACACAACAATTTTCTTAACCAATCTTGAAAGTTTAAAAGAGATCGACCATAAACTTTGGACATTATTGAAGTACAAACAAAACACAAAAAATGTGGGCGTGGTACCGCCCACTTTTCCAAAATTACATAAATCTTGACCAAAGGACACACATATCCAGAAATCATTAATTTAGACCAAATATGTTCAGAGCTATGAAGAATTTAAATTTTATATAGCCTTGGGGCGTGGCACCGCCTACTTTTCCAAAAATTGATATAGCCCAAATCGTACACAACAATTTTCTTAACCAATCTTGAAAGTTTAAAAGAGATCGACCATAAACTTTGGACATTATTGAAGTACAAACAAAACACAAAAAATGTGGGCGTGGCACCGCCCACTTTTCCAAAATTACATAAATTTTGACCAAAGGACACACATATCCGGAAATCATTAATTTAGACCAAATATGTTCAGAGCTATGAAGAATTTAAATTTTATATAGCCTTGGGGCGTGGCACCGCCTACTTTTCCAAAAATTGATATAGCCTAAATCGTACACAACAATTTTCTTAACCAATCTTGAAAGTTTAAAAGAGATCGACCATAAACTTTGGACATTATTGAAGTACAAACAAAACACAAAAAATGTGGGCGTGGCACCGCCCACTTTTCCAAAATTACATAAATCTTGACTAAAGGACACACATATCCAGAAATCATTAATTTAGACCAAATATGTTCAGAGCTATGAAGAATTTAAATTTTATATAGCCTGGGGGCGTGGCACCGCCTACTTTTCCAAAAATTGATATAGCCTAAATCGTACACAACAATCTTCTGAACCAATCTTGAAAGTTTAAAAGAGATCGACCATAAACTTTGGACATTATTGAAGTACAAACAAAACACAAAAAATGTGGGCGTGGCACCGCCCACTTTTCCAAAATTACATAAATCTTGACCAAAGGACACACATATCCAAAAATCATTAATTTAGACCAAATATGTTCAGAGTTATGAAGAATTGTAGTTTTATATAGCCTGGGGGCGTGGCACCGCCCACTTTTCCAAAAATTAATATAGCCTATGCTTTAACCCATGATCTCAAGAATATACTGTGAAAATTACATAAAATTCGGTTGAGTACTTTGGACGCCCATAAAGGACACACAGACACACAGACACACAGACACACAGACACACAGACACACATTCATTTTTATTTATAAGATTTATTTCATCGTTTTCATATCTATTTGACCTTTTTGCAATATTTTCTGCATAATGAGATTCCTATTTTCTTTCGCCTCTCTGCTTGTAACTCCACTTCTTCTGCGTCAAAATGTCGTTTATATTAAATTTAAATTCTTCTTTTATTTGGTTTTCTCTGTACTCGTTTTTATCTGTATTTTTACCAGCTGCCACTGTTGCTATTGTTGTTATGCAAATGAATTTCAAATTTTCTTTTCAATTTATTTCGAAATTTTTTCAATCAAGCATACCCCACTCATGTGTATTTACCAAGTTTTGTTGTTGTTATTGCGGTATACTTAGCTCTCTATTGGGCCTTTTATATCAATAAATGACACCGGCAGTCAATAAATGTCCAGCCGTTTTTTTTTTTGTTTTTTTTTTTGTATTGTGACATATTGCGAAATTGTTGTGGTAAATGTTTGAATTGGAATTTGAATGTGATTGGCAATTTGAAATTTGAAATTAAATTTGACTAAGCTTATTTTCTGCTATCTTGCCATTTGTTGCCCTTACTACTTGCTGCCATATATGCATGGATATATTTCTGACATCTGTTACCTTTAGAATGATTTATTTATTTTATTTTGAATTATCTTTTCAGCTGTTCCTTTTTAGATTTGAAAAAAAAATTGATGTTAAGTATGAGACTAATTGCATTTTCATTTCAAAAAAGTACCAGTTATGGGAAACTGAAAGAAAGATATATGTATATGAAATCGACTGCTGAGTCAAAGTTCACTATATCTGAGGAGCGACTAGAAGAATATTTTAATACAGTTCAAATCCTAAGCGCGTTTTGTTGTCAAATCCTAGGATGGGGGGTTGCTGAAGAAATTTTTAAGATGTCACTTTTGCTGAGTCTATAAATGAGCTCAAAGTCACCAAAAAAAATTTTTATAGGTAAAAATAATTCTTATAGGAAAACTATAATATTTATGGGAAAATTATAATATTTATGGGAAAATTATGATTTTTACAAGAAAAGCTATATTTTTTATAAATACTAATTTTTATAGGAATATTATAATTTTTATAGGAACACTATAATTTTTATAGGAAAATTATGATTAATGATTTTTTCCTTTAACAAATTTTTCTGACTACTATTTAAGTTTTAAAATTGGATAAGAAAAATTTAGAGACAACCGCCATAGTCTTTACATATACATATCCATTTTGGACTTTTTTATTGCATTATACTGAAGCCATAGCTAATAGTAGGGCATCCGCTACATCTTTAACGTAGCCATAATAGTAACCGAACCTTAAGAATTAAACGTAGGAAATAGTTACTTTGTACTTCACTATTTATTTTACCGAAACCGTAACCATGACCTTAACCACAGTCCGAACTATTAGATACCATAACCATAACCATAGCCACAGACATAACCATAACCATAACCGTAACCATAACTATGAGTGTAGCTTAATATTTATTTCAGCCCTAGCCACGACCTTAGTTATATTATATATTAATTATAATCTATATTGTTACGCTACCCAATATCTTAGACACAATCCCTAACGTTACCAGAATCATAACCATAAACATGACCGTAACTTAATCTTTACCGCAACCGTAACCACTAGCTTAGATCGATGTAGTAACTAATTCAATTCCCAGTTTAGGAATTATATAACCGAAATTTTAGTGGAGCTTCAGGCAGCGGTTAAAGGTTTCGTTATTTCCGGTTCACCGCAAATTCAGAAAATCTACCAAGCGCTGAACAGTTTAAATTTAAAAACTGCCACTGAAATAATTAATGAGAGCAAACAAAAAAAGGATAATCGCAAATAGCATTTAATATTTTATAAGGTTTAAAAATTATACACAAAAGTTCGCTAAATCACATCAAGCAACCTCGAGCAACCAACCTTTTGAAGTACCTCAAAAAGATCAATTCACAATTTAAAATATTTACTTAACTAATGAAGTGTAGCCGTCAGCAGCAATGTAAATCGTATCTTCTGATATTGATAGCCAAGGAAAAATTTTGTGAAACAACAACCATTGGGCCCTCATAATTACGTTTGTGCCTCATACAAACAAACAAAAAAAAAAAAAAAAGTTTTACAAATTAATTTACTGCCCCTTTGCTGTGCGGATAAATTAAAAAAGAATGCGAAACGTAAACCTTTCTTTCAGTTTAAAGCGGCCTACGCACAGCAGGCACGAGTTGTAATAGATACGAGAAGGAAGCGGGCAAAAGTTTTTTGTTGTTCCTAATTGAAAAATTTTGTTATAAATGTTTTTTAATTTTTTTTTTTTTTTGTTTACAAATTTATGGTTCAGTTACTTTTGGTTTACTTTTTTCTGTTTTCGGCTTTTCTTGCACTTTTCATCAGTTTAAGCGCCTTTATGCACCAATCAGCAAAGTTTTGTTTGTATCAAGTTAATTATTACCAAATTAAATCGCCTATTAAGATATATTCACTTTTTGTGTTTTTGATGATTTTGGGGAAACGAAAATTTTCCATGATAAAGTAAATAAGTTTTCATCAGGACTAATTGGTGCTTAGATGGGCTGGGTGGTTTTTGCTCTTGAGCAATAAAGCATGACATCCATTCCGTGTCAGCGATAATTTGGGGCCAATTGGGAACAGCAAGAGAGTTGAATTACATATGATTTTCTAACTCTGTTTTTACTGAAAGCGTTCATTATTTTGATCTGTTTTTTAATCAAAAATGTTCTACGATTGGCAAGCAATTTATGAGAATAGAACAAGCTTCTTTTTTATAACATGCTTAGTATTATATATTCTCTGAGTGAATGCTTAAAGCTCAGCCTCAAAGTAGCCGTGCTTACCATTATAAAGCTCCTGAAAGAGAAGATTAAAACAAAATAGTAAATCGAAATCGAGCTAGAAGGGCTAAAATCTTAATATGTGAACATTTATTTCGTAAAAAATATAAATGCAAGCGACCCTAATTTGATACAAAAAGCGCACGCAAATTCAATAATGATACCAAAGCACTCAAACTTAATCTATCAGCAATGCCAAGATTTTTCACACACACACACATACTTATCCATGCACATATGTACATACATATATAAAAGCAATTTAGTAACTAAACAAACATGAGGCGCCACTATTCGTAAATTCGGGTGACAACGCCAAAAACTAAATCGACAAAAAATCGCTTAGCACCAAAATGCCGAAATGATGAACATTGAATGAGACGATTGAGGTCGAGAGAGGGAAACATGAAAAAAACGGCGAAATTGTTTGAATAACCAAGCTTTATTGGCATAGAAATACAAAGAGAATTTCCAAGCAAATCGATAAAAGTGTAGCAATAAGGCTAATATGTAACGAAGTACATACATATGTACGAAGTTCTATATATATGTATGTATGTATACACTTGGCAGAATGGACTAGCTTTGACAACATTCTAAAAGCAATCAATATGAAAGCACTTACAAAGACCGAAAAAGTATTGGTATGTTGCATGACTGCTAGACGGGAGTGAATACCTTGGCTGGCAGAAAACTAAGTGGAAAATGATTAAAATGGGAATTTGCTGAAATGTGCGTTTGTGTTAGTGTACTAACACACGCACACACACAAACTCAACTTTAGCCAACCGTAAAGATATTAAGGTGTATCTATGGAGTTTGCTGTTGAAGTGCTGTGGGGTGACATTTTGGCAGGCAATTGCCGTTTAGCGGTACTATTTAAAAACACATAAACAAATACATAGAAATATTATAAATTGTGCTAATTCGTACACAGAATTGAATTGTCGTTTTGGAGTATAAAAAAACGAAGGAATAATTTATTTCTATTCATAATAATTTTTTGAATAGTTATATTGTATTTTCTTTAGATTTCGGAATCTGTTTGATTGCTTCATTAAAAAAATGGATGTTCTATGACCAAGCAGTCTTTCAGAACGATGGTTTGTTTCTCGTTATTGAGCCAATAGTGTTCAAAGGAACAGGTTCTAGAATTTTTTCTATATTTTTGTTGGGACGAATATCAATAAAACCTGCGAAATAGAATTAAAAGAAAACTGCATTGTTGTATTATTAGACGTTTTACCTAAAATTTCTCCTATTTCGATAGCTGTACCGGTTTTGGAGTCACCGACCAATGTGTGGACTAGTATGAACCAATGTATGATGGAAATTCTGCTAGGTTGAAGAATTTTTTTATCTCAGAATGACTTCAACGGAATCACTTTCTTAATATTGGGCTTTGATCCAACAATTTCCAACACAGCGCGTCTTTCACTAATATGTTGAGCCAAGGTTTTTAGGAAAAATTTTCTAAACTGAGGCGATCTCCTACAGAAACTTGAATATATAAAATATATAAAAAAAAAATAAAAATAAAAATTTTTTAAAAATAAGAAATAAAAATAGTAAAAAAATAAATAAAAACGACACTAAAAAAAAGTAAAAATAATAAAAAAGTAAATAAAAGCTAAATAAAAAAAAAAAAAATAAAAAAAATGAAAAAAAAAATAAAAAAATTCAAAAAATAATAAATAAAAAAATAAAATGAAAAAAAAAAATTGAAAAAAATTTACAAGTATTAAAAAAAAAAGAATAAAAAAAAAAAATTAAAAATAAAAAAACAATATTAAAAAAAATTTGAAAGCAGGCGAAAAGTTTAAACATCGAACTTAAAGTCGAAATAATTTAAAAGTTGTTTTGCTGTTCAATTCAACAAAAACTTTTAATAATTAATAAAAAATTATTAAGAAACCCAAAAAACAACAATAATTTTTCGCTGCAGAAAAAATTATTAATAGGTCTAAAGCTCGTACCGAACCAGGATATATCTATGTATGTACATACAAATTTTTAGAATATTGCAACGAAAAAAAAAAATAATAATAAAATAAATAAAAAAAGTATAAAAAAAAAAAAAAATTAAAAAAAATTGAAATTTACAAGTAGGGGGAAAACTCAAATATCGAACTTAAAGTCAAAATAATTCAAAAATTCTCTAACTTAAAATCAATTAAATATCCTAATAAAATAAATAAAAAAAGTCTAAAAAACAAAAAAAAAAAAAAAAAATAAAAAATAGAAAAAAAAATTAAAAAAATTGTTCAAAAAAAATAAAAAAATTTTAATTTACAAGTAGGGTGAAAGTTCAAATATCGAACTTAAAGTCAAAATAATTCAAGAATTGCTAGTCAATAAATCATATAGGGAATTTAAGCTTAAAATAGCAACGTAAAACTTTCATAGTTGATAGTTGACCTACTTCCTGCTCTGCTGTGTATGTAAATGCATATTAAGCTAAGACTAATTACAACAATTGCCTAACTTATACCCTGCCTAGCCATGCCTACCTATTAACTAAATGTAGAACAAATCGTTTAAGTTAAATTCCAACAAATTTTACAGCTTTTTAGTTTTGCATTTTCTTTCAGTTGTTTGCGATTATACCCAGTAGTGCTGAAGACATACTTTTAGTGGTTATATATTATAGCAGAATAAACGTGAGCGTCAAAGCTATTTTCAAATGCACAAAAGGGATTATCATCATAACTTACAACTGGGTATATTTATTCGCTCTTACTTACGCTTCTTTTTTTGCTATTTTTTTAAATAAAAGTTTTTGTATAGGCAATTTTTTAAAGCTGTTTTAGAGTTCATTTTTATTTTTTCACTTCGTTTGAGCACCAATCAGCTTTTATGTAGTTTGTGTAAACAAAAAAAAAAAGAAAAAAAAATTATACCAAAGAAGATTGCACATAAATAGAATTTTTTATTTTTATTTATTTTTTGTGGTAAAATCCCCAATCAAATTACAGATTTGTTTGCTTTTTATATTAAAATCGATTCTTCGTTTTTCATATCTTTTTTTTTTTTAGTTCACTTTTTCTCATTATTCATCCTTTCAAATGTTGGCCTATTTAATAACTTTACTACTTTAGTGAGGTCGTCATGGCTTTAAACCAATAAAAATTGTTGGATGATTGTAAAATGGGCAAATGCGCAATCATCAATCTTAATGAAGTCCGAAAATGCTAGCTTAAATGACCGTTTTAAATGTCAAAGTAGGCGTTTGCTTTGGGCCAACATGAACTTGACACAAATATTTCAGTTCAAATAAACTGCGCAAAATTCAATACTGTTGGAGTTTCTTATTTCTAATTTTCTGTTTTATGGTTTTTGCGACAATACAACTCAATTATTTGCAAAGCTTTATTTTTCCGCCTAACTTCGTACAATTCCTAGAAGGTATGATAGATATTATGAAGTTAATTAATTGCACGTAAAGTATACGTCATGGTGTACGCATGCCTCAGTATAGTCTTTGTATTGCGAATGTATTGTTCAAATAGAAAAATATTTATGTAGTTTTGACTTCTAAGAAAAATGATACGCTATTAGCAACAAGAGTTTCAAGAATTTTATTATCGGTGTAGGAGTAGTGAAACGTTTTTTGTGATGCCAAAGCTGCGGGCTCATTGAAACACTTTCTGCGTTTCTTTAACAAATGTACTTAGTCTGAATAAGCAATTGTGCCTTCGTAGAGCACAACAAATTTTTTTTTTTTCAGGTTTTGTCCAACTGCAGTCCTAATACTATAATTATTATATATATTGACGACCTTCAAGATCTTTAGAGTTGTGCATTTGCTCATCAAATTAGGCTAATAGCCTAGCTGACCTGAATACATTTTTTTAAGGCATATTTCTGATTTCATTTCTTATTCATTTTATTTACTCTGAGTGGCTATCTACTTAAGCATCAAACTAAATGAAATAAAAGCATTATAAATGAAAAAAATAAGTAATAGAATAAATTGACATTAACAAAAGTAGAGTCGAGTTTTTGGGGTTTTGTTGTTTTCCCCCATACGACCACAATTTCTTTTTTATTAAAGAAGACACTTTAGCTTTTCGAAAAAAAAAAAATTGACAAAAATCAGCAATTAATGTCACTCATACGCCACGACCTTCTCCTAGCACTACAAATGATACCTATCCAAAAGTTCGACCCAAATTTAGGGACATCAGAATTCGTTTTAGAGATATGGTTCCTTCGGCAAAGTTTCTTATTTTGTTCCTTAGAATACGAATTTCACACAGCAATAAGCGATTTTTAAATCGACCCGCCCTAGTAAGCACAGTTATGGCCTCCACTGTATTTAAAACACCTAGCTCAGCGTGGTATTTAATTATTAAAAGTTTAAATGCTTGAAATCACGTGCATAAAAAATCCCAGATCTCTTCTCCAAAAAATTCAAAACTTTAAATTTTGTTTATGAGACTTTTTGTGTAAAATTACTGAAGACTTTGCTTACTTATGCATGCAAGATTTTACCAAAAGTAAATATACATATTTTTAGCTTTAATTTTCACACAAAGCTCCTCAAAGTGCGCTTCTTAATAATTTAAATTACTTATTTGTTAAATACAAATTATCTTTAAAATAAACTTTTCTACTACAAAAAGCATAACATTCTATGAGTCCAAATCAAATAAATATCCCGACTGTTATTTACTTTTGCTTATGTGCTTGTGTAGTTATTTGTAAAAGCTGTTTACACTTACGAATTGTGATATGTACATATATGGTATGAATCTCGTAAATTTTACTTACCTTAGAATTTCTTTTGTCTAACCTCCGCTTCACTTCAATAGCAATTTACGAAACAAAGCGTTTTTTTACGTTTCGTTGCTTATTTCTTTTGGCTGCTTTTTCTTAGCTACACCAATTGTGGCTATGTTGCAAGGTTTTTTTTTGGTTTTCTTTTTCGATTTAATTTTTATACACAAGCATTTATGCTATAGATTTTGCTTTACACTTTAACTGCCTTTGTTGTAATTTTTTGTGCTGCAGAGTTTTTTTTTTGATTTTTCTTCTCTATTGATATTACTGATTTTTCAAAAGAACCTTGACAAACTCACTTATTTGTTTGTTTCTTTTTTTTTTTTTTGTCTCGCACTCTCTATGCGATTTAACGCTAAACTATTTACTTAGTCTTCTTTCACACAATCAATGCTTCAATAACATTTTTATCATTATTTATCTTTTGGCAGCTATTTTTCGTTTTTGATATCGCAGGAATCTCGTTGCTGTTGCTTGAAAAGTTTTAATACGATTTGTGAATGTTTGTTGTTAGTACACAGTTGATTTGATTGCTTTAGTTAGCTTAGTTTTTATACCTAGTTGTCAAAATAGAATTAGAAATTTATTTATAAAAATTTATAAAAAATAGTTGAATCAGCGGAGAAATTCATTGAAGTCATGTACGATAGGATAATTTGATAACATATTAATTATTAATATATTTTAAAAATTTTCGAAAATGGCAAATACGTAGCAATGCAAGGAATTTTACTTTTTGAAGGAAACGTATGAAAACAGTTGAAATTATCATCTACAACTTTATAAAACCCCTGACGAAGCCTCATCAAATGTCACGTCTAGCTCCAGTCTTGACCTAAAATGCTTTGCTCTGTTGTTTTTGAAAATTTTTTCTGAATTTAAAACTTCTTCACTGCCGCTACTAGGCACCGCATGCCCTATGAAAGTTTTTTTCCTCGACTGCTGGAATTCTGCGAATATTTTAGTAAAGTGAGTGGTGCAAAGACTTCATTTTAAATTCTAAAAAAAAAAAAATTGGTCCCTAAAGGGTTAATGCATAACTACTTGTGTTATAACGCTAAACATACCGGAAAAAAAAATTATTTCAGAATGAAAAAAAAAAAAAATAAAGCCTCTTAAAGGGTTAATACATGACCCAAATATGGGTTAATAATGTAAACATTTAATTTTTAAGTGTGCAGTAATAGATCTAACATAAAAAAAAATTTTTAGAGTTTATAAAATAATGAAATGCTACTCTGAGGTGAATCATTTCATTTTGTTATTAATAAAATAGCTAAGCTCGTCAATGGGTTAATGCATGCTTTTAAAACTTTAAATATTTACTACTGAAGTGTAGAGCAATTTATTTTTTTCATAAAAAAAATTATTTAGAAATTATAAAAATAAAAATTTAGGTCACCAATGGGTTAAGGCATGGCGTGTAGATAACGAGTGGGGTAATGTGTTTCTGAATTTTTGATTTCAATTTTTGGTTTCTGAAAAACGTTGTCTAAATTTTTCCTTCTGACTTCTGGTTTCTGAAAAACGATTTCTGAAAAAATTTTTCCGAAAAATTGTAATTCTAAATTTTTTCTGTCTGAATTTATAGGGGGCACCCTCTTAACTATCACCAATGAAATAGCTAAGGCACTAGAGTAGAAAAGCTTAATATACACAAACTTTTTTAAAGCTTTCAGGGAAGCCATTCATTCTGTTATTCTACACAAAGTCTCTCTATACGGAATCACGGCTAACATTTGGATGTTCCTCGAGAGTTTTTTGTTGAACCACAAGCTTTTCTGAAATGCTTCAGAGCACTCACTGCGAACCTTTACTTTTTATTAACGTCTAACCCTAGCATTTAAAATTCTCTAAATATCTAATTTTTGCCTCTGATGTCGCAGTTTATATGCCTTCATCTGCAATCCGATCTTTTGGTATTCCAGCAGTTGTGTATCTATTCGTCCTATTCCATTTAAATATTCAATTTACAATGTCAAATTAAGTCGTTTAATAAAAAGTGGGCGTGATTGTGCGCCTTTTTCGGCTACCAAACTTCAATTAGATATCTCAAAAATGTACTCACTACTACATCCACACTCACACTCCCTTACCCATGTACGAGTACTTCCAGTTAACTTCACCGATTTTTTAAGCTTTCATTTTATTTTTTCAAACCAAATAAATTCCTTTTGTTTTGATTTCATTTAATAGGCTTGTTTTTACTTAGTTAAAATGAGATATTTGTAATGTTGTATAATACATCAAATCCAACAACAATTGTCCGTATATGTATGACACGCGTACGGTGTCAATATCAGCTCTCAAGGTACTACGCTCTTGCCTTTTAGCACAAATCAAAAAAGTCACTTGTTTTGTGTTTATTTGGTTCATAGATTAAAATTTTATTTTTTTTCACATTTGATTGATTACTTTGAAATTTCAAAGTTCAGCGCTTTGACGTATTGATTTTCCACTTCATTTTGTTTATGATACGCCTGTTTTCATTTGATTGCTCTAATTCTATTAATTTTTTTTTTTTGCTGCGATTTAATACGTTGTTATTTCATGTTCATTTGCAATACATTCACGTTTCGATGTTCAATTTTGTGCGCCTAAAATTAGGCTGCATATTAGATTACAATTGCTTTAAGTTTTCATTTTTAAATTCCGAAATTCGCATTTGAAACTCGACGCGCGGTATTTGAGCTTCATCGTACACATTCTTAAGTGTGTTTAACTTGTGTAACGTGGGAAACAAGTGTATATTTTGATTTGTTAAATTAAATATTCCCGTAGCTACATACATTCAACAACCTAAGTTATATATATTTATTTATATCCACATTAAGCATTCAAATTTATTTTTGTGCTTTGTCACTTTTGCTTGATTGACACATTGAATATATTGAATTGCTAATCATCACTAACAAATCACTTCGAATATATTTCTTTACAAACACATACACACACACACACACATAGGCGCACCAATTGATTTCTTTGCGTTCTCGCATGCTGTGACAAGTTGACGTTGAATGTCAATCTGAAAATGTAAATTAAGAAATATTTATTTAATAATTTTGTTGAAACTTTTTTTTCGACGTGTTGATCTTAAGCGTTTTGTGTTATTAAATTTAGATATTTTAATATATTTATTTATTTACATTATTTGTTGATGCGAGCAGTCAATCAAAGCTGTTGAGCAAATATCTACAGTTGCGTATAATATAATTGTAGTGAAATTAAATTAGATATCCTTCGATGAAACAAATTTAATAATTCTTATTTAAGATATAGTAAATTCCATAACAGAAATCACTTAACAAGATATATCAAAGTTAACAAAAAGTTCAGGAGAGCTGTTTGAATTTGAAAAAGTGGGCATCCAAATTTTCCCAATTTTTTTTTGGTAATATTACCCGACAATTTTTGAGTACGCAGTTTTGTAGTTAAATCAATTGAAGTAAGTGAAATGCAAGTCAGAATTCACTAATATTTCCTGAATTTTTAGAATTTTTTTCGTCCAGGGTTTTTATTGATTTCTTCCATACAACGCATGTACCGAAAATTAATTTTGTGGGGAATAACATTTTATACAATCGATATATGTAATAAAGATTTAAAGCACTTCTCTTCTTCAAACAGATTTAAACTAGCTAGTTGCTTGGTGAATAGTTAACCATATACCACATTAGCTAAATTGAAAAAATTTAAATTCAAGCTTTTTCCTCGTCGGCATTTAGAACCAGTTTATTGTTAAACTAACAACCAAAGTTTTTAGCATTTTTTTTGTCGACTTGCCCAATTAGTCTAGCTCATTTCTTTTCAAACGAATTTTAACTAATTTTCCCTCTCGAGCTTCTTCTTAAGCAATGAGGGACCAATTTCTAAATATACGAGCCGTTTTACCTTCCGTGCGAAGACTAGAACTCTCATTTTATAATTTCGATATTTCGCACTCGCTTTCCACAATAAAAAATATTGAAATATCCTCTGATAACAAATGAGGTGGAAGGTAGTACTATTTAAAAATATTTTTAATAAACGCCTTACTTCCGAACTTTTTTTTCAAAAACTTTCCATCTCAGCTGGAAATGTACATAACTTTCTTTCAAAAAGGGCGTTTTTGAAGATATTGTATTCTTCAAACCAATTTTTAAATATTGTAATTTTTCCCTCAGCAGTCGTAATATAATTTTGTTTTTTTTTTTCACAATTTTTAATGAAATGTACAACAACTGATAATTTGAAGAAGTAGCCAGCAAAGATTCTTCTGACTGAAACTCGCAACTTCTGACTGAAAGAGGACCTTCTGGCTACTTTTGACCAGGGACTAAAAAAAGAGTTTTTTATTTTACCAAAATTATCGGGAAGGCAGTGTCGTTAAGGAAAATGTTATTGTTTTTGTTAAAATACTGAATAACTAGAATTAATTTTTATGATTTTTTTTTTTGAAAACAGTCTCATAAAAAGCTACCACCAATCTTAAATATGTACTTAAATTTGATGCCAATTTAATATTTTAATTTAATGTCTTATAATTTAGATGAGCGTTTTTTTAGTTATTTAAAACGGCTCCCATTCTGTTCTTAAAGAACTCCTCGTCAAAGTTAACTTACATACATACTTATGTACATATATTGCCTTCGATAAAAATATACCAATGGATCAATTATTTTTGTCCGAATAAAATAAATTTCCAGAAATATTTTTTTTTTGTTTTTTGTTATTTATTTGCGATGCGTCTGAGTCAAGAGTCGATACGTCTGAGTCAAGAGTCAATACATATAGGTGTATTAGTCAAAATGTGTATGTAGTAGCTACACCAACATGACTCTGGCATGACTCAAGAAAATCAAAATGAGTTTGATATTTTGCTGTGACTCGCCCGTCAAATTTTGATAGTCAATTGCCAAACCGTTTAAAAAATAAATAACGAGAAGAAAAAATGTATTTTAGTTTTAAAAATGTGTGCCAATAAGTTCGATATGAAGGAAAATAAAAACTGTTTACTTGAATTCATCGAAGTATATACATACATACATACATATGTAGGTCTGAGATATTCATTTCGAACTTTATGCTATGAAAACTATTCACAAATGAATGACGCAAGTGAACCCAGAATGACGGCGAGTCAACATGTACACAGATGACTTGCGAGCCAGACGCACTGTATATATACCCCATAAAGAAAGTAATAAAATTCTCGGTGCCTACTTCTGAGTGCTTAATACTTATTTCGAATTGTGATTCCAACGAGTTTACTTGATTTTCTGAATAAAGAATATTCAATTTTTTTTTTCGGAAACTTTAAACACGTTTTTGGAAAGCTCATAAAGAGCATAAACGCTCCCATTCAGGACGCCTTTCTGACATTTGTATGACTTCTATGGCTTGCTGGGAATATATATTTTTTTTTAGATGCATTTATAAAAAAAAACACAAAATTGTAAAAATTTTTAATTTTAAATAATATTGAAATATTTAAAATTTGTTATTAATGCTCATTAATATCAACGAAACAAAAATTTTATTCAAATTGAAATTTTGATTAATTTGAATAATTCTAGGATTAAATTTGAAAACGAAATAGTAAAACCTCCAAATTTTTTTGCATTCTCAGGTCAAATTTTATTTAAGAAAAATTTCAAAATCGTTGCATATTTTAAGGGGTATTTTTTTCTTTTTTCTTTCCTGGGGACTGCAAAATCTTTTTTATAAAAATTTGGTCTGTGGAGACCCCCAGTGAAATTTTCCGCTGAAGAATTTGCCAGAATATTTTAAACCTCTCACGACCTCACAAATAATATTGTTATCGTAATTTTATGAGAGAGCCATCGGGATAAAATATTCCACAAAATGATTCTTCATTTAATTTTACCATATGCACCCGAACTACATATTTTGATCTGATATGAATTTTAAGAATTTTCTCCACTTTTTCTAAAATCACTTTTTTTTTTTAAATTTCAACTTAAAGTGACCATAAAAAAAAATTTGACCTGCGAATGCAAAAAAATTAGGTAATTTTACTATGTTGCCTAAGGCCTTTCATTCGCAATTAGAATCATTCCGCCCCCAAACAAAAACTTAAAAATTGTCGCACAGTGTTATCATAATTAATCAATTATTACAAAAATAACAAATAAATTTAAATCAATGATTAAGATTAATTATCATTATTTAACAGTTATGATTCAAAGTAAAATAAAACTAGCAGAGTAAAATTAACAATTTGTCGCCCCCTCCTACCCATACCGATAATATTATTTAATTAAATTTCATAAACGCCTGCAAGTATGCAATGCTCATTGGATCATAAAAAGCAGCGCAATTATTACGCTGGTCAAGCCACTTCAGCTACAAATACCCTACCAACCATGGCTAACCATGGTGAAAATCTGATTCCAAAAATTCACAAATTTTTACTAACACCAACGCATATTTTTAGAATTTGTATGGAAAACGACAAGTGCCTAAAAGTATGCTTCACACTTACACGCAAAAATCTTTTCAACATGGGTAAAAAGTGAACCTCTCTGAACAAAATTACTCACTTTTTTATCCTCTTTTTTGGTAAGCGCGACTCAATGATTATCCAGATTTTTATCCGATCATGGTTGGCAGGGTAAGAAGAAGCAGACTGTGCAAATATGTAGTATGTATGTTTGTATGTATGTTAAATCTTGCTTAGCGAAGTGTCGCTTATAAATAGACTTTTGTGTAAATAAGCAAATACTTTCAGTCAATTAAATATGTATGACAGTGTGTGCACATTTAATTGCAAAAGTTCATAAACAAACACACAAACATACACCCATAAACATACACACATACTCTGACATATTTACATGCAACCACAACTTGCTTTCCCTTTAATCGAGCGAGTATGCTGTATAAGTTCGTAAGAAATTCGGGTCAAGTATACTGAACCATAACAGTGTCTACAAGCATGCTTTGGCACAAATCGAAAATTATATTTATGGTATTTTATATATACAAACATAGATGTATGTGTGTAAATGTATGTGTATGTGTTGGTAAATGTGTAAAAAATTTTTCATAAGTGAGCATACATGGAAGCTCGCATTTGTTTTAAATGCTCTGTCAGTTATGATACGCAATTTTTTTTGTTGTGTTGTTGAGATTTTCTTCATTTTCCTTTTACCAGCAAATAAATGGTTTTGCCAACAGAGCGTAAAATTATGCAACATATATTTTATGTATTTTCTAACTACTCGCATCAATTTTGCGCTAGACTTCCAAACATTTTTGTGTAAGTTGTATGCTCTAAATTAGCTTTGCTGCTCGAATGAGCTTTTGTATATTAACTTTTATCTAATCAAAAGTTAGACGTTTTCCTTTTTTTTAGATATTAAAGGTTTACTTATTTTTTTTTGTAAATTTTTCGGCTTAGATTTCAAAGATTTTCGATTAGTCCAAGCGGAGTCGCAAACGCCACTCGGAGAGCGTTACTCTATCTAAAAAGATTAAGAGAAGCCGGGTAAATACCTCCAGCTTTTTCTTAATTTTTCATATTTGAAGGCTTCCTTCTCCGCCAGAGATGGTCTCAATTATTAAGACTTCGGGTAAAGGTCCCTTTATTGATGATCCCTTCATCATTAAAAGCTTTTACTTCTGAGATCTCTCTAGCTTCGTGACCGAGCGAAATCTGACCCTATCTGCGACTAAAGCTACAGCGACTCTCTTTGTTATAGGCCAAGAATTAATTGTCCTTTTAGGTGGCGTATCTCACTCCAAAGTCTTTGGCGAGATATTTGACAATGACCTCAACTTCGCTTGTCATTCTAACGCAATAATCTCAAAGGTACAGGTAGGAGCGGCAACAAGAAGCTGACATGTTGGTGTAACCGTCAAACCGTCATCTATTAGATCTATGATCAGAGTTCTAGAGAAGTAAGGAAATATCTTCGTAAACACTGTACTGGGTTCTGCTATCATGTACCCTGTCGTTCGATCTGTATAACCCTAAGCGAGCTTCAAACGATCTACACACATAGTCAGTAGACGCCGGCCTGTGAAACCCAAACTTGATAGTGTACCACCTCAAGTGGCTTAAGAGGAGAGCCTGTTTCCGTTGGAGACTAAAGTCATTGCTAGTACAACTTACTTCTAAATATTTTAATAGATTCTTACTCTGCCAGACTGAAGATTTTACCAAACCACTCCCAAGGTGGTTCAATGCACGCAAAATGTTACCTACGCAAGGACTCAGATCTTCGGTGTGGTGGGTCAGTAACACTACGGCCACACCACTCATCATCTATCACTCTCTCTTCGTGTAATGAATAAGAAGCGAGTTTTCAAATTCGGTAACTTTGATAAGCAAAAACAAAAAAGCAATCGTGTGTCGCAGCCAACTATATAGAGTTTAGTCACATCCGATTTTAGACCACCTTACTTACTTCATTTTATTCTTTCGCATAAAGCTATTTAGGCGCATAAAAGAGTGCATGCGAATACGTTCGTGTTGAATGCTTTTAACATTTTATTTATTCGTGGCAAAGCGAAGTCAAAACAAAAAAAGCCATGGCAATGCACTTTAAATGGAGTACAGCACTTAGGCGAGTGTAGGAGTTGTAAGAGAGAGCAAAGGCAGAGTCGGACATTGCGTGGGGTATTGCCGACTGAGTTAAGTTGTTTTTCCAGTGGGTTTGAACACATTTGACCGCTTTGCTACTACTTGCCGTACTAGTCCCGAAAATGCAGCACAATAAAATATATATAGATGTGTCTCTTTCCAACTTTAGTGTCTCATTTTAACTGTAGTGCCTCTTTTTAACTGTAGTGTCTCTTTCTAACTGTACTGTCTCTTTCTAACTGTAGTGTCTCTTTTTAACTCTAGTGTCTCTTTTTAACTGTTGTGTCTCTTTCTAACTGTAGTTTCTCTTTCTAACTGTACTGTCTCTTTCTAACTGTAGTGTCTCTTTCTAACTGTAGTGTCTCTTTTTAACTCTAGTGTCTCTTTTTAACTGTTGTGTATCTTTCTAACTGTAGGGTCTCTTTCTAATTGTAGTGTCTCTTTCTAACTGTAGTGTCTCTTTCTAATTGTAGTGTCTCTTTCTAACTGTAGTGTCTCTTTCTAACTCTAGTGTCTCTTTTAAACTGTAGACCAAATTGCAGTTATTCCCTGATCCAAATCAGTTCTCGTTCAATGCTGGCTCCTGGAGGGAGACAATTCGTCACGGTTTCAAGTTTTTGGCTATCAAAGCTTTCACTCATTCACCCGACTTTGTTTGCTCTTCAGTCGTTTTAGAAGGTAGGTTATATCGGTTGGAGAAAGAGTTCACTAACCATCTCCAAAGTTGAAGTCTTAAATTTATAGCTTCATTATGTTCTCAGTACTTCGGTTAACAGCTCGCTTTTTTGATTTCCATGCAGAGCTTCGCCACGGCCTAAAATCCATGGAGTATTTCACATCTTTTTTTTCGTGAAAATACTCCCCGTCCAATATGGAGCTCAGCAAAAACCAGTTGCACTCCACCGTTCACTATCACCGTCCGCTGGCGCATTTCATTGGGTTCGCTCGCAAGCCTGCCTATGTTTCAGCATGTAAAGTCGTGATTTTAATTTATTCACAACCGCAGCCGTTGCTCGCTTTTGTACAGGACGCTTTTAAATTTTTTCGTATGTGGGGCTTTAGCGGCAAACGCAGTGGAACAATTTCAGAGCAACAGCAATAACGTGTTGAATAGGACTCTCTAATTGTGCGAGGCATAGTAGAAGGGTGGTTTTTATTTTTTTCGTTGTTCTTGTTGTTGTTGTTGATCTATTTATATGACGCTTTACAACAATCGTCATAAAAATGAAAGCTTCGACGCATAAAAACGAAGCAAAAAAGGAACAATAAAAAATTCTTTAGCAATAAAAAGGACTAAAAAAAACTTGCGTATGTGAATTCATGGTTTAATGGACTTTGTTTTGTTGTTGTTACATTTTTGGTGTCAAAGCTGTGTTAAAGCTACTAAGCACTAATGATTGAAGAACTTTAAGAACTTCAAAAATCGCAAAACATAAGTTGAAGGTAGACGCCAACGATTTCAACGTAATTTCAAGATTGCAAGTTTTTGAGTAACTTCGTAAGTTCCGTAAACTTATCTCACAACTGCTTGAGTGCGATCTAACAAGCCCTTACACCACCACCGGAGGATCCTTTAAACTGTTCAATGGAACTAAACCATCAACTAGATGTTAGCACTAACCATACCCAATCTTTTCTAGGATAGTCGAGCTAGTGTCGAAAGGTGCATCAGGTAAATGACAGCTTCTGTCTATTTTCGATAAGCAAATTGTTGTGATAGAAACTTCTTTCTCCATTAGCATAATCTCACTCCAAAAGCTTAGGACAAGCATTTTATTTCGAGCAGTGATTTATGTACGTACAACTTGCCGCCTTCTTTCGACACTGTCCATCATATCGAGGCATCAGGGGAGGTATGATATATAACTTATAGAGCTTTAGCTGCTTAAAATCTAATTTAATAAATCCCACTTTAGAGTGTGGCTTTGTCTAAAGCCTAGTTTGGCTCCTTAAAGCTAAGAGAATTTTTTCTCAATTCTGATGGAGCTTTTTTCATAATGTCATTTGGCAGCGCCGTATAAGCTTTGAAGGGAATCAAATGCAATCTTGTCGGCATACAGACAATTAGCTCTATTTTAATGGATCTTTTAAAGCTCAAGTCATATTCATTTTAAGAGTCGATGCGTATTTTTTTAATCTAAATTTCCCTTAAAAAATAATAAATAGTTTAAGTACTTCCCTCGTAGCCATAAAAGCACAAGTTCATTCGCACTATAATCCTTGGAATGGACTTGATCAGGAAACTTCTGAAGCCACAGGCATCTTAATAGCGAATAAAAACGATCGAAGGTTTCTCTTAGATGAACTACTTGGATGAGCTAACTGGGGGTTTCAATCACACAAGATTATGAAAAAGCTTTTTGAAATGCTACAGACAGAAATGTTATGTTAATAATAGACAGAAACTACCACGATTGAAGGAGGAGGAATTCTTATACGAAAACTAAAATTTGACTTTCATACATTTTTCAAATTGTACACTTTTCATTTAAACCAATATCTTTCTAAAGCTTTCTCCTTCTGCCACTGAAAATTTAACAGCCCATCCTTTGACACTACAATATTTAGTACTAATCAAAATGAAGAGCTTAGGGTGCTTGGGTTAAATTTTTTGGTGCACACTGTTGACTTTCTTAAACATTCAAAGATAGTAAAAAGTTTGGTAATGGAATTGCTAGTTGTGAAATTCGGCTAATAGGTGAAAGCTAGGATTTATAAGCTTCTAAAACTTCCAAATTTTTCATATACGGAATTGAGCAATTGAGCATTCTGTTATGTATTACTTCATGCTTTTCATTAGTGCTCTAGCTTTAACAACAGCTTAAGAGCTTTTTTATAAATTTCGATCGTGCTTTTTCACTATTTCAAAAGGCCAATCTGGTTGTTAACCAATGATATAAAAAAAAACACAAAAAGTAAATATTACAACTAAAACTTCTTAAGAAGTTCACACATTTTATTGTTTTTTTTTTTTGTATTCTCAGTTAGTGCACTCGCTTAAGAGCCAAGCTTATAAATATGTCAAGTAGTGATTGCCTACATTTAGGCGCTGCGCCACACATCACCTATTTTATGTTAGATTAAAACGCACACACAGAAAGAAAGCCACACGCAACATTTAGTATATACACAAGTGATACGTTTTCGCTGTCAAGATGATGGTTGTGTTCATTAGACGGAACTAAGAAATTTTTTTTTGGAAAGGAGAACTGCAGACCGTGGAAGATTTAGACCTCAAGAGATACAAAAACAAAATTTTCTACTGGAAAAAAATAATTATTTAAATTGAAAGAAACAAAAACCGATTCAGAAAACCTCTTCGAATATGCGCGATTCGGGAAGTATTTTTGACACTTAAAAAACCACAACAGATAAATTATAAGCGCTTACAATTTTGGTTTTTATTTTGCACGCGGAAAGCTGGTTTTCCAAGGAAAATAAAACGTTTGACCAAAAAAAAAAAATTATGTTATTTTATTCATAAGTCGCTAAGTCGCTTGGAGACAAAAAAACGGCTATAATGCAATTTTTTTCATAATCTCTATAAATGTATGTATTATAAAGTTGTAATGCCTGAACATTGCAGATATGCAAGAACAACTAAAAAAAGGGATCTTTATTGAGTCAATACATGCCATAGCAACAGTTTTAAAATTTCTGTCTGTCTGTCTGTAAGTTTGTGCGCGCATCACTCAAAAATTTTGAAATAGAATCGAACGAAGTTAACTCTGCTTATCACCAAATATCCAGATTAAAGTTTAGTATATCCAAAATATTGATAACTCGACTGGTTTCGGAGTTATTTACCAATATTTGGACCGTAGTGATACAAAAAGTTTTAGCACAATATGGGTATCAAACGCCACGTATTTATGGATGCTGGTACAATCAAGGTGATTGAATTGCATGTCTCAGCTGGTTTCGAAGATAAAATGCTTCAGTTTGGCCTCAGTCTAACATAAATTCTGATTCTGAGACGCAGCGTAATGTAGTCGGTTGTAAAAAAATTTGTTTAGTTAGACTTTTTGAGGTTAGAAAATTGGAATAGAGCAAGTTTCTACGGGGCCCAGAAGGCATTTCAAGTCAAACAACTTTGATAATAGCGCTGTCAGTGCTCGATTGACTTATTGCGTAACTAATTTGGTGGCGTGCAATAAAGTCATAGTAAATAAACTCATGTGGCCTTATTTCCTAATATTTATTTTTATAGAGAAATTATGCCATATTAATTCTTTTCATAATAAAAGAATTAAATTTGGATTAAATAATGATGCGACTTTTTTTTTTAAATCTGCTTCTACCGTCCTATGCTTTTTAATAAATGCAAAATTAAATTAATAAGACTAAACATTTCACTTTTTCTAAATCAGTGTGCTTTTTGATATATGGCTTTATTTCTCAAATTTCTTTTTTTCACAATAAATATTTCACCTAGTGAAAATAACTGCATATTAATTAATATGGCTTTATTTCTCAATAAGTTGCGAAAAAAGGTCATATGGCTTTATTACCCATGGCATTATTGCACCCCACCTAATAAGTTAGCTCTAGTACTTCGCTTATTTCTCCATTTTATTTACTAATATGCCATGCCACCAGTCTACCGTATAAGTTTGTATATATTTGTATGAATTTATGAATGCTAGTTTCTGTTGTGCTTGTCAAGCGGGCGTCAGAACGTTCTGTCACAGCATCACAATATCCTTGTCGTCATGCAACACTTAGTTACTAATATTCTTATTTCACATCATACTACTTCCTTCATGTTGTTGCTCAGCACTTAAAACAGATCCACAGCAACTGTGGCAGTTAAGACTATATATGTATATATGTGACACACACACTCATACACCCATTTATGTCTTAATCCTTTGAAACGCTTTTTTTTTTTTTTGTAAATCAGCAGAAGTCGCAACACAGCAAGAGACACTTACTTGTTTGAGTTTGAGCGCAGCGGCAGGCGCTTTGACTGCTAAACTTGACTGAATTTAGTTTAATTTCACTTGGTTAGCTTAAGTTAAGCCGGTTATTTCTTTTTGAAATGCCACTCTCTTATATATTAATATCTATGTATGTATGTATGTAGGTTATTCTATTTTATTATTATTTCATGCTTTTATAGCATATTTTTTGTTGCTTTTATTTTTACACTTCTACGCTGCTGCATAGCTTTGCTTCGTGACACATTTCTTTTGGGACTTAAGAAATTTTTATATTGGCGCACATTAAATCTTTTTTATGCTGTGACATGCCACAACACATATATGTATGTATGTATTAGATGCACACATACATATACATATATGCACTAACACTTAAACACTGCCTAAACTCGTTTATGCTCACTTTAAATAATTTTATTTTAAATTTTCTGAATTAATTTTTTTGTCGTTAAAAATTCTCACATTTGTTTTTTTTCACTTTTCAATATTGTATTTATTAGTGCAAAGAAAATTAACAATAGCACAAATACCGTTGCCGAAATAAATACCGTTAGCACGCGCGTACACGCGCACTTTTTCCACGGACACGCAAATACACGAAAGGATACCAAACGACTGAGGCTGTGAATTAGCAGCTGCTATGACGGTTTCATGCAATGCAGCTGAAAGGGGACGCAATGCGTCGTAAGCCGACATTCAACGAATACTCTTTGTACACTGCATGTGTGAGTTAAAGTTGTGTGCGTGTGTGCATGTGCTGGTGTGTCACGAAGTTTTTTGAGTTTGCTAAAATAGAGCGCATTGCCTAAGTACAAGGATTTTGGATGTTATGCGGTTTGCTCGGATGGGTACTCGTATGTGTATCGTAAATAGCGTTTAATTATATTGCTAGCGGCACTTGTTTGGTGTGCCAGCAGTGAGTGCAAATAACTCAATATTGGGCATGGTTGTTGCAGTGGAATGCAAGTGGAATTTAAGCAATGTACAATACAGACGCTCTTTCCAATTTGAGCCAATCACTCTGAAATGGCTTCAATATTTGTTTAGTTAAGCTACTTGTGTGCTTGTGTAACAGAACGCTCTCTCTGTCTCTCTCTCTCTCTTGTGGAACTTGTTAGTGGATTGTAAGTCACAAGCGCTCAATGGTCTTAAGCAATTTGGTTTGTGATTAACGTGAAATTTGTTCGTATGCCACATCTAAGGCTTGCGTTTGTAGACGTGCTCCCTCCAACTCACATGCTTGCTTTGATTTAATTTCTCACAGCTCACTGGCGTCCGAGTGTGGAAAAATTGTGGATTATAATTTAGAGAGTATCTGGAGCATATACAAATTAAACAGATTTTCGGCAGCAGCATGCAATATGTTTTTTCTCATTTGCCTATTTTACAATAAAAACAACAAAATAATAAAATGTTTACTATTTTGCCCAGCTTCGGAAATTTGTTAGTGAAATGTATGCCTCAAACTGTATCAGTCAAAAAGTAACATAATAAGAGCTACTTATATACTCTCTCTTTTGCTCCTTGAAAATATTAAAAATAAATACTTTAAGCTAAACAATAAGAACAGCAACAATAAAACCCTTTCCCACTTATACCAAACAGCTGTTTCCGATGCTCCACTCACAACGTGCGCGCTCTCGCTTAACTCACATTCGTTTTGTTGCCCCAGCTTATGCTCAGCAGCTCAGCTCAGTTGGAGTATTGCCTTTACTTCACCACTACTCAGCCTAGTCTCAGCTGTTTTTTGTAAATCGAGCAATTTATCCAGCTGAGCATTTGTCGCGCCTTACATATGTAGCAACCTCAGCATATCAAACAATTTTTCTTTAAGAAAGTCAAGCACTTTTGCAGTATTTTTTCTATCGCTCTAAGAATTGATTCATCTTTCAGACTTTTTAGATTTTTTTCTTAATCTTCTTTTATCATTTATTTTTTATTTTTGCCCTGAATTTGCTGTGCCTCTTTTTGTGCTGCAGTCACATGTTGTTGTGGAAGGTAATGAATCTCGCTCTCCCATACAAATTCTTACTTAATGTTGTTTAGCTTTTCGTGCACTAAACACAAAATTTATTTGCTGCTTTTATTGCCTCAACGCCTATTTTTGCTTAACATGTTTTTAGGCGTTCTTGCATGGTCGCTCTTTGAGGTCATTGACGAGTGTGCGAGATTAGCATAAACGTTTGGGTAGTACTAAGTTTGATTGTGCTGATTTTAGCCTTTAAGTTGCTCGTACTTACTTTTGTCGGTTTTGATACCAGGGCTAGTTTTTACATTGATTTTTGTTGTGTATTGATGAGACATTGTGAACTTTTTATTGATAGCTTTGTATGGTACTTTTTAAGCGTTGCAATAGTTGTATATCTTCATTATATTCGATTTAAACATGATAGCTACCAGGCATCTAAGTCGTGTTGTTTTCCAACCAATTTGCCAACCAGCATCGTTTGGTGCACCAGTGCGTATACGTAACAAATTAAAAAAAACATAGCGTTCGACCGATGCCGATGCCGAATCCTTGACGCAAAACCATCTCAATACTTATAATTTAATTTCATTGCATTAATTTCATTGCATATGCATGTATAAGAATTCGGAGATACCCCCTCAGACCACTTCCTGACAATTAATATCGAGTCCTGACTTAGACAAGGAAGAGGGGAATAATTGAAAACAAGGCATGATGAATTTAGTGGTTAAAAGTTCAAAGAAAATAGAAAAGTAAAAACGCTTCTATTGGTATATGATCGGCGATTAGTTGAAATATGGTGATCTCTAACCAAGTCATACGATGCGTGATATCGCCCCACCTCGGAAAGAAGGACGTTGTCTATAGCGCAGCTTTGCTTAGTCCTAATTCTTATTTCCAATACTTTAACCATTAACAATACTATCACAATTACCATTATTATTACCATTACCACTAACACCAGCACTATCATTAAGATTACATTAAGATTACACTACCAATATTATCACCATCACCAATACCAATACCATTACAATTACCATTTCCATAACCATTGCCATTACCATTACCATTCCCATTACCATTACCATTATCATTATCATTACCATTACCATTACCATTACCATTACCATTACCATTACCATTACCATTACCATTACCATTCCCATTACCATTACCATTACCATTACTATTATCACTATCACTATCCTTACCAATACCATTGCCATTTTATTTAAATAGCCATTTCTATTAAAATTCGCATTACCATTCCCATACCTATTTCCATTCCCATTACAATTACATTACTATTACCACTATCCTTACCATTGGTATTGCCATTTTCTTAATATACCCCTTTCCATTCAAATTCCCATTACTATTCAAAAACCTATTGCTATTACCATTACTGTCCTTTCATTGCTCCAGTCAGCTAGCATCTCAGGCGCCTCACAATCATGCTTTTTGGTCTCCAGCAAGGGGATGCCTTCATTGAGGTGAAAGAAATAAATTGATCATTGCAGGATGACTTGACCTCTTTTCGTGGCTCCAATTTTAGCTAAATACATAGGATGCCTTCGAGCGCCAAAAAATTATAAATGATGCATGATGCCTGGGATAATATCGTGGCACATTTATTGATTTCAGCGAATCGAACTAAGGCACTAAGCTAGATAGACCGTCTTACGAGCTGTTAAAGCAATTGGAAGAAATATTGGTGCTGCCTTGGTTTAGTTGTTATTAATAAAAGTTATTGCCTTGAACTAAGAACAACCTCCACTATTTGTCAAATTCATAAAACCCAACTGCCTGTTTGACCACAAAAAGCAGGATATGTACTTCAAAGAGAGCAATAAATAAGCCGCGGTTAATTATTCTATATTTATCGAATGATATATTAAACTAGATTAACCTAAAATGTAAATACATCTTGTAATAAATTTTGATTAAAAACCCAAAATGCAGCTCATGGCAACCGCAACAGCAATACACACATTAATTTTCTTGTAATTTGCAGCAGCCTATCAAATCTTCTGTATTTGCGCCCTACACACTTTTACTCCATACTCTTAACTCTCAAGTTTACACAACTAAATATTACCCAGTAAGATGATAATGCAGCCTATAAACCGGCTTATGAGAAAAGCTGCTTAGCTAATTTAGAACTTTTGCTTATGCAAACCAAAAACAAACGCTTCCACATTCATACGTACATCGACACTTGGGAACTCAAATGGTAAAAATCTAAAATTAAGCCCGATTGTTGTGCGTTCAACAGCAATTCTCCGAGACGTAAATAACAACAAACTGACTGATAAACAAATCTGACAATAAAATAACAATAAACATGAGCGTTTACGATTATGTGTATGTTCATACGCATACATTCACACATATACATACATATACAAATAGGTCGTCAGTGGTGAACTTTACTTGGAAAACATACTCGAACTGCTCAAATGCAAAAGAGGTGAAGGCCGGAAATATGTGCTGTGTGTGCCTAGAAATATCTAAAAAATAAAAAGTGAATTCCCACAAGCAAACACACACACACACTCAGAGCTACATATATATTAATGTTAACATATACACACATATACACCAAGTGAGTTATAAGCACGCATGTCAAAAAAAAAAAAACAAAACAAAAACAGAGTATCTTTAATGGTTAAGGTTGAACATTTAACTGACAACCACAAAAAACCTTACATCAAGGCGGATTTCAAAAACAACAAAATGATGGAAAGTATCAAACAAACCTCACATACAAAGCTAAAGAGCGATTTCGCATATAATTCTCTCAGAGCAAGTGCGTGTAATGTGAAAGTGAGCTTATTCCAAATTGTTCACTCAAAAGTTATCACTCAAAGCTGAATGGTAAATGTTACTCATACGCCATGTATCCCATTTACTTTCGAATTTCCATTGAACTGTTTTTGTGTAGATATATTTGTTATTCGTTTTGTGGATCGCATTGTGGTAGTGCTAATTTATGTTATGGAACGCTTATGCTAAATTGCCTAACAACATACTCAACTGCAAACAAGAAATTATACACACTTTTGGTTTATTATATGAGCATATTTATGAACGTATGGAGGTAAATGTGTATGTATGTTTGTTCATATGTTACAACAAACCGCCTGTAGGCACCGCTAATCTTGGATAAGTTGAATTGCTTTAACTTCGAGTAGTTTTTATATGTTTTTAAATCTAAAACACACCGCATTGTAAATTTTATTGCATAAAGATGGGTCGTAATGATATGAAGAGTTCGACTTTTCGTATACATGAGCACCCCAAATGGAGCTTTATCTCGCTGTTGGAATGGACGGGTAATAAATAGCAATATGTAATTTACTTATTAAAAAAGGATTCTTCCGCTATCAAGAATAATTTTATATTCATACTTTTAAAGGTAATATGTAGGAAACGTGTACAGTTACCAAGAAAAATAAATTGTTACCATAACCAAAACCATAACCGTAAATGCTATAGAAAAATAAACCGTATCCATAACCACAGCCGTACCCCTACCCATGCCCTTAACCGTAAACAGACCACAACCGTAACCCTACCCATACCCATAACCGTAAACATAACCACAACCGCAACCGTACCGTAAACTTAAACATTAACCGCAACCGTTACCGTATCCCTTTACAATTCACGTTAACGTAAACACAGCTGTGACCTTCAGCAAAACTTAAGCTACAATGGCAAATGTAGCTGCTACCGTACTAATACCACTTTTTTTCTCCCCATTTTTCAGTATTTTAGTTTCATTTTATTTTAATTATCTTTACACCGCCCCTTCAATTTCGATTTTAACTCCAATTTCCTATCGCTTCCCTTTTTACTTTACCTTTTATACCTTATTTGATTTTCTGTTTCCATTTTATCTTTATATTTCCGTTCATAATGAAATTTTATTTTTAATTATACTTTCATTCGTTCCTATTCATTTCATTTTCCTATCCCACTTTCATTTTTTCCCGTTTCCCTTATGATTTATTTTTGTGTTTTTCGTTTCCTTTCCCTACATTCTTATTTATATTTGTATCCTCTCATCGACCTACCCCTTCCCATTCCCATGCTCATTCTCATTTCAAAACCGATTCCATTCCCATTCTTAGTCCTAATTTCATTTTCTACACTACAAACATTTCCTATATTATTACCACTGCCATTATATTTCCATTACCATTATCATTATGGTTCCCATTATCATTATCATTACCATTATCATTACCTTTATCATTATCATTATCATTCCATTCCTATTACAATTTACATCACCATTACCATTATCATTAAAATTACTATTATCTTTATCATTAGCATTAGCATTACCATTACCATTACCATTAGCATTACTAATGTCATTACCATTCCCGTTCCCTTTCCGTTTGTCAAGCCAGCCCCTTTTTCCCTAATTCCAATTTCCAAATTTAACCTTCTCTTATTGTTTCTCCCTTAGTATTCATTTTCCTATCTACATTGCTTTATATGAGAAGCAATTTATGAGAATCAATATACTTCTGAGCATTTAACATATTACTAGCTTGTTTCGAAAGCTGCTTCAGCAATATTACTTCTTGGGAAAAAGGCTAATAACAAACAATCGATTCCGTTTTTTGTCATTAAATAAGTTGATTTGAAATACTGCAATGCGACAGCAAAAAACGTGCGTAGCGTTAGAGTGCCACTGGAAATATATTTACACAGAGCGAACCTTTAAAGAAAATTCATGAAATTTGGTAATGTTTGATACGCAGAGAGACTTATACAAGAAAATAAACCTGAAATTTGTATATTCGGCCCAGTCTAATGTGCGTACAAAAAATCATTAGACCTTTAAAACTATTTATTATGGTCTAAAACTCTTCTATTGATTTTTTGCAAGTTATAAAATTTAATTTCCAAAAAAAAAAAAACAGTTTTCTGGACCAGTCTAATATTCATATGCAGATATTCATCTATGCATTCGCAAACAAATAGTTTCTGCTTATTATTTAGAGAAATGTTATTGCTTTTTCGTCACAATATTTATTTATACTTTAAAGGCATGAATGCACACATACACATAAAGGCATGAATGCACACATACACATTCATGAAATTGCAATATTGCAATGCGAACATTTTACGGGTCACGCGTTGTACACATATTGCGCGCATGCATTAGAGTGTGTTCGTGTGTTGGTGTGTATGTAAGTAACCAGCATGTAGAGCGGCACATGTTTGGCCCAGCTAAGACTGTCAGTGGATTGTAGTTGTTTTACTTTTGTTTATAAATCGTTTTCAGCTTGCACTCAAGCGCGAACAAAAATTATGCAACACGCACTAATGCTGCACGCAGCTACCAACATACATACATACATATGTACATATGCACTTTAATATGTGTGAGAGTTTTCTATATGCATATGTACATACTAAATTTTGTAACTCGTTGCTTGTTTTTTTTTTGGTTTCCGCATCTAAAACTTATCCTGACTACGTTATGCCTAGTTTTAAGCGCGTTTTAGCTACGCAATTTCGTTTGCCAAAAACTTTTCTCTCTCATGATGGTTGCCGCCTTTATTGTTGTTTTTGTGGTTACAGGCTGAACTAGAATATCATACATCTACATACATATCTACATGCATATGTACATATGCTGCCACGTTTACAGCGCAATGATGGCAATTTACATGCCACAGCATAGCCGCGCATTTGCCAAGCATTTGAAATCGTTTGACGTGGCTGTGCCTTATGTGTTCTTATGTAAAAATGTATGTAATTGGCTTGTTGCAACATTTCGCTGTGGCATGTGGCATGTGTGGCAGTGCAAGGCATTGCAGCAGCGTAACCCCGCAGTGCCAGCTATGCGTAATTTTAACGCGACAAAAAGCGACGAATTCGTTTAAAATTCCCATATTTTTTTGTTTCGTGTTACAATGTTGACATCACTGCATCGGCTTGACTGACTGTCTGTCGGTTTATCGCTTTTTGGGTTTTGCGTGGGGACACTTTTTTTTCTTGTTCTGCAGCATATAGATAAGGTATGTACATACATACATACATATGTATGTATGTATTTATTATGACAACATCATGATATTCGTACTAGTCACTTTTCCTTGCGACTTGGCATAACATAACATAACATAACATAACATAACATAACATAACATAACATAACATAACATAACATAACATAACATAACATAACATAACATAACATAACATAACATAACATAACATAACATAACATAACATAACATAACATAACATAACATAACATAACATAACATAACATAACATAACATAACATAACATAACATAACATAACATAACATAACATAACATAACATAACATAACATAACATAACATAACATAACATAACATAACATAACATAACATAACATAACATAACATAACATAACATAACATAACATAACATAACATAACATAATATAACATAACATAACATAACATAACATAACATAACACAACATAACATAACATAACATAACATAACATAACATAACATAACATAACATAACATAACATAACATAACATAACATAACATAACATAACATAATATAACATAACATAACATAACATAACATAACATAACATAACATAACATAACATAACATAACATAACATAACATAACATAACATAACATAACATAACATAACATAACATAACATAACATAACATAACATAATATAATCCAACTCTAATCCCCTTGGCTTAAAATAAGCTTTAAAAATATTAGTGAACCTGTATTACTCACCAGATTGTCCACTTCCACTCCACTCACTAATTAAAGTAAACGAAATTAGCCAGGCACATACTTACATACATACATATAGTATGTATCTGTACATATGCATGTTTGTATGCAGTTATGCATATCTAGCCGTATGCGTGCATGCTACGTCAAACATTTGTGTGTGTCAAATTTTTATTTGCGTGACACGTATGTAAGTGCGCACAGAAACGAACAAGTAAAACTACATATTTGGCAGACAATTTTTTTGAAGTGGAAAGTAAATTAACCGCAAACGCGTCAACGTGTAACACTTGCCGTGACATGATGGTATATTACATGAGATATATGACTATGTATTTAATATGTTGAAAGACACATCGTTAATGGTACATCAAAGAGTATCACGAATCTACCGGCATACATACTCATACATACTATATGTACATTTCTAATTTTAGACATGCACGTAATATGAATGTAAGAACAAGCATAATTTGAAACCGAGCCAAATATAGCAAATGAAGAAAACAAGCTTCAGAGTATTAATAAGGGGAAGAGAAGGGAAAGCTAAACAAAACAAAAAAGGAAGAGAGAATAGTGGAAGACATTGAAAGAAGATCGTCTTCAGAAAATACTTCATTTTATCTTCGTTCACCGCAAATCCCACTTTCTTCGCTTCTTAATTAGGTCCAGAGACGGAGAACTTACAATGGGCAATGCATGTGTATGTGTGTCAATATCTTCGGTAAGTACATAATTGCGGCTACGGTTAGGGTTATGATTTCTGTAATGAGAATCATTGCAATAACGATTTATAGGTTATGATTTTGGTTATGATTAAAATTAAGCTTACGCTTATGGTTACGGCTACAGTTTCAGTTATAGTTATGGGTGAAATTAAACTGATCGTTAAGGTTACGTTTATGAAAAAAAAATTAGAGTTACAGCTACAGTTACGGTTGTGGCTACGGATACTATAACAGTTACAGCTTGAGTAAGTTAATTTTTGCGGTTACGGTTACGGTTACAGTTATGGTTACGATTACAGTTAAGGTTACGGTTACGGTTAGGATACGACTTAAATCTATCCATAATCTTTTGCACATACATACATACTCGTTCCCTTTGTCCCACATTATTTGTCCGTATCCGGACTGCAGCATCCAACGCGTTCAATTATTTTTAAATCCGTTCATTATTTGAAAATTAAATTTTTAATCAAAGCAATTAACTTGATCCTTGATTGTGGCCTATGAAAATGAACGGCCCATTATTTATTTAAAATTCCTCTTTGCTTATTGTTGCTATTTTTTAATTTGTTTTGTTTACATTTGATTGACATTGGTTAAATTTGCGAGCAGGCTTTTGGTAAACTAAAAATGTGTGACAAGGTCTAAATACAAATGGAAGAGTTCGAAATCAGGCAAGAGCTTAACATCTCACACAAGTGATGCAACGTTACGTAATTAATGAGATTCAGGTCAATTCATTTTCGGCAATCAAATTAAATGACAGTGATTCCAATGTCAAAAAGTGGATTAAGTGCAGGGACACGAGTGGTTCGTGTTCTTTTTTTTTTGGAAGAGTTGAATTTTAATAATTTCAATTTCTAAACCATAGTTCATTTTATTATACCTTTCATGAACATGTACGTTCTGTTTGCCTTTTACTCGAATCACTCCAATTTATTTATTTGAGTCATGGAGCTTGATCTATGATGTAAAAAAAACCTGGCACTAAAATAAAATATCGAGTTGAAAAAGCTTTCGTTGAATGATTCAATTTAATTAAATTGCTTAAATTTCTTAAATTGAAACTAAAAATGTTTGAAGAAAAATATTAAAATTTGAATTTTCTTGTTGAACTATTGTTTGTTTTGCTTCATCGCCTCTTCAATGCACAAATCGTTGAAAATATTGTACATTAGGCTGAGACAAAAAAAAAATTTTAAATGCTGTAAAAGTTGTCGATCCTAATATTAAATTTCAGAGGTAGATATGTATATCATTACTAAAGTTTCAAAAAAAAAAAAAATAATAATAACCACATACAAACTGAGACAACTGACAAACATGCAACCCTTCAAAGGTTTCCCCTAAAAATGGGCTTGGAAGAAGTACTCGTCCGTTAAATTAATTTTATATTCAGGAACCCTTTTTTTTCGTGCTTCTAAAAAATCATTAAAAAACTAAAAAAAATTTTTTGGCACAGTCTAATGCTTTTATAGTTTCCTTTTTTTACTTGTGTTTTCGTACTAAATTAACAGAATAGTTGTGTAAATTTATTTGAAACCACAAAAATGCATCGTTATAATAGAAGTATTTTGAGTTCATATGCAAGTATGCAGATATGTAATAGTTCATATATATGGATATACTATAGCTTTAAGTCATATAGCAAGATTGTGGTTTTTAAATATATTTAATTGTTTTGCTCTTACATTTACTTGAATTTAAATTGAATAAAGAAACTAATGAAATTCAAGCAAAGCGATTAATGAAAAATCCAAATATTGGCCGTAATATTTTTCACAACCGTAACAGAAAACGTAAAAAATTCGCTCAATTTTTGGAAGCCGAAAAGTGGAGCAGAATCTTTTGATTTGAAAAATAATGAAATCAAGTTCTGTAAGGATGAAGCTGAAACTGAGTCCTATTTTCATTTTCAATAGTACAAGCATTATCTTTACAACCGCCACTACCATTACATTACCATTACCGTTATCATTACCATTACCATTCCCCATTACCATGACGACCGCCACTACCATTACATTACCATTACCGATATCATTACCACTACCATACCCCATAACCATCACCATTACCATTACTAATGCCATTACCATTCCCGTTGATTTGAGATATAATGAAATCAAGTTGTATATGGATGACCAAAAACCGTAGTACAAATTCTCGAAGACGGCAACCAGAATAAAACTGGAATTTATTTTAACAAAGAAATCAGACGTAAAACCCAGCTGAAAGCGAAAGCGAAATTAAACTGTATTATAAATCGGTTGTATGCCTTGATTAAAATATGGATGATCAATAATTTAGATTGCAAAAAAATCGAAAGCCCAAAACAAACTAAAATGTGGCTTATACTAAGTGATGATGTACAACATTTTTGGCTTAATTTAAAACATAAATGAAATATATTGGATTATTTCAGCTCAAAATTGTAGATTCTTAGAAAAGGAATTAAAAGTTGTTGTAAATTATCACATTGTTAAATGCATATGGTTCTTGTTTTATATTTACTTTTCATTTTGGTTTTGTACCTCTACAATTTTATTATTAATAGACGTCCTTTTTTTGTGTTTGTGAAAACTGGAAATGACTCGCATATTAAGAAAAACAAAAAAAAAAAAGAAGTAGTACCTGAGGCCGTCATATTTATTTCGTTTTATAAATTTTGAGCCAAGTAAGAGTTCACTGTCTAGACTTCATTTGTGTTTCGAAAAAATTCTGGGGTGCAGTTCGTACCCTTAAGCAGAATGGAACAACACATGTTTTGGAAGCTATTCAAAAAAACAAGTCCATTGAAGTTTTCTATTTAGTGCGGTCAGGGTATAAATGGCTTTATTAAATGACTTGATTTAGATCTGACTCACCCAATGACGAGCATTAACAATAGAAAGGTAGATGTATAAAACAGAAATAAAAACACACAAAAAATTTAACAGTTCATACCAATGCAACCTGAATATATGGTGACCTTGTCGCCAAAACAAAAAAAAAATATTTTTAAATAAAACCAGCTTTTATTTTTACATTCATTCCACTCGCAAGGCTCTCGTCATAAAGGCGTTAATCTCCCCATACTCAGTCATACAGACGCATAGTCAATTGCCAGTTTCTGTTATCTACGTTTCGATGAGTCGGCTGACTGTCCTGAGTGCTCTTCCCTAAGCTGATTGTTCATTAGAAATTAGTTCGTCTAAGCAAACTGCTTAATTTAAAATCTACACATACAAATAAATGATTCATAAACATCAATTCATATAATCATCGATTATGTACATCTCTTTAAGTGTCCTAATATTGAGCGCAACCAGGACATTCATTTTATCATAGCAATCCTATCAGCAATAACAGCTAATTCCTCTACTCTAATGCGGCTAATGTGTTCGCTGTGAGCCTTGATGATGTTTCTTAGTCGCTTCCTTGTACGCGACGTTCAGTAAATCGCTGTGAGCGCATAAATATCGGTAGCGGCCCTAAATACATTGAGACGCGTATGCTTAATTGAACAAATTCTATTTAATCGCTGAATCGTTTTGATGAAGTTACAACACGCAAATAGCTATCACAACAATTTGCTACTAAATATGTATGTATATCGGTCATAACTGAAGTATACATATTATGTGCCTTTTAATTAAAATAAAATAAAATAAAATAAAATAAAATAAAATAAAATAAAATAAAATAAAATAAAATAAAATAAAATAAAATAAAATAAAATAAAATAAAATAAAATAAAATAAAATAAAATAAAATAAATTGAAATAAAAAAATAAAAAAAACCAAAGCTCAATACTCTTTTGTTAATTTTTCCCTCACCCATCCGTGCTACTCTTCCTATGAACCGACTATATATGATGGACTGTCGAATTATTGTGCATAACTATGTAACTCGTGAATCTAATGTGATTAAGTTTGCAATAACGTATGATTATTAGCCAATGAACTAATACAATGATAGCCCAAATGGTATTTAGGAGACAACAAAGTCAATTTGGTGTATGTGAATTATTGCATTAGCTCAAACATTGGAATATTAGGAAATTAAATGAAGGCAAAATATATTACAGAAAACGCAAAAAGGCAAAAAAAGAAAGGAAAGGATATCTGTCATCCATGTGTCCTTCAATAACATCCATTACATTAGCCATAATTAAATTCATAAAGAATTTATACAAATTTTACTAGCGCTAGTGACTCCAAACTTTCTGACTTTTAAAGAGCCAAAGTTGGCACTTTTTTAGTATTCAATTTGGAGATTCCATTACTTTTTGAATTTTGAAAATCGGATGAAAACTGTGGACGTGGTGCCAATTTTCCCATCCAAATTTTCAAATGGCCATAACTTCGAAACGGTGCGTCCTAGCATAGCCAAACTTTGCACTTTTTAGTATTCAATTTGGACATTCCATTACTTTTTGAATTTTGAAAATCGGGTGAAAACTGTATTCGGAGATTCCATTACTTTTTGAATTTTGAAAATCGGATAAAAAATGTGGACGTGGGGCCAATTTTCCCATCCAAATTTTAAAATGCCCATAACTTCTAAACCGTGCGTCCTAGCATAGCCAAACTTTGCACTTTTTTAGTATTCAATTTGGAGATTCCATTACTTTTTGAATTTTGAAAATCGGATGAAAACTGTGGACGTGGGGCCAATTTTCCCATCCAAATTTTAAAATGCCCATAACTTCTAAACCGTGCGTCCTAGCATAGCCAAACTTTGCACTTTTTTAGTAGGCAATTTGGAGATTCCATTACTTTTTGAATTTTGAAAATCGGATGAAAACTGTGGACGTGGGGCCAATTTTCCCATCCACATTCTAAAATGCCCATAACTTCTAAACCGTGCGTCCTAGCATAGCCAAACTTTGCACTTTTTTAGTATTCAATTTGGAGATTCCATTACTTTTTGAATTTTGAAAATCGGATGAAAACTGTGGACGTGGGGCCAATTTTCCCATCCAAATTTTAAAATGCCCATAACTTCTAAACCGTGCGTCCTAGCATAGCCAAAGTTGGCACTTTTTTTGGATTATAGTAAGAAGCTGGGAAATAAAACCTAAACATGGAGCGTATGACTCATGAGTAGTGAAAACATTTAGAGCGTGGCGTGGTGCCGTCTAAAATCTGACAGTTGCCAATTGGTACGGCTTGGGCATATTCAAAATGACACCCGCTTATATTAAAGAAGGACACTTGGCTGACTAGTTTTGAAGTAGTTTCCAACTAGTTGCTTTAAATGTAGGGTAATCACAAAATTGTTTCAGTACGAATCAAAATTTACCCATTGACTCAGATTCGCTTAGTATTTGTACGTATCTGCTGCTTAATATTTTGAGTCTCATTCACATTTAACTAAACTCCCTTATGTACTTCGCATTAGTTACTCAAGCTATGATTTTTGCAATCGTTCTTATAACAAGTGAAACTGCTGCTGGCATTAGCAATCCACCGTGGTGCACAACGATTTGAAAACTAAATTGGTAAATTGAAAACATTTGATTGCTGCTTGTTTGTTGCCCAAGTGGATGCAACACGTGTGGCATACGAAATGATGTAAAATTAGCAAAGAACTGACGTTTGTATTTGGAAAGGCAAGTATACAGTTGTGTGCAATATAATTGTAGTGAAAATTTGAAAAATTGTTTGATATCGTTCGACGAACAAGAGCTTTGTTTTTGATAATTTTGATTTGAAAGATAGCAAATTCTGTAAGAGAATCCGTATAAAAAGAAATTTTAAAGTTTACTCAAAGTTCAGGAAAGTTAATTAAACTTTTTCACAGGTTCATCAAAATATGTAAAATTTTTTGAAAAAAAAAAAAAAATGTTTTACGCAAAAAACACCGCGCTCGAGTTAGACAAACTAACAAATTTAAATGAAAATTATTGAAAACACTACTTTTGCAAATTTTGTTGGACGACATCCATTTGCCAATACTATTATATTGAACACAACTGTACATTTTAAGTCACTTAGTAGCGTAAAATGGGTTGATGATAACGAACCAGCTGTTGCGAATGAAGACGAGCCACCATGCCACGAATGACAGCAGTGAAATCGAAATCACGTTTAACCCTTAAGACTTACAACAAGACAAATGTGGTTTTTGAGATCGGACATTTTTTTTATTGAATTTTTATTATTTTATTTTTGAATTGGTATTATTTTTAAAATTATTATCTATTATTACTTTGTTGTTTTTATTACTCTTGAATATTTACAAATTTCTCCTTTTTTTTGTTATCCTTAATTGTTTTTGATTACTTTTAATTACATTTAACCCTTTTTTGTTGTTTATGATAACTCTTGAATATTTTTAATTTCTTTTCAATTTTTTCATTTTTTTTTTAATACGATTGTTTTTATTTCTTTTGACTATTTAAAATTTTTTGTTAATAATTTTTATTTGTTTTTGACTACTTTCTAATTTTTTTAATTTTCAGTTTTTCTTAATTTTTTTTTTTAATAATTGATTATATTAACAAATTATTGTTGAACTCAGTATTTAATTGATTGTGAAACTTTCTCAATCACAAATGATTATATTCATAAATTCTTTTTGATGACTGTTGATTGTTTTGATTACTTTTGAGTACATATTTTAATTTTTTTTTATTTTTTAAATTTTTTTTTTATTATTTTTTTTTTTTTTTTGTATAGGTAATTCAGTAATCAATTTTTTGTGAAAATTTCTCAATCACATATTATCAAATTAACAAATTATTTTTGATGAGTTTTGATTATTTCTGATTGTTTTGATTACTTTTGAATATTTTAATTTTTTTTATTATTTTTGTGTTATTTTTTTATTGAAATCTAAGTTATTCGCAAATAATACGAGAGGCGATTAAAACTCCGTATCTACATGTGCACACAAAAAAAAAACTTTAAGGGTTAACGAAGTAAAGCATTACAAGGAGAGGGGCCCAATGAGGAGTGCATCGTACACGGACAGTCAAATCTAATATTTCAAAACACAAATCGAATGAGCAGTGATGCCAAGAAATGAATTGAAATGAATGAAATTTACCCTAACTATCACGTTTCTATACAAATTTGTAGGGGAAACTCAGAAATCAACTTTATCAAAATCGAATTCTTCTTATATAAATTAACGCTTAAACTCCGTAAGCTACTTTAGAGTTTGCAAATTATGCTAAAAATTTCGTAGAAAATAATGTTATTTTAATAAAAAAGCTAACATCTATCTTTCCGTAGAATAGAGCTCGTCATAGTGCTGACGGGAAAGTTCCCGTTAGGAGCTTCAAGGACCAAGACAGAAAACTTCTAAAAGCTCAATGTTATAATTTTAGAGTACCTAGAGACGATTGAAAATGGAAAAAATACCCAAACTAAATATTAAAGACTATCTGCAGCAATAAATGTTCTCAATATCGTCTGCTAGCCCCCCTCAAACATGCACATTGAAGCACAAATCTTAAAGCTTACTCTAAGTGAAAAGTGAAATCATCCCACCGACTTCCGACAGTCAACGAATTAGCGCCACCAAAGATTTCTGCAAATAATGTGTATGCATAAATTATAAAATGTGTGCACACTCAGCATTGTTTTGATAAACGCGATAAATTATCAACGCTTTCAAAAACTTTTCGTAAACTTCAAATTGGGTTTTAGCAACAAATGACGTATAGCGGGGTAGAGGCAGATCAACAATGAATTAGGAAAATCGAGAGAGGGATAAAAGAAGGTAAAAGGTATAAATCAGATATGATAAAGTAACGCAATTCAAGTTAGGGAAGTTAGAAAGCAGAGCTCACAAATAACATGCAAGTAATAAATGAAAAGGTACCAACATGTCTTAACAAATAATTAAATTACAATAGAAAAATGTAAAGGAAGTCATTATGCGGCCAATAGCAACCAAAACATTCGATTTTAGAATTTTTGTTTGTATGTCTGTATGTTTGTGCGAGCATCACACAAAAACTGCTTAAGAGAGTTTGATGCAACTTTCATCATTGTATTAACACATGTCTATGTTAAGTTTTAAGTTGTGCTTTACACCGCTAACTTTACCGGTTATGGAGTAATGGCCCCATAGGTGGACTAGGGTGGTCCGAAATGAGTCTGTACAATATGGGTATCAAATGAAAGGTGCTAACGAGTGCTGGAATAAGTGATGTGAATAAGTTAGATATCTCGATTGGTTAAGGAGATATAAATAAAATGGGACCCCGTATATTTTAAGTTCTGAGTCGCAGCCGAGTTTTAATATGTGATAAAAACCCATAGTGCAAAAAGAATTATTTTCGAACTAGTTTTTAACGGACTAGTTCTTATTTTGCACTTTGTACATACTTCTAAAGCAGCAGTTTCTTCTAGCAGTAGCTTAATTATCTGCAGAGAGATAACACGAATTGAGGGGTATGTAAGCATGAAAGCGGAAAAAAGCTAGGTAACGTATAAACGCAGAAATGCGAATAGTTAGAGCCATTCAAATGAAAAACTTACTAGTTTAAAAAGCAAAAAAGTAAATAACGTAACTATGAACGGGAAGGGAAAAGTTATAGAAACCATTTTACATAAATATTAGAATACGATAGCGCAGTTGGCATAACATTCAGGTAGGGTGCTGGAAATGCGCGTTTCCTAATGACTTCAGATATGTATGTAAGGACATTTATACCTGAGCTATGAAGTCAAACGCACAAACATATTTAATATGAAGTTTCTACAAACCAGTAAAATATAGAAATTGCTTACGCACTTACATACTTACTTAGTATATTTGTGTGTAGGTGGCGCGTAAGCAAATCGAATTTACAATCAAAAGTTATAGAAACTTGTGAACATCCATACAAACATTCGAGAGCGTTACCAATTAGTTGTAATGTTGGTGTTGAGGTAGTACTTTGGCGTAGCAAATTAGCGAGAACATTATGGATTTGTTATAAATTTCTACTGGAAACTTAAAATTCCAATATATACTCACAATTTCAGCTCACCAATTTCAGTTTCAACAAATTTATTTTAACTTATTTCCTTTCAAAAACCTTCCTACGTTCTAATACATAAACTTTAAATTATATTTAAAAAATGTATAAAAAAATTCGAATTACATAATTGGATGAATTTTCATGAAAATTAAAATTTTTTTTTTTTAGAATTTTTAGAATTTTTTTGAGTATGCAGATTTGTAGCGCGTCCATTTTTAGTATCATATGGTGTAAGTCTTAAAACCGTAAGAAAATTTGCTGAATTTTGGCAGTTTTTTTTCTTCGGGACTTTAGGATTTTTCTCCATATAAATTTATGAACGTAATTTTTTCATTAAAGTCGCAGACAGTATAAATTTATTATCCTCTGCTATACAGAAAATGTTTTACGATTTTTTCTAAACAAATATTTAAATCAAAATCATATATACATATATTCAATCTATTCGCTTAATGAGTGCCTTTGTTTAATTTCAACTCAATATCACAAATCAGTAAATTTGATTGACTGGAATAGATATCCACATACAACAACAACAACTAAATGTCCTAATTAAAAACACAATGCAAGCAAATACAACCAGCATAGAACAAAGCAAGTCCGAAGGTTTAAGTTCATTTGTATGTAGTTGTTGTTATAATAGATTAAAGCGGTTGGTGAAGAGGCAGAGATATATGATAAGGAAGAGGGACGAGTCGACTAAGGGGTAGGAAAAGCTCGGTGAAGAAGTAGATGGAAAACACCCATTGAGTTATTGGGTATTTGCAAACTAATACTGATAGGTAACAACTGAAACAATGTTAATTGGCTTTATTTCACAAAGCAAATGGAAATAACCTCAATTGACTTTATTTCACAACGCAAAAGAAAATAACATCAATTATCTTTATTTCGCAATGTAAATGACAATAACGTCAATTGACTTTATTTCACAGCGCAAATGGAAATAACACCAACCGATTTTTTTTCGAAGCGCAAATGGAAATAACATCAATTGTCTTTATTTCGCAATGTCAATGGCAATAATATCAATTGACTATATTTGACAACACAAAAGGAAATAACATCAAATGACTATATTTGACAACACAAAAGGAAATAACATCAATTGACGTTATTTCGCAATGTAAATGGCAATAACACCAATTGATTTTATTCAGCAAAATAAAAGGAAATAACATAAATTAACTTTATTTCGCAACGTAAAAGGAAAAAACATCAATTGACTTTATTTCGCAACGCAAAAGGAAATAACCTTAATTGTCTTTATTTCCCAATATAAATGGTAATAACCTCAATTGATTTTATTTCGCTTTTCGAAATGTAAATCAAATTAGTTGCAAACTTTTGCGTAGCAGAATTTTTTATTTTCTAGATTTTCATCGCGTTGTATGATTTGAATTTAAAGGACCTCTTGTGATAACTTTCTAAATAATTTATAAAAGAGCTTTATGCGCAAATTTAAAATAAAAAAGGAAATTTTTATTTTAGTATGCGATATGAATTTTTAAATATTCAATTTTATTATATTAAAAATAAAAATCTCACCATATCATTAAATATTTTAAGCTAGTATCATCGAATGTGTAGAATATTCTCAAGTATGTGCCATCCCTAACTGAACAGCGAAGAAAGTAAACTCCAGCCAAGCATTAATTTTCTTTCAAGCTTATGCTTATGTGATATATATAAAAGAAAAGGAAAGAAAACTTGTCGCCTTTCACTCAATGAATTATTCAAATTGAAATTTTTAAACTCTTAACTTTTATACATATGGGTGGCCCGGTTTTAAGTGGAGATAAAAACTATACACTGTTTGGAGTATTAATATTTAAGGAGTGCATCTAAAAAAATAGTGTAAACATGACTGTTTAGCAAGCATTAATTTTTGCGATTTTCCGATTGTGAAAGAAATCAAAATTTCGAAAATTTTACTGCCATCCAAAACTTACCTAAAATTTACAATATATCATAACCACAATTTTTTTTTTTTTTTAATCGCAAACAATTTTTTAATCGATTCAACAAAAATATCATCCGTATTATAGTACTCAAAAATTTTATAAAAACTCAACTCTACAAAACTATTTGATGAAAATATTAAGTCGAATAACTAATTCGAATTTCTAGAGGACTGGTTAGGGTAACTCAGCTATTTCCTGTTTCGCATGTGACTTCTATTCACTAGCAGGAAATCTTTTTTCAACCGTTTTTCCTACTGGGTATGTGAATAAAACATATTAATTTTTAAAGTATAAGAATATTTTTATGCGTGAGTGGCTGGGTTTATGTTTGGGTAATACTTACTGTGCATAAAAATTCCTACTTCTTTTTCTTCTGCTCCTTCTGAAATATCAAATTTTGCCACAATTCTCAATGAACGAGTACAACAATAAACAAACACACACACACGTACGCCAGAGGTGTGAATAACTCACAAAAATGAGCAACACAAAAAATTTTCATCATTGCAACAGCTGCAATGCATCATCAGCAACAATCATCAGAAACATCTTTCATCGCCATCAACATCAGCAGTAGCATTAATTTTAATGCATTGCTTTCGTACGTTTCATTATATAGTAGTTTTCATTTCTATAAGTGTGTTTGTATGTATGTATGTATGTATATTTTAAAATCTGCAGCTGCATACATATGTATGAATATAAATATGTTTTGAGGCAACAGCTGAATACTACTTTTATATTGAAGTGAATGAATGGCAGTGGAAAAGTGTGTGTGAATGATTGTATAAATAAAGTAGTAAAAGCATGTCCTCAAAATTTAATTTTCAAAAGTTATGATTTGAGTTAAATTTTGTTGAAAATATTATTAGACATTTTCAGCTTAATGTTGTTAGACAACTTACTTCAGTTCGATTTTACGGTACAAGTGCAACTGAAATCTTTTGCTAAACTTATGTCAACCTGATCAATCATTCTACTTTTAATGAAGTTTGATGAGTCGATCTGACAGAATTAAAATTTAGTTAGTCAAATGAAAAAATGCAATAAGTTTAAAAAATAATTGCAATTACAAATTAAAAAAAAAAATTATTTGAGAAACATTTTGCAAAAGCTGTGGCTCCACCTTGCAATCCTACTATTAATAGGGAGTTTTCGATTTGAAGCCTAAATTTTTTTTTAAAATCTTATTTTACTTTATAATTTTTTCATTAATTCTAAAACTCTAGTTTTGTTTTAAATTCATATTTTTATTTTTGTTGTGTTTTCTTAGCTGGGTCCAGAGAAATCCGGGTCTATGATCTGTGCTTCTATTCGAAAGACTACTCTAATCAAAAGCAAAAATCGAATATAATACACGTCGGTACTCTATAGTTCGTTCGAATTTACTTTAGAGGATTTTCGATAATAGTATTTCACAAATGTCAAAGGTAAAGCAAAATACAAAAACACACTGCAGTATAATTTACAGCTCGACTAAAGTGAAGGTTCGAAGGTGCGTCCTACAAAAAAAAAATTTTACATTATTTTTATTAAATAAAATTTAATTTTATGAATCGTTTTTTTTTTTTTTCATTCAATCTCCAAACCTTTTTTTAGCTTTTTTTATTAACGTACGTGAATTATTTTCTGTCAACGTAACGAAAAAAAAATGTTTTATTATCATCACACATTAAATTTTTAGTGGATTTCTGTTCGCAAAATTTTTTTTTAAATTATCAAAACGACACAGCAAACATTCACAATAGACAGTAAACATAACTCGAAAATTACCAAACTCTGAGAATTCTTGGTAATCATTCCATCACAACAAAAATAAGAAAATCAATAAAGAAATCGCTACTAAATGGCATGTTCGTGCCAAAGTAGATGACTAAGAATTTGTTGTTACTAATATGACCAAATGCGGGTGATAGGACACAATTGGTATTAACTACAAAAACAAAAATTAATTATGAGACCATAAACAATTAAACAAACAAAAACACCAAAACAGCTAAAGAGAGTGAAATTAATTAATTATTAGGCATGCGACGAGTATCAATGGGACAGACAGTGATGCTACAAAGCAAAGCAGCAAAGGAAAAAGGTGACGCGCAGCCGACAGGCGAAAAATATGAAAAAAGAGGAAAGTGTAAAGCAAAACTAGTAAGGAAGTCTAAGTTCGGGTGTAACCGAACATTAAACATTAAGTAGTGATCTGTTTTGGTATCCTAATTTACTCAGGTCTATTTTAATACCTGAAAAGTTGTTATGAAGGAAACTGATTGTTTTCGATTAAAAACACTTCTTTTGTAAGTGGTAAATTAAATTATCACTAAATAATAAAATATAAATAGTTTTCCGCATGCTTAAGAAAGGTATGAAAATAAAAAAAAATTATGAAAATAAAAAGGCAGTAGGGTGTTAGATACTTTCCCGTAAATCTTGCTTGTTTGTTATTCGATTTGCGTAAGTTTTGGCAGGAGTATACTACATACTATTGGGAAGTATCTCACAAAATTTTATTGAAATACATTCTTGAAATTCCAAGCAATCGCTTTTGAAAATAGCAGAGCTTTTATGCTAAAAAGTGGGCGGTGCCACGCATACTTCACCAAAATCCACAAAATTTTTATACAGTTTAGTTTTGCTTAAAAAGCTCATTATGTGTGTAAAATCTTATTTATATAACTTATACAATTATGGAAATATCGCGATTTTAATATTACGAAGAAATTTTTTAGAACTGTGTTCAAAAAGTGGGCGTGTCCGTTCACCGATTTTGTTTATTTTTACAGAAAAGAGTTAGCTTTATATGTTGAACAATTTCTCTAAATATCGTTTCAATAAGTCAATTTTTACCGGAGTTATGGCATGGAAAGTTTTGTGGAATAATCCCCAATAAAGGGGCGGGGCCACGCCCATTTTCAAAAAATTTTGTGCATTCGACTTTCTTTGCCCACGAACACCTTAGAGGTGAAATAGAAATGATATACAGCAAGTTTAAGCAAAGTTATAGCATATTCAATATATCTATGATCCTTTTCAAAATCTTTCGCATAAAATTGGGCGTGGACCTAACCCGATTTCGCTAATTTTGTTTCGAAATATTGCCTGTATTAATATAAATATATGTGCTGAATTTTATTTTGCTATCTTGAACGATTTTTGATGTATCATAAATAATATTTCCAAATTTGACTTAATCAAAAGTGGGCGGTACCACGCCCCTTTTTAAAAATTTCTTCAAAAATGTATTTGTTGCCTTAACGCTAAAGTGCACATCAAATTTTATCCTTCTTCTTGTATTTTCGAAAATATTATATATATAGAAAGTGGGCGTGGCTTTTAACCGATTTTGCCTTTTTTCAATAGCGCTCCGAGATAAGTAAAAAGGAACCTGCATACCTAATTTCATGTAGATATCTCAAGATTTACTCAAGTTATCGTGTTCACAGACGGACGGACGAACGGACGGACGGACGGACGGACGGACGGACGGACATGGCTCAATCAATTTCTCTTTTCCTCCTGAACATTTTGATATATATAAGTCAATATCTATCTCGATTCGTTTATGCCGTTACATACTACCGTTAGGCGAATGAAGTTAATATACCTTGTGTGCGAAGCACTACTAGGTATAAAAATAAGACTTAGCTCGAATGGAACGGAACATCCCAAGAATACCCAACAAAATCAGTGACTTAATTATCGCCTTGTATGTGTTTTAGATTTAATATAAATGCGTAAGTTGAGGAAGAAGGAATTTTTATTCATTCGTTGATCCCAGGGTTTTCCGTAAATTTTCAACACTTTCTTAAGTGGTGCTATTCTCTATAGATATACTTTACTTTTTATTATAAGCTTTTATTTAGTTTTAGTTGACGGCTGTCTGTAATGGAATCTTGCAAGTTAAATTTGATACACTTCCCGGTGTCCGATTGAGCTGAAAGTCTGCACCGATGTATAGCCCCGGTGACAATGCAATATTATGAAAAAAAATCCGATAGGTGGCGCGAAGGTGGCTATATTTTCAAAAATCGCATTTATGGTCCGATTTGGCTGAAATTCAGAACATGTATTACTACCATGAAAAGAAATATTTCCCTAAAAAAAATTCCGCTAGGTGGAGCTGAGATCGCGGTTATAAATACTAAAAACCGGAATTATGGACCGATTTGGCTGATATTTTACGTGTGTGGTACTTAATTAATTTCCATATGTTTGAAAAAAATTGGAACCGCTAGGTGGCGCGGGAGTCGCTCTATTTAAGAAATTCGAAGGTCCGTTTTCGGTGTCGTTTAATTCATTTTTCAACAAACTTCCCGTTAAGGTAGTATCTTAAAATTTTCATCCACGTTTAATTTTTTACCGCAACGCAATATAAAAAAAAAAATTCCGATAGGTGGCGCACGGGTAGCGATATTTGAAAAATTTCATTTCCAGAAATTTTGTTTTCGATATTGTACCAAGTTCCTGTTGAGCTGGGGTTTTCAAATTTTCACCATCGTTCAGGTTTCGCGGACATTGCATTATAAAATAAAATTAAAGAAAAAACTTTTTTAAAAATAAGTTTTTATTATTGTTTAATAAAATTAACTAAAAAGGAAATTAATTTAGGAAAAAAGCTTTTCTAAGAACAAGCTTAAGGGTATATTACTTGTTGATAAACAGAACTAAAAAGTAAAAAATAAAATTAAAGAAAAAAAACTTTTTTAAAAATAAGCTTTTATTATTGTTTAATAAAATTAACTAAAAAGTAAATTAATTTAGGAAAAAAGCTTTTCTAAGAACAAGCTTAAGGGTATATTACTTGTTGATAAACAGAACTAAAAAGTAAAAAATAAAATTAAAGAAAAAAAATTTTTTTAAAATAAGCTTTTATTATTGTTTAATAAAATTAACTAAAAAGTAAAAAATAAATTCACTGTAAAGAAGTATAACACTTTATAAGTTCATTGTAACCTTTAACGATAGCTAGGCTTCTTCGTCTGCGATAAAATAATTCCATATTGTACGTGATTATATATTTTTAACATTAAAACTTTACACTTAAATTATTAAGCCTTCCAGTCTATATCAAAGTCCCAATATTATTATTAATAAAAGCGTGTTAAATTTTATTTGGTATAATTAGAAACATTTAGGACCTTCTTGTCTATTTGATGGTATAATGAAGGACGTTTAAGACATTTCTTGTTATCAAAATGTAACACGCTTTTATTAATAATAATATTGGGACTTTGATGTAGACTGGAAGACTTAATAATTTAAGTGTAAAGTTTTAATGTTAAAAATATATAATCACGTACAATATGGAATTATTTTATAGCAGACGAAGAAGCCTAACTATCGTTAAAGGTTACAATGAACTTATAAAGTGTTATACTTCTTTACAGTGAATTTATTTTTTACTTTTTAGTTAATTTTATTAAACAATAATAAAAGCTTATTTTTAAAAAAGTGTTTTTTTCTTTAATTTTATTCTTTTGTACATGGAAGTATAAGTGACGTGTCATAATGTCAATGGAGTTTATGTCACTTTTTAAATGCGTATTAATGTCAAATTATTGTGTCAGTGAAATAAATTCTCATTGACATTAATTTTTATTGACCTTAATTCTCATTGACCTTAATTCTCATTGACATTAATTCCATTGACATTAATTCTCATTGACATTATGACACTCCAGCGAAGTATACAGTCATTGTGCTTCGCTAATGATTTTGGAAAATCTACGGTTTCATAAATCATAAAGCGTGGAAGTTGATGACTAATCTATCCAAATCGTGCTACCTTTCGCACCAGGTCAGTCTCAGGTGTCAGAGATGTAGGCAAGTTTTTTAATGCTGATTTTAGTTCAATTTCAGTTTTCCTAATCGGCTGATTTGTCTTTAACCAGTTTAGCGCTTAAATGCCGTTTAAGCACTAACTGGACTTTATAACTAAATGACCCTAAATGTCAGTTGAAATTATTGCACATCATTCGTATTTAGCGTAATCCTCAAATTATTTCCGCTCTCTATTAACTAGCGAACTGTAAAGTTATTCGGTCATCATAGAGGCATTAAATTGCACATTAGAATGTAAAGCGTAATTTAAGATTATGTTTGCTAATTTTCGGTTACGGCAAATGGTAATTTTCGACAATGACAATAGGCCAAGAAGTAATTCCAATGAATGACAGCATTGCATAAACCATAAACCAACACAAATACCGGAAAGTGTTCGTCGCATCTGCAGTGTGCCAATGTGTTTCTGTGTAGTGGTTAATGTCAATGGATGTGGGAATCCAATTTGCTCTCAATACATAAAGTGAATGACTGCCTTTATATGTATTCAGATGAGTGCAAATTGTTCCAAGAATAGCAATATATGCTTGTACTACTTATAAATGTATGTATGTACATTATATAAACATACATATGTGAAGGCATTTAGATTGATATATACATATATAGTATACATATGTAATAGCTGTTCTAAGCGTATTTGCATTTGTTAACTTAACATAAGCTAATTCACTTTAAATATTAGAAAATAAGATTATGTTGAAATGCAAATGAATTAAGTTTTAATATGCTTTTAATTTTGCTAAAACTTATATATTTAATGAGCTTAAAGGCACAACAACAATATATAAATACTTAGCTGTGCATAAAGCAAAGAGTGTATAATTTATAAACGACTGAAGATGACAAAATCAAATCGAAGCAGATTGTTGAGAACAAAAGAAAATATTATGTGTGGATCACTCGGTATTTAACACATATTGTTGCTTGCAAGACGCCTAAATCGAATATTAGCCACGCCCACTTTTTATGTATTGAACATTTCGATAATAATTTTGAGGTAGCAAAGAAAAAAAAAACGTAGCCAAAGACTGTCCAGTCAGCACCACTACACAAAACTCTCCGTAATGTTTTTGGCCATTACATGGTACAACAACAACAAGCTCATGCCCACTAAATACAGGTAATGTAGGAAGGCATTTAAAAAAATAATTTTTTTTATTTTTTTCCCACCGACAATTCGTTTATTTTGCGGCCTATGCATTTTCAAGTATCATCACTATGAATGACCAAACGTCTACTTATAGTAATTTATATAGTACAAATTATTATTGTTTTATTATTTAGTAATTTATTTAATGGCTAAAACGTTTTGATTAAATGGAAAAGAAAAATTTACTTATTTTTTTTTCCTTCGAACAGAGCTATAGAGTAAGGGTCCATTCCGTAGAAGGGCCATTCCGTAGAAAACAACACACCATACATCCATTTGAAAACCAATTTAGTGTTCTTTCACAATGATATTAAGCTCAGACTCAGATAAAATTATAGAAAAATTTTTTATCAAAATAAAAAAAAAATTCTGTTTCTCAAAAAAAAACTCAGCAAATTAGTTAATAATATATTTTTATTACAAATTTTTAAAACAGTACCCTTCTATTACAATCTTTCGATTTAGGTCCTTACCAAAAAACAAATATAAAAATACCACTTGTCAGCATAGTCGTAACAGATTTTAAGGATATGAATGTAAGTATGTACTAGAAAAATATAACCATAAGATCTCCATAAGTTTTTAAAAAAAGAAGACTTACTCGTTAATGGAACCACTCACAACGCATTTATCCCTTTCTGTGCTATGCATGTTAACTCAAACGATATTTATGACCTTTGTTATAATAATCTTTATGAATACATAGATATGTATGTATGTATTTATAATGGCGTATGTAGAAATTTACAAATACACGCAAACTTAGTAAGTATTGTATTCATATTCTGTATGCTTTTGTAACTATTGAATACTCTAATCCGATTTGATCAATCTGTACTTTGATATGCTAGTGGCGTAGAGTAGAATATGATTATTCTAAACATACGTATGTAAAGTATATGAATGTGTGTAGATATGTATGAATATGAAACACAATCTCTATAATATATGTTGTTTTCGTTGTCGTTTTAACTAAAACATACTAGCAAAATTTCCCTTTCTACACTCCGTGTTCAATGGAGTACCAATAATCATATCACGAAATCACCAACTCCACATTTTATTTTACTTTATTTTATTTTATTTTATTTTATTTTATTTTATTTTATTTTATTTTATTTTATTTTATTTTATTTTATTTTATTTTATTTTATTTTATTTTATTTTATTTTATTTTATTTTATTTTATTTTATTTTACTTTATTTTATTTTATTTTACTTTATTTTATTTTATTTTATTTTATTTTATTTTATTTTATTTTATTTTATTTTATTTTATTTTATTTTATTTTATTTTATTTTATTTTATTTTATTTTATTTTATTTTATTTTATTTTATTTTATTTTATTTTATTTTATTTTATTCTATTTTATTTTATTTTATTTTATTTTATTTTATTTTATTTTACTTTATTTTGTTTTATTTTATTTTATTTTATTTTATTTAATTTTACTTTATTTTATTTTATTTTATTTTATTTTATTTTACTTTATTTTATTTTATTTCATTTTATTTTATTTTATTTTATTTTATTTTAATTTATTTTATTTTATTTTGTTTTGTTATATTTTATTTTATTTTATTTTGTTTTATTTTGTTTTATTTTGTTTTATTTTACTTTCATAAGCGCATGTACGCTTGTTTTATCTTTTTACGGTTGGGAATATTTTGGGCTTGCTTCGCCTACATTTTTTGCTCAATTCTAGCATACCTTCTAACATCATTTATTGTTGAGTATATAACATATTTATAAGCATTGGGTTCTCTTGTTTATTGGTAAGCAAACGCATAAGTCATACAAACGTTGACATTGGTTAAACAAATTTGCTTGTGGACACACACCAATGCAACTGTAACTGTATAGGTGAGAAATGCAAATGTTGGTCTCACAAGATTTACGAAAGCCAACACATATGCCATAGCAAAGTACGAGGTGTAGCTGATAAAACAGAAGCCAGCCGGGAATCATGGTCTGACGTATGGGATTATTGGTCTAAACTCTCGAGTTGGATGTTCTGTTTATTCGTTTTTAAGAAAATATTAGTACCTAAACTCCGAGCTTATCACTTATCCCTCGTATCGACGTGCTTATATAAAGACATGTTCGGTGACGTTAAACTAAAAGCATTACAAACTACAGACTTACAAAATGTAAACAGATGTTAGGACAACAGCAAACATGGTTATGGCTGCCAAAGCACGCAAAAAAAGTTATCACAAATATGCAAATCTCAATGCTTAGCAATTCACGCATACAATGTTTACACTTAGACATGTTTCTAAAATACTAAACAATTAAGATTTAGGAAAATGTCTTCCTTCACGATACATTTTGCCTGCTGTACTAATTCCTAATTTTTGTTAAATTAGAATATCAACATGATTTTTTGGCTAGTAGAATTGTTTAAAATTGCCTCGATCTTATTTTTGTTATGTCAAGCCACTGACCATAGAAAATCGAAAAAAAAATAAAAAACTTGAATGAAATTACATATGTAGGTGGTACATTTTGGAGTACTCAAGCTTTAATCAACGTTGCTTTCAGATTTCATTCTTTGCTTTGGAATTAAAAAAAAAAAAAATTATCCATGTAATGAATACAAATTCGTTCGAAAAAGTCACAGAAATGGCCCTAAGTAACTAATACTGAAATTGTCCCGAAAAAGTCCCAAAAAAGTCCAGAAATAATATAAAAAAAAGAAGCAATACGATCCTGGAAATGTCTCGAAAGAGTAAAGAAAACAACTGCTTAATTATCTCAATAAAAAATTAAATTATCCCGAAAGGATCCCGAAATGATCCCAAAAAAGTCCGAAACCAATTTTGGAAAATACTCAAAATGGTTCCACCACTAACCTCAAATTATCCAGAAAAAGTTCTGGAATTTCCTCAACAAATTCCTTATAACAATCTCGAAATGACCTTGAAAAGTTCCGGAATGCCGATTAAAGAAAACAAAGCGTAATGGTCCCGAAAGGAACCTAAATTATCCCGAAAGAGTCTCAAAATCATCCCATAAAAGTCCCAAACCAATTTTGAAAAATACTCAAAATTGTTCTACAACTACCCACAAATTATTCCGAAATTTTTTTGGAATTTTCTGTAAAAATTTCTTATAGCAATCTCGAAATAACCTAGAAAAGTCAAAGACTGCAGAGGAAGAGTAAGGAAAACAATCGCATAGTGGTGCCGAAAAGATCTAAATTATCCCAAAATAGTCCCGAAATGATACCGAAAGTTCCCAATCTATTCTGAAAAAACGCTGATAAATGATCCCGCAATTATCACGAAATTATCCCGAAAAAAACTTTGAATTTTCTCAACAAATTCCCGAAAATGATGTCGAAATGATTCTGAAAAGTTCCGAAATAACCCCAAAAGAGTCAAGAAAAAAATTCACTTATAGTACCAAAAATAATTCCCAAATAGTTCCGAAACCGAATGTCGAAATACCAACACTATTTTAGTCTCGCAGGACTGAGTTAAACTCTCTTAAACCCTCATCGCATGCGTTCCAGTTCCTAGGGTGACATTTCTCAGTTCTTTATGATTCCTTTCTTATTGGTATAAACAAAGGTAGCGCAGCGACGAAATTCATGCGTAAATATTTCTGATTGATTGCACCTTTACACACACGTGGCACACATCAATCGTATTGTCATGGGCAACTTACGCACAAATTTCGAATTTGCTTGGCTCCCTTAGACCACTTGTAATAACAACAAAAGCCATACTTCGCCACTCTTTGACGCTACGTATCTGCTGAAAGGTCCATGTTGTCAATGCTACTTTAATACATCCCAATGGCATCTCGGTCTAAGCTTTCACTGAGAGTATAGCCAGCCGTAGGCCAGCTTGCTCGAAGTCTCTTAATACAACTTGCTGACTTAGTCAATTGTTGTATGTTTGTAATGTAATGTACGTTAATGTCTACAACAACAATCATTTCAGTCACTTAATGCGTTCGCCTCAAAGTGTGCTTGTAGTGCCGATCAAGCATTTTGTGGTTCAATGATTTGCAAAGTCTTTGGTGGGTTGAATAGTTCGTTTAGTAATTCTCACTTTTTAGTATTGTAAAGTGAAATATTTGCTAAGTTTGTACCTTGGTTTGAGAATTGAGATGGAATTTATTGTTAACAAGTTTGTGTTCCTTAGATACGAAGGATTGTTCTTCCCAGGACTCGGATGGGAAAATATTATCAGAATTGTGTCTGTGTTGTTGTTTGTTGTTTCAGTGACAAAAAATATTCCCTAAAATTTTCTAAATCCCTGTAAATCTGTAGACAATTTTTGTGCTTTCTGTAGCTCAATTCGTTTGTTTTGTTTTTGTACCATCAGCAACACTAACCACTTTTGGTTTTTATATAAAGTACTCGTAAGAGGATACAGACCAAAAGCAAACATACAAATACATATGTATGTATGTATATGGGCAGTTTTATATACTTAAAAAAATTACTTATAAATAGACATTTGTCTATGCCAAAAACAATTTTTTTTTTTTCATTTTGCGCTTCACCAAATATACGCTGAGCACTCTGGAACCGTCGAGCTGAAGACTTTTTTTTTTGCTAATGTTTTGTGAGAAATTTAGAGCCCACCGCTATACTAAGTTAAACTTGGTGTTTTAGAAAAATTAAATAAATCCTTAAAATCTAAACTGGCAACGATAGTCCTCGAAAGATTAAATACCTATCCATTGAAATCTACAACTTTTGCGGTATTGTTCCAGCCACTATAAAAAATTATATCAATTTAATTTAAAAGACATTTTTTTTCTCAGTCTAATAGATATAGATATATCTCTGTTTTTCCAACAACAATATATTCATTATTGCAATTAACTTGCATTAGTCGTGCAGCAGCAGCATTAGCGACAATGTAAGTGACAGTAAAACTGAGCTCGATGTCATTATTCTCTGCAAAATATCTCTTACTATCGTGGGTTTTTTTGTTGTTGTTGTATTGTAAGCTTAAATGCATACACTTTTGATTCGGGGGTGGTCAATGTTACAGCATATAAGCAAATAGGGGCATACTAAAATTGTACAGTGATGTGAAAAATTTAGGCAGCAGAAATGTGTGCACTGTTTAAAAATGTTTTTGTTGCACTGGTTATAGAAATAGTTTTACTGGAGTGAATACGGAAGGCTCAACCAGACTGCGTCAGGTTTGTCTGGTACTAGGACTATTGCTGGTGGATATTAATGGTGGTCGAAAATATCGATAAATCAGTAGATAATCGATTGTTTTTATTTGAAAATAAATCAATTAGAAATGAAGTTTAATGCAAAGGAAAATTCGTTTTTCTTGTTCAAATATCGATTATTTTATATGAAAAATTCCAAAATCGAAATAGTCGTTGAATATCAAAATAAACGAAAAGAAATCTGCCGTTGCTAAAACTTCCCAAAGTTTTTCGTTCAACTTTGAAGATAAATAATAACCTTAACAAGTAAATAAGTGGCAACACTGACTATAATCAAAAGGGGTATATATCGATTAAAACTACATATGTAATTCTAAAAATTTTATTTTATAAAATTCAACGATTATAATCGATAATTATCGGCTAAAACTAGGTGAGCTATAAAACTATTCTAATATTCTAAAAATTCGGCTCAAAAATTTTTCGATTTTCATGCAATTTTTTTTCAAATTTTTATTGACTTTCCTGCACTTTGTGTTAACTTAAAAACTACTCTGTATGTAGTTCCGGCTCTAGAACTCTCTATATTTGAAATAAATATAACTAGATACAAGTACTGCTACTTCTTATTTCGTCGCAAAGATATCCAATGCAATTTCACTGCTATTTTTATGAACACAACTGTTGATTTGTGCACAAAACTGTATATATCCAAGGCTGTCTGTACATATACATATATACGCACTAGCATCTTTCCCCTTCTTACTTCATATCATTCATCCTTTTCTAGCAACCCGCATCATTCACTTTGTCCTTTTTATTTATCTTCGCTACGACCACACTCACCTAATTATCGGCACTCTCGCTCGAGAGGTCATTGAAAGTGGAATTAATTTATTTTAAATGCATTTTCCCACTTAATTTCTATTTTCTCCACTTTAAATGGAACTGAGTGCTGTGTTGTATGAAATTATCGTTAAAAAATTTCCTTTAGTTGAGTAAACGTATTTGAATTTAATTAGAAATTGCATTAACACGCTGAAGGCTAATTCTTATTTATTTTATTTTGTTGTGTTAGCTTATTTATAACGCAATTCTCTAGAATGAAAAAAAATGTATTAAACAAAAAAAACAATTAAAATAGTTTGCTCTGTTGCGCATTAGATACGCATAAATCAAGAGAGATTGAAAATGAAAACTGAAGGATGAAAACAAAATTAAAATTTTCTGGTTAACCCTCCAATCACTCTTGATTTATGCGTATCTAATAGGGCTGTGCGATTAATTGATTAATCAAAAATTTGATTAACCTTAATTTCGATTGCTCAATTAATCGATTAATTTTGATTTTTGATTAATCAGAAAGGGTGTTTACTCGATTAATCAAGATTTTGTTTAGTCAAAAAAAAAAATTTATTGATTAATCGCCTTTTTGATTAATCTTTTTTTGAATAAAATGAGTAAATTAATCAGTTTTTGATTATCAATTTTTGAAAATACCAAAGTAAAGCTCGTTTTGATTACTCAAAATATTGATTAATCAAGTAATTGATTAACTGAAAATTTGATTAATCAACTTACTCGATTAATCGAATAAAGGCACAACCTTAGTTTCCATGACTAAGTTCGTGACTTTTTGGGAATCAATGCGGGATTTTTGTGATATTTTCGGAATCATTTAGAATTATTTCAGGGTTTATCCAGGACTTTTGGGAGGCTTTTTTTGTGATCATTTCAGGATAATTTTTTGTCGACTTTATGAGTCAGCGTCTTGCATAAAATTCCTCTGAGCCAGTTCGACGAGATTTCACGCCATTTTGGTTTTACATATTCTGACCATTGGCTCTCCGAATACTAGGATATCCCGCTGTGCCTATCAACCATTGATAGTAATATTCCTCATGCCTCCTGGCATAAAAACGCTCTCTTTCAAACTGGAACCAGCATCATTAACCAATGCATCAGCAAAACAAACACCGATAGCAGATTTTTTTTCGTAAGCACTTAGCGAGTTATGTATAAAATAACAAACTTAATAATTTTTTTTTTTAATTTCAATTTTTTTACAAAATCAAATGTTCGCCTCAGCAAAACAAACAGCGATAGCAGATTTTTTTTCGTAAGCACTTAGCGAGCTATGTATAAAATAACAAACTTAATAATTTTTTTTTTTTTTAATTTCAAATTCTTTTATAAAATCAAATGTTCGCCTGCCCCTTATAAAATTTTGAGTGCTTATAATTTTTTTTTGCTTGCTTAGTTTTTTTGTTGCTTTCAGTTCAAAAAATATTTCTTAAGCAAGCAGCAACAATTTTAGCTAGCATCAGAAGGACACATAAATAACTTTCAATATTAACCACAAAAACTTTTGCACAGTTTAATCGTACATACTACATAGTATTTCTAACTCTTTTTTGAGCAATCGATAAATTTAATTGGCTACAAACTTCGTCCGTATATAAGGCAATGAGTGAAATTCAAACTTTGTTACAATATATCAGTGTTATAATAACAAAGCACATGTATGTATGTACGTACGTCACAAGCGAGCTGAAGTTCAATAAGTTTACATGCGTACACACATATACACACATACACACACACACACACATACAAACATGCATACATTTACGCCTGTGGTGTTTGAATTTCATCTAACGACTTGCTTTAGTCATCACCGCCAGTTAGCTGACTAGGCCGTTCGAGTTTGTCACTAAGTTGAGCTGTCATGTTGGCTTTGCTTGAACCCAATGTTGATGTTGGCAACGGCAATGTAACATACGTATTTACTTGCATGTACTCGTATATGTATGTATGTGTTCGGGCAAACTAACTTTGTATGTCGTCAAATGACAAGAGCGAGTTGGGTGTTTAGCTGAATTGTTGATTAGCCCTCTTCTTATGCTCAATTACGTGTTTGTTTGCAAGTGTGTATGTATGTACATATTGGCTTTGGAAAATATAGCTGATGCATACTTAATTGACAATTACTGCAACTTAAAGTTGAAAAATGTTAACTTTTCACAGTTCACAAGTTTCAATCTAGCTTTCCAATGAACTCATGCGAACTAAGGTTGTGAATAAAATATCGATTTTTACTTGAATTTTTGTATTCGAAAATCGATATTTGTAATTCGTTATTGTGCGATGCTTGAAAAAATGTTTAAAACTATGTACACACAGCTGATATTACAGAAGCCCTCATCAGAGAAAAAATTGCTACATAAAAATGCAACTATTTTAGGCTGTCAAAATTTTTTATAAATTTTCGTAAAAATTCAAACTAAATACATTCCTTTCGGGATTATTTAGAAATTATATTCGGAAACATTTTATCAGAATTTCGGGATATTTTTTCCATTATGCATACTCTTTGTTTAAGCGACTTAAGCAATTTCTTTCATTTATTTCATTTGCAACCCTTTTTATAATTCTCAGCCAGCTTATGAAATTTTCTGAAGATATTTTTTTTTTTGGCTGCCTAACCCAACTGGGGTTTTTCCAAACGAAAATGATCTTCTCCTATTAAATGAAAATAATAAAAATCTCAAATAAGAATTAATTAAAAAAAATTAAAAAAAAACTTCTCGCTGCCTGGAAACCTTTCAGTACTTTTCGAGAGTAGCTCGCGACTGCTCATTTTAGCATTAATTCGGGATTGTTTGCTGCAAAATCTCGGAGCTCCCCCTGAGGATCATTGCAAAATAGTTGTCAAAACTTTCTTGGGATAATCTCAGGATCATTTCTTGACTTTCTCGAAGCAATTTTTGGTCTTTCAGAAACCCAGCTGTGGGACCGCACTCTATCCCAACTCTTGTTGTTGTTGTTGTTATTGTAGCGATTTGAACGACCTGCCTAGTCTTCACTTACCTTTCCTACGATTGCAATGAGCCTTTTAAAATGGAAGTGCTTGAAACGTGACGGCTTCAAAAATGGTGCACCAAAGCGAAATTGGTGTTAGAGAAGCAGGCTCAGTTGAGCAGATCAAAAGATGGTTAGTGTCATGGGGAGTCATGCCGTATGCCTGGCAGATATGCAGCATCCCGACTCTTCTTTTCTTTTGAGTTCGAGTAAGAAAGAGTTAGGCTTCGGGGGCCGACTCTGATATATTTGGTTTTATTATACGGCGGCCTCGATAGGAGTCTGCCTAAATTTGTAAAACTCTGTAGAAGTTGTCTATTTTGCTAGAGGGCTGCCACGAAAGAACAGTTTCTAAATATGAAAAAGAATATAGCAAAAGTTCGGAGGAGTACTCTCTTTATAGTTGAGGACCTGGCAAAACTGTTTGATGGTATCGTAAAAGAAAAGGCTAGTATCACGGCTCTATAAGAAATTCCATGAACAGGACAAGGCAGGAAGACAATCAGACCTTTTGACGGCTGTATTTGAATGCTAACCAAAATCAGCGCGTACCCAATCTGTATCCAGTTTAGGAGAGTCCATTTCAAGACAAATTTCGCTTAACTTTCCAAGGAATACCTTTTCCAGAAAAACAGCAGTGATATGCCAAGTGACGATATTTCTTAAGCGACTTGAATATATAACAAAAGTCTCCATTTGCACTGAAACTTTTTTTTCCTCTTTTATGTTATGTACGCTCCAACTTTTTAATACAATTTAATTAATTTCACAACAACATATTTATTACTTTCACTGCAGTTTCCTACCTTCATATCTCAGCGCTTGAGTGTTTGTGAAATTCATAAAAAAAAATCACTGAAAATCAAATGGCAATAAAATAATCAGACACGCACACACGCAGCCTGCCGCCAACATGCATGAGTTCCTTCACGAATAATAATATTTCACACACAGCATCTAACATTCATACATACATACATACATATATATGAGTTGAAACAGTTACATTTTTGCCTGTGTATAAATTCAGTTTCAAGTTAAGATAAATTTGTGCTGTCAGTAAAAGTTGACCCAAATCGCAATGGCATTTGTCTTTGACTTCCACTTTCGACATCTTGACGTTGATGATTGTATGTGTGATAAGTATGTATACTCAGCTGAGCAGGGCTCACAGATATACATATATAGAACTCCCTATAGAAAACTGCTCTGGAAGAAAAAAATATATTGATAAAGCAGTGTCTCTTAGAGCTTATAGAGGAGAAGTACTTAAAAATCCGATCACAATTTATCTTTGATTAAAAAAAAAAACTAATTTGTGTCACCCTGTGTTAATTTTTCTGTAAAATTTCAATGTTTCGATTTTCAAAAATTATAAATTTTTAAAAAAAAAGCAACATTTCTATAAAAACTATAAGATCAACACACCAATTTTAGTTTTTATTCTAGTTTTACTAAAAAGAAAACACCCTGTGATCCCTTTTTCTCTAAAATTTCTATTTTTCGATTTTCCAAAATGATACATTTTCAGAAAAAAGCCAACATTACTATAGAAACTATTAGAATAGCACACCCACTTTAGTTTTTATTATAGATTTACTGAAAATAGAACACCCTGTGTTTGAACAAAAAAACAACTTATTTAAATTAGATAAAGTCCGTGACTTAGGTCAATGGCAATGGTGACACAGGTTAAAACCTTTACAACCATGTAGTGCTCGTTAAAATCAAAGCCCAAATAAGAAATTGAGATGAAAAGCAAAAGTCGCAGTTTTTACAGGGTGGTAAAATAAAATTTAAATTTTTTAAAACATAATTATTTTTCCTCTAGCTCTCTTTTTATAAAGACAATTTTAAAAATATAAACCAGATGCCTTTTATCATATTACAATAAAACTCGGCAATAAAGTGTTATTGTAAAAATTATCACAAAAAAAAAATTAAGAAGAAAACAAAATTTTGAGAAAAGGCGTGGCACTTTCTTCATTAGGAATATTGAAAAATTTTTGGGATCAGTTCACAACTTCAGATAAGCGTTTTCGAGACAAATTCCAAATTTTTAATAAAAAAAAAGAAGTTTAGTACATTTTTTATTATACACAAGTCGCTAAGTGCTTCCAAAAAAACGCCGAATAACTCTAAACGTGTTTACAATCGCTCACAGCTAATTATATAATGTGCGGTTAAATCTATATTCAGACTATCTTACTTGTTTTACTCTTTTTTCATTTTCAATTTTTTATTTTTTGAAATACTTTTAGCATACACTTTATCAATTTTTTTACATACAAGTACATATATCTACATATGTATGTATGTGTTTTTCATTCGTGCATTCTACATACACATTTAACTTGACAGTGGTGCCTTTTTGCTCCCAAACCCTTGCCCTCCTTTTTCGCATTTCCTGCACTTCTTTATGCTTTACCATTTTGCTATCTACAAACAATTTCTTTGAAATTTTATTGCATCTTCCGCTACTCGCTTTGCATTTGCATCCTTCCGCATGCGCTTCCCTCCTTTAAGCTGTGCGCTGTTGGCTTCGTTGTTTGTTAAGTGATTGCGTTGCGTAGAATCAGGCGCTGCAAATCGTTGTCCTGGGAACTCGCAAGTACTAGCAGCGCTTGTCTATTGGGGTTATTTCTTTGCATAGCACTTTTTTTCTAGTTTTTTTGTTATTCCTGCTTATTATATTAAGTTGTTGTTAGGTATGTTGTTGTGGCAAATGGAATTATATGTCCTCGTGGCGAAAACGTTAATGTTGAACTTTTTTTTTTGCGAGTTCTGTTTTGCGTTGTGTGATAGACTTGCAGATGTACGTAAATATGTTTTTAATTGTGGTGGAATATTTTTCTTTAGTTTTTGAATTCGTCTTAATCAAACTTGGTCTATTTAGTTGGAATTCATTCTTAATGCATAGCAGTTTCAACTACATTAGGGAGGGTTCTATTTTAAATTTTAAGGTTTCAGTTTTTTATGATATTCCTTACTATAGTTCGATATTCTAAAAATGTTGTCTGCAAAGCTCGTCCTCTATGTCCTCCTCCACTTGAATTTAAGACTTTCGTGAACCAATTCGTGAGATGGGGAATATAATAATTTTATTTTATTTTATTTTACTACGCAGAATGGTGTACTACGCAAAAGGACTTGGCATAATGTAGCTCAGGCTTGTTTTTCAGATTAAATTTAAAATTTTGCACGTACGAGGTTTTGCACCAACAACGGTGGTATCTAAAATGAAAGCAAGCATAATTACTTATCCAATATAATATTTGAATTTATTTCACACATAAAATGGGGATTTCATGTTGGGCATTCTGATTTTGGGGATTTTTCCTTTGGGTATTTTAATTTTGGGGATTTTGATTTGGGGATAATGTGGTAGATATTATTTTATTTTATTTTATTTTATTTTACTTTATTTTATTTTATTTTATTTTATTTTATTTTATTTTATTTTATTTTATTTTATTTTATTTTATTTTATTTTATTTTATTTTATTTTATTTTATTTTATTTTATTTTATTTTATTTTATTTTATTTTATTTTATTTTATTTTATTTTATTTTATTTTATTTTATTTTATTTTAACTGGACGTATGATGTTCGGTGTCATCCTAATTTGAATGTTCTTGTTTTAATATACATATGTACATACATACATATAAATTTCGTGTATGCTTAAAACCTCATGTTGGCGTAAATGTAATAAGAATTGCCTTCATTTTTATGAATAACTATTCACACACACATAAATACATTTTTATTCCACTTGTATGTTAAATGTCAATACTTTATCAAAAAATGCCAAATATACTCCTACAACATATTCGAATGCACTTAGAGTACATAAAATATGCAGAAATAAAAAAGAAGCAAAAAAAAAATTTTAAAAAAAGTGTAGGAAAAAGTTGCAAAAGCTTTCGCAAAACGTCAGAAAGCAAATTCTTTCATGTGCATGCAGTATACTCGTACATACATACATATCTCAGCAACACGCACACAATCCGAGCCAACTTTCAATCAGATATAAATAAATATGTTTGCTTATGCGTGTATGTATGTATTTATTTAAAATACCAAGAGAAATGCGCACGCCTTTCACTTCGCCTCAATGACTTACGCACTGCGCTATTTTAAGACAACGCAAAGAGTCTGTCATTTGAAATGAAACGAAAGCAAGCGTAAGAGATATTCAAAATAACTCAATGCCATGTCACGTGCAGGGCAGAGGGCGCATAATGTAGAGACCTGAGTAAAGACCGACTTATATGGAACTTTAATCTACGACTTTTACTTTTTCAGATGAGTTAAATGTAGGCCATAAGTCGAGGCTTGATATACAGAATGCAAGCGTGGAAAAATGTTGAACAACTCATCACGTATGGTGGGCATGTTTGTCAAACTTAATGTGAAGCTTTTAAAGTTCTATGTGCGTTTCATGCTTTAAGCTAAAAAAGCTGTCAACACCAACCCACTTTCTGTGAGAACTTTTTTTTATAATTTTATAAGATCTCAACTTTTAAAATAAATTGCATTTTGGCGCGATATACATACGTTCAAGTTGGAAAGGGTGAAGTTACAAATTTCATTGACTTTGTCTTTGTTGCTTTTACCACTGCGCAATACATAATTAAAAAAGTAGTAAGGAAGTCTATGTTTGACTGAAACCGAGCACTATAATCCTAGGAATAATCCATTATGGCATGCTACGTCACTTCTCTCTATCTTAATAATTTGCATTTTGTCCATTACATACCCAGCAGCACATTTGCAAAACTTATTTAGTTTTACATAACTAGCTAGCTAATGGGGACATAACTACAACGTACTTTCAACCAAAACGTTACTATAACATATGTCACAACGTTACAGTGACGTAACGGTTACTTAAAAGTACTGTTACCTTGAAGTCGCAATCAAGTAACATACCCTTTTTCGGGATACATTGTTCCAGGGACGTAATGGTTACTTAAAAGTAACAGTTACTTTAAAGTTGCCATATTGGCTATATTGTTCCACCAACGTAATGGTCACTTAAAAGTAGCTGTTACTTTAAAGTCGCCATTAAGTAACAACAGGGCAATAACACTTCAGCGACGTAATGGTTACTCAAAAGTAGCTGTTATTTTAAAGTTTCGAGAAAGTAACATATACCTTCTTCGGCCTATATAGTTCCAGGGACGTAATGATTACTTTCAAGTTTTTAAAACTTTAAAGTTGGCTTACAAGCAAATACGACAACATTTCGAAATGAAACGAAAAACGACTTTGGAAAACAGAAACTCTGCTGATGAGAAAGTTTCAAACAAGAAGGGATTTTAAATTACTATTATAAAGCTTCACTACCGCCTATCTCCCGATCTTGTGTTATACGAGTAATATAATTAATTTCACATTTAATCGATTAAGATTATTTGTTCGATTAATACGAATTGCTTTATCGATACGCGTTAACATTACTCAATTGCTTTTCAATAAACTTGTCATCTCTATTTACGCTCAAAGTGATTCTTAGTTATACATGCAACTGACTCTGGTCCACTTCGTTGCTTTTTGCAATTCTCGTTAGTAATTGAAATGATCCGATTACATTGAGTGCGCTAACGGAAATTATGTTAACTTCTTCTATTACGTTTGTTTTTACTTTTTTCTCCTTTTTTCATATTTCAAATTAATTTTTCCTTCATTCAGTTATTATTTACGAATATCAGTAGATAAAACGGATAAAATAAAATGATAGAAATTAAATACTGCAAATGATAGTTGTATATTTCATAAAATCTCTCTACTGACAGTTTCAATGCTGAGAATCTCATTATAAAAAGAAAAACATTGCGAGCAGTAAAGCTGAATCTTAGTTTTATCTTGCATTGACCCAGGTTGCTCGAGTTGGTCATGAATGAATTTCAACGTATGTTTTAATTGCGGTTTACAAAGAATTTTTCTGCAATTCACGTGAAATGTAGTCAACAGAAAGAGTAATAAATAAGGTATAATATGCGATTTTTTCAAATATCCATAATATAAATGTACAGTGTACACATATGTTTTAATTGGTAACATATCCATAGAAAGAAAGAAATTCCTACTAACAGTGATTTAGATTTAATTGGCATATTTTAATGACTTCTATAGAGATGGCGTGGTTTTTTCGAGACACAGTGGATTGCTTGACATATGTAAGTAAGAAACTATAAATCATTGCATGATGTTTGGGGAAATGGAGGGGGGGTTTATGATGTAAAGCAATACGATACCTTCAAAGGTATGTGTTTGAAAAAAAAAAAGATCTTTTCCTGTCCACTTCATCGAAATTTCAATGGTAATGGTATGGTAATGGTATGGTAATGGTATGGTAATGGTATGGTAATGGTATGGTAATGGTATGGTAATGGTATGGTAATGGTATGGTAATGGTATGGTAATGGTATGGTAATGGTATGGTAATGGTATGGTAATGGTATGGTAATGGTATGGTAATGGTATGGTAATGGTATGGTAATGGTATGGTAATGGTATGGTAATGGTATGGTAATGGTATGGTAATGGTATGGTAATGGTATGGTAATGGTATGGTAATGGTATGGTAATGGTATGGTAATGGTATGGTAATGGTATGGTAATGGTATGGTAATGGTATGGTAATGGTATGGTAATGGTATGGTAATGGTATGGTAATGGTATGGTAATGGTATGGTAATGGTATGGTAATGGTATGGTAATGGTATGGTAATGGTATGGTAATGGTATGGTAATGGTATGGTAATGGTATGGTAATGGTATGGTAATGGTATGGTAATGGTATGACACATCGTTCTCCTCTCGTGAATCTTCCACCCACTTACGTAGGTCAGAAGATACACCCAAAGGGCACTTCCTTTGATTTTTTTTATATCTGAACTCCTACCTGAATTTATAAACAAGTGGACATATCAAGGTGCTTTAATATTCCTGATCCGGGTAATTGCCATACTCACCAGAGTCCGTAATTTAGTACTGTAAATTTGTAAAAAGTTTATAAAACCTAGTCTTCAAAACAAAAGCTACATGCGATTCCAAAAAGCAACCTACCGAGCGGCTTTTACAAAATCAACAAAACAAGCAAATCAGCAAAGCAACAATCGAGTTGAAAACCCATAAATTATGATACTAGATGTTGTTTGTGGGGGAGAATATCTGTCAAGCTGGGGCAGTAACAAGAAAAGAGAAATATTTATGAATGTTTGCGCACAAACCACCTGTCGGTTACTTTTTATAACTGTCATCATAAATAAAATAAAATAAATATGGCGATTGGGTAACTAAACACGACTCTGTAGAGCACGCAGCTAATGTTTATCACAAATTTATATACATATGTATGTATGTGTATTAGGGTGGGGATGTAAAACAAGATATGCCATTTCTTGTATGAAATAAGAAATTTTTTTTCTTTCGCTGACAGATGAGTTGTGTAGTCATACCGTAGTTGAATTTGCTAGAGATCAACTCGAAATGAATCCAATTCTCAGATATCTATTGCGTACTTGAAGAGAGTTAGATGGAATATAATTTTAGACAAGTTTCAAACTAGAGTGTCTTTATATTAAATTATTTCACAATGGACTTTATAACAGACTTTTCTCGATTTTATTTCTTGAAACCAAAAAGAGAGGAGAGCTCCAAACATGCATCTCACCGAAAATTAAATACTAAAATATAATTAAGAAATTTTTTATTTTAGTTTCTTTTTTTACAATTTATAAATATTAGAAAATCAAAAAACAAAAAGTGCCCCAAAAAAAACTAAAAAGCTCAAAGAATTAAAAAAAAAATTATGTTTCAACAAAGAAACAAAGTCAAATCTAACTTAGACACTGTATGTATGTATGTATGCATTATTAACTAAACATATATATATATATGTATATAAAGAGAATCAAGAACAGCACATTTTTACATATGACGCGTATTGCCAAAACCGCCATGTCCCGACTGTGAAGCGCCTTTGTTGTAACCCATTTGCAAGTTAAGATGACCTTCATGAGCGCGCAATTGTTCTTCAGTAAATTCACGTTCATTTTTGTCAGCCATTTTGGGGCCCAATGAGGGGCCAGTAAATTCTGGATGTTTTTGTGTCTGTAAAGTATAAAAAGAAGAACAAGCATTAGATATTATCATATATTAAATACTATCCAATTCTACTTGCTAATTGCCAATTTCAACTTACGATACGTCCAAGCGCATACAACGACAATGTCACTTGTGGAATATTACGGCGTTCGAATAGATCAGCAGTTTGGAATATTTCTTCCTCAGGTACACCGTATTTCTTGACAGCCGCTTGGAAACGTTGAATATTTTCCATCAATTGAAAGTTTGTACCACGTTCTTGTATCTTTTTCACAGAGCCTGGTGCCAATTTGTTGATAAGTTTGCAAAGCACAATGCCATCCTTGAGTATATCTTCATATTGGCCAGCGGGTACTTTCTCACCCAAAACGGCGAATATCCATGTGAGGACTTCAAGTTCTTGTTCCTTGTTGCGGGGCTGTAATGAGGAGGAAGATGAAATGATTTATTATTTTGGAAGAATTTTTTGGTTGTCACATATCTAGTTGGTGCTTAAAGTTTAGATGAGAAAGTGACAATTAAAATTTTTGTTTCTTGAACTTCTTTGAATGTTTTTTTTATAAAAATTTTGTAAAAGCCTCAAGGCCTCTTAAAAAAATTTAAATACAATAATAAAAGTTGTTTTGTACTTCTAATTTTATTTGTCTATATTTCGCACTCAATCTGAGAGAAAATTGAAAATGTTTTACAAAAATTTTTTTTGTGTATTTTCCAACACCACCTTAATACTTTTATCTCTCACCCTAGCAACATAATCGCATCGATTTTACTTTCGCTGAATAATAAAACTTTCATTTTATAACAATTTCCCTTTAAATGCTAATCTACACCTTATAATAGCAAATTAATAGAATTTGTTGTATAACAACAAAAAAATCAAAATGATAAAAAAAAAAATTTTTGTCAAAGCTCTAGCCAATGCAATATAAGCAAACTCAATAGGAGAACAAGTATCTATTGTTTTTATTTTTTTGTGATGTTCAGTTTTTCAGCTGAACTATTGAATACTCAACACTTTTCCCATAACAAATGTTGTTGTTAATTTTTGTTGTCATTACGATAGCTAATATTTATTGCAATTAATTAAAATTTGAAATGTAAATACTAAAGGACAATGCTTCTTTCTATTTACTACATAATATATATGTATGTATGTATGTATGTATGTGCCTCAATACAAAACAACAATGTGTTGGTAGCGGCAAAAGCATAATTTTAAATAATGAGTCCAACAACAATAATATTTCAAGAATTTTTTTTGCAAAAAAATAAATAATATTAATTGAAAGTAAAATAAAGCCTATTTGATCAGCGTAAAATAGACGGTAGCATAAATAAAACTTGAGTTGCTGGCTGGCAGCATGAAACATGTAAATTAAAAAAAAAAAAACGAATTGCTAACGAATAATTTTAGCTTCATAAAAATGTATAAAAAGGGAGTTTGAGCTGATTTATTGGTTAAATAGCTCAAAATATTACTCGTCCCTTCTTAGAAACGATAAAAAAGGAATCTTAAAAAATTGCAACAATCCAAAAAAAAATAATAATTTTAAAATTTCAAAAATTTCCAATAAAAGCACTAATAAATTAGTAAAAATATGGCAAGGCAGCTTGGACTGTTAACAAAAACCTCAGCTACAAAATTGCCTGCATAACTCAAAATCCCATTTGACCAAAACAGGAATACAATAAAGCTCCCACGCTATAACTAAAGTTTTTAGAGCGCAAACTTTAAGCTCTCCAGGACCATTTTTTTTTCTTCAATCGTGCACGGTCTAATTTATCTATATTGAAACATTTATCATTTACTCGCATATAACAAAAACAATTTTGATGCTACGTTATATATATGGGAATTTCCATGGCAGAGATTGATGAAATCGAAAAAACCAACATTTTATTTTTAAGTTGGTAATATGGCTAAGTTGTTGTAAATATATTAAATCATGATGAATAAATGCCAGAATGACATTCGCATAAGCCTAACTTAAATATTCTTAAACTATTTAGGACAACCAAAAAAAAAATTTTTTTGTTCTTAAATACCTTGTTAAGAAACCTCTTTATATTTGTTATGCTGTGCGCCTTTTTTTGTAACGTAAGTGACGAAAATAAGCATTTTATTGCATAAAATATATAGTTTTCTGCCAATCAATTTAAAATCTTCGATTCTCTATCTACAAGGTAATTACATAAACTATGTAAAGTAAATTTGTTTTTAAAATAGTATACAATCTAAAAAAAACCGGTGCGCTTTTGTAACGTCAGTGACGAACGCTTACGTTCTTACCCACCTTTTCAAACAAACTTTTTATTTTTTTATTAAAACGTAAAGATCCTCTGTATATATATCGAATGTCTATGTATAAATAGTCCACACAATAGACTCGAACAATATTTGGTGGTTAATGCAACACATTTCTTGTAATACATTTAGTACTTGGCGTATGAGCAAAACCAGCTAAAAAAAAGTGTAAACTGAGCAAAGGACACCTGAAGATAAACCCTTTCACGATTTTCTGCAATAAATCAATTGACCTGTTTGTTATCACGTCCATAAAAGAAAACCTAGTCGGCTTTTTTTCTGTTACTTCGGAAGTAACGTCAGTGACGAGTTTTACGTAACGTCAGTGACGGTACATAATTAACTATGCATGCTACATCTTTATAAAAGTCCTAATAACAATGATTTTTATAAAGACTTCATTCTATTTCTAATAATCTCCCAAACATTGGAATTTAATTCTGTCAAGGGGTTTCGCAGAAATTTGAATAAATCACCGGTGCCCAAACCCCATAGTCTTAAAATTGTAACGTCAGTGACGACGGAATTTTAGTCCGTATTTAGTATGTTTTTAGAATTTAAATAAAAAGTTTAGGCATAACAGCTTTGAGTAGCTAAACTCCAAGTAATAAACCATTTTTCGTGTACTAAAACGTGCAAATGGTAATGCAATTTAAGTTTGAATCATACAATTTTACTTGCGATGTAACGTAAGTGACGGTGGAATTTCCCATATCTATATGTACATAAGTACCTAATTGAAATATATCACATATACATATATATCTATATTTATTTGCAGCCTAATTAAAATTTATGCAATTTCAGTAATAAATATTCTCTCAATTTTCATTTGCATTTGACACGTAAACCTATTAACATACAAGCAAAAACAACAAATATTACTTGTATGGTGTAGATATTGAAAATACAAGCTATCTTAGACGAGTACGCATTTTCGAAATAAATTTTTCATAATTGGCAACCCCTTAGTTGTATGAACGGACATTTTTTTATATAAAAAATAAAACGCTTCGGTGTTATCTACGAATGTACAGAACGTGCGCATTATTTCCGTGGGTGTTTTTGCATTTCATCATTGGTTAGCTACAACAACGACAATGTTGTTGTTGTTATTATTATCGCTTCTATTGCAACTGCTATCCCTCTTTTACACATGTGCCGACTATTGAAAGTTGAATTCTCCACTCCCGCAGTTCTCTATGTAGTACTATGTACATAAACAAACTCTTTTGAAAACAGGTATTTATATTATATTTATGCATATTGTTTTCGCAAATTAAACTCAGCTATGACAAAGTAAAATATTTCGTTACAAAAATATTTTATTACAAAAATATTTTGTTATAAAAATATTTAAAATTTTCTATGTTACAAATATTGTTTTATTTGAAATTGGGATTCATGAATTGGAAAAAAGATACCTGAAGTTAATGCCTATAGGGCAATTTAAGAAATATTTAAAACTGAATTTAGCCAGCAAGAATAATATAAGCGAAGCCCAGAACAATGCAAATCAGGAACAGATTCGATGAAAAATTTAATTATATATATATATATATATATGGCGCAATATACAACATTTCTCTTCCAATTTGTGGTGTGCCGCTTTGAATTTTTTCCTACAAATTGGCGGGACCTACGGTTTTTCGCCGACTCCGAACGGCATCTACAAAGCATATGAATTTTTGCTGAGAAGCCTTTCATGGCAGAAATATACTCGGAGAGTTTGCCAAACCACTGCCGAGGGGCGACCCCGTTTTGAAAAAAAGTTTTCAAACCACTTTTTGATGTAACGTGTACCAGGGCTCGAACCGGGACCTTCGGTGTGGTATGCCGGCAACACTACCTCCACACCACGGTGGCCGCCATTAATTTAATTAAAGAATTAAATAATAATTAACTTTTTTTGGAAACAAAAATTTTTCGAAACAAGATATGAATATTTGTTCCAGAGTTGCTCTGTTAAATAAATACTCTTCATATAAGGCTCATAATTATCATCACACCGGAGTCATAAAAGATTCCTTTATGATCGTATTTCTGCGCTTCAAATTTTTCACATATTTAGGACTCATATCGGGTTACTAAATTTTAAAAACTCCGGGAATGTTTGTAGGGATGTGAAACCAATTAAAAGTAATAATATTTGTAGTGAAATGGGCAGATTTTAAGTAGCAACACCATTACTGCAATTGTCGTTGTTTTTAGTAAGTTTCCAAAACTTGAAAGTGACAAATGAAGTCAGCTGCGATAAAAGTTCCCTTAAAGTCACAGTTACCACGCTACTACATCACCGCTACGTAGCCAAAACTTTAATGGAACGTTGCTGGATAACTAAACGAGCTTCGCTACAACGTTCCTGCTACGTGCCCGTGATAAGTAGCGCTACACCCTTAAGCCGTAATGATAGTCGCAGTTAAGTTTTAGCGGCTAATTGTGCTAATGGAAATATAGCTGACTTTTCACAGGTTGGAATAATAAAGTTGTAAGAGATATTTTTTGAGAATATTAGGGGTCAAATTCAATACCTAACAAAAATTTGAGAGAGTTGCATCATCACATCAACGAAAAGGCTGCGGTATAACCACACACTTTAAATGGTTTAATTTGCTAAATTTTTTCTTAATCAAAAATCACATTCTGAATAATTTATTTAATAATTTGAACCTCTATTTAGGACACAAAAACAACAAATACTTTTTATACCTTTCATGAACATGAAATGGTATTATAACTTTGGTCCGATGTTTGTAAGTATGAGAAGAAGAAGAGATAGACCCACTATTAAGTATACCGAAATGATCAGGGCGATGAGGCGAGTTGATTTAGCCATGTCCGTCTGTCCGTCCGTCCGTCCGTCCGTCCGTCCGTCTGTTTGAACGCAAACTAGTCCTTCAGTTTTAGAGATATCTCGATGAAATTTTGCAAGCAGTCGCCATTTTGCATAGGATTAATCATTTGTCGGAACCAGCAAGATCGGACCGATACATGTCATAGCTCCCATACAATCGATTGTTCCGATAAATGGGTTTTGGCCTATAACTTTTGCAATTCAAAAGCTAGGAACGTAAAATTTTGCATGTTTAGTACATATTGTATTTGTAACGTGTGTAGTGAAAACGACTCAGATCGGACCAACATGACATATAGCTCCCATATAATCGATAGTTTCGATAAATGGGTTTTGGGCTATCAATTTTGCAGTTTAAGAGCTAGGAACGTTAAACTTTGCAAGTTTGCTACATATTATATATGTAACATATGTAGGCAAAATCAGCCCGATCGGACCAACATAACGTATAGCTCCCATACAATCGATTGTTCCGATAAGTGTGGTTTGGCATTCATGAAAGGTATAAAGCCTTCGGCACAGCCGAAGACAGCCCTTTCCTTACTTGTTTTTTACTTTACACTGCTATTTATTAACTTAGGTAACAGAGTTAAGTGTTTTTCCGAATTTACTGTAGTCATTCTCTGCCATTCGCTTTTTCTGAGAGTTTTACAATCGCATTAAACTGGCAGAAACATTTCAATTTAACGACTCTTTGTTATGTATGTAACAATTTCATTAAAAATAATTTCGTATAAAAACCATTTGAGCACAACAAAGCATATTTCCATGTGTTGCGCTGTTTTGGAAATTTACAAAATTTCCGCTGAAAGTTATTTTTGCATTCAAAAGCAAACAAAAGTTTATGTCAAATTAATACAAAAGAAAATTAAAGTTTTTAGCACGTGAAGTTTTGTTTATGCGTGTGCATTAGACGGGCTGACTTAATTTTTATTTTTATTTAAGTTATTTTTCAGAGTTGCAAAAAAACAACTGCACAAAACGCAGATCTTAATTATTATTTTCATTGACTCCCTTCTTAATTTTGTAAATTTCTCAAAACCGCAAAATTCTATGAGGGTGAAAAAAATACAGAAATTCAAATGCTTAAAGTAAATTTTGTCACTAAGAGTCAACAAATTTTTCTTTTAAAAATATTTTTTTTAGAAACAATTTTTTCGTGGCCCAGTTTAATGCATACTTCCAAAAATTTGTAAAAAAACAAATTTTGTTTTCATTTATTATAGCTCGCTATTTAAATACGTATAGACCGAATGTTTCTGAAGAAATTTACATGGTTTCTGATTTTTTTTTTTTTTTTTGATTGTGTAAATTTTTCTAAATTCTGAGAGCAGTTAAACAAACAAACCCAAACTCCTAAAGTAAATTTTATGGTCAAGAGTACAAATTAAATTTTTTTTTTATTTAAAAGGAAATTTTTGAAGTTAACTTCTTAGGCGGCGATATGAAGTTTTTATTGAGAGTAAAATTGAGAAAATTGTATTGTAATAGATGATATAACGGGAACTATGCAACGGAAATAGAATATTGGTTGTTGTCTTTGAAATCCTCACTACTGCTGCGTAGATGGCACTAGAAACGCCAAACTTGAAAAGGTGTTGGGAACAGGCCGAATACATAAAATTGGATCTATTTATGCGAATATTGGTTGTTGTCTTTGAAATCCTCACTACTGCTGCGTAGATGGCACTGAAAACGCCAGATGACGCTAGATGGTGCACACCAACACACACACACGCTGTACATAATTCCCTGCCAACCATGATCGGATAAAAATCTGGATAATCATTGAGTCGCGCTTACCAAAAAAGAGGATAAAAAAGTGGGTAATTTTGTTCAGAGAGGTTCACTTTTTACCCATGTTGAAAAGATTTTTGCGTGTAAGTGTGAGAGCATACTTTTAGGCACTTGTCGTTTTCCATACAAATTCTAAAAATATGCGTTGGTGCTAGTAAAAATTTGTGAATTTTTGGAATCAGAGTTTCACCATGGTTAGCCATGGTTGGTAGGGTTGCCTTTGGTGCTGGTCAATAAAATTCAATCTTGATTTTATACCGGCGCATAATTTCGTTCTACCAGGCACGCAGAAAAAATGCGTGCGCGGATGCTATTTGACAAAAATTTCTATTCGCCCCCTTGAGATTGAGACATGCCTTAGGTCGAATTACATATTCCGTGAATGGATGAAATTGGTTCCATTCCATGGAATAAATCGAAATTAGGTAGGTAAGTTTGATAAAGTCGATAGAACTGATACCAATTATGCCCGTTCTTCAAATCCTTATACGAGTGGTTTCATAATCCTCATATAACTCTGTTGAATTTTAGCGGCCTAGCATGAATACTTCCAGAGATATGCAACATGAAAAATCCCATTTGTATGTCAGGTGCCCGCACCTTTTCCCCTATCCCTCTTAATTCATCGATGGTTTTCAGTTTCTGTTCTAAAGTTGGTTATGATCAGTCAATCCGTTTAGAACGCAACTTAAGTTATGCATACATACACACATACAATATTTCAATCTTATACATTATATATGTAGTAGAGGCAGACGTCCTGTCTAAATGCGAGCTCACTGTCCCCCCTTTTACAACCCTCCTTCCAATCTTTCTTCGCCTTCACTCTATCTCCCCCCTTTTTCTCTTCATTACCCACTTTCCTTTTACCCCGCACCTCTTCCTCTATATCCCATTCGTATTGGCCCCTGTTAATTTAGGCATAATTCTACCCACTTACCAAATTATGCACGGTTTTTTTTATTCTATTTTTGATTTTATAAATTTTTTCTCAAAAGCGCAGAAAGAAAATAAACACAAAGTTTTGAAGTAAATTGAATGTTCAAGAGTCATGAAATTATTTTAAAGTTCCTCTTTAGAAGTCATTTGGTATTGAATTAAAAACCAATAAAATAAATTTTTCTTCAAAAACAATTTTTTTTTCTGTCCCAGTCTAATGCATACTTAAAAAAAAATTGTAAAATCAAAAATATAATTTTTGTATTTGTTAAAGCACGTCTGCCTGCAATTTGCACATGACAAATTTACATTTAATTTGCAACGTCGCAAACTAAAATTTTGTCTGCAAATGAAATTCAATTAAGAATTTTTCTAAATATTTATGTATGTACTATGTATGTGTTTGGATATGTAGCATATGCTTTATGTGCAAGTAAATAAAATGTCTATTTTTTCATTTGCAAATTCATGGGTTAATTGCAAATATGTTTAAGCGAAATTACTCGCATTTTTGCACTTTTCAACACTTTGCCCCAATTGGGCTATAAACAAAATAAGCTAAAGGCAGGCATTTCAAGGAAATTAAGTGCAATTTGTAACTAAAAAGCTATGTGTGAATATGTGCGTTTAAGTGTTTAAGATATTTTTATTTCGTTTTTAGAAAACAGAGGTAATAAAAAAAAAAATACGCTACACAATTTTCTAGTTAATTGAGTCTTATAAATGAAAAGCTTTGTAACAATATTAAAATAGTAAAAATAGACTAAAAGGCAGCATTTGTTTTTTTTTTATATAAAATAATTAAATCGATACCAATTTGCATTAAATTACATTTTTGTTAATTTCCAATCTATGAAAAAATCCGCTTAGTAAAGTTGCAGCAGCATCAATGAAATACCAACAACACAAACTTTGTTCTATTTTTGTGCCAATAAATTATACGTTCAAAAGTTAAATGTAATTCCAATCGGTTCACAAGGTCGGTTATAAATCAAAGAGTTTTAAAGCAATTTAATTAAAGTGTTTTTTAATATACATTTATTTTATTTTTAGTAAATATTTGTAATTTGAAATTTTTCATTGTCCAAGTAAGGAAAAACATACAAAAGTCGATTGAATGTGTGATTTTGTTTAACAGAAGAGAGTTCCAAAATTTTAATTCCCATACGTTTGTGTTAGTAATCCTGGGGAAAGAGTCTTTCAAAACGGGTTCAACACTCGGCAGTGGTCTGCAGTTCTAAGCCTGTGCGTTTACAATGAGAAATGAGCATTTGGGTGTTGTTTCTAGCTACTCTCAGCAGCAGCAAAAATCAGGGACGGGGACTTTTATTCCTTTTAAAATAAAAGTCCAAAGAAAAAAGTCATTTCTGGACTGTTATTCTTATCCGGACAAAAATAATCGGACAACTCGGACTTTTATTTTTTCTCGTCAGGAAAGTATTAAAGGCCCAACCAAAATCCAACAATTAAATTAATTTAATTAATTTCTTATCATATGAAAGAGAATTGACGGTTTAGCAGATTTTGTCTCGGACTTTTATTTTGTCCTTAAAAAATAAAAGGACAAAGATAACTTTTATTGCTGGCGAGAAAAAATAAAAGTCCGGGGTTTTAAGTTATTATCGGACTTTTTTTAAAAAAGCCAAGAAAATTACTTGTGGCCAGGATATTGATCCTAGAAGTCCTGGGATGACAGAAAATTTAATAATTTTCTTCAGGGAAACTATCTAACCCCGGACTTTTATGAGATAAAAAAAAAAAAAACTTAATTTCCGTCCGTGGCAAAAATTGTTTTTAAAAACCTACTTTAAAACATGTTTCGAGGTCTAATACAAGAACTATAAATTTTAGGTGCAGTGAAATAACTCCCAAATGAAATAACTCCCATGAAATAACTCCCAATGAAATAAGTCCCAATAAAAATGAAATAATTCCCAACTTTAATAAATGAAATAACTCCCAAAGAAGGAAATGAAATAACTCCCAATATTTGGCAGTTATTTCACAATGAAACCACAAGTCCCCAAAAAAATGAAATAACTCCCAAATGAAATAAGTCCCAAAAAAATGAAATAAATCCCAAAATTAAATTTGGAATGGTATATTTTTACAATATAATCAGTTACAATGAAATTTGAAAAATACAGGACAGCTTTGGACATGCGAATTAATGTCATTGAGGCATTTGGGTTTGAGATTCGACGACGTAGTGCCGCAGGCGAAAATTTTACTTAGGTCAGATCCTCAATTCGGGGCGTGATCCATGGTATTTATGTGCAGAACTCCTTTGCGCATTGGCGGCCTTCGGCCGCGCTTCAAAAAATAACCCTGGGCTACGCCATTCCAACTCCGGGTGTGTGCCATAGCCGTGGCTACCGCCACGGTGATGTCTTTCCGCGTGCCACGTTTCCCACTTTTTCACTTTTTGGGCTCAGCCTAATGTGCCATTACAACAACCACATGAAAATGACAGAAAATTGTGAACTTTAACTGCAAATAACTTTTGAACGGTTGAAAAAAATCTCATTTCAGATTCTAAATCTAGACGTGGTTAATCGTTTACGTGGGGTACCGAGCGCTAATACACAACCAAAAATGTTGAGATATGTATCAGGAGACGCGCTTTGGTCCCAGGAGCATGAATATAACTCCGCTGAACCAATATTTTTAGTAGTTTGCGAGATATTTGCAGTTAAAGTCATTTTCATGTGGTTGTTGTAATCACATTACCCTGTGAGAAAAGAATGGCACGCGGAAGGACATCACCGTGGCGGTAGCCACGGCTATGGCAACCACCCGGAGTTGGAATGGCGTAGCCCAGGGTTATTTTTTGAAGCGCGGCCGAAGGCCGCCAATGCGGAAAGGAGTTCTGCACATAAATACCATTGATCACGCCCCGAATCGGGGATCTGACCTAAGCCAATCTCAGATTCATGATCATAAGTCGAAGGTGATAATGAAAAATGAAAATTTGGAATATAAAAAAAATGTACTGACTTTAGTTCGCTTTCTTAATGCGAATTAATGTCAATGACGTTAGTTCGCTAAAAATATGCCCAACAAAAATGAAATAACTCCCATTAAAAATGAAATAACTTCCAATGACTGGATTACAAGCAATGAAGTAAGTCCCAAAAAATGAAATAACTCCCAATTTCCAAAAATTATGAAATAACTCCCAAAGATATTTTATTGGGGATTATTTCATTTGGGAGTTATTTCATTATGAAATAATTCCCAGTTAAAATTATGAAATAAGTCCCAATGAATTGGGAGCTATTTCATAATGAAATAAGTCCCAACTTGCATGGAAAATATTTGGGAGTTATTTCATTTTTTTGTTGGGAGTTATTTCATTTGGGAGTTATTTCACTGCACCTAAATTTTATGTTAAAAATGTACCCGAAATTCGCGAAAATTCAAAGAAATTTAAAAAAAAATTGAAAGTTAGTTAAAACGACTGTTCTCATTTTTATTCTAGGTTCAAAGTGAAGATTTTTTTAAAAAGCAAAAATATAGAGAAATGCGTTATAAAAATATATGTCAAGTGCTATTAGAAGAACAATTTTTTTTTTTAATATACCCAAAAATGCCGGAAAATTCAAATAAATTTTATTCAAAATTTAAAATTTTTTCTTACAAAATTTTGAGAATTTTACGGAGTGTGCAATTTTATAGTCCATTAAATTTTATTGCTTTATTATACTTTGTTAAATTTTGGCAATAAAAATTCTGCTCTATACAGTTCTTATACACAGTGAACTCTTGAATTCGTAGTCATTTTATTTAAATTATTTAACAAAAAAAAAAGTACTTGTTACTTTTGTTGTAGCTATAACATTTATAAAATTGTGCATAAAAACTGCATCAATCATTGTCACAATCTCCCTTTCTCTCTCTATCTCTCTCGCTTGCTCCCTTCTCATCGTTATGCGCACTGTGTTACAAAAACTATTTATGTCACAGACTCGAAAAAAGTTGGATATATCGTATTCAATTAAATATAAATTTACATTTCACCGCATTTCAATTATTCGGTTTGTCAATGTTTTGGCGGTTTTTCAATCGCTTTTGCATATTATATTTTTAATATTTTTTTTTTTTTTAATTTTTTTTATGCAAAACCTACCACAAATTAAAATTCATTTAAATGCATAAGTACGTAAAAAGCTTACTTCTTTTGCTGTGAAATATTCAGTTTGCGTAAGGTAATAAATAATAAGCTAACTTTTATAATTTTTTTTTTTTTTGTTTATTTACATAAGCGTATAGTGTAGGGTAATTACTCTTCATAAACATTAAAATTCCAGACACTTTTATACATAATACTAAACGCTTTAGCAGTTTGATTTATTGCGCCACAAAACATATTCATACATTCATACTTTTTTATATTTTATCTTTATTTCGGAGAATTTATTTTTCAAAATTTTTCCAATGATCTTCAATTTATATAAAATTCAAGTTTTGTAGGTATAGACAGACTTGGCTCCTAAACAAATAAGCCCATCGTAACCAAATTGGAAACACGCTCTGGATATCTTCCAGGAATGGTCATAGGCTAAAAAATATTTTGACACATATGGGGGCATGGTACCTCCCACACAATTGGCATTTTTCCATATCTATAGTCCATATCTCTGGAAGTATTTAAGTTAGACCACTGAAATTCGGTTAGGGGTTACATTAGATAAATCGCTAACACCTGCTTAAATGGAGATAACAAAAATGGGGGCGTGGCAACTACCATACGACTGGAAGTTTTAAGAGTCCAAATCTCTGGAAGTATTTGAGTTAGACCACTGAAATTTGGTTAGGGGTTATTTAAGATGAAACTGCTTGAGAACTAGGGATAACGAAAATTTCATACAAATGGAATTTTTCATATTTAGTCCATATCTCTGGAAATATTTAGGGTATGTGCAGTGAAACGCAGGGGTTTAAGCTAGTTATCTATACATTTCCTTGTTTTAGTGTTAAATAGTTATTTTCCAACAGTTTGAAAATTTTATTAGTTTTTTTTTTGAGTGTAGTTCTAAATTTTGTTTGTAAATTATTTACTTACATTTATTATATACTTACATTTATTACATAAATTGATGCTAACAATTGGAAATGTTTAAGCGACCAAAATTTCAATAATATTTTAAAGCAATAAAGTGAGTTTCATAATAATAGCACACGCTGAATTTTCAAATCTTAAGTAATCTTTAATGTGCTGAATGCCATTTTTAAATTAGAAATAATATTTCGAAAATATACACTGTGGAAATTTAATATTACACTGAAAAAATTTTTTTTGAGAAAAAGTTATATTTTAAACTATGAAAATACTTCAAGCGTTTATTAAAAAAAAATTTAGCAGGGTCTATTTAATATATGTATGTATGTATATAGCATAATTAGAAACTAAAATGTTTTATTTTTATTTTATTTTTTCTTCTAAGTAAATATTTGAAAAACTAAAAAACCATTGGAGTTTAATCGAGCTTTCTAAAAAAAATTATTTTTATTTATTTATTCGCAACAACTACAATTTAACGCCTAAATCGATAAAACTTTATCAACAAAACTTTTCACTTATATAACTTTTATAATAATAAATATCAATCTGCATAAATTTTTTTTTTTTTCAATTTGGACTTTCTATTTAAATAAGTTGCTTAATAATAATAATAATAATAATAAATTTGTAGTTGCTTGTAACTTTATCTGCTAGCTTTCCTTTTTGCATAACGAGAATTTTATCAAGCACCGAAGTGACGAATAAAAAGTGCTTAATGTTTTTGTTTTTTTAATTAAAAAAAAACTACATCGTGTTCAAGTATGAAATATGTAGCCTACTTTTTCCTTAAAAATGTATTTGAAATTAAAATAAATAAATTATCCCCATTCTAATATAAATGTACTCATATCAATACCAATTTCCATTATATTAATTATAATTAATTTTGCTTTTTATTTTGTGGAATATTGGTTTTGCGGTTTCTGTTGCCTTTAAAGCTTTGGTAGAGAAATAGATTGCAATTGAATAGAGATATAAGCGTTTCGAAATCGTATACGATAACTAACAAAAAAAACGCATAATGTCAATAACCGAGAAGTATGAATAGCTAAAATTGTAAAAAATTTATAAAATACAAATACGTGTCCCAGTTCAAGTGTGTAGTTCCACAGGTAAGCACAAACAAAATTTATATTCTCTAACCGATTTTTTATACCCAATTGTACTAGTATACAACCAAGATAGCTTGCTATTTAAAAAAAAAAGTCAAAATCGAGCCATAACCACGCCCCATTTTTCGATATTGAAAATTTCGCAACAACCTACAACATTGATATTTCGTAGCTTTATTTAATTTTTTTTTCGCCCCAATGACGATTTTACAACATTTTTTTGAAAAAGGGGCGTGGCATCGCCCACTAAGAGTGAACAAATTTTCAAAACTTCAGAAGCCTGTATTCTATGGCTGTGTAGAGTACGCTCACTGGTTAACGACCACGCCCACCTTTTCACTTTTTACTAAAGCTGATAGCAGATAGCGAATGCTAGAGTTTGATGCTGATGAACTTAGTAAGAAGCTTTTTTAAATTTTGAAAAAAGGCAGGGAATCGTGCACATATCAATTCAAATTCAGTACCGCTCACTTTTTCTAAAGTTTTTTTTTTTTTTTTTGATATACAGGGCACGCTTAGCCGATTTTTTATTATCTTGAAAAAAACAATAAACTTTTTTGTTTTGGAAAAATCTGTTAACTAAAGCTTCGAACATTAAATGTTAAATCGTTTGATTATTTAAATTTTGAAAATGTGCAGACGTCCGGCAATAAGTCGAAGAGATGTGAAATGTGAAAAATAAAATTATTTTAGAATAACTTAAATTCGGCGGATCCTTATTTTTGTAATAAGAGTACTACTTGTTCTGTCGATTTAAGCAACTTCGAAAAGGACTCAAATATTTGTATGTCCTCTTTAGACTCCATAAAAACTCGCTTGTCTTGTCCGCATCATAATTTTTTCTACGTTTTTCGTTTTCTTTATTAAACTATTTAGTAACAAACTTTCACTTACAGCCATATTTTTAGTTAATTATAAATTTTATTTATTCAAAAAAGTAAGGAACAACTGCTAATTATCGACAACAGCGGCGAATGTCTACAGCGATCGAAATTAAATTTTCAACTGACGCAAGTGGATGTTGTGAGTTTTCATTTTTTCCCAAAAAATTTAAAGTATCGCACAAATACAGCCGCTAAAACCATAACAAAAACAAATATATTGAAAAATATTAGCGAATTTAAATAAAACAAGAAGAAGCAGCAGCTGCAATTTTCGAATATGTAGGCGTAGGCAGATATACACAATGACACGTATGTATATGTGTGTGTGTATGAATGTGGGCATCTTTGTGAATTAGAAAAGAAACGCCGGTGGGTTTAATGAAAATGAAAACCAACAACATATGTAGCACCTTATACGCCATAAGTGCGAGTTCTCTGAGTTATTATTTTCGAAAGAGTCACTCATTTGATACATATGTTTACTAGCTTATACCCGTGGGTTTCACCACACATAACCTAAATAATTCCAGAGAGAAAAAATTCAATTTATATAGGAAGTGCCACGCCCCCTTTATCGTTTTCCTCAGTTTTCTTGTAGGTGTTAGGGATTAATTTCATATAACCCCTAACCAAATTTCAGTGGTCTAACCTGAATACTTCTAGAGATATGGATTATGGAAGGCTTCAGTTGTATGGGAGGTGCCACGCCCCTTATATATATCACAATATTTTTTAGCGTATGACCATCCCTGAAAAATATTCAATGCGTGTTTTTATATGCTATATAGAGTTTAGCTTGTGATTTGGAGCTCAGAGCCAACACCAGATAAAGATGACATTGGCCGGTTTTTAACTATTCGCCATTTCGATGGTAGCTAAATTTATTTTTTTGGTTGCTATCTTTCAATCCATCGCCATGTTCACATAAATTTTAAAAATAAGTTTCAAATTTCGACAAAAATAATTTTTGTTCGGTTTTTTTATTCATAAGTCGCTTAAAGCTGACGAAAAAAAAACACTTTATTACTGACGGAAACGTCTTTTGAATTAAGTTAAATAATTTTGCACTTTCCCTCATTCATCTCACACTCACATTACGTCTTCTTCTCTCTCTAGGTCTTAATCTACCTCTCTTTATCCCTCTCTCTCCCTCTTATTCTCTCCATTTCCTCTCCAACTCAAACTGCAACCTATTTAGTGGTCTTTAAAATAGATTTATATTTTAAAAATTTGTTTGCTATGAAATTTCAAATTTTTCACTTAGGCTTTTGTGGCATTTAAGGCACACTCGATAATAGCACAATCGAAAACTCGTAAAATTGAAAAGTCGAATGCGTAGCAAGAATCTACGAATTACGTCAATGCGAAAGCGGAAAAGTGGGGGTGAAGAAAACGATCTCAATATGTTTACGTAGGCATCTCTGTAAATAAATAAATATGTATGTGTGTTTATTTATATAAACTTGGAAATGATACATAAACATGTTGTTGTTTTTTTTCTTTAAACAGAAACATTGTAAATAGTGCGCAAACAAAAACAACTTCGAATCGTTAGCATAAATCTATGTATGTATGTATATCTGGCATTGTAGACGAAAACACAAAAAGCAAAAGAAACGATGAATGTCAAAGATAGAGTGGAATGATCGCTTCAACATAAGTTGTTGCTCTTGCGAGGTGAAGGTGATGGCGTTGACATTTTTTTGATGGTGAAGGCTAGTCATTTGTCTGACTTTCGGCGAATTTGTAAAACACGTATAAATATGTTTTTTTGTATTTACAGCCAATAATATATGAGTTTGTTTGCGCAATTTATAAATAAAGAGCAGCTGTTACGGTACATTAATATAAAAGTTTTTTTAGTAATAAGAATTAGAGAAGTAAATTTACATATATGTATGTATGTATGTATGTACATACATATATGTGTCGCTATATAAAAATAGTTATAAAATATTACTAAGAATTTATACTACACATTAGGGTTATCCACCTGCGCTCAAGCAAAATATTAATTTTCAGAAATTTTTTTTGTAATTATAACTAAAAAATTGTTGTTGATATAAAAAATAAATTTTTTTTCAATTAAATTGTGTTCTAATTCGCAACTAATATTAATTTTCAGAAACATTTTTTTTGTCATTATAATTAAAAAATTGTTGCTGATACAAAAAATAATTTTTTTTTCGCAAAAATTGGTTCTAATTGGGAGCTTTTCCCAAGCTTAAAAGCTCAAAGCTCTAAAAACAAACTTTACATTCAAAAAAAAAAATAAAAAAAAAACTGAACTGAACATGAAACAATCTAAATCCAAAAAAATGTAACTTTAAAATGCTTTTAAAGTGGCCCCGAATTTTTTGAACTTTTTAAAGCCAATTTTTTTTTAGCTTTGAACTATATGATGAATTTTATTAAAATAAGCATTCAACCCGACTATCCCAAATTTTAAAAGTATGACAAGCTCATATGGAAGAGAATACCATGACAATGAAAAATAAATTTTACTCAACGAAATTTGTAAAAGTCCTCCACTTGTGCTTTGTGAATTTAATATTCTGCAGAGTTTCATGCTCAGAAATGATTTTGTAATTATTGTCTCAAATTAGAAAATCTACACGCCGATATTAGGCGATACTCGTATTTGTATTCGCTCTATTGTAAATCTGTCTAATTAATTGATATAACAAAATTTTAAGATCTGTCTCCCCCTTAAAACTTATCTTCGAAATCTCCTTCGAGCCTTGAGCGCTCTTTTTGATTATCATTTATAAAGATTTAAAAAAAAAAAAAAAAAAAAAATTATTTTGCTTAGAAAATTGTGTTTAATAATAATTAGAATTTGAATAAAAATTATTATTACCAACATTGAGCTCCTACAAATATCAAAAAAAAAAAATTATGCGAAATAAATAGACCTCGAAAACGTAATTAAACTTTAAAATTATGAAACTTATGATTTTTTACATATCTCATACTAACAAAAATAGCCAATTTCCAAGCATTTTAGCGACATCTGTCTTTCATTGTCAATCAATTCCCACCCGCCAGTTCAATGTGAAAATCGATTTGTGAAAAATGCTAAAGAGACATAATCAGTCGAGTATGTCATGTACTAAAAATATTTCAAAGTACTTTGGATTCTCTAAATGCATGACAAATTGAATACATTCTTAAAATAATAACCGATGAGTTTGGCATTTTCGATTGCATATAAATTTAGATTTGCAACATTGAAATTCGTGTATTCGACATAACAATTCAATTTTATTTTTCATCTGCTGTGTTTTAATGTTTGTTTTCTGCATAAATATTTATAGCATTCTAATAGGCACATAACTGCAAATAAAGTATACATATGTATGTGTGTGTGCATGTGTTGCTGTAAAAATTCAGCCGTTTTAGACAGAGCGTATACGTAATTAAACTCAAATGTGTATTAGGCTGCACCAAAAAAAAAAAAAATTTTTTTTTTTTAAATATTTTTCAGATTTGAAACCATACTAAAATATTATACGTAGTTAAACTCAAATGTTCATTAGGCTGCACCAAAAATTTTTGATTTTTTTTTTAAATAATATTTTCCAGATTTGAAACCATACTAAAATATTATACGTAGTTAAACTCAAATGTTCATTAGGCTGCACCAAAAAAATAAGTTTTTATTTTTTTTTTTTTAATAATATTTTTCAGATTTGAAACCATACTAGAATATTAAGAAAATATTAAAAAAACGAAATTGTCTAATTAATTTATTTAATTGTTTTATTTAGTAAACTGTCGCCATAGAATAAATAACTTTAAAGGATCATTCACTAAAAAGCTCAACTTCAAAATAATTAGTAAGATACTTTAATGTTATATTTACTACAAAGTAATAAATGCAACGAAAGTGGCACTTCGAAGTCCCGAAAAAAAGTTAAAAAATTTAAAGGAAAACTAAAAATTAGGCCTGTGCGGTTAATTGATTAATCCAAATTTTGATTAATCATAATTTCGATTACTCAACTAATCGATTAATTATGATTTTTGATTAATCAAAAAGGCTGTTTACTCGATTAATCAAAATCTTGATTAATCGAAAAGAAAAGTAATTGATTAATCGCCTTTTTGATTAATAGTTTTTTGAATAAAATGATTAATCATATATTAAAGTTCCTTGATACTTCAACCATTTGTTGCATCTTCGAGATTTTGACCCTTCGTGATAGGACAACACCTCAAAATTTTCTTAAATTTTTTTATTTTTTAATATGTTGAAGCTTGTTTGGTTTTCAATTTTTTTTATTTTCATCTATTTCATGGCAAACTTTCACATAAGAGAATGAGTTAATTAATCAGTTTTTGATTAATCCATTTTTGAAAATACTCGAGTAACGCTCGTTTTGATTACTCATAATTTTGATTAATCAAGTAAGCGATTAACTGAAAATTTGATTAATCAACTTACTCGATTAATCGAATAATGGCACAGCCCTAATTTTTAGTGTAAACTAAATTAGGGAGTTTTTGTTTTATAAATAAATTATTTTTTCTCTCACTCTAATGCTCTTACAAAGAGCACCTACACACATACATACATTTAGCTTTTAGCGCAGGTTGAGGGTCAGCTAAGTATTCACAGCCTTCAGCAACAAATGTTTGTACAATTAGCTTTCTAGCTGATGGAACCACTTCAGGGCTATCCGGCTATTTTGTTTATTTTGGCATTGGGAGGTAGCGGAAATTTGCAATACAAATAACAACAAACATATAGACTTAGCATGCTTTGTATTTAGCAGCATCCGTGGATCATTTAAACATATAGATACGCTGCTTTTATTTATTTAAAAAGTCTATAAAAGTCTATTGCGATGACGTGACTTGGCTTTTGCTTGAGGCGCCCACGCGCCATCACCACACAAACACATTCATAGCTATGAGCAGAGCAAAAGCGTTGAATAGAAAAATGGCATTTCGCCAACAGTGAACTTGAAAATGTCAAATACGTTAAAACAAATTTTTGCTGAATTTTCAATGAAATTTTGTTTTAAACTTGTATAGGTTTTTGGAAATTTGTAATACTTTTTTTATTTTTGTATAAATATTTCAAAGCCTCGAAAAAAGACCATGGAAAACAGTTCAAGGACACTCCAATATGATTGCTGGAGTAGACAACCCAACTTCGTAGAGAGCCCAGTCAGAGATATTTTTTGAGTAGGCTCCGCAATCGTTCATCTCCTCCATCCTTCACCGAGGCGTTTTACCTTATTGGAAGTCGTACTTAGAAATATATTTATTTCATATTCATTTTTTATTTTATATAGGTGGCAACTCGGTAAAAACCTCCTTAGTGGTAACACTTGATATGTAGACGAGTTATATTATAGCAGATATGTAACCTATTTACATACTTTCACTGAATTATGTTAAGGCGTGGGATTAGGTGGCAACGGCATTTCAGTTCATACACAATTTTTTTAAATTATCATAAAGGTGTCAATCATATAAAAACGTCGCAGTGGCAACACTCAGAGAAGAGTGATTTTCAAACTCTATTACCTAAGTTCAAAAATTTCAAATTAATAAAATTGAATTAGGTGGAGGGTTAGCATGCTACCTAAAAATATTTTAACTCATTTTATTATAAAAAAAAATTATATAAATGGCAAACCTATAAGTTCATCCTAGGTGGCAACACCAATTTAGAAATTCTTCATGTTTTATCTAAACCAATGAAGCCGTTGTCGGAATAGTTCCGAAACACATATGTATGTATGTACACCAATTGGCTGTTCAAAACAGCCGAATTATATAATTCGGGTCTATCTGTCTGCGAGTTTGTACGCGCATCCTTCAAAAATTAATGGAAAGCATTGAATGCGCTTTGCACCAACATATTGCCAGATCGCAAACTTGTGGTTTAGAGAGTATTTGCTTTAGGGGATATTCCGCTTTGTGACTGTATACAGTGGTGACCATAAAATTAGATTCACATTTTTTTTTTTTTATAATTGTAATGAAAATAAATATAAAAAGTCTCTGTCTAAGCACAACAGATAGCACCTAGAAACGCAATGAGGATGTCAAATCTAGTAATATTAAAACCCTGTAGTTACATATGTACATATGTGCGTTTGTAAGCGTGTCATTTCATAACTATTTGATAATTTTAATAATTTGTTTGCAAAAGTATTGCCAAAGGTTTGGCTTAAAATAATGTTTATATTAAATAAGTTTAACTCATTGCGTGCTGCAGCCTTGCACAACCTTTTCGCACACATTTTCTATAATAAAAAAAAACCAATTTTTAGTGTTCATTTATTTTTATAAACTTTCTTCCATTTACATATATAGAAAGAATTAATACAATTTTTTTTTTTTTTTTTTTTTTATGTTTTCAGTACACAGCTACAGACATAATTCGTTTCCTATATAAATATTTATTTACTTATGTTTGTTTTGTGGAGAAAAGAATAACAAAATAATTAGCAATGAGTTTATTTTTCTTTTGTCAATATTTTTGTTTTACTAACCTTGTGAGCATTGATTTTCTTTGATCATAATTTATTATTATTCTTTGAATAATTCAGTACGCTATAATAAAAATACATACAAACATACATATGTACGTACATATATTCTTCATCTTTTCTTCAACGCCCACATCGCACTTAAAAATATAAAAATAAAAAATTACACAATTTTCAAGTGCGCTTCGATGGACAGCTGCAAAATCAAATTTTTTATTTTTTTTTATGTTATAAATGAGCAAATGCGCTGACTTTATGTTTAATAGCATTTGATTAGCTAAATGTAGAAGCGCTTGTTTTATTAGAGCAAGTAATTATTTTGATATGCTTCACTTACTCTTTATAGTAGCAGCCAGTGCAAAAGCAGTGATCGCCCAATACTTTTCTGCTACTCGAAATATGTTCGTTCTTCACACTTACATACAGTTGCGGATATAAATATAGTTGTTCTCTGCTACTTTCACAAATTTCCAGTTTTACAAAATTATTCTAACAAAGATTATCTACAACCAGTGGGAAGTTCTAATACAAGAACTTCAAATTTCGTTTAAAAAATGTACCAGAAATTCAAACATAATTTTTCACTTTTTTACACAATTTTTTAATTTTTTTCAGTCCATTTGATTTTGGTATATATCTTAGATCCATGACACATTTTACTGCTTTCGTGCTCATCTTTCATTTTATATTCTATGCTTAATCTTCCCTTACTAATCACTTTCAGATCGTATTTTTCTTTTCCCCCCAAATTAAATTTCCTTTCCCTATCTCTTTTTGATTTTCATACTGTCTCTGTCCTCCAGCAACCGTTAATCTAGTTTCCTTTCCGTTCAATTCTTTCCTGCTTTTTTTATTTATTATACTTCCCGTTTTTTCTTTGTTTTACTTTTCTTAACTTTCCCTGCCATTTCCTTCCATAAGAGTTGATAATCACATTTCTCTTTTTATTTCATTTTTTAATTTAGTTGATTTTTTTTTTTTTTCACTACAAATTATTGTATTTGTCATCAACCCTATTTGATAATTTATTTGTTTTTTTATTGCTAATCAGCTAGCTAATTGTTTCCAAAGAAGCAACTCTTCGTGCACTCACACGATCCCCAGCAGCGAATAATAGAATGACACCTACTTAGACAAATATATCTATTTATAGCATCAACATCACATGAATATAATTTTTATTTTTATTTTTTCATTTATTAACTCTATCTCCAAACCATTGAATATTTATTTTCTACCTTTTTTTGCCAAAATTTATAAACTGAAAAATGTCAATTCGAACATAATTCATGGATTCCTGGATGTTTGCTATATATGTAAATATTCAATATTTGCCTACCTACCACGCACAAATGCAATTCTATATGTCTGAGCACAAGCAAAAATAGCTTAAACCGTGACATGACTAAACCTATATTTAGATTTGATGATTGAAATAATTTAAATTTAAACCTAATGTACGTCGATCGGATGTTGAAGTGTTTAACAATATTGAGATGTCGGCTATTTTTGGATGTTTAGTTAAAATATATTTTTATCACCTTAAAAAAATATTTCAAATAAAAGCAACATAAAATAAGCAAACATTTGATTTCCAAAGTATATTTAGTTATTTTATTCATAAAGTCGCTAAATGCTTGCGAAAAAAATATCTGCTATTATAAATGGCTATCATAAAAAACACAAAAATATAAAATTTTACTTTTACGAGTTGAGCTATTTTTTCTAGCAGCCACTTGTATATGCATTTGTTTACATAACTTTACTATTTGTTGCCATGAAAACTTATTCATGCATTAGCTAACTCGCTAAATCGTAATAAACGCAGTCGAGTCACCTAAAAACTAAACGCCACAATTCGGTTTTCCACATAAACAAACTAAATTCGTATAACATTGAAACAAACATGGGATATAGATAAACATGGCATGGCATAAATCAAAATTGCGCATTTACTAACGTGCTCAAACGAAAAAAAATATATATATATATATATATATATATAGGCGTGAGTTCGTTGGATTTAATGGCATAAATAAATTCGTAGTTTATAATCTTTTTGATAGTTAAATATTTGAATTTACGACACTGGAAAAAGTAACAAAAATAGGTAGTAAAATATTTATTTGTTAATACATACAGATGTATATTAGCAAAAAATTTAAATATATATGTATGTAGACATCTTTACATAAAGACTTTTCTACACACATATATATATACATTAACTATAAGCCATTGGATAATTTATTAAACTGTCGGGAACCTGTAGGTAGCGTCCTTTTGTTCCATTGCGAAGGGCCACTCTTCATCATCCAGTAGTTTCTTTGTGTTCTTCGGTATCCAATTACTCCTTCAGAGGTTGCACGCAGGCCTAGCGAAATGTGTTCTCTGTTCATCTTTCAGTTCAGCAGCTGTGCCAGACGATCTGAGCAATCATTAGTGGTCTGTTTCGATTTCAACAACCTTCAGTCGTAGGCGTTCACTAGAGTTGGTTGCTCATAGATACTAATAAGGTTAGTTCAATTAAATGTAAAATTGAAATTCTTTGAATTTACAACAATAAGAGCATTGCTAAGATCAATGGATGTACTCAACTTAAAGCTCAAATTGTTAACTACGTAACCACCCACGATTTTCCAAGAAATGAATTCATGCATCTCATTTGCACCCAGTGTTGGGCAAAATTTTGTTAACTAATGATTGATGACTAATGATTGAATGTGTAAGTCATGATTGATGACTAATGATTATTTAGTTCAATCACTAGGTGATGACTAACGATTGATTAGTTTTAATCATAATCAAATAATCATGATTATTTATTTATGATTGATATTTTTTAATACCAGGAAAAGTAAAATATTTTTCTGCATCTGAAAAAAATACTGAATTGCACACAAAACGTTAGGTTAGGCTAGACTTTGGGGTTTTAGTGTAAAATTCAGTATTTTTTGGTGGTCAGATAAATACATGCCCCGGTAAAATACTTGTAAGGCACTAAGAGAAAAACAATCGTTTGATACAGGGTATAAGGTACAGCCCCTGAATGCTGAAAACTCAGACAATCCTCCTGAGCAAAGTCCACAAAGAAATTTTTCTCGGAAATTAAAAGAATTTTTGACATCTCCATACAAAATTTTCTGCCGAGTCGCATATTTTGTATGGGGAGAGAGTCAGAAAATTCTTTTCATTTTCGGGAAAAATTTCTTCATGGAGGTAGGTCAGGTTAAGAGCTCCGATACAGCAATCCTGATTTTTTTATTCTTTGTTATTGTAAAATTATTTTGTATAAGCATTTTTGTCGTAGCAACGGCTTATGCATTTATGTATGTATGTACATATGTATGTTCTGGTATAAATGTGTATATTATTGTTTAGTTGTTCTAACTAATAAGAAGTAATATGTAACGTACCGAAGAAATTTTTTGTCGGAAAAAAAAATTTGGCCGTTCTATACAAAATTAGAAGCCGACTTTAATATTTTGTATGCAGAGTCAAACATTTTTTCATTTCCGAACCTAATTATTTCAGTACTTTACTCAAAATGATGGTCTGAGACTTCGGTCAGCTGATCCTTACACCCTGTATGTGTAGTGTACCAACACCTGTGCACCGAGCTTAGTTATACATTCATGATTAAAACTAATGATTGATGATTTGCGATTAACGAAGTTAGTCATGACTAATGACTGATCTCGTTAGTTATGATTAAATTAGTCATGACTAAATTAATCATTCATGATTAGATCAATCATGATTGATCAATTGATTGAATATATTAGTTGATTTGCCCAACACTGTTTGCACCTAATTATATTTCTCCATTGATTTCCGTTTATTGGTATCACTTCATTATCTCACCCAAGCAATTGCAATATTATAAACTCAGTCACATTTAAACTCTCTCACTACATAACGACTGCACGACGCACAGCATGAAGTAAATATTTATAAAATTAAACGGAAAACAAACTCGTCAAATAATAAACATCTGCGTTCCGTAAAGAAATTTAATTTCATTGTTTGTTTATTAATACGACAGTTAGCACAGGAAGATCATATTTAAAATTTTTCTTACCTAGAAGTAGTGGAGATTTACTTTTTGAAGATGTTTGGTGAAAAACATAGACTAATTTCTGCCTTAAAAATTGTACGACTTTCTAACCAAAAACTTACGATTCGTCACCAGTAACGATTTTACTGAAGTTGCTAGACTGACCATTTTCGAATTTTTTTAGTAAAAATTGAGCAAAATTCACTCGAGTCTCTTTTTGGGTCTCATTTAATATTCGCGATACAGCCATGACATTCAAGCCCAATTCATTAACAATCGTTTCTTGTGTCAACCGTGGGTCTTCGTCAATTTTGGACTTCACCAGAGCTATAGTGACGTCATTAGTGGAAGATTTTGGTCGACCTTCTCGGGGCTCGTCCTCTTTCGCCTGATCTCTCACCAGCTATCTTGCGTTTTCTCGTTTGCATTTCAACCGATCACTCTGAAATTTGAAACTGAGACTAATAAAATAATTTTAATAATAATTTTTTTTTTTTGGTACTTTTAGATTTATCAAAAAAAAATTTTAAGTCGCCAACTAACCGTACTTTTGTTAACCCCCTCGTACTCACACCATAGCGCTACTGTTGTTTGAGTAAACGTGGGGTGAATTTTACCCTGCAAAAAACCGAAATGCTCCGTTCCATACTCCATAGAGTACTCCTTAAGGAGTATCGGAGTACTCCAACACTTATCCTCGCTCATATAAAAAAGGTGGTCCAATTTACATGGCGATGGCCGGTAATTGGATCACCTAATCCGACTCGGAGTACTCCATTTCTTTGCTTTTGAATACTCTATAGACCACCTACATGAGAGTACTCCCAAAATCCGCCTATTGGATTACTCTATGGACTATTCAACAGCAAAGCGAGAGAGGGAGTAGGTGGTCCTCAAAAAGAACACATACTCCCTCTCTCGCTTTACTGCAAAGTACTCTATAGAGTAATATTTTGCCAGCATTTTCAAAGTACTGGCATGTAGGTGTTCCATAGACTATTCAGCAGGGTGCTCCGATATGGATTAGGTGATCCAATCACCGGACATGGGCTTATAAATTGGACCACCTTTTTGTATGAATGAGGATAAATGTTGGAGTACTCCCATACTCCAACGTTTTTTACAGGGTAGCTTAAGCTGTTGTTATTGCATTGATCACTGTTTCGGCGGCTCTCTTGCGTGCGCGAAGAGTTTTATGGTTGAATTTCAAACACGGGTGAACTCTACATAGTTATGTTAATTATTTGAACATTTTCTCTGTCTCGAACAGTTTTCTATTAATTTTTAAATAAATTTATCGTTCTTTGTTATCATCTTTATATGTATGTATATATGTATGTAACGGTTTTGCGAATTCCAATACATTCACAAACAACAACGTTAAATCATTGCGGAAGCTGATTTGTTAAACCACATTTCGATTGAAGAGCGGTGCATTTAATTGAATTTTGTAGTAACTGGTTTGTTACGAGCAGTTATAGCGCCGTTAGCTGTTAGAAATGAGATAACAGTCAATTAAAATTTGTATTGTTGTATGTATGTATGTATGTATGTATGTACATACATATGTATGTATAATATGGTCAACAATTGATTTAATATTTTGAAGTAGAAATATAGTGGAAGGGTAAATAGTGATATTAGTATATTTAAGTAATTTAAAGCGTACCTGAATATGATTGATATTTCAGCAACGGAAATATTCTCCACATTGCCAACAACGTGACCGCCATCAATAGGGGAACTAGAAAAACATTTTAGGGATTTTTAATTCAAATTTCTGAAATTAACTTTTAAGGTGGCGATGCAAAAGTTTGATTGAGAGTGAAATTTATTTATAGATGCAATGGAAATAAAAAATTGTAGCAGATTTAGGCAGGGTTGTGATAATTTCGGAACTTTTTATTTGTTTTTTTTTTGGGGGGTTTTTTTTCGGGACTATTTCTGTATATTTTCTTTATTGTTGTAACAGCATTTAAATATCAATGCGATACTGTTTTCGAGAATTTTCAAGTACATTTTCGGCACTACTTAATTTTTTTTACGGGCCATTTCTATCAGTTTTTTCGAGATCAATACGGAATTGTTTTGATATTTTCGAGACAATTTGGAACTGATTTGGCCACTACATATGTCAGGAGCATTTCTGGGTTTATTTAATAATCATTTATTAATTGTTTAGCACTTTTAAAAAATGTTTAGAATTATTTTGAAACTAATTTGGTAAGTCACGAAATGATCCCGAAAAAAAATACCGAAATGGTCACCAAACAATCCCGAAATTATACTGAAAAAACACTATTAGTCCGAGCTTCGCGCTCATTTAAAGACATGGTTACTTTAAATTTTTTTATTTAAACCAATAGAATAAATACATACCTTTGAAAAGGAAGTTTACAAATAAACTGTTTGGAGAACTGATTTTGGACCATACACCCTTATTCCAAAATTTGTGCTTATAATTTCTCTTCACAGCATTTTAAGTTTGTACCAAATGTTTAACGTTTTATAAATAATTGAGCCAATGGCCAACGTTTTTATTCCCAACCGGTTTGTGGCTAATTAAACATCGCACATAATTGAATGGATCTTGATTTTTATACGTCAAAGATTTCCAAATTTTAAATGAAAAAAATAGATCAGTCCTAAAATATCTCAAAAACGAATGATAGACGACGAAAATTTAATTTATTCGCCATTCATAAAAATAATAGCAATATAATTTAAAATAGAAAAAAATTTGTGGCATTTATTTAAGTGGAATTTTTGAAAATTCTAAATATTTATCTTATTGATATTAATAATATGTATATGTTATATGTATATGCATACCACAGGTCGTCGACAAATTCTATAGGACAAAAAAAGCTGTTTATCGAACAATCAGTTATATGGGCTGCGTATTCTACAAAAATCTGACGCCTTCGGGATACGCGCTTTAATTTATTCACAGCAAAGTAACAGCATAGTAATACTCAAAATAATTTATAAAATAAAAGTAAACGATATTTAAAAAAAAAAAGTTAAAATTCGATATTAAAATTATTTAAGCCATAAACAATTTCTTATCTGTACTGTGCTTTTGGTGCATTTTATAAAAAAAATTCCATGCCTCCTTATGCAAAAAATTTACATCGTTACTGTATTTTCAATTTGCATAAGTGCAGACCACGTAGTCATATCTTCATTCATATATTGTAGGTAAGTATTCGGAGCATATAAATATTATCCATATCTCCACTTGTTTATTTTTTATTTCTTTTTTTTTTTGTTGCTTTAGAAGAAAGCAAATTCGTAAATGAAATCTCGACAACAATAATTTTCTTCGTATTAAACCTACACACGCAGTCAAGTACTTGGTGTTGTACCTCCAGTCAAAATTATTTGTTGTACACTAGATCAAAACGAGTCTTAAATATAGAAAAACTAGTTAACAATAGCAAGGTTCGTAACATTCCGGCATGTTTTTCGTGATATTTATACCTTTCATGAACATGAAATGGTATTATAACTTTGGTCCGATGTTTGTAAGTATGAGAAGAAGAAGAGATAGACCCACCATTAAGTATACAGAAATGATCAGGATGATAAGCTGAGTTGATATAGCCATGTCCGTCTGTCCGTCCGTCTGTCCGTCTGTCTGTTTGAACGCAAACTAGTCCCTCAATTGGTATAGGGCCGCCATTTTGCATGGGATTAATCATTTGTCGGAACCAGCCAGATCGGACCGATACAAAGCATAGCTCCCATACAATCGATTGTTTCGATAAACGGGTTTTGGTCTATAAATCTTGCAATTAAAAAGCTAGGACCGCAAAATTTTGCACTTTTCGTACATGTTGTATAAGTAACATGTGTAGTGAAAATGACTCAAATCGGACCAACCAAACATATAGCTCCCATATAATCGATAGTTTCGATAAATGGGTTTTGGGGTATAGATTTTGCAGTTAAGAAGCTAGGAACGTAAAATTTTGCAGGTTTGGTACTTATTACATATGTGATGTGTGTAGTGAAAATCATATAGATTGGATTAACATAACATATAGCTCCCATATAATCGATTGCTCCGATAACTCTGGTTTGGGCCATGTATTTTCAAATTAACAGTTTTGAAGAGTTTGTACCGATTGTAAGTAAGGATCGGACAATTAAAAAAGTTATGCGTATTCATGAAAGGTATGAAGCCTTCGGCACAGCCGAAGGCAGCCCTTTCCTTACTTGTTTTTTCATGATTTCACTTCGGAAACCTTTCGGAATCATTGTTGTGATTTTTTGAGCATAATTTCGGAATAGTTTTCGGAACTTTTTAGGGATCATTTCAGGACGTATGCATTTCGGAATCTTTTCATTATTATTTCAGAATTGTTTTGGTGAATTTTTGCGGACTTTTTCTTTATTTTTTCGTGATATTTGACGAACATTTCGTTACGGTTTTTGAGAAAATTGTTGGGTTTAGTTTGTTATATTTTGGCGATCATTCGGAATTGTATTTGAAAGTTTGTCTGGGCCATTTTGGATTCTCTTTCGGGTTAATTTTTTGATAGTTACGTAACCTTCTTGGGAAATTTTTAGAATTACTTTGAGTTTATTTCGGCATAATCCAAAATATTGTCTGCAAACAGTTCCGAAATATGCTGCAAGATTCCGAAATGGTCCTGATAAAGTCCCCTTAAAACTACCCTGAATTTTTGCTGAACTTGAATTCAATGCGGAAAAATACATGGAAACACATATTTGAGTTACACGATCAGACTAATTTTTTGTGGATGTGTTCATGAATTAGTTTATTTGGTGCCTAGTTTGGTTTCTCACTGCTGGTTATCGCTGAATATCGTACACTTATCACATATGCTTGTTTACTTTGCATTTGTTTGTATCTAAAAATACATATGCGCCAAAATATGTTTTAGTTTTTTTGAAGCACAAAAAATATTTTTCATATTTTACTATGCTATAAAATATCTACAAATCCAAAAGAAAAATATCTTAAAAGTATTTTGTTACATGGATTTAGTTATTTTTAGTGACTTCACAGCGAATTCGTTGCTGATATGCAAAATAAAATTTTTTTTACTGAATTTAAATTTTTAGAGCGATACACCAACGTACATGTGTTTACTTAGAAAATTCATTGTGTGTATGTAAATTGATCACATAATTTATTCATTATTCGTGTTAAAAGAAATTGTTTGATAAGCTGCGGAGAACATTTTTATACCTGGTAGTGCAACACATATGTATAAGGTGTGCTGGTTTTATTTGAATAGTGGTAGTGCATAACGGCATAAGGGAATCTACAGGGATATTAGCTTACTCAGATATATATAAAGTTTTAAATTTTATTTTCAAAATTTAACAAGTAAGAAAAGGGCTGTCTTCCCAAAAGCCATTTATCGGAACAATCGATTGTAAAAGAGCTATGGCTAAAAGTAAGTTCTTTTTTTTTATCTCATAAAAGTCCGGGGTTAGATAGTGTCCCTGCAGAAAATTATTAAATTTTCTGTTGTCCCAGGACTTTTAGAATCAATATACGGGACACAATTAATTTTCCTGGGTTTTTTTAAAAAAGTCCGATAATAACTTACGCACCCGGGCTTTTATTTTTTCTCACCAGCAATAAATGTTGTCTTTGTCCTTATATTTTTTAAGGACAGAAGAAATGTCTGAACCAAAACCTACTAAACCGTCAATCCTCTTTGGTGTGATAAGAAATTCATAAAATTTAAATTGGCGGGTTGGTCGATTTTGGTTCGGACTTGTATTGTGTCCTTAAAAAATATAAAGACAAAGATAACTTTTACTGCTAGCGAGAACTATTCGATTGTTTTTGTCCAGATAAGAATAAAAGTCCAGAAAGAGCTATTTTCTTGGGACTTTTATTTTAAAAGGAATAAAACTCCCCGTTCCTCGCTATGGGTTGTATTGGTGCGATCTTGCTTTCTATGTATCGAATATTTTGGAAAACACAAAAATATCGATACGTTTGGTTTTGTTTCTTTTCCTGATAAGGTGGCATTTTTTTTTTTTTTTTTTTTTTTTTGTGATGGATTTGTGATTTGATTTAATATTATAAGGATGATTTGAAATTGCTTTTGCAACTTTTTCGGAACCGTTTTTCAAACTTTCTCAGAATCATTTTAAGATTATTTCTTCATTATTTACTGGACATTTTGGGATAATTTTCTAAATCATTTTGGTATTATTGCGGAATGGTCAAAAAAAGAGTGCCAAAATTCTCTCATAAAAATATATCGAAAACAATCCCGAAATGCTGCTGAAAAAGTCCCATAAATAATCGACAAAGGAACATAAAAGCTCTTGCTTCATATTTTAAAGCAATGAAGATAAAATATATTCAAACTGTTGCTCCGGATTTTGTGACCCCAAAGAACACCTTCCATATACTTTTCTCTTCAATATCCTTAAAGTGCCAGAAATCTTCTGTTCAAGTTCGAATATTCTCCCTCATCAATAATAATACTTGAGTTATTTTGACTTTAGAGCAGCTACCTCAAAAATTTCGTGCAACTCAATTCGTCCTTAAAATTCATTTTTCTGTAGTTCGCTAATAAAAAGTATGTACTACACACATGCATACATACATATATACATATGTAGACCTTCACATGAAAATGCTTTTAGCCTATTTTAAGTAGATATGAAAACAAATTTGTAAAAAACGCGAGCGATGACTTAAGTGCCAAGCAAGCCAAGTAATCTTGTTGTACAAAATAATTTACACATTGTGCATACATACATATATACAAGTGTATGCACACACACATGCACATATGTAGATACCACATGACTACACACATGAGCAACTATTTATGGATGTGCATATTCGGTTTATGTATTATCTGCCCTTTGGCTAAATAAATGTTAGCTGCAGCTGGGACTAAGTTATGTAGCTGAAATTGTGCCGGTGTATTGGTTTTGTAAGCTACTTTATTTATTATTGCCCCATTTATTAGGGCTTAGATATACAATGTAAGCAATCGTATACAAAATTTTATGTTTTACTACTTGCAGATTTTCATGTTCGTTGGCTATTACAGTGTGAAAAAAAATAAAAGGCTTTGCATGATAAGCTTAAAAATAAGTGTGCATGAAGGAGGAAAGCAAAAAAAAATTAGGTAAGAAAACTTATTCAGATTATTAAAGGGGAAATGGGTATGAGAGCAATTATTTACGTTATTCAGGCAAGCAGGCAAGTTCGCTGCTCCTTCTGGTAGCATCTAATTTTTTAAGAAAATTTTGGATTTATTACACTGGCCAATATTCATTTTAGAGAAGAATATTTTAGTCCTAATTTTGCGTGCGCTTTTTGAGCTTTTGGAGCTTTCAACAGCTCAATTTTCAAACACAATTTCAAACCCAATTTTAATGTCGTTGTATATATGTTAGTGGTGCTAGTGATTCTTTGGATCAGAGGTTAAAGCATAGGCTATATATATATATATGTATGGAAAAGTGGGCGGTGCCACGCCCCCAGCCTGTATAAAACTTCAATTTGAGATAGCTCTGAAAGTATTTAGTCTAAATTAAATGATTTTTGGATATGTTTACTCAAGATTTTTAAAATTTTTGAAAATTGGGACAGCCACGCCCACATTTTATGTTTGTTTTATTTGTGCTTTAATAACGTTCAAATTTTATGGTCGATCTCTATTAAACTTTTTCAATATGTACAAAACTTCGTTGCGTAGGACATAGGTTATATGTATCTATTTTTGGAAAAGTGGGTGGTGCCACTCCCCCAGCCTAAATAAAAATCCAATTTGAGATAGCTGTGAAAGTATTTGGTCTTAATTAATGATTTTTGGATATGTGTGTCACTTAGTACAGTTTCTAAAAATTTTCGATAAATGGTCGTTGCCACGCCCACATTTGTTTTGTTTTGTTTGTGCTTGAATAATGTCCAAAGTTTAGAGATGAAGTCTGTCAAACTTTCACAATAGGTTTAGAAGTTTGGTAGGTACGACATAGGCTGGATATAGTTTTGGAAAAGAAGGCAGTGCCACGCCCTTAGGCAATTAAAAATTACCATTCGTTATAAAGCTGAAATTTTTGGTATAAATTGTGATAATTTGATAAACATAAATATGAGTTTACTCAAGATTTACAAAATTTTTGAAAAGTGTGTGGTGCCACGCCTACATTTTTTGTGGTTTGTTTGTGCAAATAAAAGTTTATTCGATATATCTTCGCATTTATGGACATATTAGGACCCGCAAAAGGAAATAAGAGAAGAACTGGAGTAGGAAAATAAATTTGAGATAAAGAGGCGATGTTAGAGGAAAACTAAAAATTATTACACCATTGAAAAAGTCACGAAATCATTCCGCAATAATTACGAAATCAAGACGAAAAGTCCCGAAATTAATCAAATAAGACCCGAAAGAAATTCCGAAATAAAACAAACTCTTCTTCATTTGGCTAATATAAAACTGAGTGGTAGATCACCCAGTTTAAAAATATTTTTTTCAATAACTCCAATGAAAATGTATGAAGCTTTAGGTCATTGAATAAAAACAAAATAAAAAAAGGTTTATAAAAAAATTAAAAAAAAAACAAATTTAATATCAATTGGAAGCAAATTTCGGTTTAAAGTATCTCATAATAAGCATCCTACAATACGGAGAAGAAGCTTGAACCATAATTGCAGCTGATGAGTGCGCCCTTGACCATTCGTTGGTGAGGGCGATTACCGAAGAAGATTTAATGTTACGACGAGAAACCTTTTAATCCGAATAGAAGATGCAGCTTCCGTGCCCAAATTATTCTTTTAGGAACCCCTATACTATGGCAGCAAAGAAAATGGGGGACCTACGCTCCATTGAATATACCAAGTGAAGGATGTGCTGAGATTTATTTATCCTCTTCGGGTATAATATGGACAAAAGTTTTCATAGTGAAATAATTGATAATGTGGCATTATTTCTCACAATTATTATCACAATTCATGGGGAACATATTAGCTCTCCTTTCTACTTTTTTAGTTTCTCAGTTTACTTCTTCTGTCGTGGTGTTTTCATATACGATTTCCATATTTTGTTCCAAGTCAATATATGTTTTATTTTTGTTTACCCATAAATAATTTGACTTTTTTTACACATTTTTCTTTTTTTGAATAAAAAAACTATAAGTAACTATTTTAGAATTATATAAGAATAGGTATTTTTTTTTATATTTAAATTATATTTAAAAGTGTAAATTTCAAAAAACTGTTTTCTTAGTGCCTACAAAAGACATAAAAAAATTAGTTTGTGTGAAGTAAACAATTTTGGCCTCAGTTATTAAAAATAAGACAGAAGAAACTATTTTCGCAGCGTATTTTTGGTGCGGGACTGAAGAGGTTATTTTTAAATTCTTAATTCATTTAGTTTTATAACTTGAAGTTACTTGAAGCTCCGAATTGTTTTCATTAAAATACAAAGGTCACGCATAAAAAAACATGGCTAAATAGGTTTTATGTTTAACAAAAAGTTTATTTAACTCATTGCTGAGCAATGTAAACGCAATAAAACCTTTTCTTGTTGTAAAGTCTATTTATCAAACATTGATTGTCATTTTAAGCTATTGCACGAAACAAAAACAAATACCTTGTGAACCCTTCTTACACAAAAAGATAACTTTCACTCGTGTAAAAATACAACCATAAATCCAAAAGTAAATGCTATTTTATGACACGTCGAATTGTAACCTCAACCAATTATCCCCAAGTGCTCCCAACCAATTTAACTACATCCAAAACACACACTAATTCTGTCTGTCATATGTTCATTTGCGCTGATAAAGGATAATAAAAAGGGATGATGCGAATGTTCAATGACCAAAACGGCCAACAACAACTAGCCACAATGAAATATCTTGTACTAACTACAGAGCAGTTCAAATGTGATAACCAAAAAAGAGTTGTCAGCCAATATGGTTTGTAAAAGTAGCCACATCATTGCCATATAAGAAAAAACAAACAAAAACAAAAAATGATTTTGCACAAGTGTGCGTTAAGCCGCAACAATCAAGAGATACTGCATTCAAACTCATGCATAAGCAACCCTAATTCCAAGGATATTCATTTTATTTGTTTGGGTTAGAAAAATATTACTTATCTATTAACGTTCTTTTTTTTTTTTGGTTTCTTTTGATTGCACCGTTATGCGGATGACATGACAATAAGAATTGGCAAAGTTAAGCCCCAGAGCCGAGAATCCAAAGCAAGTACAAGCGAGCCCATGAAAAGTGAAAGTAAAGTTGCGAGCGCGCGTGACAACCGCTGTCAATTTTATCAAAAGATTTAACAAGCCTAAGAAGTTTATCCGAATTCATAAAAAAAACAAAACCGATTAAGTACTTTTGCAACTTTACTGACTTACATTTAATGCTATCGACTAACACTTGCAGCTCATACAAACAAAGTTGTTGTTGTTGTTGTTCAATATTGATTGAAAGGAAAGATGAGAAGAGTTTGGTGATCCGCTTTGGTATGATGTTAGCTTGCTGGCCTTATAAAGCGAAGGTTCCAAATTCCGTTCCCAGGACTACTAGCATCAAAAATGTGTTGAAAGAATATTTATTCATTTTTTCATTTGCTCATCTTCCGCGTGTATTTCAAACACAAAAAATCTTCCACGTTATTTCAAAATATTTAAAAAAAACGCCTTATCTCAGAGTTTTTTTGAAAAAGTTCCTGCTTCAGTATTTTTTTTCTATAATACCCCATAACGAAATTCTGTTGAAGAACGCTTATCTCAAAATGAGTTTCAAGAACGCCCTGGCTAACGAAACATTTTATATATTTTTATTGGAGTTATTGAAAAAAGAATTTTGAAATTGGGTGATCTTCCACTCAGCTATATATTAGATAGCCAATTGTAGAAGTGTTTGGGTTATTTCAGAATTTATTTCTGGTTATTTTTTTATTCATTTTGGGACTTTTCGTTATGATTTCGGAATTATTACGGAAATATTTCGTGACTTTTTCTGACCATTTTTGGAATCCTTTCAGTATCATTTCGGCACTCCTTTCCTGCCTTCCTCCTTTGTGATCATTAGTTTTTTACTTCAAAGAGTGTCGTTTAGGTCATTTCAAACTTTTTAGGGCTTATTTCGAAATTCTTTAAGGTCGTTTAGGAATATTTTTGCGATCATTTCAGAATTCTTTTCGGGGCTTTTTTGGTTTATTTCGGGAGTTCTTGGTATGATTTCAGAATTATTGCAGGACCATTTCAAGATTTCCTCTGGCTTATCAGAATGCCTGCAGTATAATTTCGGCACTCTTTTCTTCACTCTTTGAGACCATTTAGTTTTCAAAACAAAGAGAGTAACAACTATTCATTGTCTGCATTCAAAGCAGCACTAAAACTTCGAGAGCTGAGGTAACTAAATAATTTTATATAAATCTAAAAAAATTTAGATTTTTTTCATCGTAGTGACATTCGTTAAGTCTAATTAACTCAAACATATCTTCATATACATATATAATTTTTGTGAATGAATTGCTCAGCTTCTATATACCCTTAATTGACAAAGTTGGTGTGAGCAAAAAGTGCAGTAGGTTTTAAAAATATTTCTTAGCAATGAATTTTTATGCAAAATTGAAAGTTGGTATTATGAAAATTCTTGGGCTAATAAAAGCAATCACAAAATAGAAAAGCCAGAAGAATGTAAGTGAAATTTGTAAATCGTAAGGCATCTATCACTAAATAAAGAGTTCGATATTGGAATGAATTCCACACTATGCACAGTCCATCTAACAGAGCAATTTTGTTTATTTAAAAATTCTCCTATTCGCAAATTCATTAAACTTTTCTGCCAATCTTCGGCCAAAAAAAAAAAAAAAAAAATTATCATAATCCACATTCACAATAAAAATTCTAAAGCAAGATTAAACAATTTTAAATTGATATTTTGGAAAAATTTTAAATTTTTTTGAAACAATACAAATATTAAATAAGTTAAAGAAGCACATTCAATTTAAATGCGAATATGAGCAGAGCTTGCGTGTAGCAAAGTTCAAAAAATTTGGGTCCGATTTTTTTTTACAAAAAGTTCTTAAATGTTAATATTTCTCGTTGATTTGATAACTTTTATTGTAATGTTTACGTCTCTCCATGTCAAGTCATTACATACATATGTAAATAGTTAGAATCGGACCCTGGGTAGGGAGTTTCCTTTCATGTTAAAACAAAGTACTATAACATAATTTTTTTCAAAATTATGCAAATGAAAAATTTCACTTTTTTGTTGTTTTGTAAAAAAAATTTGCCTAAGCTGTTTTAAAGTTCGTACTTAAGGCTATAAAAAAATATTTTGAAAAACAAATAAAATTTTTTAATTTAAATTATTGAGATTTTACACAAACAACAAGCTTGTGTTTTTGGTCTTTATATTTCAAGTATCCTGGTTCGAAACGAGCTATAGACCTATTAATAATTTTTTCTGCAGCGAAAAATTATTGTTGTTTTTGGGTTTCTTAATAATTTTTATTAATTATTAAAAGTTTTTTGTTGAGTTGAATTAGATAAATTAAATATGGGTTTTAAATTTATCAACATATTTTTTATAATACTCCTTAAGTGTCTAAAATTACATCAAAATTTTCAGACGGATGTTTTTTTTTTTTCTTTCAAAATATTTACTTTTGATTTTTTTCCAATTTTTTTTTTTAATTTTTTTAGTTCAATTACTCAAAAATTACTAAGTTTTGATTACTTAGAATTTTTTCTTGCTAGGGTAATTTAAAAAAAGATCAAGCTTATAAATTTTTTATATCAAATCACAGTAATTCAAACTGACTAATTTTTTATCTAATTTTTTGAACTCGACTAAAAAAAAATTTACAAATTCATATGATTGAAAAAGCAAAAAAAAATCCGGAAAATTTTGCGGTATTCTTAGATATGCCACAGTTATAATACAAAAAAATTTGGCCCCAAAATTTGAGAACGAACTTAAATTTTTTTTGATTTCGAAATCTAAATACATTCTTCGAAAGTGTTACAGTTGATTTTCTTACGCAGTTAGCGAAATATTAAAAAAAAAAACTTTATAAAACAATAACAAAAAATTTACTTTAAAAAACAGAAAAAATTAAAAAGATGCAGTGTTGAAATTACATAGCTTTTAAACAAAAAATTCTAGTCCAGCCTAATCTATATAGATTTGCATACTAACAAAACATTCGCATTAAAATAAAACTCCCTGAACCGGATGAAAAGCACAAAACAACAAGGCTTAATTTGCCATTTCCGTTGTTAAAAACACACAAAGTACTCGTATATGTTTAAGCAATGGTTTATGTTTTTTTTTTTTTTTTTTTCAGAGGAGAAAGCATCGAAAGCCTTAAAGTCAGTGTGGGACTTGAACCGGCACTAAAACTCCTACCGTCATGTACCGATCCCCCCGGTACTACCGTGAAGTATTCCGTCGGGAGGTGGTTTGAGCCTTAGGCTCAACGTCTGTTGGTCAGCGTAAACCGTCCATTTCAGTTCTTGACTGGGGATCTTTTTATAGGAATTTTTTCTTTCTACTAGCTGGGGGTGTTATTGAAAAAACGTCAGACTTGTTAAAGATTCTAAAACTGTATAAATATAACTACAAAACGTACGTACATACATACAACTTACTGCATTTTTATTTCAATACCGCATCTGGTCTAAACGACAATGTTTTCAGTCAGGCTCTTACTCGTACATGGCTGTCATCGCAGCCAGGGTAGTTGGAGTGGCCGAGTTTCCCATCTGCTCCTAGTACTTACAATTTAAATACCCATTTGGCTCAGGTATTGGCCACGCAGACCAGGCGGTTGGAACGGCTGTGGGTCCAATACCGCAGCTGGTTAAATCGACCATGCTTCAGTCAGACGTTTACTCGTACAAGGCAGTCATCGCAGCCAGGGCAGTTGGAGTGGCCGTGTTCCCAATCTGCTCACAATACTTACAATTTAAATACCCATTTGGCTCAGATATGGGTCGCGCAGACCAGGCGGTTGGAACGGCCGTGGGTCCAATACCGCATCTGGTTAAATCGACCATGCTTCAGTCAGACGTTTACTCGTACAAGGCAGTCATCGCAGCCAGGGCAGTTGGAGTGGCCGTGTTCCCAATCTGCTCACAATACTTACAATTTAAATACCCATTTGGCTCAGATATGGGTCGCGCAGACCAGGCGGTTGGAACGGCCGTGGGTCCAATACCGCATCTGGTTAAATCGAACATGCTTCAGTCAGACGTTTACTCGTACAAGGCAGTCATCGCAGCCAGGGCAGTTGGAGTGGCCGTGTTCCCAATCTGCTCACAATACTTACAATTTAAATACCCATTTGGCTCAGATAAGGGTCGCGCAGACCAGGCGGTTGGAACGGCCGTGGGTCCAATACCGCATCTGGTTAAATCGACCATGCTTCAGTCAGACGTTTACTCGTACAAGGCAGTCATCGCAGCCAGGGCAGTTGGAGTGGCCGTGTTCCCAATCTGCTCACAATACTTACAATTTAAATACCCATTTGTCTCAGATATGGGTCGCGCAGACCAGGCGGTTGGAACGGCCGTGGGTCCAATACCGCATCTGGTTAAATCGAACATGCTTCAGTCAGACGTTTACTCGTACAAGGCAGTCATCGCAGCCAGGGCAGTTGGAGTGGCCGTGTTCCCAATCTGCTCACAATACTTACAATTTAAATACCCATTTGGCTCAGATATGGGTAGCGCAGACCGGGCGGTTGGGACGGCCGTGGGTCCAATACCGCATCTGGTCAAATCGCCAATGTTTCCTTTTAGACACTTACTCGTACAACAGCTGTCGTGGTAGTCAGGGCAGTTGGAACGGCCGAGGTTCCAATACCGCATAAATTAAATCCGCAAAGTTAGCAAACAGACACTTACCTATTAGTTACAGACCAACTCAGAGGAGGCCTGTGGCTCCCTCTCTGCGTCTCAACATTCTTTGTCGCTCCTCCCATCTAAGTTTCGATATTAGTGTAGCAGCAAACGAGCACACGGCGTCCCAATTACTCGGCCTTGCTAACATGTTTTGTATTATGTTTTCAGGCGTAGGGCGTTCACCAAACGCTTCGTGCAGGTGTTGCCTTTCAGCGTCGAAACGAGGGCAGTGAAACACCGCATGCTCGGCGTCCTCATTGAATTCAGGGCCACACGTCTCGCAGTACCCGGCTTCATCCAGGTTAAAACGATGGAAATAGTGCCTGAAGCATCCATGGCCCGTCAGCAACTGTGTTAGGTAGAAGTCCACTTCGCCATGTGGTCTTTTTAACCAGCTTTCGATAGAAGGAATGAGTTTATAAGTCCAACGACCATTGGTGGAAGCATCCCACCTGCGCTGCCATACGGATATGGTATTTAGGTTTGCCAGCTTCTTACGACTGAAACTATCGGCTCCATCTGGTGCTTCGAAAGTTGTCTCCGCTGCGAGCAGGTCAATTGGATAGAGGCCCGCCACCACCAACGCTGCATCCTCCGATACCGTGCGAAACCCCGAACATACTCGAAGAGCACATAGCCTGTATACCGAACGAACGCCGCGACTGTATGAGGCTATTCGAAAAGCGTCTGACCAAATTTCTGCACCATAAAGAATTACGGACTTGAGAACGCTGGCTATAAGTTGCCTACTTTTTTGCTTGGGCCCCCTAGCATTCAACATCATCCTGGAGAGAGCTCCGTTTGTTTTTGCCGCCTTTTCACATATGTACTGCATGTGCTCATTGAATTTTAATCTGGAGTCTAATGTTATACCGAGGTATTTAATGGCTGGTTTTGATTTTATAATCGTGCCATTGACACGAACTTCCGCAAATTCCATCTTTTTTCGCCCAGTAATGAGTAAGGCTTCGGTTTTTTGCTCCGCTAGTTCCAGACCCGTAAGCGTCATCCACTCAGAAATGGCTCCTATCGTCTCGTTTGCTATACGCTCCAAATCATTGATGTGTTTAGCCACTACCACTACTGCAATGTCATCAGCGAAGCCGATGATCGTTGCTCCCCTGGGCACATTTAGCTTAAAGACCCCGTTATATGCCACATTCCACAGAAGCGGGCCCAGCACCGATCCCTGGGGCACACCACCTGACACTCTATGGTAAAGCAAGCCCGAGTCGGTCTCGCAAATTATTATCCTCTCACTGAAGTAATCTCTTATAATTTGGAGTAAATACTCTGGTACAGCGAACTCCTGCAACGCCGCAATGACTGTCCCCCAGCGGATAGAGTTAAATGCGTTTTTCACATCAAGGGTCACTACTAGACAATATTCAATGGTTCCCCCTTTCCATCGCTTTCCTGAAATGGCCTTAGATGCTATGTCTTTTACCAGCTTCACCGCGTCAACCGTGGAAAGGCCTTTCCGAAAGCCGAATTGATTATCCGCAAGTCCTCCTGTCTCTTCGATTGCATCGCTAATTCGGTTTAATATAATGCGCTCAAGGGCTTTACCCGCGGTATCTATCATGCATATTGGGCGATATGCCGACGGGTCGTTAGGTGGCTTGTTGGGTTTAGGTAATAGCACCAACTTTTGAAGCTTCCAACGTCTTGGGAAAGTTCCGGATTTTAAACAGAAGTCAAACACGCGAGCAAAAGCATCTGGTTGTATCTTAAAAGCTTCCGCCACTGCAATGTTTGGAACAGCATCCGGTCCTGGAGATTTATTTGGGGTGATTTTACTACTCGCCTCTAGTACCTCATCGATGGCTACTTCTGGTACCATCCCTCCAGGAACGTGAGGATTGGAGTGACGCTGCAGTGGTTCCTGAACCGGAAAAAGTACGCGAATGCTATCTCTCAGCAGCTGTTCGTCTGTTGGGGACTTAGTGCCACCTACAAGGCGTTTGGTCACGATTTTATATGCCTCCCCCCAGGGTTTATTTTCTGCATCGTCGCAAAGACGGAGGAATGCCTCTCTTTTACTTGCACGTATCGCCTTCTTTAACTGTCTGCGTTTCTCCGCAAATAATAGCCGATCTCGTTGGTGATGTATAGTTCCAAAGGACCTCTGTGTTATCCTTCTCGCCCTGTTGCATTCTGAGCGAAGTTGCGCAATTTCATCAGTCCACCAATAAACCGGTTGATGGCGACTTTTTTTAGCCCTTCGCACCATCGACGCATCGCATGCTTCTTCTACCCTGGACATTAACTTATCTGCACTGGCAGAGGCGGAATCGGATAGCTGGAAGTTCTGCAGCTGCAAAGCTTCTCTGAATAAACTTTTGTCGAAGGTGCTTGTTTTCCAGCCACGCTGATACCTTGGACTCGTGTTGTTCGCCGGTCGCGAGTTTGTAGTTATCTTGAAGACAATACATGAGTGATCGCTGAAGGTATAGTGCTGGCTCACTTCCCAGTGTGAACCTCTGAAGAGGTTGCTTTGAACAAACGTTAAATCAATGATAGAACTTCCTCCAGATCTGCTAAATGTAGGAACATTCCCGGAGTTAAGCAGTATTAGATCCAGGGCTGCGAAAGCTTCTAGAAGAGCCCTTCCTCTTGCATTTGTGCTACGACATCCCCATTCCAGGGCCCACGCGTTGAAGTCGCCCGCTATGACTAGGTTTTGTCTTCCCCTCGCGTCATTAACCAGCCTGTCCAGTATTCGCGTGAAATCCACTAAGTCCACACTTGGGGGAATATAACAACTGTACACGTGGAATACCCCTACTTTCGCACAAACAAACCCTTTTTCAACGTTAACTGTGACTGCATTAGGCTCGCGTGGGCCGCAGCTCCATACTACAGCTTTTTTATTGTTGTCATGAGACCAGCCTGCCTCTAATTTATATGGTTCACAAAGTATAGCCACATCCGCCTTACGTTCGAAGATAGTCTGCTTAAGAAGGCTTTGCGCTGCTTCACAGTGGTTTAAATTTATCTGAACCAAGATCATTGACTTTTGGTCCCCGCTAGGGCCTTTAGGAATAATGGGCACCTTCTTCCACCCGTATAATGATTTAGGTCGGTAAGACCCGTCCGTTTGCAAATTATGCAAGAGTAGCTGCTCTCACATAGTGCCACTTTGTGACCCTTTTGGCCGCATTTGAAGCAGCAGTCCTTAAGGTCGACTTCGCTCTTGCAGGCATTAGACGTATGGCCGAACTCCAAACAGCGGTAACACCGTTTTGGCTCCACTAGTAAACGGACTCTGCAATTGACCCATCCTATACGGATGGTCCCTGCCTGCGTAAGTAAGCCAGCGACATATGCGGGGACCGCGATAAAAGCTGATCGGGTTCCGCCGTGCGACTTCCTTATGGACTTCACCTTGACGGCTCTGCAATGGTTTATGTGTATGTGCGTGTGTGTGTGCTAAATGGCTATCTGAATGCGCACGAGCACACAAACAATTGCCTGAATGTATGATGCAGAAACCATAGCAAGCAAAAGACACAAGCATATGGCTGCCTAACAAGTGCGGAAAAGCTGAAAATACAACAACAAATACAACAAACAGAACACATATATTGTTAATTTATAATTTGCATAATACAAAGCAACAAAGGATATGAGAAACAAAAAATACTTACCCAAAAAATTTCAACACTCATTTTACCTGTGCACGCTTTGTTAAAATGAGCGTACACCACGGCGTATGAGTAACAACGCAACAAGCCATCTGTATGAATGACTGACTTACCGATAAAAATACTTATAATAAGGCTGCTTTGGGTAATGCGTATGTATGTATGTACATATGTATGTATGAAAAGAAGACAAACGACTAAGTGCCTTACGTACTCATACATTGAATGTGCAAAAGAAGGACTTAAAGCAGTTGATGCGGCGTTGAAAAATCTGTAGGATAAAAATTCAAAAGATAAATACAAAATAAAAATATTTACCATACAAAAGAAAAGTGAAAATAAAAAGAGATGCATAAAATGTTTAATGAATGCTTTGGGTAGGCGCGACAAAACTTTACAAGAACAATGCGAAGTTATAAAGTAACAAAAGAAAAAGTAATTCAAGTGGAATAAGAGTAATCACTAGGCAGTGGCGGGCAGCAAAATATGTTTTATGTATGTATGTAGGCAAGCTGATTTGATGATAAAAAAGTAATTTTGTTGATGTTGTGCTTTATCACAAAGCCATTTAAAAGTGTATTTAATTGTTTTTCCTCCTTTTTAACTTAAAAGCAACACAAAGCGAGATAAAACAAAATTTTTGTTAAATGATAGATCAAAACTTTTTTCAAAGCTCGCAACTCGAATAAGCGTAATCAGTAGGCAGTGGCGTTAAACGTAGCAAAATATGTTTATGTATGGATTAACTTAACAGAAATGATAGAGTAAAACTTTTTTCAAAGCATCAGAAAATTAAAAAAGTGTATGAATTTTATCGCAAAATATTTATGGCAGGCTGCAGCTACTTTAACATAATCTAACGCTACTTGTGCTTAAAGAACTCTTTTAAGCAGTTTTTTTCTTAATAAATCGCAAACTCGTTATATGCAATTATTTGATCCAAAAATTTGCTGTAAAAAATTGCGAAAAATCTTTACATTAGCTAACATCAATCTCGAAACCATACCGAAAAAATTCCGACATGGTCGAAATGATGCTGTAATGAATGCAACATAATCTCGAAATAGTTCTGAAAATAATTCCAAGATGATGCTGAAAAGTCTCAAAATTAATGGAAAAGATACAAAGAACGTTATCCGAAATTCTTGAAATATTCCGAAATAGCAATTCCAAAATGATGCTGAGATGATGCGAATATCATACAGAATTTATTCCGAACAGTTTCCGTAAACAATTTTGAAACGATTCCGGAAAAAAAAAAAACTATGTATACCGAAATTATACCCAAGAAGTCCCGAAAACGGACACGAAAAATATAGAAATCAATCCCGACAAAAACCTTTAATGATAAGAAAATAGCACCGAGGCCTTAAAATTGCCCAACATGATCTCGAAATAATAACATAAGGATCAAAAAATTATGCTGACATGATGACAAAGTGGTCCCGAAATTATACAAAAAACGTTACGGAATAATAACCCGAAGTGTTCCAAAAACAATCACGCAATAATACTGCAATGATGTAACAATTCCTAATTTATTCCGAACTGCAGTAACTCCGAAATTATTCCGAAAAATTCCGAAAATGATCAGAAAAACGCTCTGAAGACAATGCGGCATTGATCTGGAATGCATTCCGAAAAAGTCCCGAAAAATGTGTTCCAAGGGTTGCGAGATGATCACGAAAGGATCCCGACACGAAAAATCGTTGTTACGGGAATTTTTTTTTTATGAAAATCATTTTGAAATTCTTGAATGTGTTCCCATAATTTTCACATCGTTTTAAAAATTTCCAGGAATTTTCGCAAGAGCTTGGAAACACCTTCTCTTCTAAAGGACATTTATGAAACAAAGATTTATTGGTGAATTTAGCAAACGAATTTTGCTGAAGATATTAATGAGTAAAAGTATTTTCACAGTCACTGTCACTTTCCATATTTCCTCTTTAATAGTTCCCAGAAATATTAATATATTTTCTGCTTTGATTCCGAAATCTGCTCCAATTTACGCAGCATCAGCTGTATGCAAGGTCTTTTGTGAGCAATATTTTCTTATAGCGACTTTATATTAATAAATATTTTATGCCAATCAAAGGGAGCAAAAGGCCTTCAATGCGAGCGTTACATTACAGCAAATAATTAAAGGCGACCATGTATGCGGGTAAAAAGCTTTAAACTTTAAACTTAAAGCAAACTTAACATTGCAAATACCTACTTAAATAGCCATTCATGCGTCTTTGCAATGTGTACGTATGCACAAACAAATAAACCAAGCCGCACTTTGGCACGCAGCTACCAATTCATGTCAAAATCATGTAATATTCAGGGAAATGCGCTTGTTTGTGTTGACTTCAGATGGTGGGCGCCATAAAATATGCAAATTAAAAGAGCGACTTACGGTATAAGTAGTAGTACATTGAACACTCAATTTTGGTGATGCACAAGGTGAATATTATTTATTCACATTAGGGTGGAAATTTTATGGATTCCATTTTCGCAGCATTTCGGGGGTTCTTTTTACGATCTGAATATCGGTTGTGCAAATTGGTATTTAAATTTCTCTCCTATTTTTCTCTCTTTCTCTCTCTCCCTCTCTCGCTCTTTCTCTCTCGCTCTTTCTCTCTCTCTCTTTTTCTTTGTGGGTTTCTTGCCGTTATTTACATTTCTCTCATCTCTATGTCTCTCTCTATCTATCATTCTCTCTTTCTCTATCTCTTTCTATCTACCTCTATCTCACTTTTTCCCTTTTTATCTCGCTCTCTCTCTTTTTCTTTGCGGTTTTCTTGCCGTTATTTACATTTCTATCATCTCTATGTCTCTCTCTATCTATCATTCTCTCTTTCTCTCTCTCTTTCTATCTACCTCTATCTCACTTCCTCCCTTTTTATCTCGCTCTCTCTCTTTTTCTTTGCGGTTTTCTTGCCGGTTTAAGTGCCAGCAATGCGTGCAAAACTTGAACCGACTCCCAACTATCCGATTGTTTTACCCGACAACTTCTCGGATCCCAGAATTTGATAGTCTCTCAACTCGAACAATTGATCGCTGAAATGGAGCTCGGTTTTTTTTTTTTTTTTTGACAAAGACGTAATGAAAAAAATAAAAAATTCTTTCCGAGTGACTCAGCCACAACCATTACATTTCGCGCAGACGAAGCTTGAGCTTATTTTGATTGACCTTTTCCAACAGTTTTTAAACCGACTCCGAAAGGCTGTTCTTGAACAGATAATCCCAAACAATTTGGTTACTTTTCAATCCACCCTAATGAATTCACATTTACATTCATACAGATAACCAATGGAAAATAAAAAACAAAATGAATTACAACAACAGCATCAAAATGCATTTTACAACTTTCTCTTGTTTTTCATATCGTCACTTTCCACTCTGATTTCACTCACTGTTAACTCGCTTGTTTTATTGTTATTGTTATTGTTATTGTCGTTTAACATTGCTGTTGGCATTCAATGCGGTCGCTGATATAACACATAAAGCTTAAGTTTTTCTGTTGCTGATGGCTCTTAATGTATTACCTGATGTTATTATCACATGTACATCAATTTCATGCCACCTGACGGGCGAATCCTTCCCAGGATAACGTTCTTCTGCGGTCGTCAACACTTTTTACTATCAATTTGAATACCTGCGAAAGCTGCTTAAAAATATTATTGGTTGACTTTTATAGTCACTGTAAGATGTTTTGGACTTTTGGGGGGAGAGTTGTGGTTCGACTTCTTCACTTCAGTTTTTAAATTGGACAGTAATGTCGAAGGAAACAGGTAAGCGTGTGTATTTGAATATACGTTTCACTTAACCGGGAAAGCTTTTAATGTGAAACTTTGAAGAAATCATTGGTAAACGGAAGAACTATTCTTCTCTGTCGTAGCTGGAAGAAATTGCTTCAAAATATTTTCTCGAAAACTCTTGGAATATGAAAAATTTAAATTTGAAAGCTGAATTAGAAAATATTTTTCCCGAGTCTGAACGATGCTGAAAACTTCAAGGCCTTAAATTAATGGGAAGTTTGTTATTACTATTTTGTATACAAAGCGACTTAGGCGCCACCTATTGGGACTATTATTTTTTAACTATATGTATACGTATCAATTATCATAATACCAGCGCCATCTAGCGAGATTTTTTAATGCATGTTCAACATTTCAGCCAAATCTAAATAACTAAACATGAACCATGGTTTGTTCATCACGCTATAACTTTAAAACGACTATACCAAATTGAAAAATTGCATTTAAAAAAAGAAAGAAGGATGAAAATATTTTTAGGGGTGTGGCAACTCCCATAAAAACTTAACTTTTCAGGCTGAATATCTCTAAAAAGGTTTATGCTAGGGATTTGAAAACTTATAAAGAGATATTTGGGTTCGTACCATACTCACAGGGCAAAAGTGGGCGTTATTGGAAAAGGGGGCATGGCACCTAACATTCAAAATTAATTTTTCAAACTAGCGAACACTTAAATTAATCGACTAAATTGATTAATGAAATTTTCAGTTAATCGAATACTGATTAATCAAACCTATGAGTAATCAAAATGAGCTGTACTCGAGTATTTTCAAAATGGTTAATTCAAAACTGAAAATAAAAAAAATTAAAAACGAAGCATGGTTCAAAATATTGAAAATAAAAAAATTAAAGAAAATTTTGAGGTGTTGTCCTATCGCGAGTGGGCAAAATGTCGAAAATGCAACAAATAGTTGAAGTGGTCTTAATTTGTGCCGTTTTAATATCTGATTAATCAATTTATTCAAAAAGCGAATAATCAAAACGGCGAATAATCAATTTTTTTTTTTGGTTAATCAAATCTTGATTAATCGAGTAAACACCCTTTTTGATTAATCAAAAATCATAATTAATCGATTAGTTGAGGAATCGAAATTATGCTTAATCAAATTTTTCATTAATCAATTAATCGCACAGCCCTAGTAGAGACAAAAAAGTTGGCTTAGAGTTTAAAAGTATATTGCCATAAAAGGTTTTGAGTTCTAATAGCCAGTTCTATGAAATAGTTTAAGTGAAAGTAAATTTTTTTCGCTGTCAGAATTCGTATAAAATCCAATTAAAAAAATTATTTTAATAGGTTTTTTTTTTTATTTAAATTATTTTTACTTCAAATACTTAGCATCACAAAAAATGTCAAAAAAAAAAAAAAAAAAATTAAAAAAAACTCGACCCAGTCTAACGTTCATATTTCAAACTTGCCGCAACCGCAACTTACTTCGATACATACTATATATGTATGTATTTATGTGGCTACCACAATTTCTTAAAATATCAATCTTCATTATTGCTTCTTGCTATATAGTACTCTTACATTTAACTTCCCGAAAACTATGTTACCACAAAATTATTTCAATTTCGTACCTAAATCCTTATAAGCTACCAAATAAATATGAAGTCTTTAGGTGCTTAAGTAATGTCTTACTCATACACATGTATGTGAACATTAGATGAGATTTGTATATTTTAGCAAAAAAGCAAAAACAAAAACAAAAACAGAAAACATGCTGTACTCACACCAATAAAATGGCGTGGTAAATCGACATTGTGGCAAAATGGTAAAATGCTTCACTGCTCGTTGCAAAGTGATATCGGATGGGTGGTGCGGTTTACACGGCATGCTTACCAACTTCCGCTCGAACGAACTTGCGTATGTATGGGTGTGTGAATAACATGTATGATGCTTGTCGTTATGTTTTTTTTTTTGTACTGAATTGTGAATGTGTGTCGCGCTGCTTGTTTGGTTGTGTTCTTGTAACTTTTTGTGTTATTAAGCCTGAAATTGATTTTCATGCGTATCATTAACTTGCTCCAAAGTTCACTGCGTTCAACTGACTTTCACTCACTTACGCCAACATCTATGTATGTATATGAATATAAAAGTGCGGCAACATGTTTATAGTAACATTGGCTTACAACTTATTATAAGAATATGTGTGCACTTAGAGGCGCTTCTGGGTTGAAGCTAACGCACACACGCACTCCCGCACTCTCGCATACGTGCACCAAACTTGCTACAACTAAACGCCACACATGCTGTGCATTTCTTATTTCCTGTGAACATATTTAAAAAATTCAAACTTAAATAAAGTTTTGTTGATAATTTCCTGTGAAGTTGTGCAGTTGCCACAATAAAAACGTGAGTGCTTACGTGGCGAAAGTAGTGGCACACATGCTAATAGAGCGTCGGTTTAAAGAAATGCACGTTCAAGAATTCAACTTTTTCAGTTGAGTGCGATTCGTTGGAATTTCCATCTGCTACCTCCAGATAGAGTCTCATTAGTATGGCAATCCAGGTGGAGGAGGTGAATTAGATTCAATAAAAATCTGTTTCGGGTTTCTTTGGATGCGAGCTCAAGTTCGCGAATACCACGCGATAGAATATGTACAATAAGGACAGGGAAATTCTGAAGAACTGATAACAATTAATTATCAAAAACATAAAAGTTTGTCCCACTACATGCTACCTACGCCTAATAAGAATGAAATTAAAACCAGAAGGGCTATTGATTGTCAAAGGTATTAGCCACTTTGGAGCCAATAATTTTTTAAGGATCATTTCGGAATCATCTGGTAAAATAGATCAAGAAATGATCATGAAAAGAACCAAAAAGAGTTCGAGTACAATCCCGGAATGATATCGGAAAAGTAGCGAAAATAATCCGTAATTGTTCCGATAGTGTGAGGACCCTTACGAAATAATGCTAAAATTATTCCGAAAAAATCCTCGAAAAATGTCTCCAAAAACAATGCTTAGAAGATCCCGAAATAATAAAAAATTTTCCCCGAAATTATCTAAGAAAAAAAATCCCACAATAATTCCTAAATGGTCCTGAAATGATTACAAAAACAATTTTTTCATTATACCGAAAAAATCCCGAAACGATTCATAAACAGTACCCGAAATTTTTCGGAAAAAATTATGAAGTTATCTCCGAATAGACCCTGCCAAGGTTCCGAAATTATTTCGAAACTACAACAACTATGAACTTATTCCATGAACAAGTGGTATACTGGCAACGGAGAAACTCTCCAAAATAGCTCGCGAATCATTTCTTCGTTGTACCAACTGGCGGCAATGGGAGGCACCGTGGGATCCTTCCATCGGAGTGATGGTCTCCGCCTTTCTGTGCTTCCACTTGCAGAAGGTGATGAGAATACCTTCTGGACAAACTCATTTTCTTTCAATCGTTTAATGTGGCCTAGCCAGTGAAGTTGTTATGTTCTTATTCGGTAAACTATTTCGGCGGCTGCTCTTTAGTACTCGCCATAGCATCATTCCAGTCTAGTTCGAGGAACGTTTTTAGGACTTTGTCTGCATAGCTTCGGAATGATTTCAAGAATATTTCGATAGGAAATTTTCATTACTATATTTGGGTATTTTTTTTTTAATCACCAAATTTATCGAAATGATTCTAATAAAAATTACGAAATGCTACGGAATAAAAAATCATAAAATAATGATGAATCCGTGGCGTAAAGTTTCGAAAACTTGAAATCATTGGTGTGTGAACCTTAAATCTCAAATTGTGCCAAAAGGTATGCGAAGTAGCCACCCCTCAGAAGGCCTCCAATAATAATATATAAATAATAATATATACATATATCTCCAAAGAAGATTAACTTCCCAATGGAGTTTACAATTAATAAATATTATAAATCTTCTTGTTTGACTCACACTTAATATATTTGATGAGCTTTTAATCACCTTGGTTGCCTTTTAACTTACATGCTAAATATAATTCAAAGTCAATCTTATTCACATACATCAACTCAAGTTAAGAAAATTTTACGCAAACTAAGTAAATTTACTTTCGACCTTTACAAAATATCGACAAGCGAATTCACCGTTTAAATTTTCTCAACAATTTCCATTGCCAGCCAAAACAATGTGAGTTGTTTATTGCCAATATTTGACTGATTTATTACTGACATTAGCTTGAGGTTACTGCCAACTCAGCTGTTTATTTATTATATGAAAATTACATTGCATTATTGGTAATTTGTCTTTTATTGTTTGGAGATATGTATGTTAATGTGTATCTATATCCTTGTAGATGGGTATGTATGTAGCTAGGTGTGCGTGTACTTACACAATTAACTGTGCCTGGAACTACAAATATGGATATTTGATTAAAGTAAGAACATTATTTAACAACAATATGGACCACCTGACAAGTACTCCAGAGAATAGCATTATCTCATATCTAAAGCTAATTTACTTTCCTTTTATAGCATACCCAGCTATTTTAGATGAGCTCAATGGCAAGAGTAAAAGGCAAAAGAGACGTGAAATGGCATCTCGGAGCTTGCATACACTAGATTGGGATACTTTCCTAAAGCATTAATTGCTCATACCCCATTGAATTTTTTTTATAACCTAGAATTTTATTTGAAATATACATAAGTTAAGGTGTCACTATGCAGTCCGCAACGCAACAAATTCATACTTCTTTTGTGATGCGAAATTCCACTAATATAGAGCTTATAAACGGTATGAAGTATTAAACTAGCAACTCAAAAAGTTATTTAGAAATCTCTTTTAATTTCAAGAACAATTTTAAGCGCTGCTTACAAAAATAAAAATTAATTTCATACTAACACATATCTACACACATACATACATACGTATATATGAAGAACCCAACAAGCATTTCTGTGGTAGCATCACATGAGGTCGAAGTAGACTTCTTACTTTTTCGGTATTAATTCCGTGTGGTCTTTGTGATCGTTTTGGAACTTTTTCAGAATCATTTTGGGACTGTTTTTGCGACCATGTGGAAAAATGAATTAAGAAATGATCCTCAAAAGCGCCCAAGATTGTTCAAAATGATACCGAAAAAGTATAGAAAGTATAGAAAGACCAAAAGCTGGTCTCGAAAATCCTCACGAATGATAATTTTGTAGGATCATTTCGAGATTTTTTGCAACTATGTAGGAAAATAAATCATAAAATCAACATGAAAGGCCCCAAAAATAGTTCGGGAACAATACCGGATTGATACCGAAAAAGTCTAGAAAATAATCCTGAATTGATTTTGAAAAAAACCAAAAGTTGGTCCCCAAAACCGTTCCGAATGATAACTTTTGAGGATTATTTCGGAATTTTTTCTTAATCGACTTGAATAATAAATCATGAAAATAACCCAAAAATGGTTTGAGAACAATCCCCGATTGATACCGTAAAAACGTTGAAAATAACCTTAAATTGACTTCGCGAAAGACAAAAAGTTGGTCACAAAAACCGATTCGAACGATAATTTTTGAGGATAATTTCGGGATTTTTTCGGAATCATCTGGGACTACAAATCAACAGATAATTCTCAAAAGCGGATGAAAAAAAAGTCTAGAAAACAATCCTGAATTGATTCCGAAAGAGGCCCCGCAAAACCGTTTTAAAATAATGCTGAAGGTATCCCGAAAATGTTTCCGAAAACAGGTCTAAGGAGATCCCGAAAAAATACCGAATTAGTGCCGAAATTGTTTAAAAAAAACCTCAAAAATAATTTCGATATGGTAGAAGAGATTCCAAAAGCCATTTCAACATTAATCCGAGAAAATCCCGAAACGATTCATAAAATATCCCGAAATGATCCCAAAAAAATTATGGAATTATCCTCAAATAGACCCGAAAAGTTGCCGAAATGATCCTGAAACGACCGCAACTATGAATTGATCCCATAAAGAAACCACATTTGATCAGGGAAAGTTCCAAAAAATGGTTGTGAGGTTATTCCGAAAATTTAACTTCTTCCTAAAAGAAAAATCAGCATTTTGTAAGCTTAATGTTTATCTCTTTGACATTAATCTGTTTGTTGGGTATCACACGAATTGCTATTCTGCGCCAAATACGCCAAACCAGTTTAAGCAAAGTGCTCTTGAATTACTTTCTTCTTATTGCCGTACATACATTTTTTAATTCAATTTCGTTTTCGTTTCTTCTTTCTGCCTTGTGACTATTTTCATTGTATTTGCTCAGTGTCATACGACAGACACCTTTACTTTTTGGTATGACATTGGAACCTGGCACTGGCGGTGTGTGCGCTTTGTGCCACATTTTTGTTGTTGTTCATTCTATTCACTTTTCGTTTTTTACTTATTTTCGATGCCCCGAAAGCAACCTGATTGTGCTGTTGTAATGTGCGCACCTGAAGCGCGTTGAATTATTGGCGATATGTTGTTTTGTGGTGGGCGTGACACTACACATACCACCCACACATCACACACACACACACACACACACAAACACTTATACCACACAAACGCTGTGACATTGAGCGTTACACGAAAACAAGTAGCTACCCACGTTAAGAATTTTTTATAAATTTTTTCTCATACAACAACAGTGAAAGGTATTTTGATTAAATATATTTGTGCGTGTGTGCATTAGTTGGTTGTTACTGTTGTACAGGGATGAATGGTGACCTAGTATTTGCAAAGTGATTTTGTAGAATTTTCATAAAATTTTTAAGGAAATTTTCAAAAGAGCGAAGAAGAAAATGAGGTTGCATTTCAGAAATTTTTAAAATAAAAATAAAAAAAAATCGAAACTAAATGTTTTTATTTCCCTTAAACAGCTGCTTTTGCTTTGTTTTGGCAATGTTTTGGGTGAGTTCGAATTTGAAAATTATTTTAGGGCTGTGCCACGCCTATTTTCGAAGTGTTTCAATAATCTTTAATAGAACGACGAAGTCAAAAAAGGCAGAAAATTTTGCTTTTGCAGATGCTTTTATGAATGAATTAGATCATTTAATACTTTGCTCGAAATTTTCGATATCGAAAAAAAGGGAGTGGCTATCGTCCGGTTTCGCCCACTTTTACATGTTTCCTACCTGAGATAGAAATCTGAGTACAAATATTTCAATTTCTAATCAAGTTAGCCTAGTGTAGAGACGGGCAGAACTCAATAAAATAAATTATAAATAATTTTTTATGGAAGGCAACGAGGGAGGAGTTTAAAATAGCGAGGTTGATAAAGAGGCGGTGAAGGACCAGAAATGATGAAATAATGGTTCAAAGTAAATTTGTGTGGAGAAAAAATCAATTTTTAAGAATTTCTAGACAATCGTTTATAATTTTTTATTACCGTCTTTGACATCGTATTAAATAGACCAACAATCTCGCGTTGATGCACGACCTGAAAAGCTAAAGAAGGACTGGAAGAGATTTTATTGCTCTTCTCGGTTGCAAAATTTGGTACAACGAAATATCAGCAGTCGAGCGGAAAGACGGGTAAAAAGTGATCCATTAGGGAGATCTTCTCTAGCCCTAAACTTCTCCGCAAGCTTTCCACGATGTATTTCATTATTCGAAGAAGTCTTGTTTATAAATACAAAAATTAACAAGCAAAAATTTGAAATACATTTTTTTTTACATAAGCCGTTTTTTTCTAAGTACTAAGCGAGTTGTGAAAAAAAAGCAAAATGAAATTTTTTTTTTTTTTTTTTCAGAATTTAAATTCTGATTTGCAAATCAATTGCTTTAAGTAGCATTATTATTATATATAAATAATATACCGAGTATATATATAAATAATATACCGAGAAATGCCAGCTTAATTCCCATTCTATTGAATTAAATAATACAAAAGGTCATAACACAGAAATAATTTTTCGAGAGTATTACCTACCTTTAACCATTTTAAAAATCTAGATACTTATAAACTTAATCTGACTTAAAATCTCGAAATGCACAAAAAGCGGATAAAAATGATTTTAGGTTTAATTTTAAGTTTAAGCTAAAGCTACAGCGTGCTTTTGACGAGAAAAAGCTTGCGCAGGTTGAAAGTGAAATGCAACTTTTTTTTGCGAAAAATGCAAAAAACAAAAACCGGAACAAAGATTGACAGTAGTAATTAAGTGATTACCACATAATTGGTGTTTCAACTTGAGAATACTGGCCAAGCACAAAAACCAGAGCCTGAATTTGAAACGTTTTAAACAAGAATCGCCTGCTTTTGGCTAAGAAATAAGAAAAATGATTGCAACATGATTTTCACTTAAGCTTTAGCTTGAAAGTTTGGCAGCATTAAAATAGAAATGTAGAAAATGCAAAAATGTGTAAATGATATGCAATGCTGTAAGATGCACATTAGGGTGGGGTGTTTTTTTTTTTTTAAATAAAATTAAATGCAATACTCGCTCACCCAATTTCGATTAGTATAAACTCTTATGGACAGTGAGTAGATCGAGCAACTTAAGATCCATAATCGAAAATTCATAATGATTTCATTTTGCATTAAAAAAAAAAAAAAAATTTTTTTAAGTTACCATCCTCGGCTAATGTAAAAGGCATTTGCTGACCCAATCACTGGAGCTTTTAAGATGGAGGACGTCAGTCACAGCGCACTGTTGAACTTCCTAAACTTTTCGTAGAACTTTTAACCCCAAGGGCCACTTCCATTTTTCTTTTGGGAGGGAATATCCGATATGAATTGCTATTCCTTTTACAGCGCAAGTGGGTAGACTAATGAAGACATAATGTAGTATCATATTCACACACACACATACCAATTGATACACCAATGCATTTATACATAGGCTAAGTTTCGATATGAAAATGCAAAGGTCATTTTGTTGCATTTGACTAATTTAATGAATGAGCGACTCACAAATTTATTAAATGGTGGCTTAAGCGCTCCAATACACCAAATTCAAATTTGATGGTAGTGGTGGTGATTGTGGTGGTGATGGCTATGGTGGTGGTGCAGTTGCTGTAGCAATTTCCTAAAACCACGCTAACTTTTTGCATTTGCCCGAAATTGTTTGGAACTTGGCGCTTGCCACTAGCACTCTTGACCAACGTAATAGGAATGCTCATGAGTATAGAAACACTGCGGATCATTCGAGTAGCTCAAAAATTTTGCTTAATTTTGGAAAAAGTCTATGGTGGGGAAATAGCATCGATCCAGTTTTGAACTTATGTAAGAAAATTTATAATGGAAAATATCTCTACTCGCCTCCGCTTTGGCAAAGCCCACTTCTCTGCGTTTTCATACAGACCAGGGAAGGTGAAGCTTTCAAAGCTGTTCAAAGCAACTTTCCACTAGAAAGCTAAGGTATTTCTGAGGACTTGAACACAGCAAAAGACAAGTAGTCTAGCTAAGACTAAGACTAACCAATCAGTTCAGCGTTGATGGACGGATTAGGGGTTGGAAAAAAATTAAAGTTGGTAGGCAATGTTTTAGCAAATCCAAAAAAGTTGTGCCTTTTCAGCTGACCGTCGGTGTATACGCTTGAACAAGCAATTTCAAACGAACAAAGACCGCAAGCGTTTTACTAACTAATTTTTTTTTTTCAACTATGGAGATATTTTCAAAATTTTATAAAAAAAAATTTCCAGATAAAAATGTGACAAACTAAATTTTGATAGCCACCAACAAGAGCATAGAGTAATGCGAAATCAGTTTGGAAAAGTATTGGAAATATCCAGCAGCGTAATGCAAACTTTTTTACACGCTTCTGACACGCAAAAGCGTGTTAAAACAAGAAGAGAATAGCACGAGTGAATGGACATTAATTAAGTTGAATGTCACAAACGTACAGATGAGGGTACAAATTTCGTGAGCGATAAATAAGTAGTGACAGCAGCAAAAACTTTGTACGATTAATGGTGGTAAAAGTATTTTTGTAGGAAAAGAATTAACCAAAAATCGGATTAAATGACAAACATACAAATGATCGCATGTGCTTTAGCATAAATAAATCGAGTTTTCATAGGCGTGTTAGTGAGATTACTTTGCTACTCGTATATCATGCGCTGTCATAGATAAATAATTTTTTTGTTTTTGTTGTTGCAGCTAAGGTAGGTTATAATGAGTTGAAACACCTTTATGCGTACGAGCTTTCATAATCAGACAACGCAGATGTTTGTATAATTACTAGGCATAAGTATTTTTAATTGAAACTTTTTCCGGAGCTCAAGTCAACTCTCAGGTACAATAAAAGAAAACAGTAAATAAAATAAAATAAAATAAAATAAAATAAAAATAAAATAAAATAAAATAAAATAAAATAAAATAAAATAAAATAAAATAAAATAAAATAAAATAAAATAAAATAAAATAAAATAAAATAAAATAAAATAAAATAAAATAAAATAAAATAAAATAAAATAAAATAAAATAAAATAAAATAAAATAAAATAAAATAAAATAAAATAAAATAAAATAAAATAAAATAAAATAAAATAAAATAAAATAAAATAAAATAAAATAAAATAAAATAAAATAAAATAAAATAAAATAAAATAAAATAAAATAAAATAAAATAAAATAAAATAAAATAAAATAAAATAAAATAAAATAAAATAAAATAAAATAAAATAAAATAAAATAAAATAAAATAAAATAAAATAAAATAAAATAAAATAAAAATAAAATAAAATAAAATAAAATAAATAAAATAAAATAAAATAAAATAAAATAAAATAAAATAAAATAAAATAAAATAAAATAAAATAAAATAAAATAAAATAAAATAAAATAAAATAAAATAAAATAAAATAAAATAAAATAAAATAAAATAAATTAAAATAAAATAAAATAAAGTAACATGAAATAAAATAAAATAAAATAATATAAAATAAAATAAAATAAAATAAAATAAAAAAAATTAAATGAAATAAAATAAAATAAAATAAAATAAAATAAAATAAAATAAAATAAAATAAAATAAAATAAAATAAAATAAAATAAAATCAAAAAAAAAAAATAAAATAAAATAAAATAAAATAAAATAAAATAAATAAAATAAAATAAAATAAAATAAAATAAAATAAAATAAAATAAAATAAAATAAAATAAAATAAAATAAAATAAAATAAAATAAAATAAAATAAAATAAAATAAAATAAAATAAAATAAAATAAAATAAAATAAAATAAAATAAAATGAAATGAAATGAAATAAAACAAAATAAAGTAAAATAAAACAAAATAAAATAAAATAAAATAAAATAAAATAAAATAAAATAAAAGTAGAATAGCACACTTCCTCTGCGGATATCGATTTCCATTCTGCCTGCCCCGTTCCACATTT
>OX608079.1:13551264-13608670 GCA_951509765.1 Sphenella marginata | reverse complement strand
GTGTTAACATATAGAGTTCTTGCCACGGACTACACTTTGAAGTATGCATATCGATAATTTGATAGCTCATTCAACCTTTTGAGGGTTAATCAACTTGCTCATAGATGAATCTAATATACAACCTGTTAATTTGACTGCTTCGTAGGTACTTGCGCGCTAACTTGTAAAATGTCTTCAAACATTCCATTTCATTTACTTGTTAGTTTTGCCCTTTATTATTAGTGTTGCTGCATATACTTTTGTTATGCTTTCGTTCGTCTTACTTACTTCTCATTCGCCTAAACTTAATTCATTCATGTTCGCTTAAATAACTTGTTCCACATTGTTCAATTGTTACGTATACGCAGTGTCGCACTTAATGTTAATTGCTTGTGCGAATAAAGTTAGATACCTGTCGTATGCAAGCAACTTACATTACGAGTAATAGGACACATCTACATACATACATACATTAAGGTATTTCTATAAAATTATAGAAGACAATTTTAAGTCTTGGTTACATTCTTATCTACAGTAAATAGCTGCGACATGTTACAACAAACAAAAGCGAAGCTTTCAAAGACGGCTTACTTCAACACTTCGTTCTAAAAAAGGGTAATCAATATATATATAATACTTGCTTGACATAATCTTAAGTTGATGCTAACTTCCAATTTTCGCATAAGCTTTATTAAACATTAATTTTTAGTATCCTAATTCATCGAATTATATCTAATAATCATTCGGCTCAACATAGTTCGTTTCCTACTTCTCTGTTGAGCTATTGCAATTCGACTTCCATTGGACTGCTGATATTTCGGTAATTCTTATAAAAAAAAACTTTGCATTGGATGGCCCACAGGGCACCTCTTTTCTCATTTGTATACTAAAATACACTACACACCACTCATATCCGTACACTTCGACATATGTATATCTGCGCAAAATTCTGTCATTATAAATTTCACGGGTACTTGAACCCCAGCAAGCTATTTGGTATGAGTTTCATATTTTAAGCTCAAACTAATATTTGTTTTCACAAAAAAAGGACCCGACCCGGCAGATTCGTTCCTGTTAAAAGAGCTATTTTTATTGAGTTCATTGCAAGAATTCTTTATTCCATTCGTACTTTTTTCAATCGAAAATTATTGATTTTTCACAATTTCAATCGTTTGTCGATTAAACCGACGATTCTGTCACATTTTCCCATAACTCAAATTTGTTTTCCCCCTGAGTATGATATTGATATCGTATATCTCCGTACCAATTTTCAGGTACCTACCTTGAATCGATTTAGACATAAATTAAATATAAATAAAATTAATTTCGAATGGTAGCTGCAACGCCCCCCTTTACGATAACTCTCATTTATTTTCCCGTGAGTATGATATTGATATCGTATATCTAAACATCCATTTTCAAACCCCAAACATGAAAGCTTTTCAATCCAGTTTATATGGGAGCTGCTGCAAAATCAAGTTTGAATGGGAGGTGCCACGCCTCCTTAAAAATTTCCTATTTTTCCCTATTATACTTTTTAAAGATTGTTTGCTGGGATGCGCTGACATGCTTTTACCAATACATACAAAAACATTTAAATACAAAAAGAAAAAAAGAAAAAACTAAGCGCAAATAACAAGGACACGCAATGAATCCTCGCTCACTATAGAAATATTATGGAAGCATTGAATTTGAATTTCAGTTTATTATATAAATGACATTTGTTTGCATGTCTTTGCGTGTCTTTGCATGTCAGTAGAAATATGCGTGTCAATGTCAAGTGCGCTAAAGTGTTGCTCGTTCATAAGTGCGATGTGCAATGATGCCTTACAAAAGCGCCGATTGATGCGTGCCAAATGATGGAGAGGAAGGGTAAATGAGATACATATGTTTTACTCAAATACTAAAATATAAACTAAGTGTACACGCTAAGCAGCTGTCTATCATATATTATGTTTAGATGATAATTAGAACAGCTTATTTCAAAACTTTATAACCTATTTCGTTTTTTACTTTTTCAAAGTAATGAAATAAACCGGCTTAAAACACTTTTTTATGAAAAATAATTATATTTTAGTTGGAATCAATTCATTTCAATTTGAATGATATTTGTTGGGAAGTTTTGTTATCTTACAAAAATTAAAAATTTCAATTTTTCGCTGTTTTAAAAAGTTATTTTTTTTTATTATTTTTATTTTATTTGGAAACCAAAGTTATCAAAAACATGTATTTGAGCAATTTTATATTAGGAACTTAGAGCTACAAACCATATGTTTTGAAAAATATTAAATTTATAAAGGAACTAAATTGTTTTAAACGAAATATAACACAAAAAAACAATTTTTTTCTTTGAAGAATTAGAAGACTTTTTTCCAAATTTAATTTTTTCTCCTCTTTTTTTTTTTGAAAATTCAACATTCGAAATTTTTTTTTCTTTTTTAAATATGCTTTTACCTGGCGGTCTTTAATTATTTCAGACGAAATATAGCAAAAAAAAAAATTTTTCTTTTGAAAAATTAATATTTATAAACTTCTTTTTTAATAATTTTACTAAAAAAATTGGAGCACTAAACTATAGCGTGCACAGTTTTTCTAAACAAAATAATTAAATGCTCCGATTTAAAAAAAAACTATTCTATTAAAAAAGAAGTTTCTAATGATTCATTTTATTATTATTATTTATTTTTTTTCTTATATTTGTTTCCTCTTATCACTGTCTTTGACACAGCTGAAGCAAATTTTTTTTAATGAGTGTAGTAGAAGCATTGACCGGTGGGTGATTCCACGTCAAATCATCAACTTGCTCCGGTATAAATAAATTTTGGTGTTGAATTTTCTTTTATGACACAACAAAGTTCTACCACAAAAAAAAATTTTTTTTTTTTTCGTAAGTTATACAAAAAAATTCTCTTCCCTTGATATGGATTTCTTTAATATTTTTCCAACAACAAATTTGTAGTGTCTGATTTTAGAAATTCTTCAAAATCGTTAATAATAAGGACCGCTATTAAATTTGCGAAAAAACTTTATTTTATTTTATGCATTTGAAAAATATTAATTTTTAATTGTTGCCAAACAATTTGTTCATGCTGGTGGAATGTAAAAATTGTTAAAATATTAAAAAACAAATTTTTTTGCATTGCAAGAAACATTAGAGCTTTCAAAATTGAGTTTGTTTGTGTTTAACTAATTTAGCTTTACATAGTCGTACACAAAAAAATAAAAAATAATAATTTCCAAAAATTTTTTGAAATCTTAATTTTGAAAAAAAATATATGTATATGTACCTCTGAAAACTTCAAAATATATCAGAGTATAATACAAAACGATTTAAGTTCGAGATGTAATTTTTTTTTAAATATTTCAGTTACTTGATATCCCGCTTTCAAATGCTCCCAATGAGAAAAGTTCAATCAACCCTCAGATAAATTCCGGCATTTCTTGTTAAAATAGCACAAAATTGTTATTTCCATAATCATGGGCGGTACAAATTTGTAAAGATAATCAGCACTCAACAAAAAGGTGCAGGCAAGTGGAAGCAGCCTTAGTCACACACAAAACACGTACGGAAGCCAGATAGAACAGCACAAGCTGGGGAGCAATAAATTTATGATTCAAACTCAGATAGACACACGAGAATGGCAGAAACTTGAATGTAGTGAAGACAGCCGCAAAATCTTGTGAGTATTTGCTAAAGAGAAAAAAATATATATATTATATCTAAGGAGTAGGAAAATCGCAATGAAATTGAGCATGATAGTAAAAAAAATTTGCAGGGAACGGGAAATTAAAAAATATTTTTTTTTTTTTGGTTGGCCATATACCTTTGAATTTCAACGGAAAAAAAGCAATGACCAGTTATAGATTGATTCAAAATTTTTGAGAGATATTTAAAAACAAAAAATTATGAAATCGTGAAAAAATTAAAATAAATAGAAAAAAGTAAAAATGTATGTGCTAGACAAAGGAGCCGTGAGACAAAATTCAAATAATTTAACGCTGAAAAAGTTTTAAATTTTACTAAAGCGATAGATATTGATAAAATATTCTAAATTTATTAAACGAGTGTTATAAATGAATTTTATAAAATTTCGAAGATACTTAAAACGAGTTGAAAAATCGATAAAAAAAATTTATGAAGTATTAAAAAAAAAAATTAGCTAGGCCAAAACTTCAAGTTAAACAAACAGTGAGAAACTCGGTTCAAATGAGTGATCGATTAAAATCGATTAAATATACATATATACAATAAGCTAATGTATATATGTAAATATAGTTCACATTTTAGTCATTTCAAAACGAATAACTAAAAGATTTAAAATTATTATGAAAACGAAAAGTTAATAAAATTTTTTAACAAGACCTAAGGTCTTAAAAAATAATACTAACGATTTAAACTGGAAATGTCAATAAGAATTTGCTAAATTAATTTATCGATAAAAATCGACAGAACTTAATCTAATCAATTAGGCCAAAACTTACGATATCGACAAATATTTACAAAATCTATGGCATTTTTTAAAACTGCCAAAAATTGGCAAAAAAAAAAAACAAAGCAAAAAGTACTATAAAAACAAAAAATTAAAAAAATTTTTAAACATTCAAAAGTTTTTCAGATACAAAACAAATTAGTTACTCATTTAGCGCCATTATTTTTGGATTTAAATAAATCTTTTAAATTTTTTTCGTATGCGAATGTTAACGATCCCTTGAAAACTCACCTAAGATAATAACCGAGAAGAGTGTGTATGTGTGTGTGTTTGTGCACGTGGGTGGTCGCTCCTAGCGAAAGAAATCCCAACACAGCAACAAACGAAGAAATCGCTACGTACCGCTGTTGTAAAGAATTATTGCCAGTTGACGTGCCTAAATGAAAATTAATCTAGAAAATTAAAAATAACACTGCAATATGTACGGCACAAGACGAAGGGCGATTTACATTTCGCGACAAGCGATTTATATTTTTCTTCTTTTCGCTTTTTTTAACTGCTGCATGACTGTGGAAGCGCGCAACAGTGGACAGTCAAGGTTGCTTCATTTGTGTTTAAATTATTGCTGGCATTAAAATTGTAGAAAAGTTGAAGTTGTAAGAAAATGGCAAAAATAAAAAAAATAAACAAATACAAAATGAAGTGGTGTGCTAAGTGCTTGTTAGTCTGTCTGTCTGTCTGCTTGCCTGTCTCTACAACTTTGCTGGAGCATTTCAAGCACCTGACCAAACAACGATATAATGAAAATTTTATTTGACTTAAGCGGCAAGCATCAAGAAATTGCGATAGCTACGAAATGGACATGCTGAAGGAATTATGCAACATGTACAGTTATCGTGAATGTCTATCTGACCTGCCTGAAGACAGTTTAAGGGTAGGCAGATTGTACCATAAGGGGATTACGCTTTCATCATGTTAAATCTTTGGTAAAGTCATCTCAATCATCATTATCACAATATTTCGCCTGTGCGCGATCAGCAGGCCATTGAACGTGGAAATCTCGTAGGAAGAAATAACTAAAGTTGGTTATTTATTAAATAAATAACAAAAAAGCTGATTTAAAGAAATTTATAAAAGCAATTTACGTTGCATACCTATAGGCGTAACAGCTTCACGGCTATATCTGTTGCCTCAGTACTAATTTAATAGCCGAGAAGACATTTTTCTTTTAATGTTTTAATGGTCAAATTAGAGACATTAAAATGAATTAGAAAATTGTTTGGTAACTTAAAGTAAATAAAATGAAATAAAATAAAATAAAGCACAATAAAATGAAATAAAATAAAATTAAACTAAATTAAATTAAATTAAATTAAATTAAATTAAATTAAATTAAATTAAATTAAATTAAATTAAATTAAATTAAATTAAATTAAATTAAATTAAATTAAATTAAATTAAATTAAATTAAATTAAATTAAATTAAATTAAATTAAATTAAATTAAATTAAATTAAATTAAATTAAATTAAATTAAATTAAATTAAATTAAATTAAATTAAATTAAATTAAATTAAATTAAATTAAATTAAATTAAATTAAATTAAATTAAATTAAATTAAATTAAATTAAATTAAATTAAATTAAATTAAATTAAATTAAATTAAATTAAATTAAATTAAATTAAATTAAATTAAATTAAATTAAATTAAATTAAATTAAATTAAATTAAATTAAATTAAATAAAATAAAATAAAATAAAATAAAATAAAATAAAATAAAATAAAATAAAATAAAATAAAATAAAATAAAATAAAATAAAATAAAATAAAATAAAATAAAATAAAATAAAATAAAATAAAATAAAATAAAATAAAATAAAATAAAATAAAATAAAATAAAATAAAATAAAATAAAATAAAATAAAATAAAATAAAATAAAATAAAATAAAATAAAATAAAATAAAATAAAATAAAATAAAATAAAATAAAATAAAATAAATCAAATACCATAGAGATTACTCTAAGCTTATAGCTTACATTGTTTGTTAGCTGTATTAGTAAGTATATCAGTGAGGTATACACCCGTATTAAAAAACAGTTAGCTCGAAAAATGGTACAACTTATTGAGTGTGTAAGGATATAAATTAAAAACTCCAGTTACATATTGGCTAAATGTAGCAACACCTGTAACAGAGCAGTTACAAAGGTAGGGAGCTTAAAACAATAAATAACAATAAACAAATAGAAATGAAGATGGGAAAAGGGTGAGAGGAAATATTTACTGAAAGTGGAAGAGAACACAACCCTACACCTAAAGAATCGGAAGATGCAAAAATATCACACTAAAATGGGAAAAATGAATATGGGTAGAGTAGTGTAGAGACAATCAAAGTTGTAAGCCAGTGAGGCTCATACACTTAAATTTAAATGCAGTACATGTGCTTGGCGCTGAGATAACTCACAACTATGACTAACAAGACGACTTTTATTTCTGCTCGCTTGCAAATTAGTTGTCATTGCTATCTCCAAAGATCTTTCTTCCCACTTAATATTTAATTAATTTTCATTTATTCTGAGCAGCAGCACAAACTTGAATTTAAGCGATAATATCTTCCAACAGTTGTGAGCCCATTCATTAGTAAGAGAGACTTCAATGCTTTACAATACCCCTTCAGCTTTTGCCACACGTGTCAGAGTTTTTGAAATGTGCGCCCATGGGCTTTCCAAGGAGCCCCACTGTTGTAGCTGCATTCTCTGTGCAATACACACGTAAGAGGTAACAAACGAAATAAGCGCAAAACTTAACATGGTAAGAGGAGATGGCAATGAATTGGCAAATGGCAGGTGCCAGAGCAGAAAGCAATAACAAATGACAAGCTAAGCCAAAGTGGTTGTATGGAATAGGTAGATTATGCCAATGTAGAATAGAACAAACGCCAGAAAAATGCTAGCAAGGCAAAACAAATGTACCAAGTAACGAAGGAGATGTATAAAAAGGGTGTTTCATTAGAAAAAAAGGCTGAGTTAATTTTTAAGGAAAAGGAATAGGGAATGAAACTGACTCACTGAGGGAAAAATTAAAGCTTCTGATGATTCCAATTTAGAACCGAGATGAAGAGAGAAAAGTATTGGCTGACTGAAGAGAACTGCTCAGGGGATGTAGGTGGCGAGGGAGATGTGAAAATAAATGGTAAGGTTGTGAAGGAGGTTGGTAAATTCGGGACTCATGAAATGATCTAACCTACCAGTGGACTGTTAAACTTTTTTTATTGTTACCGTTTCCGACAGGAAAATAATATGATTTTTTCTGTTCGAACAGAACGAAAAAGGGCACTGATGATGGCACAACTTGGAAACCGGTTTGACTCAAGCCAAAATTGACAATGTGTGACGGAAAATCGTTCCACAAAAAATCATATTCCCTTCGTACCCTTCAAATGCTACTAAATCATTATCTGATAATACTTCCATAAAACAAAAACAAAATATTTAAAAGACCACTTTGCGTGCCACCCTACTCTAATACCCACGTGTAACACAAAGAATTCGATTTGCAGTGACTTTGAAAAAAAAATAATAAAAAAAATTACATTCATTCCATTTTTATGGATTTCCGTTACAGGAGATATCTGCCGGCAGTGGCACTACTAGCATAACGGTATCGAAAAAAATTGACAACATTGCAACAATGCTTACGCTTTGTTGTTTGTTGAATTGTATAGAATAGTTAGCAAAGCAACAGGCACACACAAGAACTAAATCGGTAGCTGCCAGGTTTTATTAATGAAAAAAAAACGGATGAATCAACAAGGACAATGCATTCGGCATGAGCTAATGCAAAAACAACAAATTCATTCCACAGTAGCATGTGTGGAAACCAGATATGAGTACGTTCTTTAACTTAGTAAAAGAGGATTTTGTTTCAAGGTATCTTGGCTCTCTGCTCAGTTCTCATCATTGCTCACATCATTCCTGCAGCCATACTCAAAAAGTCATTCTAAGTTGTAACACTCTAAGTCCCACTTACTTTTGAATACATTAAAAGATTTTATACTAGGTGTTGCCACTTGGCACGCTTTTATGGTGCTGCCACTTAATTAATATTATTTTTTTTTTTTTTTGATGAGAGATACCCACATGCTTATCATACGAAAGTTATTTTACTTCGTGTTTCAGTTAGAATATTTCACGTTATTGCTGCTACACATGGTTGCCACCTAATTCCATTATATTTATTTTTAGGCGTATCTGCTAATATCTTCTCACACACTTGTTAACACATTAAATTAGCTTTTAAATAAATATATTTGGTTGTGCGACCTAATAGTAGCCACTAGCAAGTTTCTATAGGGTTGCCACCTATTTAAAAAATTTAACAATTTAGTAAGATATGGTAATTTGGGTATCAAATGAAAAGTGTTCTATGTCGCATTTCAACTCAAATATTTCCAAGTAGAAGTGTTGCTTCGAAGAAATTTTTTTTCGGTGTTGCCACTTAACTGAAATTTTGAGAAATTGATAATTTATTCCAACAAGTCTATTAAGGGCTATACGCCAATACAATATTGATTATAAAGGAGTATAACTGTAAAACTTCAAAAAATTCTGAAGAAAAGTTCTTGAAGCAGTTTGATTGGAGTCAGCACAATTGTGCAATGGTTGGCTTAAACCAATATTTTTTCTACATACGAACATACGAACATACTCACGTCCGTGGCTACCTATGTATGTACTCGTATGTATATTTTGGCACTAAAAGCCAACAGAGAAATGCATTGTAAATACCTGACCAATAAGGAAGCGCTCGTGGCGGATATATGACGGTCAATGTTGCATCGACTCGTTTGGTAGAGGAAGAGGAAGAAATATGTATGGGAAATGACAAAGAAATCCATTAAGCAATGTTTTTTTTTTCTCAGGGCACTTGCGTAGAGCTTTTAAGGTTGTTGAACATTGTTTACCAACATCCATATTTGCGTAGTCTATTTATACAGGTAGGTATTGTATTCAGCGTAGTAGAAAGAACTAGTTGGAAACTACTTCGGAACTAGTTAGACAAATATTTTTTTAAAATATATGCACGCTATTTTTACACTGTCTATTGATATTTTTATAGTCGCAGTTGTCAAATTTCATATCGAAATATACCAGTCTTAGACTAGTTCATAGAGTGAATAATTATACAGCTCATCTGGAAGAGTTAGAAATAATCCGAATTTTTGTTAACAAAAAACCAAATTTGCTTTACGTCTTAAAAACAACAACAAGTCTTAATTCCCAATTCAAAACCAAAAAAAAATATTTAGATCTAACTTTAGGAAGAATTAACAGTTCTTGTTTTTGTATTTATTGCCCTTCATCATCAAATAATTTAAAACCTCAAAAACACATACGCGCATTTCGAGTTTTATTAAAAAGTTTGTTGTTTAGAATTACCTCAATTTGTTGTTGTTTTCTAAACTAAAAAAATATTTGGCGCTAGATGGCATTCATCTTCAGTGCTTTAAGTCTCCGTAGTGAAGGTTTAATATGCAGCTTTCTAAAAACTTTTCGCGCGCAATAACGTTAACTTAACGAAAGGTGACATAAACACCAACAACCAGAATAAAAAAAAACATACACTTACTCAGCGCTCAGGGTAAAGTCGAAAAACTTCTAAAATTAAATGCTTCGCTTACCGAAGCGAGATGGCGGGTGGTGATAGCGGTAGAAGCGGAGTTATAATGAAAAATATTGTAGACTGGGTGGGTATAAATTCTACTCTTGCTGCTGTTGTTGTTGTTGTTATCAAATTGAGCATAGCACTTGTGCGATACGTGGATTGCATATTCGTCTTGTGTCAAGTGCCAGCTATTCGCTTACGACACTGAATTGTAGCCCTAACTCTGTTGAGCTACGCACAAAGTACACTCTAATGTAGCTTATTTATGTAAATCTTTTAAATTAAGTGTGTAGGTTGCGTTATGTTAATAATAACAACAACAATAACAGTATAAATAATTTATGTTCACTTTACGTTTACAGACATCGTATTCTGAAAGTGGCTCTTGCTAAAACTTCAGTACTGAAAGCATATCAAGCGCGCCTAAAAGCCGATATACTTTTAGCTTTTCCCTGCCAAGCCATCAATCGATAAGAGCACGTATAAAATATGAGTCGTACGTGCCGAAAAATCTGGTAGTTTTGTTACATAATGTTCACTTTTTAAGCATGTCGAAATTGTTTCGCCGTTTAGTAATGAGTTCTAAAATACTGCCTACTTTTAGGCACACTAAGTTTGCCTTCAAAATTTTCCATGCCAATATTTCGTTTGTTCATCCCTTAGGCCATCGCTTAAGTATTGCTGCTTGATGATGTGTACCTACCATTGAATCCCTGGATGGCCTAAAATTTTGTATCCGTCCTTGGACTGATATTTCAGTGTAACCCTGTAGAATGTTTAATGCGAGATAGGTCCATAAGCAGCTTTCCCAATATTATGTCAACCTAAAGGGGTTAAAAATGTTGATAAACAGTGAGTCGCGCGCTCCAAAAATGTAGGTAGGTTCATTTGTGAACCTTGGTAAAATTGCTTCTCCTTGTAGATGGCAAGTCAAACAGACTGCATACTTTTAGGCACTTGTTCTTTCAAATATAAATACCATAAATATGTGTCTGAGGCGCTAAAACACAAATCTTCATCTCTGCAGAAGTGGTTAGGCATGTTTGGTAGGGACGTTTTATTTCATTCTGTAGTTTTTATGGGCTGTTTATGCTTTTAAACCTCATATTTCATACTTAAGCCTAAAAATATGCCAAGCAACGTTATTGCTGTTTCTTGCTTTCTTAATTTCTTAGCTCTAAAGCAAATAGCTGCTGCTCAGCACCTAATAAATATAAATGTTAAACTTTCACTTTTTATTTAAATGTAAACTTGGCTACGTTTTTGTCCCGTCAATTGACTCTGCCGACCTTTGGCAAGCAGACACATTTTTTTGTTTCGTTTAAGGTAGCAGCCAAATTTAAGTTGGGCATGAGGATTTTGTTCTTGTACTCACGCTACGCTTCATTTACAAAGAGTAAAAGTTTTAGAATTGCTTGGAAAAGTGAAGCAAAGTTGTGCTCTCCATTAATATTATTAAATGAAGTTTGATTACGCATTTTGCTGACTGGTTTATTAATAAAAGTTAAAAAAGTTGCTTAATTTCAAATTGTCCTTGGCATCTTACCGAAATTGTTGCTTTAGTTTTTTGCGTATACGTGAATCTTTCAAATTGGTTTTAATGGTAAACAGTTATCATTTATGGGCTCGCGGAATAAATGCTAATATGCATACAAAAAAAAAAAATACAAAAAAAAAAAAATAAAAAAAAATAAAATAAAATAAAATAAAATAAAATAAAATAAAATAAAACTAAATAAATTAAATTAAATTAAGTTGAAATAAATTAAATTAAATTAAATTAAATTAAATTAAATTAAATTAAATTAAATTAAATTAAATTAAATTAAATTAAATTAAATTAAATTAAATTAAATTAAATTAAATTAAATTAAACTAAATTAAATTAAGTTGAAATAAATTAAATTAAATTAAATTAAATTAAATTAAATTAAATTAAATTAAATTAAATTAAATTAAATTAAAGTAAAATACAATAAATTAAATTAAATTAAATTAAATTAAATTAAATTAAATTAAATTAAATTAAATTAAATTAAATTAAATTAAATTAAATTAAATTAAATTAAATTAAATTAAATTAAATTAAATTAAATTAAACTAAATTAAATTAAATTAAATTAAATTAAATTAAATTAAATTAAATTAAATTAAATTAAATTAAATTAAATTAAATTAAATTAAATTAAATTAAATTAAATTAAATTAAATTAAATTAAATTAAATTAAACTAAATTAAATTAAATTAAATTAAATTAAATTAAATTTAATTAAATTAAATTAAATTAAATTAAATTGAATTAAATTAAATTAAATTAAATTAAATTAAATCAAATTAAATTAAATTAAATTAAATTAAATTAAATTAAATTAAATTAAATTAAATTCCCGCCGGTTTCGCAGGGTGCACGTAGAGAGCTGCTAAGTTTTATAGAAAGCATTGAAGTGTATATCAAAATTTTCCATACGAACAGTAATCTGTTGGTGTAAACACCACCCGCCTTAATAGTAATTAATGAAACTTCAAACACCAACAATATACATACATAGTATATTCATACCATAATAAATTTCATAACTAATGATTAATATGCACCTGTCGACTGACGCATGTTCTGAAATTTACAAATTGTTTCACAATTTAAGCGACAAAGTAGCGGAAGTGTGCTTGGATGTAGGTTTGTATGTGCCCAACCCGAAAATATGCAACGATTTGTTGAATTTACTGTGTACAATCAGTTCAAACACGCCTTGTGCTAAGAAAGGTGAGACCTTGAGTTTGTGTGAAACCTTTAGACATTGACTGAGGCGATACTTTTATGTGTTAGGCCGTAAAGTTTATTGAACCAGATAGACTATCAAACTAAAAAAGAAATAAAGATAGAAAGTAAAGGAAAAGAAATTTAAAAAACCGAGGCAAATTTTAATATATAATATTTTTTTGTTCTTGATTTTTTGTGAATAAAATTTCTTTAAGTATTTAGTAATTTAAGAAACAAAGTAAAATTCAAAAATATTTAACTTTAAGCTCTCTCATTTCAGTGCACCTTTAGCGTATTTCAAGGACAACCTGTTTATGTGCTACTGCCAATATTGCAAAGTAAGTAGAACCATAATTAATCAATCCTGAGCCGGTAGAAATGAGACTGTCATACTTGCAACCCAGTTAACCATCAGTTATCAAGTGGTTAAACATTCTAAAAGCTAAACACTATGAATCAATTTTTGAGTACCTTTTTGGTATGTTAAGTATTTTGTAAGAATACATTTGAAGCATTGTTTGTCAAGACGTGTTTAATGTTGTGGACTTACTTAGATCGATGGGTGCTTACTAATGAAAAGTGAAGTGGTGCAGGTGTAAAGAGTTAAGTATGCCTTTGGTTGTTGTGTTTGTTGACATTCCACTTGTGCTGATTATAACAACAGTTAGCTATTTTCTTGTTGACGCTTCTTAATTATTGCTGACACTTTATGTTTGTGCTGTACTGTTGTTGTTATACACTTCAAGGTGTTTTTTCAGGAGTCCCTTTCTTGCCCTTTTTGTTTTTTGTTCAATCGTCGTCTGTTTAAATTAATGGTTGGTGACAGCCAAACAAAATATGCCATGTTTACGAGCTATTTGGGGATAAACTGGTTGTATTGTAAGGTAGGTAAGACCATCTAACCGTTTTGTGTGAAGTCCTCACATCAGCCTAAAGGTATTGCAGGAGGTAGGAGCTTTGGACAACAGCATTCGGAGGAGAACAGAGTGCCGTGGATCTGATGTTCATTACTCGTAACAGTGATTGTGGTAGACTTTGGCCTATATAAAATTAGAAATTTTAGGATAGTTTTCGGGACCTCATGAGGATCAGCTCCGAGTTTTCCCGTATTATATTCGTTAATATTTTGGCACTTTTTCAGAATCGTTTCAGGATTGTTTCGTGACCATTTTGCTGTATTTTTTATTATCATTTTAGAACCTTTTCGAAATATTAAAAAAATCATCGTCACAAAAACAATTCCAAATGATTTTTGTTGTTACAAATGATCACAAAATTAACGCCATTCCGGATTAGGTAGTGAAGTGAATGAGCTCCAAAACAATCCCGAGGTTGTCCTATAATTCCAAGAATGCTTCAAGTCAGTTCCAATTTGATTCTAACAAAGTTCCGAAATGATCCGGCCATAGGCACGAAACGAATTTCAAAATAACTCGGCAAAAAATTCCAAGTTATACCGACAACACTGCACAAAACTCTTCCGAAATGCTTCAAAGCCGCCTTAATTCTGAATCAATTAGCAATTTCCGAAATTCTCCAACTACTTTTTTGAGTTATTTCTACCAAAATATTTATGTGCGCTTGGTCCAAAAGGGATAAGTTCGTTTTCAAAAATATATATATATTGAAGTGGAGATAAGTGCATTGTGACGTCACAGGGCATCATTGCTTAGTGTTGGAATTTTCTAACAGCGGCTTTGGTGCAGACACGAGTTCGAATCCGTGTCCGAAAAAGGGATCTGATGATGAGCCTGGAAACTCTGAAACATGTAATCCTATCCATCGCTGTAGATTTGTTCTTTGTAATTTTTCTCCAATTATCAATTTTTCCCAAAAAAAACTGACAATATTAATTCGTTTAGAATTATTGTTAACTGGTCTCGAGCTTGCTCATAACTTACAAATTTGTAAACAAAATAGACCGCAAAATCCAACAACAAAATATTTTTTTTTTGATTATTATTTAAACTCGAAGAAACCTTATTGCCTTCAGAATGTTGATCTGTTCGAGAGCATGAACTGCGAATGAAAGTTTTGAAAAAAAAAAATTGGTTTAAAAAACGTGAAGATCATATTTTATCACACTGTGCTATACTTTATATCAGACCTACTATATAAAAATATGCATATAAAACTGCGCTTGTGATGAAAAAATAATATATCGCCAAATGCGTCCAATATACAATCCATAAAACTATTTGGCAGCACTGCTTCTAAAATGTCAATCAAACAGATATTTGTGATCGGAGTAAATAGCGCAAGGTGCATACATATGTACATACATTTCCCCTGTTGGCATTACATTTATTATTAAAAGATGATAAAGCAGTTCACTAAAAGTCGGTAAGACAGTTTGCAAAATGTAGCAAAAACTTCAACATAAAACTTGGTAGTACTGATTTTGACAGCCACTATTAGACTGTTAAAGTTATGCGCTTAGCGTTCCATACAAAAAAAGGAGTAACTCGATGAAAAATTGTAGTATTTAGTATTTAATAAAAATAATTTTGCGCCTAAAATCGACTACGCTTACACCAAAGTTCGAGCAATGCTACGGAAATCTTTTACTACGTTCATTAATGCTACATCACACCTTGTCTAGGCCAACGGCATCAAATCAGCTTCACGCAAGGAAGTTGCTCTGCTAAAGTTTTTGATTAACGATGAAATTTTGCATAAATTATTCACACTTATCTGAGTATACGTTAACATCATTGATTCATGCACACACACACACACACACATTCACCTAGAATGCTCTTAAAAATGATTGCTGTATACAAGCGAAAATACATTCAAGCTTCAACATTTGCTGGTTAATTTATTTTCTCAGGTAGAATTTGTACTGTTTCCTAGAACGTTTAGTTAAATATTTAATCGTGAACAAAATTCCAATTCATTTTATTATGCTTGCTTCCTTATTGTTGTTGTTGTTTGAGGTCTATTCAAATGCTGTGGTTGCTTTGCCTGGCCTACATATCTTAATTAACTAAGTTTTTGGTTGTTTTAATTTTGTTGAATTTACATAAGATAAAATAGCATAAATAAATTGTTAAGCTTTTATTTAGAAATGTTTTGGTATTTTTCTTAATTGAAATATTTTTGAATGCTTACGAGTTTGAATAGCTATGAATTGTGAGTGGGTTTTTTTTATTAATTTACGGTAATTTTAAGGAAATTAAACATTGGGAAAAAAAGATTTTATTATATAGAAGAAGAATGATTTCTGTTTGGCCTTAGGAAATTTAGATCGCGTTCTTATGATTCTAGGACCTAACATTGATCCCCAACCTCACAATCGAAGTTGATGAGGCTGATTTTCTCCAAACCGACTATGAAAAAGTGCGAAAAACAAGAAAGCAGTAGATATAGGCTGAGGGAGAATTCGGAAATAGGGTCCTTCACAAGATTAATTGCCCCAACGGATTGACGACGTCTAGGACCGAAGATGATTTAATAAAAACTCTATGAAGATTTAGCCGACTGAATTAAAACAAAGCGATTTATGTGATGGTCATACCATATATGAAGTACGAATTAAGGAAGACGGATCGATGAATAGACCGACCTGACGAACCTTTTCTGCACAATTTTTTTGATGAGAAATTCAATTTTCTACAAAACTCTTTGGGGCTTAATTTTTCTCCTTCAATGGATTGACAGTTTTAAACAGAAATTGAGAACAGCCTTCAAAAAGCAAACAAGCAATGATATAAATCTAGAACTTAATAAAAAAAGTCTAAAAGCTTCTTATAAGTTTAAAAAAAAAAATTTCCGACCGGTCTAATATAATAGAAAAAATCGTTTGACAGCATTTATCCAACATTTTTATAAGTTTCAAATATTTATTTTAATTACACCGGTCTAATGTACAGGAATAAATTGTCGGCCAGTATTTGTCCAACATTTTTATAAATATCAAAAATGTTTTTTTTTCAGACCGGTCTAATGAACAAGATTAAATTATCTGCCAGTATTTATCCAACATTTTTATAAATATCAAAAATGTATTTTTTTTCAGACCGGTCTAATATACAAGAATAAATCGTCTGACAGTATTTTTCCAACATTCCTACTAGTTTCAAAAATTTATTTTTTCCGACCGGTCTAATGTGCAAGAACAAATCGTCTGCCAGTAATTTTTCAAGATTCTTATAAGTTTCAAAAAATTATTTTTTCCGACCGGTCTAATGTGCAAGAACAAATCGTCTGCCAGTAATTTTTCAAGATTCTTATGTTTCAAAAATTTATTTTTTTCCGACCGGTCTAATATACAAGAATAAATCGTCTGACAGCATTTTTCGAACATTCATATAAGTTTCAAAAAATTTTTTTTTTCCGACCGGTCTAATATACAAGAATAAATTGTCTGCCAGCATTTTTCCAACATTCTTATAAGTTTCAAAAATTTATTTTTTTCCGACCGGTCTAATATAAAAGATTAAATCGAGTGACAGTATTTCAAGTTGCATGAGTTTTTCATTTCACAAATCTCTTTAAAGCCATTTTCACTTCTTTAGGGTTTTGTTGCTTATTCATCTCAGATAAAACTTTGGACAAATATCATTCAATCCATTATTAATCTGCGTTTCCACTCTTCCACTTACCACTGCCACATTCTTAAATGTTTATGTTATTTCCCACTCTGTTTTGTATACGGTATTCCTATTTATATTGACTGCAATTGCATGCGATAACTGTTAAATACGACTGACAGTTTGCTTTTAAAATTCATTTCCTTTTCGGTATCAAACACTTAAACAAACATACAAAGAAACCATTTATTTTGCCACTAACTGCTGATGCTACTGCTCAAATGACAGCAAACGAAGAAGAAGAAGAATACGAAAAAAAGATTAAAAGTAAATAAAACAAAGCGAATTTGTGTCTTATGGTCCTTTATTTAGGTTGCTGTGAATTGAATTTTTTTTTCCTGTTTTTTCCCACATAAATAATGCACTTTCTGCCTGTCGCCATTTTAATAGCCTTTTCCTGCCCAAAATGTTGCCGCCTCTGTTACTTTTGCTACTGTACATATTTCTTGAATGAGAAACATTTGGCAACTTTTTTTGGGCTTTTATTTACTTACACAATCGATATACATACATATATATATAAAACACCCTACAATCCAACTTAATAGTTATAAAGTAATGCAAAACTAGCATAAATAGCAAGAAGAACTAGGCAGCGAAGCTCTTTGACGTTGCTACCAAGGAGCTGACACTCTGGGTGCTTTTATGGCGTTGCCACCTCTTTTACATAACATTTCTACACATATATTTCTATGTATCGCTTCGTCGAAGGGTTGCCACCTAATTCCATTATATTCATACTCAAGCTTTGTCACTTAATAGTTCTGTAAGGCTACCACCTTAAGTTCTTCGATATCCGCCTTTTTTTCGAAACTTTCATTTTACTTCCCATTTCTTTGTAATTATTTTTGGATAGGTTTATGTCGTATGGTTGCCATCTAATACCACTTAATTTTGTTCTATACTATTTCACAGTTGGCGCTAAGATATTTGCCATGTAATTTTTAAATATTTATTTATTTTATTTAAAATTATGCTAATATGGGTATCAAAGTAAATATATTTTTATTTAAAAAGGGGTTGCCACCTAATACGATTTTCATTTAAGTTTTTGCGTATGCGCTTTTAATTCAAAAATTGCTTTAAACATATGCAAGTTATTTGCGACAATCTTAGCTTTTCTGCGTTAGTGCTGCCACTTAAAAGGTTTTTACCGAGTTGCCACACATTTCAAATAAAAAAAAAATCATACCAAAAATCAAAGAATAGTTACCAAACCAATGGTATACATGACGTATTTCTACACAAAAATTTAGAGGGAGGGCTACCAACTCGCGAACTTGTTTCAGAGGAATTCGTAAACTCCAGTTGGAAACTAGTACTTATTTTCTTTCCACTTTTATGTACAGCTGCAGCACAATATTACGCTGGTCCTTCTGCGCTCTGCATTTGTAGTGGCCAGTGAGAACCTCTGCCATTCTGAGTTTGGTTTTACCCAGCCGACAATGGCTTTTATTAAACAAACACTTAGAGCTACATATACATACATAAGCAAATATATTTACGCATGCTTTTGGCTTAAGCTTACATATAAAATAATAAAAATATCTAATGTGTAAAGTGCAAATGGTAGAAAATTAAAAAAAATAAACGTTTTAGTGCACAAAATATATTTCGGCTAAAGTTTCGTTGTCCCTGCGGACAATGTTAGGGCTGAATGTTTGTTTTTTATTGTTTTTCTTAACTATTTTGTTTTATTTTGTTTTTCAAAATGTGTAACTTGATTGTGTGTTTATGGGTACGTATAGTGGCGGGTGACAAAGCAGCAACCAAATTCAGACTTTTCGATTAAGAGAAAAGTTTACCCAATTTTGTAACAAAAATTCAAATATGCCAAGTTTTGGAAAATACTCAAAATCAAGCAATCGAGCAAAATCTGATTGACTGGGGTGATGCCCCAATATTTAGTTTCTTACGAAAGAAGTGTTTGAAGTTATGTGCAATTTTTTTATACGCCACTGTGAGACTGTTTTGAAAATTACATATTTTGTGATAATGGAGCGCAACGAACTACAAGAATACATACATCACGAATATGGAAAAGTGGACATAAATAACAAGCAAGGAAATTTTAAATCGGGCTCAAATGGATGTTATATACGGATTTGAGAGATAAATGAAATAAAATAAAATAAAATAAAATAAAATAAAATAAAATAAAATAAAATAAAATAAAATAAAATAAAATAAAATAAAATAAAATAAAATAAAATAAAATAAAATAAAATAAAATAAAATTAAATTAAATTAAATTAAATAAAATAAAATAAAATAAAATAAAATAAAATAAAATAAAATAAAATAAAATAAAACAAAATAAAATAAAATAAAATAAAATAAAATAAAATAAAATAAAATAAAATAAAATAAAATAAAATAAAATAAAATAAAATAAAATAAAATAAAATAAAATAAAATAAAATAAAATAAAATTAAATTAAATAAAATTAAATAAAATAAAATAAAACAAAACAAAATAAAATAAAATAAAATAAAATTAAATTAAATTAAATAAAATAAAATCAAATAAAATAAAATAAAATAAAATAAAATTAAATTAAATAAAATAAAACAAAATAAAATAAAATAAAATAAAATAAAATAAAATAAAATAAAATAAAATAAAATAAAATAAAATAAAATAAAATAAAATAAAATAAAATAAAATAAAATAAAATAAAATAAAATAAAATAAAATAAAATAAAATAAAATAAAATAAAATAAAATAAAATAAAATAAAATAAAATAAAATAAAATAAAATAAAATAAAATAAAATAAAATAAAATAAAATAAAATAAAATAAAATAAAATGTAATCAAATAAAATAAAATAAAGTAATATAAAGTAAAATAAAATAAAATAAAATAAAATAAAATAAAATAAAATAAAATAAAATAAAATAAAATAAAATAATATAAAATAAAATAAAGTAATATAAAGTAAAATAAAATAAAAAAAAATTAAAATAAAATAAAATAAATTAAGTGAAATGAAATGAAATAAAATCAACTGGCTATAATACCACAACTGGGTATACTAGTTTCTACATACAAATTTTGGCTAGCTGCATCCTTGTGTATATTTGTTTTTACTCATGTACATACGTAGCGGTACTTTTATCGAACAACTCTTAACACCGAGTGAAACACTTAAAACCATTTCAGAGTGGCAAAGAGACCCTCTTGGCTTACCAACAGCATTTCGGTTTGTGGCAAATGAGACAATGTTAGCTAACTTCCTTTTTTCTGCATTTCCTGCTGCAAATGCTGCGCACTTTGTGCAATGCTATGTATGTAATTTTCAAAATGTTTATTTAATTTTTTTTTTTTTTTTTGTTTTGTTTCTTCAATTTAAGATTGCTATGTGCATGTAGTAGATACTTGTAAGAGGATGCAACAAATGCAAACAGAGCGGCCACTAGAAGTGTGCTAAATGCTAGAGGGCCTAAGCAATGATGTAGACAATTACTGGTTAGAGCACTGAAGTTATTCTTTACGGATTCGTGATTTTGGTGGACTTTTTTTTGTGGATCACTCTTTGTAGAGTGGTTGATACTGTCTACATGCATACTAAAGCGGATGTTAGCATACAGGCGATGGGTTTTTCAGAAGGCTACCTCATATTTTTCGTCTCGGGGATTGTGCAGAGAACATAAAATTTAAAAACAAAAATCAAATAATTCGATTTTTTAAAGACCAAAATACAATATTAGCCTATTTGAATGCAAAAACTTTAAAGTTTTTTTCTGCACCTCACCATCATAAAATATCTGCAGGATAATAATTAAATTTGTATAGATACATGTTTGGGCTCTCAAACAAATTGATAGGTTTGAAAATTTAATTATAGTTGACATATGTACATATTATTAATTTAACCTGTTATGGAAAATAATGTTGCAAAAAAAAAATTGTTGTTTACAGAGGTCATTGAATTATTTTGTTTGAATAACTGATTGCGCATTGTTGTTCTTTTTTGTTAGTGATGTGCTAAGGGCTTATTAAAGCAGAATTGATTATCAGGTTAACAATAGACATGTCATTGTTATTGTTTTCTTTTTTGTTTATTCCATTTATTTATTTATTTAAAGTAATCTTGTATAACTATTTTAATTGGGGTATTTGAAGCGATGTTTACTTTTATGATTTCATTAAAATTTAGCAAATAAAAAGATGATTAAATATTTTAAAGGCGACATTTATATTATTTTCCATAAAAAAACAGCAGAAAATTTTTTCTTAAACAAATATATAATGTGGGTGAATTTTGATAAAAAAAAATGTAAGTGTCTTAATACTAAAATGTGTAACAAATATTCAAGATTAATTGAAATCAAATATCACCATTAATCCAAATCAACAATTTTTAGAGTTTTCGTCTGTCTGTATGCATGTTTGTGCGCGCATCACTCATAAACTGCAAAACAAAATTAAATAAAATTATCTCCCTTAACTTGCTATACGTCTTGGTGTGAATACAAGATTTCCTTACATTCGATAAATTGATAGGAATCAGAGTTATAGACAAAAATGTGCATCAAGCTCAGCCTAAATGTGTTTAGTGTAATATAGGTATTATGGATAATATTGCAGATGAAATTAAATTTTTTTTAATTTTCATTTTGGAAATTGTTAAATATTTCAATCCCGAGCATAATTTTTCTCTGCAACTATTTCATCTTTATACTTTTGTAAATTTGGTTAAAAATTTCAATAAAATATTTAAAAGATCTATCAGAAAATAAGCCAGGCTCCTTTTTCTAAGTGTTTGTTTCCAACTTTTTCATATTCTGATCTTCTTGAATATATTTTATTATTGATGTGTGTTTTTGTTTTCGATTCGCAAATTTTCTGCTCACATATTATTAAATAAGGTATCGTCTTGATAATAGAGATTTGATCTAGTTGCGAACCCAGGTAAAATTTGGAGTAGTGTTTTTGGTTAATAGTGCACATTTAAAATTAATTGTTAAAAAAATGATTGTGAACTTATTTGTACTACACCATTGTGAACATAAAAAGCAAATTCGGCGCCTAAAAGTATGCAACTACCGACTCTCGCTACACCTGTAGTTTCCTTTAGAACGGCAATTGAAATCAGCTGCACTTCATGTGTTACCAGTCCAATACAGTTTTCAAAAAAAATAGAAAGGTTACAAGACTGCGGTTACACAATAAACTTGAAAAATTCCGCTCGCAAAATTTGAGGGTTATGTTGAAGGGCTTTCAGGAATTTTTGGTGGTGAACAAGGCTACTTTCATTAGAGGTACTCCATTAGATGTGAAAATGACTTCAGCCCTCAAAAGAACATTAAAAGCAAATATAGAGAGACTAAAGATTTCACACATCAATTTTAGAAATTAGATGTCAAAGAGCATTTCCTGGTTCCTCTCTACCCACTTGACTGTACCAAAAATTTGAAGCTCCACATTTTACTGTGACTATAACCGAGACACCGTCTTCAAGATCTGAGGACTTCAGCACACTCAAATTGATATATTTTAAACTTTTCTACACTGTCACTTCCATTGCAAAATTTATATATTAGAAATCTATCTTAAGCGTAGATCTCAAAAAAGTTCAAACTAGTTTTAAAAACTTTTCGAATTTTTTTTTAAATATTTTTTATCAAAAACCCGAAAATGAAATAAAATAAAATTTTTGTATAAAAGAAATATGAGTTTAGTTTGAAAAAACAGAGTTTCTTTTCCTGATTTTGTTTTTTTTTTTAGTTTATCTTTCGTTTTTTTCACACAAAATTTAAATGTATGTAAATTTGACATGATTTTTAAAATTGTTTAATTTTCACATTATGAACAGAATGATTGATGGTCTACAAAACTATATTTTCGGTTTTCTAACTTAAAATATGTATGCCTTTTCATAACTATGCCATCCTCAGAGTTGCCATGTTTTATTTTTTACAACTATAATATCATTTCACTTTGAACTTTCTTCAAAATTTTCTGATTTAACGCTGATATGTATAAATCTGTATTGGAACTAGAGATTTGTTTCAAAACTAGAGTAAGTGGCAACCTTGATCTTAGACAACTGAAGTAGTTTTTCCGAATGTGTGCCCTGCAGGTAACCCTGGAATGGGTGCCCGGCAGGTAACCCTGCACTCGGTAGCATCAGCTTAGAACTTCATTTTTGTTTTATCGAATTCAAGTTAATAAAGTATCAAAGTATCTTATTTATCAAGCATTATAAGTGAATCTTCAGACTGGCTAATTCGACGTTTACAAATCGATTAAAAAAATTTTTAAAAATCATTATTTTCCAACAACATACTCAAATACTTGTACATACATATATACTAGACAAACTTAATATAAACTGCCAGTTTGTACCCTCAGCAACAAAATCGCTCCGTACTTTTGTGCAGGAAGGTGAAAATTGTAAGAAAAAAAAAAATATGCAGGAAATTGAAAGCTGTCTACAGGGAACAGTATTTAAATGTAAGCACACAAACAACTGCACTTCTCCTGCGTATAAAAAGTGTAAAATATCCCAAATGTATGTAACTACCAACTCAAAAACATGACTAACCCAAGTATGTTACAGCAGCGGCTCAAAAAAGTGTAACTAAAGTATAAAAATTGCTTTGGGGTTTGTGGATCTGCTCGACACATTTCTTCCGTTTTGCGCAGTTTTCCTGCTTCATGCATGCGTTGAGTAGTAGTTTATTCACTTTCTTTTACTTTCTCTTTATGATGGAAAATTGGTTTTTGGGCTATTTCTCGCTTGTATGCAAAATTTGCCTGCTTTTTTTTTTTGTTACGATGAGCTTGTGTGAGTGAAGTGTATCGGTATGCATGTGTGTGTGTAAGTGCTTGTAAGCTAGCAAAATCTGCATAGCTCAATTCCAAATTCAATTTCAATTTCGATTACACAATTTTTAATAGCAAATGCCAGAGTTTGCAGCAGCCAAACAATTTTTGTGAAGTACTTTCATTTTTATTTATTATACCCAGTTGTACTAATAGGGTAGTTTAAACTTGTGCAACTTCAAATTTATGTTTAGTCTAAGTCTTGCCTGATCTGATCTAACATGATACAATTCAATAAAGTTCACCTCAGCGAACCTACCGCCAGCCAGACAAGCTTGTTCTTAATCTGAGTGCTTTAGTAAAAGTTGATTACCACCTGGTATATAATCCTTTTTCATATTTGTTTCCATTTCCTATTACCAAACTCATGTAGATGATTACGAAAACGGCATACAAATAACAATAAACCAATGCTAAAAAGCAGAATAGAAATGGGCATGCTTTTACTATTACTTTTCCAATGGTCGCGCTCGAAAAGTGTAAATGAGTATGGAATTATTATTAGTAGTTGGGATTATTAACGCATTTACAACGGAAGCCTTTCAACTATGCCCTGATGACCCTTTCTGTGCTCAACGCATTTAGGGTCAGTAGCTTGTTAAAGGGAAAAATTATATGAAAATGTGCTTTTACTCAATTAGTTAGCAAAAGTAGGTAATGTCGGTAACGAATGTAGGTGAGGGAAAGAGAGGTACACAGCAGAGGATCACTTTAAGCCAGCGGTCTGAGTGTTTGTTTTGAGTATGTGTTGGAAAATGCGAGAGTAACTTTGCTACAGTGGTGCTAAGAATAGAATTTTCGTGTCAGTTGCTTAACCGACACCAAGGAAGTAACAATATCTATGCGCTACTAAAAATGACTGCTAAGCATTTTTACGATTTCAGATGCCTTGGGAAAATGCAATGCATCTTATGTTACGCTTCCATGGGGAACCGGGAATATAATATTAAGAGACATGCAGTTTTTGTAAAATTTCAATTTCTTTAACAAAAAAGACGTCTATTTATTTCTTTTGTATTTTTCGGCCTTTGAAATTGATGATTATATTTATTATTGAGCTCTAGGCCACCCAGATATATATGATGAAAAACTCTTAAATTTGTTTAAATCATATATTAATTACATTTATCGATATTTCGACCTCAATTTGAAGTCATCCTAAGCCGTCTGTAAAATTCCTTCCCTACCTAAGAATACTTGTACTTGTAAGACTTGACATATCCCTTTTTAACATTATTTTCGCATTTCTATAATTTTCATTTTGGGAAACCCATTGCTTGTACTTTCGGAAAAGTATATTCTTTTTTTCCCTTTGCACGCTCTCATATTTGTCAAAATCTTTATGAAAAGATTTAATACTTTCATCCATTTCAAATGCATAAAGCCACAAAGCCATCAGCAAAGCGACGGTACGTGTTACCCCATTGCTGTTTGCGAAGCGACTGGCATGCAAATTCTATTCTAACACCACTGTGGCTGAACTCGTTTTTCGCTCTCAGCAGCTACTAAAATGAAGAGCGTAAGAATATATGTGAAGAGCGTAAGACCCGCACGGGTTAGGTTTGCCGACTTCTGCTTTAAGCATACCAGTTAAATTCCCATTAGCATTAAAAATGATTAAATATTTTGCTTTTCTTAATTTCAATTTATTTTTTTGGGCCTTAATCGGAAAATATTAATTAATTAATTAAAAGAAAAATTAAGAGTAATCATAATTAAAATCCATTAAAAATAATTTTAAAAATTAAAATTAGTCAAATGTTTTCATTATTTGATCAAATAATTAAAATTAATTAGGAAATTAAATAATTGAATTGAATTATCTTTAAGTAGTTGAACTTTCTTATTTTAAATTTTGTGGTTACTTCCAATAATAAGATTAATTTTATTTGTCTGATTATTTTCAATTACTTTCTTATTTTATATTTTGGGATTACTTTCAATAATAAGATTAATTTTAATTTTCTTATTACTTTCAATTACTTTCTTATTTTAAATTGCATGATTACTTTCAATAATTAGGTTATTTTAAATTTTTTTTCCATTACATGATTAATTTAAATTTTTAGATTATCTTTAATCATTTTATTATTTTCAATTATTGAATTATTTCAAATTATTTGATTATTTTCAACTATTTGGTTATTTTCAATTATTTCATTATTTTCAACTCCTTGACTGTTTTCAATTATTTGATTATTTTTAATTATTTTAAATTTTCTGATTATTTTAACTATTTAATTATTAATTTTTTTATTAATTTTCTATTATTTAATTATTTTAAATTATTTGATTATTCTCAATTATTTGATTACTTTCAATACTTTGGATTATTTTCAATTACATGATTAATTTTAATTTTTAGATTATTTTCTATTTTTCTATCATCATTTGATTATTTTCAATCATTGAATTATTTCAAATTATTTGATTATTTTCAATTATTTGGTTATTTTCAATTATTTCATTATTTTCAACTACTTGACTATTTTCAATTATTTGATTATTTTTAATTATTTTAAATTTTCTGATTATTTTAACTATTTAATTATTTTTTAATTATTAGATTATTTTTAATTATTTAATTATTTTCAACTCTTCGATTGTTTTAATTCTTACTTTTTTTTATTATTTTCTATTATTTAATTATTTTCAATTATTTGATTATTTTCAATTATTTAATTATTTTCAATTATTTGATTATTCTCAATTATTTAATTATTTTCAATACTTAGCAGTATTAACTTTAAATGTACTTATGTTATTATTAAATGAATGTATCCAAGTCCCTTTATACTAAGGCAAGATAAACATAACAATCTTTTATTTAAAAAATGAGCTAAAAGATACATATGTACATCCGTGAAATGTCGCAACAAATTTTTTTTTGTTCTTTTTTTTTGTTCAAAGTTTTAAAAGAAATGCAGGAAAAATACAGAAAATAAATTAAGTTAATCTAGAATCATTTTTTTATTAAGTTAATCATATTAATCAAATAATTGAAAATAATCAGAACTAATTTACATGAATTCATTAATCATATCAAAAATGTAATTAAAAAAAATTTTAAAATAATCAAAAATAATGAGAAATCTTTATATTAAAAAAAGAGATTAATGCATTAGTTAACGTAATAATGGATTAATTAATATAAAAAAGTTTGTTTAGTTAATTAAATATTAATCAGTAAAATGGTGCACCTACTGCGAATGAGTCATGTATCCTATGTTTTCTATATTTTGATTGAAAATTATTTAAAACTCGTCTTCTTATTTTGTGGAACAAAATTCAATTTTACCTCGTATAACTCTTTCGTTAGAGTTCTAACAAAAACTCTTCATAAATGTATACATTGAAAAATAACAGTTTCTATTGGCGATGCAGTGCACGTTTTTCCCTTGTTGCCAGTTTATAAATCATATGTATATAAAGCGTGTGTGTACTTTCTAGTTAATACATATCTACATGGTTCAATTACATTTGTTTACATCTGCAAGCCAATATCCAGCAGTATGTCAGACTGTCAATTTACATTAAGTTCGCTGTAATACCAATTCATTTGAGCACATCTGAAAAAGGAAGATAAGAAATGGTGAAATTTGAAAAAAAATTTTCTTGTTTTTTTTTTTTTGAACATACATAGCTTTCAGTTTGTGAGAACTAGAGCTTTCTTTCAAAACTTGAGATGTTGCCGTCGTTCGTGTGCAAACTTTCTCTTAAGGGTCAGCATTAATTTTTTTTTTTTTTTTTTTTTTTTTTTTTTGAAAAATTTCCAAAATATAAACATGCAATGAAATTAAAGCTTGAGTACTCTGAAAAAGCTCACTTGGTGAAAAAACCTTTTCAGAACTTTTTAATGGGAATTTCTTTCCTTACAAATTGTAAACAGCTTAATTTTTTTGCGATTTGAAAGATTTTTTTCAAAAGCCCTCCATTTGTAAATTTTACTTTTTCCTGTAAAAAATAAGACTTTTAAAAGGTAGAAAAAAAAAATTTTTTTTTAATTTTTTTTTTTTTTGTTTTCTAATTTTCTAAAACAATATAAATTTTTTAAATCGTAAAAATTAAAGGTTGTCAATAAATTTTTTCTGAAATGTTTATATGTATTTTATAGCTCTGATACATATGTATATCTAATATCACTTTCCCAAACTAATGTTTAACATCAAATTTTGGCCTCAAATTTGTATGTCATACATAACTATATCTTAAGATATCCCGAAAGGGTAAGTTTTTGCAAAACATGATTTTTAAAATGTTGGTCAATTTTTTTTTAATCTTTTATGCTTTTCTGCTAACTCAATAAGGTAAACACAAAATACCTCAATATTGAGCACTGCAACATTGCTCGCGTGCCAGTGGAATGTAGAAACTAAATAAATTTTGTTTTTTTTTTTCATTTAAAAAATTTTTGGTTTTTACATTCCACCAAAATTCAGTAGATAATTTTTTGTTTAACTAATTGAACTCGACCAGAATATTGAATTAAAAAAAATTTTTTTTGCACAAAATTCAGAAATTCATAATTGTGGAAAACAAAAATAAAAAATACCGTTATGAAATTTTCACTATAATTGCAAAATATATCAGAGGTATAATTAAAAAAAAATGTAGAAACAAATTATTTTAAAACTTTTATTTTTAAAAGGGTTTAAATTTTGTATTAAAAAAAATTTTTAATGTTTTTTTTTTTTCAATATTTTGTTTCTACCTTTAAGTGCCACCTCTGAATTTCAATACCAATGCGTTTTTATCAATATTGAAAAATTTCTAAAATTTTCTTGACTCTATATCAAAGTGGTTTGGGATACAAATTTAATTAGAATTATGCGTACACTTGAAACTAATTTCTCAGAGAGCATCATGTTTTTATAAAAATATTACTTCTAAATACTTCCAATTGTTTCAAGTTTATCTTCGTAATAAATATAAAATAATCCTCAACATGCTCCGAATTCATAAAATGCACCCAACTTGTGGTAATGTCCAAGCCAACCACATTCTCTTTTCGATTTCGTTCTTTGTGCCAAAATCACTGCAATAAACATGAAAAGTCCTACATATATACATACATATGTACATATGTATGTACGTATGTGGTAATATTAGCTGGCCTAACGCCTTACATGAATTTGCCAAAGATATGCTGAGATTCGTTTAAGTTACGTCAATTTGTCTTCGCAGACAAATAATCTGACTTGAGGTGCAGCTGTACCGTACGTTTGAAGAACTGTTTCACCATATGTATTTGTTTGTGTATGAATGTGTGAGAGTATGTATGTATGTATATATGAAGGTATATCCATTTAACACTCTTTCCCAGGCGTTATTTTGAATGAATTAGCTTTTAGAAGTCAAGTCTCATCTGCTAAGGATAACCGGATCAAAGAGTGGAAACCGGATCCAAAAGTGGAGAAGGAAACTAAAACAGAACTGAAAAGGGAAACGGAAGAAAAACACAGCCGACTTTGAACTTTCGTGAACTCCTTCGGTTAGGAAGATAGTGAGTGAGAGTGAATGAGAGGGAGGCCAAGTGGAAAAGCGAGAGGATAAGAGAAAGAGAGAAAGGGACCACTACAAGGCGAGAAAGTGAGACGAATAAAATGATTTGGAGAGAGACAAATAGAGGGAACGGAAGAAGAGAAAGAAAGAGGGTGAGAGCGCCGAATGAAGGGAGAGGAGTATCCACGCTCCCAGACATTTGACAGAAATTTTTCAATTCAAAGCAGTTTGAATAAAATGAAAAGGGTTCAAACTCCGCAAAGTCTCCACTGTGGAAGCATTGACGACGCACGGCATACCTTTTCCAAATGCGCACAATTCGCCCAACAAAGAAGTCAACTGGAAGAGACATTAGGTAACCTATCTCTAGTCTGTTTCATAGAAAACATGATCTGCGAAAAGCAGGAAAACAGTAGATGGGGTATGGTTAGCAGAAACGAGAAGAAGAAAGTACTTGCGAATTTTGGCACGTAGGGTCTCACAGACGGAGAGATCATTAAGTAACGTAGGACTTGAAACTTTAGCTTTGAGATATCTGATAGGAAAGTAGTATTCTACAAAGGAAAATTACCATCCATAAGGAAAACATAAGAAAACCAATTTCCACGCAAGATCGTCCCAGCACAGTTTCAACCACTGGGTCGTACACAAAACTGAGCTCTTAAAAAAAAATTAACCGAAAATTAATGTGAAAACATTCATTTGCCATGAGCTGGAACACACTACATTCATTCATACGTAGACACAGTCACAAAGCCGAGTAAAGGAAGACAAAGTGACATTTTAGTGTGAAAACAAAGCGACAGCATGAACAACAAATGCTGGACGAAATAAATTGTGTAATGAACAAGCAGATATTTGAGCAGACTTAAAAATGTTTCCTACTTCGACTGCCACCACAAAGTGATAAAATGTGGTTGGATGTGAAGGGGGTGGAGCTGGGAGTATGGCTGAAAATCGGTGTAGTTCCTGTTGATACTCAGCCATACGTGAAGACATAGCAACAACATAAATATTGCCACGTCTTACTACACTTCAAATTGTTGTTTGTTGGGTGCATGTGTATGTGTGCGTGCATGTGTTTGTGTGTGTGTGTATGCGCTAAGCCCGGTTAGTTGTAAACCACTGAAGGCATTTCCTGCGCCACTCTACAACGTATTAAAACCGATGTCCGGCATTGGTTACCAAACATGTCATTGGTAGTATTTTCACAAGCTATTCGGTGGGCGTTTACAGAGGGGGCAAAAAAATGGGAAGGAAACCTCACTTTTGAATTGAAGAATTTTTGTTATGGAATTGAACTAACGCATAAAATTTTTTTGTCTCAAAAAACCAAAAAAGAATTATTTTAAAAACCGAAATATAGATCTAAAGTGTGCTTAAGGTCCTGCAGAGTATGTCGAAGATATTCTAAATTTGAAAAGCAGTAACGGTTAGGAAGATAGTGAGTGCGAGTGAGTGAGAGCGAGAATAAGTGGAAAAGCGAGAGGATAAGAGAAAGAGTGAAAGTGGCAACTACAAGGCGAGAAAGTGAGACGAATAAAATGATTTGGACAGAGAAAAATAGAGGGAATCTGAGAAGAGAAGGAGAGAAAGGAGGGAGCGTCGAACGAAGGGAGAGGGAGATGGAAAAAGTATATACGCTAACAGACATTTGACAGCAACTTTTCACTTCAAAGCAAATTGAATTAAAAATTTGCATAAAATTAGTTTGACGGACGACGGAAGGATTACTCGAACAGAGCTTTAAAGTGTCTGAATTTCCATAAAATAATACTGGAATTCTAAGGATTGAATGCCTTTAATTATTCTTATTAAAAAAAAAAAATATATATATATAGCGCGATATACAACATATATAGATATATCATCGTCCAATGACAATTGAAGAGAAACCACTGGCGCGTCTCGACCTAGTTTTGAGAACACTTTTTTAAACGACTTTTGCTGTTACTTGTGCCAGGACTCCTGCGGTGGGATAGTTCGTCCTTTCGTTAAATCTTCCTTTTTAGGTAGTAATACACCATCCTACCACCTCAGGTCGAAGGAATTGGCTGAGCGATTGGGATGACTAAAAACCATTCATACAATGACCCTCGTGACTAAGGGTGCTTTTGATTGATATCCCGGCAAAGACTGACTTTAGGTAAAACACCCAAAAGTCTTTAACAAGAACAAACAAACTTAGTACCTGCGCCATCGTAGCTCTTAACTTGACTACGCACCTGCGAATGTGCATTCCATCTTGTATCGGATTTTAGGTATTACACATATCGACATGATACTCTGCTGCTGTTCACAGTTATGTTTGTTGGCATATTGATGTCATTCTGAAATTGCAACTTCCTGCCTTTAGCAGTCAATCTGTGTACCATAAACTCTTAGCCGAGCTTACTTTCTTACGTGATTGTAGCAATTTTAAGATTCTTATTCTTTGTTTTTGCTGTTGTTTTTTTTTCTTCTTCTTCTTCTTCTTCTTCTTCTTCTTCTTCTTCTTCTTCTTCTTCTTCTTGGAATTATACACACTTTATGTTTGTTGTTTTTTGCATTTTGTTGCTTTTAAATGGAAAAGTTGTGGTCAACGCTATTGAATGACAAGTGCGGTCGATTTATTTCATTTCATTTGTGTTCCATCCCACTTTCTCGCACTTGGACCAGTAACTTGTCTTTGGCTTGGACTATCGGTAAGTGAGCTGTTTGGGGATTTGCCATTTTTTTATGTTTAGCTTATAATGAGACAGTAAGCAATATGAATGTGGAAACGAATGGAAATATAATTATTTGTAAATGGATATACCTATGTGCCTGTGTGTATGTGTGTGTGTATGTGTGTGTGTGAAAGAGAGAGTATAAATCAGCGTTTGTGGGTGTGAAAAATTGATGTAAATTGTAAGTGCTTTTAAAAAATTTAAACTAAAAATTTGTCTCAATACGCTGAATGTAGAATAACTATGTATGTGTGTACATATGTACAGCTGTGTGCAATATAATAGTAGTGCAATTAAATTAAAGAATGAGAAGCTCCGTTTTTAGTAATTTTCTTTTAAAATCTAGAAAATTTCATAACAGAAATCATATTCAAAAAAATTTCAAAGTTTACACAAAATTCAGAAAAATTAATTAAACTTTAAAAATATTTCATAAAAATCTTAAAATTTTTTGGCGGAATTTCTTGAAAATTTTTGAATATGGGCAAATCCTGCGTTACGAACGCCACATTCGTACGCGTTTTCGGATTGAAATATAACAATTTTTTGGTCTTTCAAAAGACATACCTTCAAGTTATACACAGTGTTTAGTGGGATTTGAGTGTACTTTCGAATGTCATCAAAATATTTTTTGTAACAGGCTTAAGCTGCGAAAAATTTGATCTCAAAGTATTGTTACGCACGCTACAAAAAATGGAAGTAGCTTTGAAGGTTGAGGTATATTTTCTTAATTTTTTGCAAATTTTGTATAATAAAGCACACCAAATGAAATGCCTTAAAGATAGATGAATATAAGAGAATTCTAAAATAACTTACTTGCAGCCAAAAAATTATGTAGTTTTTTAACGATGGCCGTGAACCCAACGTTACGCACGCTACGTTACGCACGCTACATTTTTTCCAGTAGTATGTAAATAAAAACAATTGTATTTATTTTAACAAAACAATTTGTACTCTTTTTTAATAAGATTATTTAATTCATAATTTATGTTTATAAATTAATTTATTGATGTATATATGTTTATAAATTAGTTTTATGTTTTGCTGAATCTGCCGTTAGTGCTATTTCGAGCTCATTTTCATTAAGTACGGAAAAATAATGGTTGCTTTTTATTCCCGGAATGCTCTTAACGTTAGCCCATCTCTCCGAAAGAAATGCAGTTGTATTTTTTATATATGTACTGCTTACATATAAAATAGAAATGCCATTTATATTAATTTTTGGCAATTTAAAAAAATAATCGCCAATCGGTACGATTATAGAGGCTAAGAATAGTAGGCGAAGAAAAGATTTAAGCGAAGTGATAAGAAAACAGAATAAAAATTGCAAAGGTTTCTATTGTAATTTTTGTGAGAACTCAAATCGTTACGCACGCTACAGAAATGAATATGCTGTAATTTTTTGGTTTTTAATTGTAGAATGAAAATTGTTTTTTTTCTTAAAAGCAGGATATTTATTTAAATTAAAATTATAGATGATTTGTGAAAAAAAAAGTTTTTCTGCTCACAATATAAAAAAAAGACGATTTTGCGTTACGCACGCTACAACGCTTTTACCTGGCATTTCATACCAAATTTTAATGTTTCCTGAAAAGTAAACGAAATTTTTTTTTACAAATTTTAAGGAGAATTGAGTGAATAACAATATAGCTTTCGATTGGACCATCTATGTTAATACTAAAGCAATGATATGAACATGTAAAAAATTTCACTTTTTTTGTATAACATTAAAAGACCTGAGGTAGGGTAGGATTTGGTTATAATTTTTTTATTAATCATCATCGAAATAATTTTTGTTTTATAAATTTATAAAATTAGATATCTATTCTAATGCTCCATTAAAAAAAAAAATTAGGTTGGATTAAGTTCAAATATTTTTGGTTGGTAGACAGTTTCTGGGATATGCCCATATGCAGTTTTGTAGACAACTCAATTTGGGTATAATATTGTGCAAGTTAGAACTCATTCAAAAATTTTCGCTGAGTTTTCAGAACTTTTTTCGTGAAGAAAAATTAATTTTGTATGGGAAAATATGTTGAAATACATTACTTTTATAAGCAACCCTATGAATGTGACAATGCGTATAATAAATACCAATAATGTGGCAACTTGTCTTTTGCCTATTTTCAAGTTGTCATTCCGATTCTTGTAATCGTTCTTTTTCTTTTTCGTTGAGCTATTTTAAAATAAAAGCGTTCACTGAAACGCACGTACACATTTTTAATTCTTGCGTTTTATTCTGCTTAGGGAAAAAAATCCCCAACAAAATATACCCAACATCCTTGACAAAAAAAATTCTCAAACTTTAGCGTAGACTTTAGGTACCGTTAATTTTAATATTTCTTGGTATATGGTTTCTGTTATTGAATTTTATATTTTAAACGAAAATTATTAAAAATACAGCTACGAACAATATTCAATTTAATATCACTACTATTATATTGAACACAACTGTATATGATGAATTTCATATCGAAAGTCCGTAAAAAACAGTCAAGATCTACTAAATTATCCTCTACATATAGTAGACTCTCCGTTAGTGGTGCTAACCAAGCTTAAGCAGACAAGTTCCTTTGCGACTTCCAAAGTTACTGATTTCATCTCAGTGGTCCATCCCCATTCGCCTTAAGATGAGAAATCCTTTATGCGCAGTTGGGATTCAAATAAATTTATATCAGTCTCTTTATTCGTTTTTATTCGAAACGTTTTCTCTATTTATTTGCATTACATGAACAGAACGCTTGCGATTAATTAAAGTTGCATAAGACAACGCCTTGAAGTAGTTCGTAAGCAAAGCAACCGTATAAACGCAATGCATTAAATAACAGAGTGAAGCAAAAAAAAAAAAAAGAAGAAAACTAATAAAGAATGCAAAGCAAAAACAAATTGCAATTAAAGCGCCACGGAAAACACCGAGACTTCTCTATACATATGTGAGTGTGTATGTATTATGTAGGAGGAAGAGATACTAAGTTTTTGAAGTTTACAGTTCTGTGAATTTCGGTATTTTCGGGATCTTATTTTAAATTTTATATAGTTAAAAAATTTGAAAATTTTATAGTAGTTACAAAAAATTTTTAAAAGTAAAAAAAATAATTTGAGTTTTTTTTTATTATTTATTTTTTCTCAATTAGAAATTTTTTTCATGAAATCCCGATCAGGCTTCACTGCATCTTAGATATTAATCATTTTAACTCCGAAACCAATTTAAATTTGAAATATAAACACATCGCTTATTGCAGCACTCACAAGCAATTTTCATTTGACATCCATATTGTACCTACTCACATATATTATGTGCACTAAACATATTTATAACTAGCTCAGGTAGAGTTATTGAAGTTTCTGGTATCTTAAACTTTAAATTAGACATCTAGTAGTAATAGAGCAATGAAAGTTTCATTCACTTTTGTTCAGCGTGTTTTGAGTGATACGCGCACAAACAAACATACAGAAATACAAAAATTCTAAAAAATGTTGCTTTCATTTTCATTGTCGCCATAATAACCCCTCGTAACAATATTTTTTTTTTTTTTTTTTTTTTGAGTAGCCGTATTATACAAACAACAACATGGCAAAATTTTACTAAACGTAGACATTTCCAATCCCGAAAATCACAGTAGTGTGCAAAAAATCTCGAAATTGTTGGTGTACAAAAAATACATGCTCTCGTAATTTACATCCCTAGTAGTTGGTTATTTAGTTGGACCACGAATGTGCCAAGCATTGAAGCTACATAAATGCAATGTGCAATAAGTAAGAGAAGAATAAGTTGAAGAATTTTGTAAAAAACCCGAAGCGTTGCAATGAATTTATGATGCTTAGTTGGTTGGTGTCATGTTTCTTCTCATTCAAGTCATTCCTTAATACTACATGCACCCGCGCAATCATGCTTGGTTTTCTGACTTTATTGCGTTTAATTTTTCTGCGCGCCCACATTTACATTCACCATTTAGACGGGTTTCAAACATTATTTGAATTGTTTTTTAATTTTCTTTGTTTTCTTTGCTTTTTGTTCATGTAATGTGGGTAATTCATTATGAGTTTACACTGAAGCAGAGCGCAAAAGCGGGAGAGCGAGTGAAATATGCAAAAGGTTAATTTACACAATGTAAGGGTGAGAGAGATGTGGAGGAGAATGTTTTTTTTTTTTTGGTTTTTTTTGTTTTTGTAAATACGACTTGCCGACAGCTTTTCAAGTTTACTAAGGCTTATTTTTTTCATTTTTTTTTCTTTTTTTTTATTACGTGACCATTTACACGTTGTTGTAACTTTTCTTGGTTTTTTTTTTATTTTCTTTCTTTTTTCTTTCTTTTTTTCTTTCTTCTTTGGTTTTTTCTATTTTTTTTATTTTCTTTCTTCTTTATTTTTTTTTCTTCTTATCAAATGTTTCATTCTTTTTCACATTATTTTCTTTATATCCGCTTCTTGATCTGTGTTAGTTTAAAGCAGCTGTAATTGATGTTTTTCATCCGCTTCGTAAAAGCCAAGTATAAAGTAATATAGAGATATATTGCACCGTTAATCACGATTTCATTACGTACCACATTATTAACTGCATTGCGTGACACAACCAAACCTAATAAAAGAGATAGGTCAAAGAGAAATGCTGTTTAAAACGTAGAAGGATTACGCTTGCTTATAGTTTTTTTTTTTTTTTTTTTTTTTTTTGAAAATAAATTAAATTTTACCACTCTTTGTAGCACTCAAAAGAAGGAATCGATGCCGAAAAATTCTCGAACAAAAGTACTCGATAACTGCTGGGATCGTTGTTACTACAAAAAAAAAAAATTATTTTTTTGGAATTTTTTTTTTCGTTGTTTAGGTGGGTGGTATATTTTAAGACAATCAATCTACAAGCTATGCAAAGTATTAAGTTGGACAATTTTTAGTTAAAAGATATTTATATAGCCAAAACCCTGCTTATAGCGGTGCAGTGAAATAACTCCCAAATGAAATAACTCCCAACAAAAAAATGAAATAACTCCCAAATATTTTCCATGCAAGTTGGGACTTATTTCATTATGAAATAGCTCCCAATTCATTGGGACTTATTTCATAATTTTAACTGGGAATTATTTCATAATGAAATAACTCCCAAATGAAATAATCCCCAATAAAATATCTTTGGGAGTTATTTCATAATTTTTGGAAATTGGGAGTTATTTCATTTTTTGGGACTTACTTCATTGCTTGTAATCCAGGCATTGGGAGTTATTTCATTTTTAATGGGAGTTATTTCATTTTTGTTGGGCATATTTTTAGCGAACTAATGTCATTGACATTAATTCGCATTAAGAAAGGGAACTAAAGTCAGTACATTTTTTTTATATTCCAAATTTTCATTTTTCATTATCACCTTCGACTTATGATCATGAATCTGAGATTGGCTTAGGTCAGATCCCCGATTCAGGGCGTGATCAATGGTATTTATGTGCAGAACTCCTTTCCGCATTGGCGGCCTTCGGCCGCGCTTCAAAAAATAACCCTGGGCTACGCCATTCCAACTCCGGGTGGTTGCCATAGCCGTGGCTACCGCCACGGTGATGTCCTTCCGCGTGCCACTCTTTTCTCACAGGGTAATGTGATTACAACAACCACATGAAAATGACTTTAACTGCAAATATCTCGCAAACTACTAAAAATATTGGTTCAGCGGAGTTATATTCATGCTCCTGGGACCAAAGCGCGTCTCCTGATAGATATCTCAACATTTTTGGTTGTGTATTAGCGCTCGGTACCCCACGTAAACGATTACCCACGTCTAGATTTAGAATCTGAAATGAGATTTTTTCAACCGTTCAAAAGTTGTTTGCAGTTAAAGTTCACAATTTTCTGTCATTTTCATGTGGTTGTTGTAATGGCACATTAGGCTGAGCCCGAAAAGTGAAAAAGTGGGAAACGTGGCACGCGGAAAGACATCACCGTGGCGGTAGCCACGGCTATGGCACACACCCGGAGTTGGAATGGCGTAGCCCATTGTTATTTTTTGAAGCGCGGCCGAAGGCCGCCAATGCGGAAAGGAGTTCTGCACATAAATACCATGGATCACGCCCCGAATTGGGGATCTGACCTAAGTCAAATTTTCGCCTGCGGCACTACTTCGTCGAATCTCAAACCCAAATGCCTCAATGACATTAATTCGCATGTCCAAAGCTGTCCTGTATGTTTCAAATTTCATTGTAACTGATTATATTGTAAAAATATACCATTTCAAATTTTGATTTGGGATTTATTTCATTTTTTTGGGACTTATTTCATTTGGGAGTTATTTCATTTTTTTGGGGACTTGTGGTTTCATTGTGAAATAACTGCCAAATATTGGGAGTTATTTCATTTCCTTCTTTGGGAGTTATTTCATTTATTAAAGTTGGGAATTATTTCATTTTTATTGGGACTTCTTTCATTGGGAGTTATTTCATGGGAGTTATTTCATTTGGGAGTTATTTCACTGCACCGCTTATAGCAACAACCGATGTTGTATTGGTCCAAACTTTTTAGTTCCGGCAAATCTCTGCATACATATATTAAAATTGCATATATTTAAACAAAATCGTTAGCAGTTATCACTATTAAATCAGTGAAAGCCAAATCAACAGTTTTTAGTATTTTTGTCTGTATGTTTGTATGTTTGATCGCGCATTACTCAAAAACTACTGAACGGAATTTCATGAAACTTTTACCGTTGCACTACTATACGTTTATCTTCAAGTTTAGGATATTATTTGTATCGATAGCGTAACCAGTTTTGGAGATATCGACCGATATGTCGACTAAGGTGGTCCAAAAAGTGCTTAGTACAATATGCATATCAAATGAAAGGTGATAATGAGTGCTGCAGTAAATAATGCAATCAATTTCTTTATCTTATCTAGTATTGGATTTAATAATTAAAATTGGACTCTGCGTTTTAGTAGTGATTAATATATTACGTCGATAAAGTTTCTCATATTTTGTCTCATATTCATGACAATCCATTTTCTATTTTTTACCTCACAAAGTTTCGCATTTCTATTTATTATGCAAATCAGCATTCAGAAAGTTTCAGAAAACACCAGTTTTGTTCATGGAAAAACACCAAAAAGTTTATTAATTTAAATGCCTGTTCAAGTCAAAAGCAAATGGGCTGTCATCCCTAATCGACTATGTTCAATTAATTGCTGAAACTTAAGCAATAATGTTATCATTAGGCTTTGACATAATAAGCACCTCTCCCACACATAGTTCTTCTTCTGTAAAATTTCCTAACAATATTGCTAGTAATAGTTACTCACATACGAACACATGTGCAATTAACCACTGACAGAATATAGAAACTTCGTTTAACAAATGGACGACCCGTAACACCAAAACATTTTGCGAACAAGCATCGGATTAAGAATTAGTGAAGCAAAACCTAGCCTAATAAGTATGTGGGAAAAGCAAAAAAGGTTGCCTTAACTCGGCTCAAGGCATTCAAATAATAATTAAAGGACTAATTTTAGTATCTGTGTGACATATTCGTAATTTGTTTTCAAATTTTTATCAAAAGGCCTGTGAAAGTCAGGCAATTAAGTAGGGTTCGGTTGGAAAGTCAGCAATGCGAATGATGGAGTGACCTCACTGTCACAACATATGTGGTTTACACAATTCCTTCTTCTTGACATAAAGTAATACTATCTGCCTATCAATTAAGGAAAAATAGAACTTTTTCGAGAGCCAACTATAGAAATTTTATTTGTATTAATAGCTCTAATATTTATTATTTAACATTTCCACAACTTCTTTTCTATAAAACAAGAGTTATGTTGCTACAATTGGCAACATAAACATTTTTATTTTTATCTTGGATTTATACTCTCTGGTGAGAGGAGCTACTGATGTGCACAACCTTCTACTACAAATTTCATTGAGAAATATTTATGCCACTTAAGTAATTTACATACATACATATGTACATATCCATATTTTTGTGATTTATATATACAGCTTTTTCTAAATGTATCTACCTACGAGTAACTATATGCGTCTATTTTATCTCACTGTTCTTAATTCTAATTAGCTTTCATCAGAATTGAATCCAACTACCAACCACACAATATCTTATATTTCCAAGAAGCCTTCTGTTACTTAATAATCTACACAACCCCGTTTTACTCTCGTATGCAATACAGAATTCAATTAACACATACATATACAGCTATGAAAAGATAACAGCGACGAAGCCCTCTATCAAACAAAATTTAATTTTTCTAAAACAAAAAAATATAAGACAGAAAATAAAATAAAATAAAATAAAATAAAATAAAATAAAATAAAATAAAATAAAATAAAATAAAATAAAATAAAATCACATAAAATAAAATAAAATAAAATAAAATAAAATAAAATAAAATAAAATAAAATAAAATAAAATAAAATAAAATAAAATAAAATAAAATAAAATAAAATAAAATGAAATAAAATAAAATAAAATAAAATAAAATAAAAAGTAACATAAAAAATAAAATAAAATAAAATAAAATAAAATAAAGTAAACTAAAATAAAATAAAATAAAATAAAATAAAATAAAATAAAATAAAATAAAATAAAATAAAATAAAATAAAATAAAATAAAATAAAATAAAATAAAATAAAATAAAATAAAATAAAATAAAATAAAATAAAATAAAATAAAATAAAATAAAATAAAATAAAATAAAATAAAATAAAATAAAATAAAATAAAATAAATTAAAATAAAATAAAATAAAATAAAATAAAATAAAATAAAATAAAATAAAATAAAATAAAATAAAATAAAATAAAATAAAATAAAATAAAATAAAATAAAATAAAATAAAATAAAATAAAATAAAATAAAATAAAATAAAATAAAATAAAATAAAATAAAATAAAATAAAATAAAATAAAATAAAATAAAATAAAATAAAATAAAATAAAGTAAAATAAAATAAAATAAAATAAAATAAAATAAAATAAAATAAATTAATTAAATAAATTAAATTAAATTAAATAACATAAAATAAAATAAAATAAAAAAATTTATTATATATAAAATAAATTAGTTAATTTAAAAGATAAAAATAGAATATGAAAGTAATGACTCCTTCAAGAGTATTTGTCAAAATATTTTGTTTTTCTATGAAAAATGGTTTCAAACATAAACTCACACACCTATTGAGCAAAATTTACTCTTGTCATACCCAGATGGTACCGCAACCGCAAGTAGATAGATATTTGGAAGCGTTTGCGTAGCCTTGGCAGCAGACAACCACTGGAATGTGTTAACGTTATCTAAATTGTTAAGCCATTTATCCAATGACCTCACGTTGCTGAAGTACAACACAATCAGCGTTGAATAGAGAAAAATCGTGAGCATATGAAATGCAAGTAGGTAAACGACTAAATACCCAGTAATCAAACGAACTCGTCGAGCAATACCACACAACTGGTGGCAGCTATATTTCAATTCATAGATAGTAGAATAGTTTAAATGCAAAATGAGTTCGGTTGTTTTAGTTCAGCTACCAGACCTTAACCGTTCAAGTGCTTATCCAATGAAAAATGTTATGGGCAATTTAGAACTAGTTTGAGGGTAGTGTATTTCTCGAAAAATCCAAAAATTGTATGTTAAAAGTATCAATTACTTATATGGAAAAAAGACAGTTGGCTATCTAGTTCGGCTAGTTTTGAAGTAGTTTGCAACTAGTTCATTTGGCGGTAGCATCTGTTTAGCGTTGCTTGGGGCTTCACTGCAGGTTGTGAGTGTGTACTTAAATATTTACAAGTATCCAATTTATGTCTCTACATTTCCATACAACTGTTCCTCTCCCACGGTTCATAGCCGCAATAATTCGTATGGCATTTGAGAATTAAATTCGTTACTTTTTTTTAAGGTTAGGTTTGCGTTAACATAATACGCTGGTAATGCTAGTGAGGCTGAACTAGACTGTGTGAAGGAAGTTTGAAATAATTTTTATTTTTTCAATTTTTTTTTTTTTATAAAAGCCTCGTCAACTCGTGTTTTATACACGCACGTGGGCGCATTGAATATACATGTAGTTGTGTGTACATGTGTGTGTGTCTGTGCATGTCATAATTTGTGTCTGTATGCCATAGCCAAAACGTGACTTTTTCATTGCGAACTCACTTTTATTTAGTTTGTTTGTTAGTGCTTAGCATTCGAAGTAACTACATATATTACAAACATGGCCTGCTGAAGGTTGGCTAAATTTGTTCACCGCACATCCCCCGCAACGTACTTTCTTGTCTTTTTTTTTTTTTTTTTTTTTTTTTCTGTTTAGTTTTCGTTTTTATCAAGCCAACCTTCAGTCAATGTGAAAAGTTTTTTATGTCCGTTACAGTTGTTCATTCGTTCAAGTTTAATTCAATGCACTCAGTTTAGTTCATCATGTCAGCATCATAGGCAAACCACAAATCTAACCTTGAAGAGAATCAAAATCAAACTATGTAGATAAGCCGTAAGCGAAAGCAAACTACGGCAAAACGTCAAATAAAAAGTTTGGCACAAAACTCAGTGAAATTAAATTCAACAGAAGCGTAGACTTAGAGCGTAGAAAGTTGTGAGGTTTTAGTTGAGGTGTGTTAGTTTGGATGGCTGCTAGCCCAGCTAAGGGGAAGCCCACTTAGTGAAGCTGAAAAGGAACCCAAGTCCAACAAAATTTCAAAACTCGTATCCAGAGCCATATCTGGTTCCCATTTGTCTATTCTAGCCATGAGATTTCGAGGTGATTTTTTTTAAATTATACTACCTGAGATCATCCAATCCACTAAGTCCCTCAAAGAAGCGACCTCTGCTTTGACAAGCGTACCCTTGATCCGTGAAACTTCCTTTTTCTGTTTTTTTGCCGAAAATGTATAGCACAGCACTCTACTAAAAAAATTTCAAAAAAATGCACTTAAGCTCTTATTGCCTCATGCCACCGGAGTCACTTTACTCATTTGTTACTCATACGACACGTAGCACCTTTTACATTTCCTTTTGGCGCCATCGTGCACGATTGGCATTTCAAATGTTTTCGCTTGTTTTAGCTGCTTATCTTTCTACAATATTAAACTTGTGGCAAGTCATTTTAATAAAAAGTTATTTAAATTTTCAACTTTAGTTGTTTTTATTAAAAAATTACATATTTGCTTTAATAACTTTTACTTATTAGTTGTTCTTTTTTTATCTGCAACATACTTAATTCTTTACCTTTTTTTCATGCTGCTCAGCTTGTGTATGCCTGTTTATCTCGCACAGATTTTAATGCAGAAAACTTTTTCAATTTTCCACACTTTTCTTTTAAAGCAAAATGCAAAAGAAGAAGAGACGAAAGCTTGTTTAGCTCAGCGCACAAAAACATGCAGCAAATCGGTGTTGGGGAAAAGAGTTAAAAGTAGCAAACTGTAAGTAGCTGCCACACTCACACACACACACACATACACCGACACACACACGGCCATCTTAGTTAGGCATGAATTTGCTTTCAACCATAACAAGTTGGACAGGTAGTCCGAGCGGCTTGGCAGTGAGCTCAATATTTGCATTCGCTGCTATATTTCTCTTTTAAAATTAATTCGATTTTTTTTCCTTCCTTTTTTTCTTGAATCCTTGAATTTTTTTCTCATTTTATTTTTTGGCATAAACTTTTAAAATAGTATTTGCATTCAAAATTGCACTAACTAAGCATAATTTTTAATTTTTACCAACAAATTCTCAATTTTCTTTTTTATTGCTACTTTTCCCCTTTTCTTTTTACTCCGTTGGGGAAAAAACTTTTTGCATTTATCCAGTTGTGAGAAAAGTATTCAATTAGCTATGGAAAGCAAGTAATACTAATAAATGGGATTTCTGTAGCATGAATCTGTTGGCTTGTCTTGTGGGTGTGCATTAGAGTTATCGGCACTCTGTGTGAACTTTAGAAAAACGAATGTGAACGCAGCAGGGTGTATCCTATAAAATAAAGACACTCAAATTCGACTAATAGGCACACAAAACAATTAAAAGATAAAAAAATTAAAAATATATAAAAATTTAAGATTAGTATGTAGATAATATTTACAAAAAAAAAATATATAGAATAAAAAATAAAAAAAAATAAAGTATTAAAAAATATATAAAAGCAAACATTGAAAAAAAGGGAAACGTATGAAAAAGCTGTGAACAATTTTTTTTTATAAAAAGCTTAAAATTTACAAAAAAAAATTTTAAAATAATTTTTAAAAAATTGGGAATACATTAAAATATATAAAAAAAAGTAGTAAGAACTGAAATAACCAGTAAAAAAACATTATCTACGAATTTAAGAAAATATTCATTTAAAAAATTAATAATTTTTTTGGAAAATTTGTGTTGCTTTTCTGTAATATTTTAACCAATTATTTAAATTTAAAACTAAAATAGTATACACGAAAAATAAAATGATATACATATATGAAGGATATATGATATATGAAAACTGAAATAAAAGATATATCTTTATTAAAAATACAAAATAGAAAAACTATTACAAATAAAAATAATAAAACATAAGATTTAAAGCATTAATTAATGCTAAAAATATATTTTACATAAAGAAAACATATGTATATGTATATTTAAAAAATATGTACAAAAATTTTATATTTTTTGTAATATTATATAAAGTTATAAATATTTAAAAAATTTAAAATCTGTACATAAAAATAACAAAAATATGTCTTAAATACAAATATATAAAAAAAAAATTTTTTTTCAAAAGAGTAAAATTTAAAAATATGAAAAAAAAAAATAAAAAAAAAATTGCATAAAAAAATTTTTTTATTTTGTATCTCAAGCCATTTCAATTTCAACGCTTTTCTATATCCAGGACACCCTTGTGTACTCGTGTATTTCCCTTCCTGCATTTTCCCTTGTGTTTAACTAGCTGTAATGATTTGTTTAGTATGTAAGCTACGTACATTCTAATTACGGTTATTGAGCAAAAGGTAAAACCCTTCTGTGTGCGTGTTTATTACTCGAATTCAAAGTAAATTTAATATATAGCTTTATATCCAATCAGCATATATTCCCTAAAGTTAAAATGTGTGAAAATGTATTTTAAAAAGCTTTTCCAATTTATGTTTAAGCTGAGTTGGTGGTCGTTCTTTTTTTCCAATAACAACACAAAGCGAATAAATATAATTGATAAGATATGCCATGTAGAAATACTCACACAGTTTTTAATGGTTTGTGAAGTTTAATACCAATACTGATGCAGTTGTTTGGGTTACTAAACGATGAGTCGGGAACGATAGAGAGGTGGTGTAAATTGATGTTGTTATGATGAAGTTTCGTAATGATGATATAAAAAAAATAAAATAAAAATAACCGAAAAGGAGTGTAATGGAAAGAAAAAACAAACAGAAAACAAAAGTGAAGTGAAGGAACATCAAAGATAGATATCGGGCATAGGTGGTCTCTTAACGATTATCACATTTCATACCGCAAGAAATGACTCTTATCGAAGGTTTCGATATCGCTCGGAGTGTCGTCCACATACTGAAACTAAAAAGTACCATTTAACTTTTTCTGAATTTGTGAAAGTTCTTTATTTCTAAGTTTAAATCCGATTGCATTTCATTTTGTTTGAAACTTTTCTATTTTACAGTTTCTCTCCGTACCCATTCTTAACTGTAATAAATTCAATAAACAAATTTCAAACACCCAATCAGGCCTTGTATTCTCCTGCTATTTAGATAACATAAACCTCATATATAATTGGTGTACAAAAACAAAAACACCAAAACGTTTAGCGTGCTTACGTACGCATCCAACTGAAACTGAGACGAAACCACAAAAGTCAGCAATCACAGATAAGACCGCATTCGTCAAGCAATTAGCATACAAACAAAACCGAAATTGCAATAGTGCTGATTTAATTACCGATATGCCATCTATATGAATACATATGTATGTAACGAATGTACTTATGTATACCCAGTAGAGGATTTGATAAGTACAACTCTTTCTCGGAACCGTGGCTGGGTAGAAGAAATTTAAAATAAAGTTTAGTACCACTTAACAAGGCACTTCTTGGTTTTTGAGAAGGATACGCTTATGGTTAGGGTTATGGTTATGGTTATGGGTATGATTATAATTATAGCTATGGTTATGGTTACGGTTATGGTCACGATTTTGGTTATTATTATTGGGTCTGACTGTGGTTGTGGTTATGGCTGTGGTTGTGGTTATGACTGTGGTTATGGTTATGGTTATGGTTACGGTTTTGGTTATAATTATGGTTGCTGTTTTGGTTATGGCTGTGGTTATGGTTATGGTTATGTGTATGGTTATCGTTATGGTTAAGGTTATGGTTACGGTTATAGTTATTTGTATGGTTATGAATGTGGTTATGTTTTTTGTTATGGGTATGGGTATGGTTATTGTTATGGCTATGGTATGGTTATGGTTATTTCTGTCTTTCACTCGGTTCTCGCCTTAAAGTGTTTTAAAATTGGTTCGATATGCCTGAGTTGGTAACACAGCTTCTTCAGAACTAGTCCACGTCCTATAAGGTAGTTGGAATACTGTCAGCTGCATAATATGAACTTATTGGAAAGTGCTTTATGAAACACAAAGTTGCTTACGGCGTTGCCCTTTACTGCCTACGATGACTAATGTGTACGCCTGAGAAAAAAAAAAAACAAATTAAGGATCAAATGACTAATATCCACGTATCCTTGTACGTATGCGTCTAATGTGACTTTGCATTCTACAAAGAAATGAATTGATGTATGTAAGTGACTGCTGCATAGGGCACACAGCCAGCACCAACACCAACACCAGCAGAAAGCAAGCGAATCAAATAAATGCATTTGCGATTACGTTCAAACGGTCAAGCCAAAGTCAGCTCGTTTGGTCAGTAACAGAAGCAAAAGTCGCAGCTTGAAAGCTCGTTTGGTATATTTGTGAAAGTGTGTGTGTAAGTCTGTGTGCTTATGTGTGTCGTATGCACTGCAGTGATTTTGGTGAAAAAGCCATTTGTTGCACTTTTTTTGTTGGAAATTGCTTTCGCTCCTGGCGACAAGTGCTAGCCATTTGTCCTGTCTTGTCTAACTTGTCTTTTTGCGCTTTGTTTCTTCGTGTTGTGCGTGTGCGTGCGACGATTGTTTAAAGTGCTGCAGGTGCAGTGACAGCCATGAATCAGTCAAGCAGCAATACATTCAATCCATTTCGTCATCAATTCAAGCAACCCCATATCCCTTTAATACCGTCCATGACTGGTGAATTTATTGCATTGCCGTAGAGTTGCTGCAACTGACATGCAGTTGGTTGTTGTTGTTGTTGCTAAATCTTACGAACATGCTGTTAGCTGGATATTGGCAACCATTTAGCCGTTAGCATATCCTGATTGTGTTCAGTCTAATGGCCAACAACAATTGTCAAACCTTTGCTCTCGTCACACATGTTGCTACAAACATTGCTTCAAACTTGTTTGTGAGTTCAATTGTGGAACCATTTTGCTTGTTTCTTACGCTTTTGTGCTTTTGCTGCAAGCTTTCACTTTTATTATTAAGCTTTTTTGAATGTAAAGAGATTTTAATGCGAAATCGTATGTTGTTATTTAGCATTAAAAATTTTGAGGATAACGCTTTGAAATTTTACTTTGAAATTCTTCTTCAAACCAAGACCTATCTAAGCGATTCATTTGTTTCATATATATTTTTGCACAGAATTAATTTGCAGTTAAAATATTTAAGCAGAAAAAGAGTGCACGAAAATTGAAATTTTCTTGTTTACGTTTCAAAAGCAAAAAAAGTTGCAATCCCAACAAAAAGACAGAAACATACAACTAGCCAAACAACTACACATATATACATACATACAAACATACACCCACGAAGAAGTAATACAAAGTAAATCGATCGAAATTTCAGAATGCAGAAACAATTTTTTTTTTTTTTTTTTTTTTTTTTAAATCACATTTCTCTTGTTCCTAGGAAATGTGAAAAAGTAAGATAAATAAATAAAAAAGTGAATGCGAGAGATCAGAAAATGTAACCAAAATTTTTGGCGAAAAGGACAAATGATGGTGGAAAGGATGAAACATGGCTTGGGGGATGGAATGCATGTCAGCATACTCGTATGCAATTGTTGGTATTCATGTGAAACGTCGCAAGTAACAACGTGACCGAAACGCAAACATGGCGGCAGCGACGCATACAAATGTGCAGTTGCAAAGATGCGTTTGGTTACAGGAAAAAAAGAAAAAAAAAAGAGAACAACAACAACAATGATATTAATATTCTTAAAACGTGTGAGTGCTTGCAACAATGCGTAGTACAATCGTACCCACAATGGGATGAGAACACGTTGACCCAATATTTCGTTGAAGGTAGAAGTCGAAAAGCAAAAAACTTGTTTTTTTTCTGCAGAAAAGTTGATGCTGCGCAAATGAAACCTGCACATTCGAAGGTGGACTTCAATAAATTTTTTTGTTTGGTTATGCAATTTATTAAGAACTTTAGCAAAGTACTAGTGAAATGAACAATACATTTTCCCAAGCGGTGGTAAGAGTTGCCAGCATGAGAAGATAAACCAACACAACAAGCGCTCCATACATGCTACATCTTGAATTTTGGAGTATTTCGAAGCAAAAATATAACAACGAGCTGAACATACTTTAGACCGATATGACAATAAAGCAGCGCATAAAAGAAAGCAAAGAAAGAGAAGCGCTTGAAGAAACAAAATCAGGAATGAGTCGAAAATCTTTTGGTGGAAATATTTTTTATATCTAAAACAACAACACCAACAACAACAACAAAGTATAGCTAAAGAAAAAATAATGACGATCGTGGATAAATCAAAGGAAAACTGCAAAGTTCTTTGGCTCTCTATCAATTGGCCTGTTGTGAAGTTGTTCCCTGATCAGTCCCTTCAACCAGTCAGCGGAAGCGCAGCGTATGCTTTAATAAATCAGCTATAAATGAACACTGAAAGCTATAACTATCTCACGCCGTTTCCTCACTCTTGATCACACACGCGCTCCCGCACTAATTTAATTGTCAGCAATGACTTTGGTTAAAATATAGTAAATCCTACGATTGATGTCAAAAATAAAGGCACTCAAGCATGATATTAGCTATAAAGTTTAACAAATGGCCAGCAACGGACAGCTTGATGGACACGCTTGTAATCTCGGCAAAAGCTTGTGCGAAAAATAATGAAGATATGTATGAAAAAAAAAGAAAAGAAAACGCTGCTAAAACGAAAGTCTCACACAACGAAAAGTGAGTAGCATCCGCGTTATCGCTTGCAAATGACAGTGCAACCCACGAGCAAACGTTAAACTAATCCATTGCTAACGCTACAAGCCGCCAACGATAAGTACGTGTCAAATGTGAGATTTTCTAGCTTGAAAAACAACAAAAAAAAAATCAAAAAAAAAACAACGGACAAAAAATTTGAAAAAATGTGTAAAAAATGTCAAAACTCAGCTAGAGGGGGTTGAACATTTTCAAGCAAAAAAAAAATGAAAGACTTGGTAGATTTTCGGCGTTTGAATGTGGTGATTTGAAAGCTTTGTGAAAAAACTCCCCCCCCCCCCCTTGCCATATAACGGCGCATCGCATTGCAAAGTCGCATCGATTGTCAAATAGTAGCTATGTTGCCAAAGTTTTGCGCTAGTAAAAGAGCACAACGCTCAAACGAACAAAGCAAAGGAAAGCATGTTCAGCCAAAAAGGCTTGGTAAGCTAGCGGACGACTCAGTTTTCAGCGTCGATGACAAAAAAAAAAAAAAAAAGTTGTTATATATTGCAATGGAAAAAATGGAATGCCTACTCTGCGCTGCAATGCGCTCGTTAAAAATGCAAAAGTTTTAAAAATCGTGCAAATCACTTGCACACCAAAATTTCCACTAACGAATTTTCATTTTCATAACGATATTGTTTACAGAACTTGATAACATACTACAACACTTTTCGTCCAAAAATTCAAACAAATATGAGTGGAAATATTTGGCAATAAATGCAAAAAATTCATTCAAATGTACATAACGTACGCGTAAATAAGATGGGTTCAAATAAATTTTTTGTTGAAAAGAGGTAATGAAAGCTGCTAACAGGAATAATGAGCAAAATCGTCGATCCCTAAATCGTAGTAAAAGTTGTTTTTGAAAAGTATATATGTACATATGTATATCAAACTAATAACAAAAACAACATAAAACCGGTAATTAAAATTACAATTACAGCAATTTATCAACATAACTATAACCATAACAATAATCATAACCACAACTATATCTAATCAAAATCCGAAGCCGAACCATATCCCAAACTATAACCATAACCATAACCATAACCATAATCATAACCATTACCATAGCCATAACCATAACCCGTAGTCATGACCATAAAAATTACCATAACCATAACAACAATTACATATAACCATAACCATAAACATAACCAAAACCATAACCATAACCATAACCTTAATCGTAACAACAACTTTAAAAATAACCATAGCCATAACCCGTTCCCGAATCGTACTCAAAATTATAACCATAGCCATAAATATGCACTGCAAAGTTTTCGTTTAGTTCTATACAGAAATGGTTAACTCCAGCAAATGTTTTGCGTTTTTTGGATTCTAGAAAACTATGGTCCATATTTATTTTGATGCCTTGCACTGAAGCTTAGACTTCAGCGAAATTGTTTTATTCCCTTTTTTTTGATAACAATAAAGCGATCTAGCTTCGCGGATCTACCATATATATTTTTCTCCGTTTCCTTGTGACAGCCTAATGTTCATCTGTTTACATATGGTACTCCGAAATATAATACCTACTACACTGCAGTCATGTATTATCCATACCCTTGTGTCGTCATTTTGTTTTTATGCCCTGCACCGCCTTTTGCTACTACATACATATTTGCCATTGCTTCCGCTCAATAGCCATGATTTTGCTTTTAGGCTGCCACTTCCGTTTCCGCCACTTTTACAATGTACAATGTTGCAACAACAATGCGAAAGTATTAAGCGAAATATATGTACATACTATGTTCATACATGCCGACAAACACACATATGTATGTATTGGTTATTTCACGTTTTAAGGCCAAATATTATCCAGTCTTGCCCCAGCTATGACAAAACAGGCGTACATATATGTATCTTTTTGAATTAATAATATGAACTTTGCAAAATAATTTGAAGTTACTAATAAGAGATCTACGTAAAGCCAATAATAACGTCAACCATGACCATACCGTTGACCATAAGCATAACCATAACCATAAACATGACCATAAATATACCCGTAACTAAAAACATAGCCAAAACCATACCCATAATCATAACCTTAACCATAACCATAATCATAACCACAACCATAACCATAACCATAACCATAATCATAATCAAAACCATAACCACAACCATAACCAAAACCATAGTTACAAGCATTACGATAACCATAGTTACAAGCATAACGATAACCATAGTTATCAGCATAACCATAACCATACCAATACCCATAACCATAACCATAAGTAAAACGATAATCATAATCATAACCTTAGCCATAACCACAACCACAACCATAACCATGAGTAAAACCATAATCGTAACCAAAAGCATAGATATAACCATAACCATAGACATACCAATAACCATAACCATGGCAATAACCATTACCATAACCATAACTACATTTCACAACAGCCACATCACTATAATTACAACCCATTAATAAGTACCTAAATTAAAAATAAATCCTGTATTAAAGATCTTTAAATTTTTAAAGGTTTCACAAATTTTGTTCAAATTACTCGAAGATGTTCCCTACAAAGTACTAGTTCAATGGAATGGCCCATACGTGACATACTAACCTTAGTCAGCTCTCGTGGGGGTGGCGCATCAATATAGCTCGGATTATTTATATCTCAGTGCTCAGGATTGCATCACATTTGAAAATTCGTCGTCATTCACAGTCTTTTACTACAGCAATCTCGCTTGCTGTTACGTTACCTTCACCGTCTTCAGCTTACCATATGTATTTGTAAGCTGGTCTTTTCTCTACAGAAACCCCCCCCAGCTATTTAATACTGCATGCAAACGTTGGAATAATTTTTCATTAAAACGGATTTGTGGTTGCCGATCTTTGCACTATTTCATTACATTCACTGTGTGTTTTATAGCAAAATGGCATGCGTTTATTTACAGTGTGTGACAAAAATGATCATAATCTGTGAGAATACATGAAATTATTAGCGTTTTATAACAAACCGAAGAAAAATATTTGGATAGCCGAGTAGATTGCTGACCACTCTGCTTAAACTTCTTTGGAAAAAATAGCTCGTAAAATTTTTTAAATATTTTTGTGTATTTTTAACACATTTTCTATAAACTTTTTCATAATTTTTTTATAGGCACTGTTTGTGTAAATATATCTTTTGCTATTTCACCTTCTCGTAAGTAGAACCATTTTGCTTGTTTTATACTCTGCTTTATGCCCGAGATTCAGCTCACCAACGAATTGTCATGTAAGTGTACGAGTACGATGCATCCATTCCGCAGCTTACATACTTTGACATTGATATTTTCTTGTTAAATGATGGTGAGGTAAATCAGTGAAATTCGAGGAGCACGTACAGACGAGAAATGGGTTTTCTTATGATGTTCTTTAAATAGCAAAATTTTAATTTAAAACTGAATTTAAAGATCTAATAAACAAGGTTGGACGGTTGAAATATGTCTTCGATAAAAAAATGCTCATAGTGTTCGAAAACCAATGTACTGAAAGGAGTGAGTGTAAGCTGGAGATGCGATGAATGACGGAAGCTATTAAGACCTGTTTCCATAGGTGCAATAACAAATTATTTAATTCTCATCTATAAATTTTTAAATTTCACTAAATTATTTGACATTTTGACCATAACATAAAATCAACCGTAGTAATAGGCAGCCACTAAACGACAGATTTTTATGGCTATTACATAACTGTGGCCAAACTAAATGACAGTTATTCACCAATGAAGCTACCTCCATTATATATGTATGAAGTTCCGTTTGCAGCAAAGTCCCACCACAAATGAAAACTGCCTTCAAAATCCTGCAGTGAAAGCAACTAGTTCGACACCACTACCCAAACTAGTATGTACACTAGTACACGAACTTGTTCGGAAAGTGAAATTTAAAAAAAAAATTAAATTTTGAAAAAAATTTTGGAATATCGGGAATTTTTTTTTTTTCAAATATACATATCCCTGCCAAAAGTTTCCATTTTTGTTGTTAAAAAAAAAACTTTTTTAAAGAGTTTAAAAATTCTGCTTGTTAACTAGTATGACTTCTCACCAGTTTGGTGTTCAACTGAGCTGATGCCACACTTACCCACATACATACATACTTTTAGTGGCATTTTTAATGATGCGGACGCGGATTAACGCCACAAAATTGTTTTATTGCCACCCAAGCACTCAAGCTAAGTGACAAAGGTTTGTGCCCAAACGGCGAAAGGATGCACATAGCGATGTACGAAGCTTCGATGGTGTGGTGGTGACCTTTTAGTTTAAGCTTTTTGTTGTTTTTTATTTTCCTTTTTGTTATGCCACTACAAAAATAAACACATAATTCGTACTTTTCATTTCGTGTTGACTTTACAAAACTCCATATTTGTTTACAGCATGCTGAACATCGCACATTTTATGCGCCGTCCATTGCGCGGCGTTGACGTTTATTAGAGTATGGAAAACTGTAAAATTAATGGTAGTTGAAATTATGGCAAAAAAAAAGGATCACAAACTGGAAAAAAAAAATAAATTTAATGAAAATTAAATAAATGCATAATCATAAAACGAGCACAGGTTTCAATAGCATTTTGTTTGTTCAGGGCACAGCAAGGCGCACCAATTCAAATCACAACACATTGCGGTCGTGCATTTGTTTGCTCTCTTCGTTGTGCTACTCTGCCCGTTCCACTGTGGAAGTAATTACTTCCATGTGTCCTGTTAGGATGTATGGGCATTATGCCTTTAAAATATTATGTCGTAAACATTTCACTCTGCAAGAAAACTCTTATAGTAATGCAACTCAATTTGCATTACCACAAAAGATTTATGCTACCCCTCAAACATATTTTTTTATTTATTTTATTTTTTTTATTTTCCAGTAATGCAAACACAGGAACATTATTAAAGATAATGTAGAATCACATTTATATTTCCTCAAACAGTATATGTTTTATTTCACAGAATTCTTTCTTTCGAACTACCGTCTCTTAAATTTCATAACTTTGTGTAGTAATGCAAACGAAATAGCATTATCAAATATAAATTATACTTTCAATCGAAGTTTTCTGCAATTAATTTTTTACTGATTAAAATTATTCGACGCGCATTATATTAGCATTACCGTATATGATTACCAAGCTCCATATTTCATATTTCTTAGTAATTATTCAATTTTTTTCAAGTAATGCAAACGATATAAGATAATGTATATCTTCTAAAATTTTATTTTCATTAGCAATCAATTTTAATCCGTCAAATCTGTCATTCGCATATTTTTTTCAAACTCTACATATGTTTATTATATTCATAGCGTTTTAGAGTAATGCAAATGCACTTACATTATCTATCACTTGCATTACATATTTAGTATGCTATATATTGCTGTTGCTGCAAACTTTTATTAAAAGTACTTTATATTTTCCTTATAGAATGATCGTGTATTAATTTTTTATAATTTCTATAGTAATGCAAAAGAAATAGCATTACCAAGGAAACTTTCAATTACAGTTGTATCTAAGCGATTTTTCACTGATTAAAATTATTTGAAGTGCTTTATATTTTTATATCATCACTACCTTGTATGTATTCCAAGATAAATATTTTATATTTTCTGGTAATTATTAAATTCTTTCAAGTAATGCAAACGTAATAACATTATCAAAGAAAGTGTTTACCTGTTAAAACTTTAGTTTACTAAGCACTATAAAATTTTTCGCTTATATCTTTTGTTCAAATGCTACATATTTTCATTTCAGTTAATAAACTTTTTATAGTAATGCAAGGGGAATTACATTAACAGTGAAAGCTTATACTTGTTAACTTGTTTTCGTTTGCAATACACATTTCTTTGCTGAAAACTACTTTATGTTCTTCCATCAGAATTATCACGTATTGTATTTAAGAAACTATTCTATGTAGCAATGCAAATGAAATAGCATTAGCAAAGAAAAATCATACTCTTAAAGCTTGGCGAAAATTCTAATTACTAATATTCAAACTGCATTCACATCAGCATGCCCATATATGCCCTCTATAAATATCTACCTATGTACATATGTAATCAGCGTGTTACTGTAATTTTTATGAGCTTTCGCGTTGAACGGAAGTATTATTCGAAAAATGCGTGGCCAGACAATTTTGGCTACTTTCTGCCATTGCGTGATATTTATGTCAGCTGTGCGGGGCGGGAAGTAACAGCGGCAGGAAGGAATTAAAATCTCAGCTGACTAAATTCATTCCGGTCGATGTGGTTAATTTTGTATGCTGCGAGCGAGTACTTGCGTAATTTTGCTTTTGGTCTCTCGTGTGGTTTGTATGATTGTTTTGCTGCTTTAATCGTAATTATAAATGCACACAAAAAGCAACAGAAGCATGTTGATTGTAAATAGGTTTGATGGGAAGCGACTCATTCAGTTTTAATGTTTTATGCTGGTGGAATAATTTCGCTTTTTTTTTTAAATAATTTTGGTTGGATGAGCTTTCATGTATTTGCATGACTGAAAACAAGAAAATAGCTGCCTGTGCGCTGACATGACTGAATTTCACTTTTCATTTTATTTTATTTTGTTTTGCTTTATTTTCTTTTATCTTATTTTATTTTATTTTATTTTATTTTATTTTATTTTATTTTATTTTATTTTATTTTATTTTATTTTATTTTATTTTATTTTTGTTTTTTGTTTTTTGTTTTCTTACTTTATTTTATTTTATTTTATTTTATTTTATTTTATTTTATTTTATTTTATTTTATTTTATTTTATTTTATTTTTTTTTGTTTTATTTTATTTTATTTTATTTTATTTTATTTTATTTTATTTTATTTTATTTTATTTTATTTTATTTTATTTTATTTTATTTTTTAGATTTTATTTCAAATAACTTTATTTTATTTTATTTTTTTGATTTTAATTTATTTTATTTTATTTTATTTTGTTTTATTTTATTTTATTTTATTTTATTTTATTTCATTTTATTTTATTTTGTTTTGCTTTATTTTATTTTATTTTATTTTATTTTATTTTATTTTATTTTATTTTATTTTATTTTATTTTATTTTATTTTATTTTATTTTACTTTATTTTGTTTTATTTTATTTTATTTTTATTTTATTTTATTTTATTTTATTTTATTTTATTTTATTTCATTTTATTTTATTTTATTTTATTTTATTTTATTTTATTTTATTTTATTTTATTTTATTTTATTTTATTTTATTTTATTTTATTTTATTTTATTTTATTTTATTTTATTTTATTTTATTTTATTTTATTTTATTTTATTTTATTTTATTTTATTTTATTTTATTTTATTTTATTTTATTTTATTTTATTTTATTTTATTTTATTTTATTTTATGTTATGTTATGTTATTTTATTTTATTTTATTTTATTTTTAAATTTCTGTTGATTAACAAACAACAACCCCTGTCATTTAAGGCCTTCTCAATCTAACTTTCAACACTCCCAAGTAAAGTCAAATGCAGCATTCTTTAACCGCACGTGTCTAAGCGTAAGCCAAAATTTTCAACAAGTCATTAAGCATCTTTAACCAAACACTTACAAGTTCAATGAACGAACCACATCTTAGCTGCAGTCGTGCGTGATTAACTAACAACAGTTTGGTTATGTCACTGACCGTGCCATGCAACCGCAACCATCACACTAATCTCACTTACAGATGGTGAAGCA
>OX608079.1:13069749-13551064 GCA_951509765.1 Sphenella marginata | reverse complement strand
AAGTGAAAGTTAGCTGCGTCGATAAGTGTGTGTGGCAATATGAGATGTGGCAATATGAGACAACCAGCCGAGTACTGGAATTAATTTATCACATTTTAGGCAACACCGTGAACAAACATTTGTGTTAGCTGCACACCCACACGCACATACTAACACCTGCCGACATACCCTAAGCATAAATTAACAATCAAATTTGTGTGCGTTAAGTACTCAAAGCACCGCACGCCGGTGAGTATGCTTCGAAAGTGAGGACAGCTGAAGCCACTTGTACTCTCCGCAGTTGAGTGTTATCAACGTTCTACCAACTCTTTGGGTATAACACTACGCAGCGTGGATACAGTGCATGACATTATCTTAGCATAACGGGTTTGAGCAATTTTTTCTTGAGCGAATTAGTCTGGTCCAATTTTGAATTGCTACAAATTAAGATTGGGTGTGTTTGCTATTTATAAAATAAATAACAATTAATTGAAAAGTATAAATTAATCCCTCAAACGCTCGAGTGCTAACATTTTGACGTTGACTGTACATTCATTTGACTGATATCTCATGCGTTGGCATGCGAGGTACTTCAAATTGTCAGTCAAGGGTTGCTTGCTTGCCGCTCGCTTGCAAATGATACATACATACATACATACATACATACATACATCCATAATCTTAGATATAATTTCTATTTGCAAGTTTAATGCGCTCTCCGCCAACTGCTCCCCTTCATATTGGCACTCACAAACTTTGTGAAATTTTAAAACTTTCTTCAACTCGGTTACACTTTAAATAGTTTTAGAAATTCGAATTTTGTGTGTGTGTGTGTGTGTGTGAGTGTGTTTGGTGGCTGGGCTGACGGGTGTGCATGGCGCTGTCACTTTCAGAGCTGAACACTCATTACGAGTAAAAACAAAGCAATTATACCTATCCATAGTAAGTTCTCTTGAAACATTTATCTAGGCAGATCACTTGCAGCTGCTTCGAGCCGATAAGAGTACGCTGGCTGTAGGTTGGGTTTGATATTTCAGTCACGCCTCGCAACTTTTACGATACATTTCAGTGTTGAACATTGAATAAATTTTAATTAATAAATGATTTATGTTGCTAATTAATGTACGTTTAAGTTGATAAATCCAGACAAATTAGTTTTCGTCAGCAAACCTACCAAAGGATTTTATCGTAGAAAAGACAAACATACAACAAATATTTTGGTGTGTCTTCCAATTTGAAAATCTTGAACCAAAGGGTTGATTATGTAAATGACCGCGACACTTTGGGAACCGAAACAAGTAATGGCAATAAAATCGTAGTCAGAAGGGAATCAACCTGAAAATTTAAGCAAAAATTTGGGGATACAAAAAATGGGTTCAAAATGGAATGAAACCAAACTGGACCCTTAAGATGTAGCAGACCCGGAGCGAAATTCTTAAATAGAAATGGACTTGAAACCGAACTTGAATTGCTAACTGAAAAAATAGCGACGAAAATCGAAATAAAGTGACAAGTCATAAATGAAAAAGTGAACAAAAATTAAGAATAGAACTAATATTAAGGAAGGGAAAAAAGCTAGAAATATAGCCAAAGTCTGAGCTGTAATCAGAAAAGTATCTCCAACCGAAATCAAAATACCTTAAGAATTACGAATCGGAAATCATAATCAAAAATGAAAGTGAACTTAAAACCAGAAAAGCAACTGGAATCGGAACACTAAACGAATACAACAAGAATCGACATAACGCAACTGGAATCGAAACATTAAACGAAACTTGAAACGCGGTCCATGAGAAAAAAAAAACGAAACAAGAAACATTTTTGGAAGAATTTTCGAATTGACAGTCCTTGGTCGAATATGTATATAAGGGTACCCCCCATAAATTCAGACAGAAAAAATTCAGAAATACAATTTTTCGGACAAAATTTTTTCAGAAACCAAAAATTCAGAAACGCATTTACGGTCATGCATTAACCCACTCGTAATCTATATTTTTATTTTTATAACGATATTATGAATGATTTTTTGGTTAGGTTTGAATGGGTTGTGCTACACTTAATTGGTAAATATTTAAAATTATAAGCCATGAGCGGTCATACGTTAACCCATTGACGACCAAAATTTTCTTTTAACTCTGAAATCAAATTTTTTCACATCAAAATATGTAGTTTTACATAGGCTTAAGTAGTTGATTTTAAGCTTTTTAACCCTTTAAACCCCATGCCTTAACCCGTTGGTGACCTAAATTTTTATTTTTTATAATTTCTAAATAAATTTTTTGCCGGTATGTTTAGCGTTATAACACAAGTAATCAAATTCTTTAAATAGGAGTTTCTATAAATATTTGTTAGGTTCTTTGGCATAGTAGCATATCTAAACATTCAGAAAGTAAAATTCACATCTAAACATTCAGAAAGTAATCTGCCGTCTCATTACTTGCTGAATTTTTAGATCTGAATTTCACTTTCTAAAAAAAGATTTCTGAAAAAATGTGTTTCTGAATTTATGGGGGGAACCAAATATGTATAATATGCAATTGACGCCTCTTACGATCGGACATATTCTGAGCCCCTAAGCCGCAGGGTTACCCACCCCTTTTACCTGCTACAATAATTTTAGTACATATTTGCAAGATATTGCGCTTCTTGTATACACAAAAGTTTGGAGTTTTACACAGGCTGAATGGTACATAACTTTGGTTATATTTTAGTGTAAGAATAGTATAATAATAGATATAGAATATTAATTTAATTTGTATCCACGCAATTTGTCGCTCCCCACGCTCATCCAGCAAACGAAGAGGCTTTCGCAAATCATTACAAGCTCCTGCTTTCTAGGCCAGGCAATCAAATAGCTCATCCAATTTATTCACAACTTCAATTCGAACTTTGACAACGCCTATTTTGCACAACAAATAAATATACCTACATACATATCTACACTTCTTCTTCTTATCGTTTTCAATGCTGCTGCAAAATATTTATTTTTGCAAACTTTGATCTCACTCATCAACTGCTCACTTCAAATGAATAGCACTTTTTGTATAGTCTATGATGCTTATCGAGAAAGCTTGAGAGCAAAAATTATTAAGCCTCTGCAAAACTTTTACTCTGGCAAATCAATTAAACTTTACGTTTCATTATTATCAGTCGTCCAGTTTAGCTGACATTTCATTCCATTTGCATTTGCAGCTCTTTCACAAATCATTTCTTGTACATACATACATAGGCACTAAGTGGCTCAGACACAGTTGCATTGAATTATAAAAGTTTGTGAGAGCCAGAACACAGAGAAAAAAATGCTGATGAAGTTTCAAGTTTAATGAATGAAATTGTTATGTCTATGGACTAAGTCAAACAATGTGAAGCTGAAGAGAAAAGGAAATTCCAAAAAGCTGGGTAGGCCTACAAGCTTACACGGCTGCGAAAAAAAATGTGTAAAAATGGGAAGGGGCTTAAAATTATTCCTTACTTATCAAATGGTTTAAAAAAGTCCAATTAGAAAAGGCAACCTTGCAACTTTATCTGTACACACACAAAAAACTGAAATTTCTCTATCATTTTGTTGATATTGAGGTGAAAACGCATCGAAAACAATCAGGGTACTATTTGAGAGACTTTTCATTAGCGACAATGGGACTTGAGGCGAGAATATTATTGTCTAAGCGAAGATAAATTTTGACATTTATGATGGTGAATATGAACATTGAAAATTTCTGACATTTGACGTGTTGAATATGAACGTCAAAATATTGCCTAGCTCTTGTGACAAAAGAAATTTTGACAACAACGAATTTGTGGACATATAAAAATACATAAATTTTAATCTTATTTAAAAAATATTTGCTTTCATAAATACTATGTCAAAATTGTTAACTATCGAAATTTTGTTTTCCATTTGGCACAGTTAAATTTAAAATATATGTTTAGAAAATTTGTTCGCCTTATTTTTTCTCATTCATTTGGTATTCTATAAGAAAAATGTAGTGGTGAATGTAGTTACTCACATAAATAAGTACACACCCCTTTTTGGGAAATTCTCACCAATTTCGGCTTCAGAAAATTTATTTTAACTTAGATAAGATCCGATAAGAAATTCTTGGTACGACCTAGTACATTAAATATGAATACCATTCTACAAATTTGTGTAAAATATGCAAAAATTCTACAAATTTTTATAGAAATTTTAAAATTTTTTGTGGGAGTTTTCAGAATTTTTTTGAGTATGCACATTTGTTGCCCTTAATGATTTTTGCTAATTTTTTTCTGGGGACTTTAAGATTTTTCTTTATGTAAATTTATGAACGTAATTTTGTTTAAATGAAAAAAAAAAAACAATTGAAGGGCTTAGAAGCAAAAGGATCTAAGTAACATCGACGTTGAATTGAGATAATTAAGGTTAAAGTAAATTACTTATTGTAAATTCTGGGTAAATGCGTTTGCAATGATTCCTGTCTAAATGAATGCAGGTTAGTCAACTAATTCAATTTACTGCAGATGGAAAATTTATTTATTTATTTATTTATTTATTTATTTATTATTTCAATAAAATTTCGAACGTTGATTGTTCGGCCAAAAGAAAATGTAGAATTTTTTCGAGTATGCAGTTTTGTAGTCCCTTTAATTTTAGTATAATAAAGTGCTAAACTTAAGTTCGTAGGAAGTCTCGCTGATTTTTGGCAATTTTTTTCTGGATCCAAGCGCACTTAGACCCTTTCGGCTCCAAAAATTAAATTAAATTTTATTGCTTGGAGGAACGCACTTAGATCCTTTTGGCTCAAATCATTAATGCAATAAAATTTAGTACGTTTTTGGCCTGGCAAATATACGGCACTACAATGTCCGAAATGACTCGGATCTCTTTGCCAACAAATGAACACCATATTTCACTATACAAATATGGGTATAACTCAATTTCAAAAAAAATGTGACTTAGATCCTTTTGGTTCTGAGCCCTTCAATTATGCTTTTTAGATTTTCAATTTTTAAATTTCTTATGTCACGATCAGTTATTTTCCTGTAGGACAGCTTATTGATCTCCGAATTGTCTCAAAATTGAATCTCATCACGAAGTGTCTCTAGTCCTCAAATGCGAAACTAAATTATGAGCTTTAAGCACAATGATTGCCAAAGTTTAGGAAAGTGGGGTTTTGCCTTGAGCGTTGCCTTCACACTGATTTCTGCATTGCCCTCTAAGTTTTAAGAGTCCAACTCAACGGAAAGTTTTCGAAAAATTGTTCAAGAGTTTCCAAATTAATTGCGACATCTAGCGGAGCTTTTTGCTGAACAGCACATTAAGCCTCATTTTACTTATAGCTTTCAGCTCTAATTAGCTTTAAACTTGTATTTTAAATTTCCGTAATTAAAGACATAATTTTTCTCAGTTTATATTCTGTTTCTCTAATGTTCCCTTACTTTCATTGACACTCTCATTCCATTATTTATCAATATCATTAAGTTATAGTTATATATTTTAGCCAAAAAAAAAGACAATTTTCTAGTCGGGATTACAAACCAAACTTTAAGGCAACTTTGAGGAGGCTTTGAGCGTTCTAAATTCCAGAAATTTGTAGGAGTGTCGGATCTGTCCTTGAAGCCCAACTTTATCAGCTGAGAAAATACAAAGCCTCTTTAAAATATAACCGAACTGTTAGCTGGATGTGCGCACGAAGTGTGGCATCGGCATTTAAATTTTTGTTGTAACATTGCCATCAGCAAATATTTCAAACCAATCAATTCCTCACACACGTATTTCAACTTTTAACTTTTAATATTCTTTATAAATCTGGTAAGAACTTAAATATTATTCATACTAAACAAACATAGACCACTTCAATAATTTTTGGTGATTTATGCATTTCCACAGAAATTACTTCTCCAAGCTAGTCTTAGCTGTCAAAAAGTTTGCATAAACTTAAAAGTTTTGAAATGTACACAAAACCAACTTCAAAAGTCAACAATTCAATTACCCACTAAACCAAGCATTTAAATTGTTGATCAATTAGAGATTGGGGCCACACACAGCACGTCCTGTGTAAGTGGGGCGCTGTTGAATTTAAAAATATTGAAACCTCCCATGCACAAAGTTTTGCAAAAAAAAAGTGTATAAATCTGGGTTTAAATGAATTCCAATCGAATATATACCCAGTTGTTGCTGAAGTGAAACTGGGCCGAATGTCTGGATTACTCAAGCCTATTTCTGTATTTTTAATATCAAAAAACTAAAGGAAGCACATTTAAGTTGTAACCGAAATTTTTATACTCAACTGTGAGCCCACAAAGTTTGACAATTTTTCTAACTATATGCAATCTATTCTATTGAACTGAAGATCTCGCTAACTTATAGATTTAGGAACTAGTCAGCCAGTCATGTACTGTCTAGTTTATCTGAATCTCTTGCCGGTCAGCCATTTTTGTGAGTTTGGAAACAGGTTATAATCGAAGAGGGTCAAATCTTTAGATAATGCTGGGAAAGGCCCTCAATCCCAATTTATTTTACAATGGAACAGCATTTTTTTCTCGGCAAGTCAACACAATTGACACCTCAAACATCCCAAAAGCTTTACTCTATAACCTTGTTGGCTGATAGACCCAATTGGAGCAACCTCTACACCCATCGCACTGCACTCAATAGATCATTTTTATTGGTTTTAAATTTAAGTTCCCGGAAATATCTTATTTTGATGGTGGTCTAATTCAAGCCACACTCAGGAATCGAGTTTTCTAAACGATAATTTCACAGATCAATTTCCAAACGAGGTTATTGGCCTAGAATATTGCAACGAGAGCTTTGCCTGTTCGCTCGTGTGTAAGGTTCGGTCGCACTGTATTCGTAATACGGATTACTGTCTTTATCTCTCTCTGCAAACTTCAGGGAGTGAACTCACAAACTTAAATTTTTTGGTAAAAATATTAATAACAAGTAAGGATGTCGAAGTTCGGGTGAACCGAACATTAAATACCCAGCGTTAGTTTTCAGAACGAGATACAAATACCATGACCTGGTAATGATATAGGCCTTAGAATCTTATTTGAAATTTTCTATATCAAAAAAGGGGGCGTGGTTATCGTCCGATTTCGCCCATTTTAAACAACAACCTACCTTGGCTAGACAGTAACCTGTATAGCAAATTTCATGGAAATGTCTCAAGCTTTACTCAACTTGTGTTAATTTAAGTGATTTTCGATATCGAAAAAGTGGGCGTGGTTATCATCCGATTTCGACAATTTTCACAGCAGCTCACCTTGGTCAGAAAGTAGCCTGCATAACGAATTCCATGCAAATATCTACATTTTTAATCAAGTTATCGTGTACACAGACGGACGGACATGCCTTAATCAATTCCTCTTTTCAACCTAAGAACCTTCATACCTGGAACTCTATATCTAAATCGATTATTTTGCGCCTTTACGTAGAACCGTAATGTGGACAAAATTATAATACCCTTGTACTTGTACTAGTACGCTGGGTATAAAAATATAATCCAGGTTGGGTCTCGAAAAAAATTAAATTACAAAAGACCGAATGCCTCAATAAACCCAAGAGATGAAGTCCCGGCTTGCCAACGACCAGAGAAAAGAAACTTGCCCGAATCGCTAATGATCAGTGAATCTCTAGGGATTCTGAATAATCAGAGAAAATGAGGTCGTCTCGTAATCCCAAGAATCTGGTGGGTGTATGAAATGTAGCCAGATATATGAATTTAGTAGTGAGAGTACTTTCAAATGAACATACATGTCTTTATATATCCTTACGAAAAACAAAATACATACAAAAGCATTTATTTCGACAAAAAAAAAACTCCTCAATTATTTAATTGATCGCCTTAGTTGGTAGTTTGGTTTGACGCTCGATTGATTACTAAATTTCCCGCATATCGCATTGCTGTCCAATACTTAATTACATACATACCTACATACATACTCATATATAGTACTATTTAACTTACAGCCAAACCCAGCAAATTCAGCTGTCCATCAAGTTCCAATTGTCAATTATATTCCAACAACAGCTGTCAAATCTATTAAGGCACCGTTAATAATGGCTTAAATCGAGTGTGACATTTGGTCATCTGCATTGTTGGCATGGCACAACAACAACAAACAAAATTACTCTGTTACTTCCATACATTTACCGCTCAATGTTTTCCTCTATTCATTTTGGGAAATTAATTTGCTTTTGGCTTTACCAAGTTTCCTATTGTCGTTTGATTACAATGAGTATTGATTTAGGCGTATTGAACTGCTATGGTGAGCAAGTAAATAGGTGAATAAGCAACCCAGTCGGAAGTTCTGTTATTGGTTTCATCGGAAGCTGTGGTAGGCTTTCTTCGAATAGAAGTCAAGCACTGATGCAACGAACTTCTTTGCAAATTTAACCATCACACTTTAAGAGGGTACTCACGCCACTGCTAACAACAACAACAACAATAACAGGGCACTCACGCTTTGTACTAGTAAACCATCAGTTTCTCGTATCCGAGATTACCATATCCCCAATTTAATTTAATTTAATTTAATTTAATTTAATTTAATTTAATTTAATTTAATTTAATTTAATTTAATTTAATTTAATTTAATTTAATTTAATTTAATTTAATTTAGTTTAATTTAATTTAATTTAATTTAATTTAATTTAATTTAATTTAATTTAATTTAATTTAATTTAATTTAATTTAATTTAATTTAATTTAATTTAATTTAATTTAATTTAATTTAATTTAATTTAATTTAATTTAATTTAATTTAATTTAATTTAATTTAATTTAATTTAATTTAATTTAATTTAATTTAATTTAATTTAATTTAATTTAATATAATTTAATTTAATTTAATTTAATTTAATTTAATTTAATTTAATTTTATTTAATTTAATTTAATTTTATTTTATTTTATTTAATTTAATTTAATTTTATTTTATTTTATTTTATTTAATTTAATTTAATTTAATTTAATTTAATTTAATTTAATTTAATTTAATTTAATTTAATTTAATTTAATTTAATTTAATTTAATTTAATTTAATTTAATTTAATTTAATTTAATTTTAATTTATTTTATTTTATTTCATTTTATTTTATTTTATTTTATTTTATTTCATTTTATTTTATTTTGTTTTATTTTATTTTATTTTATTTTATTTTATTTTATTTTATTTTATTTTATTTTATTTTATTTTATTTTACTTTATTTTATTTTATTTTATTTTATTTTATTTTATTTTATTTTATTTTATTTTATTTTATTTTATTTTATTTTATTTTATTTTATATTATTTTATTTTATTTTATTTTATTTTATTTTATTTTATTTTATTTTATTTTATTTTATTTTATTTTACTGCAGTCAAATGTTTGTATATAATTACCGCTGTCACGGAGTAAATATTTTCCCTGCTAAACAAGCACATTATCACAAGCCACACTTATAAGTTTATAATAACTACACACAACTTCCTACAATTTGATGTGAAGTTTCAGTATTTTTATGAGGTTTTTGCGGTTTTCATTGCGTATAATTTCATTTCATTTATTTAAGCTTTGTGGGCATTTAGAATTATTTCTCCATAATAACAAGATATTATTAAAAGCAATGAATCAAAATATGAATGTCATTAAAAAGTAAGTGGTGATAATCGTGGGAGTGTGAAGCTATCTCCAACTTAATAATATTTAAAAGGACAGTATATGCTAGTTATAACTGTATGTACTCAGTTCAAGATTGTTCGTGTACAAGTTGAAGCCATTGCGCCTAAGAAGAATGTAAGTTATAGGACCAACACAACATAGCATAAAGGCAGTGGAAGTTAGTAAATAGTATTACGTGTTAGTAAAGGTGATTGTGAGTGACTGTGATACGGAATGTCGTTATCGTTGAAATAAAGTTATAGCGCAATATTTAAAAAAGTTCTTCTAAGAAATATAATCAAGTTGAAGTTCCCATTATATAATGCCTGCTTTCAATTGTTTTGTAAACCTTTAGCTTTATTTTCAACAACCTTTCCAACATTTTCCTTATTCCAAATTTATCTGAAAACTTAATTTTTAAAAGCTTTTTAAACCAATTTATTTTTTATGTTTTTAAGAGCTTCGAACACTTTATTGTTTATTAAGGAAAAGCTAAATAACATGAGCAATTCAGTATCTGAGTTCTTCAACGTTGTAATATTCATCAGCCAATTTGTATTTGACAGATTGAAAAACTGAAAGCTTCCTATTAATTTGCATACCTGCAATTGAGAGTTCAACTAAATACTGTGCTTGTCATTGTTTAATCTAAGACAATGTGGGCTGTAGAGGATTTCAAATTTAAAATATTGAAACTGTTTCAACCATACAAAAATACAAATTTTCTAATGCATTCAAAAAGGCATTCACATATGCAAGCACATTAAGGTGGTTCAATTTTTGACAAAGCTATCTTTCAACAACGTGTTAAGCCGCTAGCGCTAAGTTTGAAAAATAAAATAAAAATATAAAAAAAAATTTTATTCACCTACCCTAATGTATGCGGAGTTTTATAAAATTTGTGATTGTCTCATTCTCTCTTCCTCCCAAAATACTAATAAACATGCATAGCAACTAGCATATGTATACACTTATTTATGCTTTTTGAACATCAATGGCATTTGCAAATTTAATTTAGCTCAATTTGTAAATACGAATAGTTCTTCACCGGATATTTGGTATGTAAAACATTTGTGCACTCTTTGCATAACACTTGTATGTAGATTAGACTGAGGGCAAAAAGAAAAAACAGTTTTTATACATTTTTTTTTTTTTTTAATTAAATTATATTATTTTCGGAATTCAAAAAGATACTTCAAAACTATCAAATCGCAGTAAAAAAAAATGTTATTGTTCGCCTACAAATATTAGAATTTAAAGCAATAAAAAATAAGCAAGCTAATACAATTATAAGCTCACTGAATTTTGTAGTCTGTCTAGAAAAATGCAAACTCTTATACTAACTAGGGATGTAGATTTCCGGAATCCCGAGATTTTGAGAATATAATTCCGGTATTTTTGGTAGCGGTATTGACATCCCTAGTACCCTCATACTCGCTTTCATTTATTATCATACTAAGAAAAATGCTTTTGATAGCCTTTTCTTTAGAGAACTGAAGCTAAAATCTTCTCAATTGCTGTCAAATATCTGGAAGCTATGACAATATTCATTGCTTAATTTCAACGATAGAGGAAGGGACTGTTTTTTAAATATATGAAGCTTTCCCCAGTGAATCAATTTAGGTTGACCAATCTAACGTTAGCTCTGTGAAGGTACCTAAGTGCCGAGTTGTATAGCTATCATATCCAGAAAATTTAATCAAGAAATTTTACGCCCCACCCTAATGTACATATTTGTGTGTGTGGTCACAAAGCAACATATGTTAGCCCATAAAACTTATGTTTGGCATTTAAGTTAGGCGACACACACACATATTTATATACCATATCCCTGGAAAAATGATTTAAATTTGAGAACAGTTAGGGACCAGTCACAAAGGAGCATGCGACTAGTGCCTTTTCTGAGCCTTTTATATGGGTTGAACTATTCACATCTTGCATTTTCTATGGACTAATTTATACCAAACATTTACAATCTAACATTTCTTCTTTTTAACGCCTAGAAGTATGCTTGGAAATTTACTTATATCTAACTATATCCCAAACTATTCTGAAAGGGCGTAGTCGTGGACCACTCTCTTTAGATACAAGTCGCACGATTTTTTTGCAGGCACATTTATTCAAAGAAAATTAAAGACTAAATGGTGACTCATACGGCAAGTATGTATGTCGTACCATGACAAAATATGAAGTAGTAAATTTAGCTACGAAAACAAAAACTTCTAACCTCAACTTATTGTACCAAAGTTAAGTAAAAGGAGATTTTTTTACTGTAAATAAACGCTCAAATTATTAAATGATGTAATGAGTAATTCAATTGATGGAGATTGTGAATATTTTGGGCTAAGGCGGCTCAAGGCTAAATAAGACTCTTATTATTGTACACAACTGTACTAGTGCAATGAGTGCCACCACAAAGAGGGGGTGGGGGAAAAGCCATAAACTTAAGAAAGTAGATCATCATTAATTTATTTTGCTGAGAGTTATGCGTATTCTTTGTTATCCATCACATCTCCAATGAAAACCGAAATAGCCAAAAGCAAACATCCCTGTGCTTATCCAATCCTTTTTTTCACTTAAATAGAGTTTAGAAAATAATAGATTTTTTACATTTCACAAAGGGATTAAGAGCTCACAAATGTTTCCATCCTTTATATTTTTCTCATTTTTTATTTTCGTTGTGGCAGACAGAGAATACACACGGTCATAAAATTAAGACATTTTTCTAATGCTCAAATAGAGCTTAAGTGAGTGCCCTTTTGCTCAAGTGCCATGAAAGAGTTACATCATTTACATACATACATACAAAGACACCTAGACCTATATATATGTATATATATATGTTCAGACCCTATTCATTTAATATTTAAACCTGCATATGTGTGTGTGTGTGTGTTTGTTACATTTAAAGGATTTCCTGCTCTGCATCACGATAGTGTCCCTCAACGAGTAAACGAAACGTTTTCGTGACAGTGTGAAAAGCGCAACATGAAACAAATATTGTAGTCAAGATAACAACAACAAGAACATAAGCCTCCGGACCCAACACGCTCCAATTCAATTAATCACATGAACTCACATGTTGGACACAATACGGCACAAGCAACTTTACACAAATACAAACCCATAGAGGAATACAGAATTTAGCAAAGTAAGAAAAAATGCTCACCTTATATAGAGCTTATTGGATGGGGCTTCAAGGCTTATAAGCTAAGGTCTGGAATTTTCAAGGAATATTAGAATATTATAAAAAAGTTTTCGAATATATATATTTTTTTTTTGAACTCACGTTTTTGTTTTTTTTTTAGTATTGTAAAGATTTAGTTCACAATATTTTGAAAAATACTAAAGTTAAAAAAAAAATTTGACACTTTCAAAGGGAATAAAAAAAATATTTTGAAAAAAGTTTTGAAATTTCTTCTGCTTTTTAATTTTTTTAGGGATCAATCGAACTTTCAAAAAAATCATATTTTGAAAGAAGTTCGAATTTGTAAGAGATTATAAAAAGAAAAAAAAACTTCGAAAAAAAAATTATATATTTCCAACTTTTTTTATATTGCAGTAACAATTAAAAGTTTCTAATTCAAAGTTAAACAATTTCGTTTTGGCAAAAATTCTAAAATAACTACATATTTGGGAAAAATTCAAAAGATTGAACATTTATGGTAAAAATTCAAAAACAAAAATTTTTTCGAAAACAAAAATCAGTATTTCGAAACATTCAGGGAATTATAAAATAAATCAGTGGTGCATATAGGTAAATAAAAAACTGCGGTCAAAAATTAATGTAATAGCGAATTTAAACTTTTTCAAAATGCAAAATTCGAAAATTTTCTAAAAACAGATATTTTCCAAATTTCTTACAGTAAGTTATTAGTTTCAAAAAGGTTCATTCTCTTTCGAATATTTATAAATTCTAAGCAATGTTGTCGCCATTTTAACTATTGCTTATAACAACTCACACAATTTTCTTTGTGGGTAGTCAAACTCTTTCGCTTTGGTTAAAGCAGCTGTGTGAAAGTGCAACATGCAGTCGAGCTATGTTGAAGTATGAAACATACAAAATTTTCTGCTTAATGTAATTTTTCATTTTCAATTTTAAAATCTTAATTGCAGGATATGTTGTAGTTTTCTGTCGCTATTGTTGTTGCTCTTGTTGTTGTCTTGTTGTCACTGTCGTTGTCGTTTTCATCATCGTTGTTTGGCAAAAGGCACTTGTGCTGTTAACTTGTATGTTGATACGTCTGTGTGTGCTTTTACATCAAAGAGCGCTCCGTAGACAGCAGTCTACGAGAAGATGGATGAACGAATGTATGTGTCAATGCCATCCAGCCAGCTAAGTCTGGACACATTTTACATTTATTTTGCTGAGTAAATTTTCGTTATTTTCACATATAAGTGAATTTACCAATTTTGTTCACATTTTCTTGGAACCCTTTTGAAATGTGTGTGCTATTACTAAAGAAGATTCTTATTTCGGCTCAACAAAATTTGTAGAATAACTTGTGATGTCTGGAGGATATATGTAAGTAATTATTTAGATATACCCAATAGTGCTGGAATGTAAGATGAAATACGAAAAATTATAAATAGGTAACAGCGAAAAAGCAGTTTCAATCCTTGCTGGTATAGATCGAACTTCTTGATAAATAAGAAGATCATGAGATCCTATACGTTGTATACGTCAGGAAGAGAAAGCATTTTATTTTATTTTATTTTAATTTATTTTAATTTATTTTATTTTATTTTATTTTATTTTATTTTATTTTATTTTATTTTATTTTATTTTATTTTATTTTATTTTATTTTATTTTATTTTATTTTATTTTATTTTATTTTATTTTATTTTATTTTATTTTATTTTATTTTATTTTATTTTATTTTATTTTATTTTATTTTATTTTATTGTATTTTATTTTGTTTTATTTTATTTATTTTATTTTATTTTATTTTATTTTATTTTATTTTATTTTATTTTATTTTATTTTATTTTGCTTTATTTTATTTTATTTTATTTTATTTTATTTTATTTTATTTTATTTTATTTTATTTTATTTTATTTTATTTTATTTTATTTTATTTTATTTTATTTTATTTTATTTTATTTTATTTTATTTTATTTTATTTTATTTTATTTTATTTTATTTTATTTTATTTTATTTTATTTTATTTTATTTTATTTTATTTTATTTTATTTCATTTTATTTTATTTTATTTTATGTTATCTAATTTCATTTTAATTTGTTTTATTTTTTCACTACGTGGTATATATTTTTCATTCAGACCGCACTCATCCTCTGTAGTTTTTAGCTTATGTTTGCATTTATTGTATTACTCTCAGACACATGGAGATGTATTTATGTATGTGTGTGTATGATTATCAAATCATCATTTATCACATTATGTCACCGAGTTAGCCGATGGGTGACGAAGATAAAACTGCTCGATGAAAACGCTCAAGGAAGAAAACTACAAACATGGCACCCAAAACCTAGGCAAGAAAATGTTACTACAAACTATGACACACACATATATATATTTACAACAATTCTTACTCACACCGATACTTACGAGTGACGATTGCTCTTACACATACAGTATTGGACAATACAATCGCACCCCCTTTTTGTCATCGAACTAAAACAAAGACGTCCTACAAATAAAGTTTCAGATAATTTCGTATAAGAGTTTGACTTATGTTGTAGCAAACTTCGTTCAAGGTTTTACTAAAAGCTTTGCACCAAATTCAAAATAATTTAGCAAATTTTGACCTAATTTTTCAACTTTTTTCCTCGGCACTTTAGAAAAATTCTGAGTACGCAGTTTTGTAGCCCATTCAATTTGACTCTGACAAAGTGCAAGTATTAAGTAGCTCCGAAAGCGCCTTGATTTTTAATAAATTTTTTTCCGAACTAAGTTATGTATTTTCTCCATATAAAAAATAATGTTGTGATTTCGTTGTATGGAGAAAAAATACACATAAAAAATTATTAAAAATCAAGGCGCTTTCGGAGCTACTTAATACTTGCACTTTGTCAGAGTCAAATTGAATGGGCTACAAAACTACGTACTCAGGATTTTTCTAAAGTGCCGAGGAAAAAAGTTGAAAAATTGGGTCAAAATTTGCAGAGTTATTCTGAATTTTGTACAAAATGATCAAGAATGGCTTTAGTGGTATTCATTACAACATAAACGATGTTTGAAAATAAAATAAATCGAAATCGCATATGAAAGACGTTGTTGTTATAGCTCGATGTTATATAGGGGGTGCTATAGTATCGTCCAATACTGTATGTATATATGTACATAGACATTACTGCCAACGTCAGTCTATTACTTACAAACACACACACACTTTCTAAATAAAACCGTTTTATGCACGTCAAAATAGTATGAAAAGAGTGAAAATGTCTGACAACAAATACATAAAAGGAATATAAATGCTAGAAAACATCACAAAATATTTATATATAATTTTTATTTATTTATGATTTATGTATGTTTCGCTAGTTATGTGGTGCACATTTACTAACTGAGCGAGTGACGAAGGACATAAATAATTTGCTTACAAGGTGATGGCATAACAGAAAATAGGAGAGGTCTTATTCAATTAACTGGAGGCTGTGGGACACTTGTTGAACGAGGGATAGTTGAAAAAAACGAACTGAAAACAATTTTTGTTAGCACTAAATTTGTTGTTGGTAAAATCTATTCTAGTATCAAACTTAAAAAAAAAATGCTACTACTTTAGATTAAATTAAATTAAATTAAATTAAATTAAATTAAATTAAATTAAATTAAATTAAATTAAATTAAATAATAATTAAATTAAATTAAATTAAATTCGCATACAGGGTCATAAAAAGTAGTTTATATCTAGAATTAGACAACTTCAATCGCTCCTCTATTTCGCTTATTCTACCTTTCACTCTTCAGCGCAAATCATTTCACAGTACTCAAATTGCATTGCCTTCTCAATTCTGCGCAAATATTTTCCAACTTTATTGTTGTTTTCATTTCCCAAAACTCTTATTGCTTTTGAAGTTTGATGTAAACATTTGTTTTTGTTGTTTGGCACGTAAACCTGCAAAATCTAAAAACCTCCTACCACTCAGTCAGTTTTCAACGCTAACCGAATTGTAGTATTCACTTCAGATTCTTCGTCAATCACGAAATTTGTCATTTTGACAGAAAATTTAGAACTGTGATTGACAGCAGAAAGTGCACCTGTGCGAAAGCCTTTATTGGGAGTACTTGCAATTGAAGAATGTACCTAACAAAAGAATAATCATTCACCAGAATAAAAGCAGTGATGCTCAGTTGCCGATTAAGTGAATTGCTTTCAATTATAATTTACAAGTAGATTGATTTGTTAGAGCTAACCGAAATGTATACAAATCATTACTGCAGCTAAATGGGAAGAAAAGTTATGGCTACGTATGTATGTATGTATAATACCAGCGGCAGAGATATGTTTGACATTCGGGTGAACGCTCATACCACGCGAAAGAGTCTGCTAGAGTGTAGTGGTAGATAAATTTTAGCCTTTTTAGCGTGCTCGGCTTACGCAATACAAAGCAGTTGATGTACTAATTGTACGTTAAGCGAGAGTTGCAGGCTTTTTTGTTCTGTTTATGGTATGCTCTTGCAAGCCTATTCATATGAAATATTAACGCAAGCACCTTGTTGACTGGTGCAAACGAGCCACTGCTGCCTTTGTACCCCATACCACAGTCCTGTTTGGCTATGCATTAAAGTTCTGCTAAAGTGTATGATAATCTCTAACACTTTTATGTTCCATTCACTTGCATTTGATCTCTAGTACGCTTGACCTGTGTACCTGCAACTTCTTACAATCAACCGTGATTTACGGACTTTGCGGAGTAAAATAGCACTTAACGAGTTTGAGAGAGTGAATGTCTATGTGTGTGTGTGTGTGTGCAACACGCTTGCAATAAACAAACAATAGCATAGAACAATTTGCCTTGAAAAATCCAGTTGACTTGTGTTTTCTCCATTTATATGTACGTATATGTGTGTGTGTGTGCCACAATACCCAGCAAACAATATAAGACAATCTCGACTCAATATACATAACATATCTAAAAACTAAAAAAAAATTTATTTTGAACAGAAAAAAAATTTTAGTATACTACTATAAAATTTTTACGGTGTATATTTTTAAAAATTTAGATTTAAATACCTTTCCAATGGTATACAAAATTTATAAAATTGGCTAAGCCATGTGCCGTGTGATTTGTAACATTAGCTTCCGAAAATATGAACTGAAAAATTCTACATTACACTTAAAAAAATTTGTTTGATAAATTTAAAATTTTAAACTTAAAAACAATTCATAGGCCAGGCGTCTTAGAAAAAAATTTAGAAAGCTCTACTCAATATACATATGTATACTAGTAATTTTTACCGTGTATATTTTCGAAAACTGAGTTAAATACCTTTCTAATGTTTTAAAAATGGTTTAAAAATCTTTGAAACTGGTTAAGCCTTTCCGTGAGCGGTGTTTCTGAAAATATACCTTAAAAAATTTTGCTAATACACTGAAAAAAATTTGTCAATAAAAATAGAATTTTAAACTTAGAAAACACTCCAAAGGCAAACGTTTTAAAAACAAAAAAATATTTCTACGAAGGTCTAACTTGTAGCTTTTAACCACATATCGAAATCCACCAAACTAGATTTTTTTGAAATGTGTACAAAAATGCCATTTTAGTTTTTCGATGTTATATATATTAAATAGCCCTTTCTAAAATTTTTTTTAAACGCTTGGCATTCGAAGTGTTTTCTAAGTTTAAAATTTTATTTTTATCAAGAAAAAATTTTCAGTGTAATTTTTACAGTGTATATTTTCCAATTAATACTAATTTCAATACCTTTCTAATGTTATAGAAGTCATTGAAATCGGCAGAATCACTCCGTCGTAATCACAGCTTAAAAGTACTTATTGCAATCATTTTCAAATATTTTGTTACTTTGCCACGCCTACAATTTTTTTCGAAAAATCAATTTCAAAGTTTCACTAAAATATAAGAGCGTCGGATGAATGTGCCTTTTTATAGGTTTTGATATAAAATTCTTCATAAGTAGGCGTGGCGCCTCCCACTTTTCAGTGTACACATTTTGTTACGAAAAGTTTTTTTTTTTTAAATGTTTGCTGGGTAGTTTGCACGCACTTAATCTTGTATGTACCTACAATTTGTGTGCGTATGCCTGCCAGGTCATAATTTTTCGGTTTTTCATGCATAAAACTCCATCAGTGGTATTCAGGTATTCAGTGCATTCTATTGCACAAATACAAAAACAACTTACAACTTGCAACATGCAGTAAAGCTTTTGTATGCAGATACCTTCGAGTTCACGCACTAATACACAAAATTTTTCGACGCAATGCGTTTTCACACTTCTGGGTTTTCTCAACACTTGCCGAATATGGGTAGTTGGGAAAAATTTCTAATTCTGAATGTTTTGTATTCTAGCGCATTTAGGATGCGAACTAGTTGGAAATTAAGCAACCCGAGTGAATACCAACTTCATTTTGGTTCAACACTGTTAGAACCACTATTTCATGGCACTTTTGTTTTGAGGCACATTTGATAACAATGATAGGTAATGAGAGTGACGACTTGGAAATTCGAAACACTGTTACAACAACAACAACGTATCTTGCTTAAATACTTTCGACGAATTTGAGCTGCCATCAAAGCTGTGCTTTTAAGGCCACATTAGTTCTCTCATCTCTAAGAGTTTAGCTACGATCGTACTAGTTACTTTAAGAGCTTTGTGGTGTTAGTTTTGAAACAGACATTTTCTGTGTTAGTTTTTGATTTCTTTTGAGAGTAGATGAGTTCACATACTTTCATAAATACAAACACTTTTCAAAAGCTTCGATTAGATTAGAAAGTTTGGCCACACCTGAGGCTTTTTGTGCCGATTTTACCTGTGCGCATCAATTGTTTTACGCCATTGTTTTCAGCTGCATACAGAACTTTTAGTTTTTCAAATTTTTTAATACATTCACTACAGTCTCCATGCCCAAATTTCAAACCAGATCAATCTCATTTGTCATTTTCGTAAATCATTTCCATATTCCCCAGTAAGTTTTATTTTTAACAAATTTTTGAAATTATAACTACCTCTCCTAAAAGAATCTTTCGGACGAATATTCTAAATAAAATTATGTATTAAAATTCTAAATAGATTTCATTCTCTACTTCTGTACGCTGAGGCCCTGCTAGATAATCAATATTGTGTAATAAATTTAAATTTCATTTACCCATTTCATATAAAAGAGACAATAAATTAAATTAAATATTTTGTGTTGGTTGCGTATACGCCACGTCGTATTCGTTTAGAAAAGTTATTCAAGCAAAATGTGCAAATTGTGAAATGAATTTAGCATTCTAAGCTTGCAATTGTTTTGTATTGTTAATGCTAAATAAAATATGTAAAATTTACTAAATTCACAAATATTTGCACTTAAACGAATGTTGAAATGAATAAATTAGTATAATTGAAAATAGATATTATAAACCCTAACTAATATCCTATGAGCGCAAATTTTTTGTCACTGAGTTGAAAAAAATTTTGTTTCGGACTACTTCGTGTGAAAAATAAAAAACCAAAAATAAGCCATATAATATATATGTATCTGGGCTTAAAAGACAGCCGGTGCCAGCCATAAATTCAGACAGAGAAAATTCAGAAATAACTCACTCGTTATCTACATTTTTATTTTTATAACGATGTTATGAACGATTTTTTGGTTAGGTTTGAATGGGTTGTGCTCCACTTAATTGGTGAATATTTAAAATTAAAAGCCATGAGCGGCCATAAGTTAACCCATTGACGACCTCAATATTCTTTTAACCCTGAAATCAAATTTTTCACTTCAAATTGATTTGACAATCTCTTAAGTATATGATTTTATGCGCTTTAACCCTTTAAACGCCATGCCTTAACCCATTGGTGATCAAAATTTTTATTTTTATATTTTCTAAATAATTATTTATATGAAAAAATAAATTGCTTTACACTTCAGTAAAAAAATATTTGAAGTTTTAAATGCATGCATTAACCCATTGACGACCTTATCTACTTTATTAAATGATTCGACTCAGAGTAGCATTTCATAATTTTATAAATTCTGAACAATTTTGTTATGTTAGATCTATTACTGCACACTTAAAAAATAAATATTTACATTGTTAACCCATGTTTGGCTCACGTATTAACCGATTAAATGCCTTTATTTCTTTTTTAAATTCTGAAATAAATTTTTTTTTGCCGGTATGTTCATCGTTATAAGACAAGTAATTATGCATTAACCCTTTGGTGACCAATTTTTTTTTTTTTTCTTTAGAATTCAAAATCAAATTCTTTAAATAGGAGTTGCTATAAATATTTGTAAAGAGAATATCTGTAAGGTTCTTTGGCAAAGTAGCAAAAGATAAATGAACCAATGCTTCGTGAAACATGTTTTTCACTTATTTCAAAGCCATTCTCCTATCTAAACATTCAGAAAGTAAAAATTTAGAAAGTGAAATTCAGATCTAAAAATTCAGAATGTAATTAGATGTCAGAAAAAAAAATTTGCGCAAAATTTGATTTCTTTCTGCCGTCTCATTACTTTCTGAATTTTTACTTGCTGAATTTTTACTTCTGCATTTTGACTTTCTAAAAAAAAATTTCTAAAAAAAAAAATTTCTAAAAAAATGTGTTTCTGAATATTTGTTTTCTGAACTTATGGGGAACCAGGACCGCCTGATGTGCCAAAAACCACACCTACTGGTAATTTGTATATAATAAGAAATAACAACAAATGCTCTTTTTGCAAACTGCTTTCAAAAGATTACAGCTTCATTAGGTTTGGACAATAGGCTGTTTGGAAAAATAATCCTCTTTTAACGAGTGCTATTTTGCTTATTCGGTTTCCAGAATATCCGCTTAATCTTAACTCGAAATTTGGGAAGCATGTGAAGTGAGCTAGATGCCGAAAAAATCAAAAAAAAGTTCAGATTCATAAGAAAATATTGAATAGAAGAAAACATAAGGTATTAAAGAAGCAATACATTTACTACGGACTATAACAGGAAAGAGAATTCTGATAGGTGAGCAACGCTTCGAACTTTTTAAAATATTTAAAATTTTTGAATACCAATTTCGATTTTTTAATACAAAGCTTTCTGTCAAAAGTAAAAATATGCCAATAGATGTCGCAGGGAACAAAGTATTTAGAAAAATTCGTATACGTAGTTGGATGTAAAATCTATGAAGAGAGCTTTTCTGCTCTTAATAAAATTTCAAAAAATCAATGTTTGCACATTTCCGATATTCAATAAAAATGTACAGGAGCGATCATTATTGAATCGATAGAAACCAAAGCAGCAGTTTTCAAAATTTTTTTTACTTTATGTAAACTTTTCAAATAAAAAATTTTATTTTATTTTTTATTAAAAAAAAAAATGGAAAGATGATCGAATTGTTATACGTAATTAAAAAAATCCTGAATAAAGAAAAGAATTTCAATTTTGTTCAAATTTTTTGAAATTTCATTTATAACTCATCGAGTTATAAAGATTGTTTTCATTTTTTTTTTGTATAAATTGAGTTGCACTGAGTTGATTCGGGTACTTGGGTACTACTTAATGGTTTTCAGGGTGATTTTATGATAGTTTTTGGGATCATTTGCAGATTTTTCCCGCACCATTTTAGAATTGTTTAAGTTATGATATTGAGTCTTCAGAAATGGCCTGGAAAAGTCCACAAAAAAATGTTCCAAAACTACCCTAAAAAGTCAAAAATTATTCACTCAACACTGAAATTTTTTAAAATAAAAAAAATGTTTGTTTTGCTGGGACCCATTATTTAAACAAATACGAAAACAATTTCTGAAACAGTCTACTCTTAGTTGCACAGAAACTAATTTATGCAACTGAAACTTTTATTTAATAAATTTTGTAATTTGAACTGTATTTGCTTTGCAGATAATACACGCTTCTCATTGATTCCAATCACAAAATTTAAATTCAGTTCGATAATAATCTAAAGGGAAAATTTGTATATGCTTTCAGTTTCAGTAAAAATGTTTTTTGAATTCGAGAATAAATTGAAATACCCGAGAGGGTGAGTAATGACCAAATACACAAAATTATAAGCTTTAAAAAATCTGCAAAAATATATAACACTGAATGAAGAGTCATAAATTAGAGAAAAAAAAAAAAAAAAAATACAGAGATCATATTCTGAAGCTTATTACGGCCACCGAATCGCGCGCCTTTCTTAAAGATAGGCCAACTCTAGACTTGTCCTTAACACTTGAAAGGAAACAGCTTACGACTACACCCACAAAATCATAAATTATGACTACCACCAACTACACTTTCCACAGCATGTGGTGACATACTATTTTTCTTAGTTTTTGAAATTTATAGCATCAAATGAAACGTGAAACCAGTTAACAAAAACAAATATTACAAGCCGTACACAACAACAACAAAAACGTAACAAAACACAACTCACCACTCAACGAACAAAGGAAATTTACGCGAACAGAACAAATTTATTTCAAACGCTCTTCCCTCCTTGCTCTGTTAGTTGACCGTACTAATATTGTGTTGCATAAGGCTGCTGCTTCTTCTTCTTCTTTTTGCTTACCTCATTGTAGGCGTAAAATAGCGAATGCACATTTGTTTAAGCATAAAATATTAACGATAAATCTATATACAAAAGCAACTAACAAAAGGCGCTGCAATAGCGAACAAATAAAAAGAGAAGAATGAATAAGGATGGATGAATGTATGTAGTAGATATGTATGTATGTATGTGTGCGTTTATGAAATGTTCCTTATAAAAAAATGTAATAATAAATAAGAACGATAGCCGCAACCACAACATTGACTAACGTCGGCAAAGTAGAATATCAGCGATAAGCGTCGTTTATGGCTAAAGCCGTTCATTTTTTAAATATATAAATAGATACTTACAAGCATACATACATACATACATACAAATAGGCAAACAAGCAAAGGCAAGGAAGTAAGTGTAAGTAAGTAAGCTTATTTATAATTTATGCATCTCGTTGTAGTGTGGGAAGCGCAAAAGTGTTGTTCGCATCTTGGAGCAGTGTCGGCATTAAATTTAATCGAACACAATTTGCGTTCAACCACAAATTGAATTTTTAATGCCATTTTGACCTCGGAGATTTACAAAATGGAAAAACAATAAAATCTTTTGTGGGTTGAGAGAAAGCATTAATCCTTGCTGATTATAATTGAGCAAATAAAACTTGAAAGTTTTAAGTAGTATTAGTTCCAACAAAGTTTTAAGTATATTGAGTGTTAGGCGTGTTAATTAAAATTAAGTTTGCCGCGAACTTTGATAAGAAAAAAATGTAAACTTAGAATGGTCGGGTAGTAAACGTAATTGCACTGGGCTGTGTATAAAATCAAATCAAATTAAATTTTATTAAATTAAATTAAATCAAATAAAACAATAAAAATAAAATAAAATAAAATAAAATAAAATAAAATAAAATAAAATAAAATAAAAAAAAAATAAAATAAAATAAAATAAAATAAAATAAAATAAAATAAAAAAAAAATAAAATAAAATAAAATACAATAAAATAAAATAAAATAAAGTAATTTGAAATAAAAAATCAATAAAATAAAATATTATAAAATAAAATCAAAAAAAAAATTAAATATAAAATAAAATAAAATAAAATAGAAAAAAACAAAATAAAATAAAATAAAATAAAATGAAATAAAATAAAATAAAATAGAATAGAATAAAATAAAAAAAAATAAAATAAAAATAAAAAAAAAATAATAAAGTAAAATAAAATAAAATAAAAAAAAAGAGTATAAAATAAAATAATAATTTGTTTTTGGCGACCTTTCTTCTTGTTTATTTGTGTATTTGAAGCCGGCTTGAGGTCCGAAAATTTTATTAAAAACGCAATTTTTTTTTTTTTTATTTTTAGCCGATATATTTCGATTACACACGGTTATCGTCTTCAGGGTGAGTAAATTTAATTCACGTCTGCACCTGCTGACATGGAACTGTTGATAAATTGATAAACAGTAAACAATTCCATGTCAGCAGGTGCAGAAATTTTCGGACCTCAAGCCGGCTTCAAATACACAAATAAAATAAAACTGAATAAAACATTTCATTCACGTCACACATTTAAAAAAAAAAACTTGTATTTAATAGGAGAAAACTTTCAGAAAAATTAAATTTAAATAAAAATAATATTATCCAATTCTATTTAACAAAAAAAATGCTGTTAATTTAAATCACAAAATGTCTACTTTTATTCTGCTCCAAATGAAATTACACAAATCAGGCGCAATCAAAGTAAACCGATATACCAGCTAGCATTCATACACATACACTCATACATATGTATATAGATATTTATGCAAAATAGACATATGTTTATTCGTGTTAAATAGGTATATTTTCTTATCGATTTATGTCATCGCCACAAAAGTGCGATAAATTAACATAAATTCTGCCAATTGCCAACATTTCCAACATTTACATTTATTGTTACGTATACGACCCGGTAACCTGAAATAAAATTACTTTCCAATACTTGACGTCACTGCTGTTTAGAGTCGCTTTTGTTGCGCAAAATATTATATGGCTGATAAGTTTGTATGTATGTGAATTAGACTGTGCAGAAAAAAAGTTTATTTATGTATGGGTACCCAAAGCATAGGGTAAGCATAGCGAGTCAAAAATTTGTTCTTTTTTTAATTCAATTGTGGATAAATAAATTCTAAAAGTAACTAGAATAGTTTTACAACTTTGCTTAGACTGATTTAATTTCTATTTTTTATGGTTTTTTTTTTATTTTGTGCTTTTGTATTTTTTTCATGCAAAACTGTATGCAGCTAATTTTTTTTTTTTTTTTACTCACTCTAATGCATGTGGCATATGTCTGTTGTCTCTATACACTGACAGTCTGACTTTTGCTTTCCTACTTGTCTATTTATCGATTGCTGACTGACTTTTCTTTCGTCGTCTCCTAGTTTGCGCTCCACGCTGCTTGCCTGTCTACCTGCACCAGTTCATTGACAGCTTTATCGTGCAACAATTGTTGACAGTTCACAAATTCGTTACTTTGTTTTTTTTTTTTTTGTTTTTATTTGTTCTCTTGTCAACTCCTTTGTCAATGATAATGTGTATAAAATTGTGAAAAGATTATATTGCAGATAATTTCTTTATACAACAAAAATAAGTAGAACAATGCGGTTGTTGAGGTTTTGCTGTTGAAATTTTATTGATTTTTTATTGGAAATAAATTGTGTCTGCTCAATTTGCTGTAAAATAATGAGGTTAAGTTATGTTTTCTTTTTTAAATACATAGTTTAAATTCAAAGCTGCCCTTAAATGTGGGTACTTAAGTGGAGAGCGTGTGGAGTTTTCAGCATATAGGGTGCTTTTCGTACGCTCACCAAATCAATTAATGTCATGAGTAACTTGTAAACTAAGCAGTGGACACATTACTTTATCGAGTTTCTAGGACAGCGACAGCAGAAACTGGCCATACCTTCATCTGAAGAGCATCATCAATGCGCCTGAATTTATCCAGAGAGACTTATGAACTCTATCCACAGAAAGTCATGGAAATCAGCTCTGTTACTCTGCTGTTAAGTGTTAAAAAAAAAAAATTATTCGTAGAAGCACCACTTAAGCATCCTCATATCACATGCGTTACGAGTACATCAAACGCGATATCATCATCACATGCACATCATAAGCACATCATTTTATAATTTATGCTTGAATTGATGCTCAAAGCGATTACAGCTCATACACCATAAATGCTACTTGCCGTTTATGGCAATTGCGAAAACTCAGCGGCGATAAAAAAAATCAAAGTGTCAAATGGTTATAGCAACACAAACACACACAAATATGTGGCGATTTAAATACCCAACAAGCAATTTTGTAGATAAAAAAATAAGAAGTAAAATGTTTATACATTTCAAAAGTGAGAAGATGATGAAAAAAAATATATATTTTCCAATTTATTTTTTTAATTCAAAGGCTTAAAAGTTTAAAAAAAAATTTCGAAATACAATTTATGATTTTTTTTTTTAAGTTTTCGTAGATTTCAAATCATAAGCTGCTAGTCAACTTGTCGTTTTGATCACAAAACGTTTACTACAAAATAAACGTTTTGTTTCCGTAATTTTTTTTTTTTTTTTTTTTTATTCACTTTACCTTTCACTTTGCTTGTTGGGTATGAATGTGTAGTACAACAGCTGACAATTTAAAACGTTTCATTCCCGCACAATTTTGCAGCTTCAGTAGATTTGCGCGTGCCCTCAAAGGTGTAAACCATTAAAGGGAACCTGCTACTTTTTTAAGTGCGGAGCAATAAAATATTTTTTTTTTTTATTCTGCACCATCACCGCTTGTAAATTCGCCATAAAAAACTGCTATTTCTAGGTAAAACGGGCGCACAATTGACGATGATTGAGTGTGACATGAACAGTAAGGCAAACGTGGACGTGAACGTGACCATGTGTGCTGCGCGTCACCCCAACTTCAGCATTCGTACCATCAACCCAAATTCACAACGGTCGCGTAGCATAAAACTTTGAATTTATTTGGTTTTTTTCCCCCCTGTTCAGGTGTAGAGGTGGTGAGGTGTAGTGAAGCGCAAAAATGACTGAAAATACGTTTGAATTCACGAAAAGTGGTACCCACATTAAGCAGCTGTTGAACTGTTTTTCGTGCTTCAACATTTTGTGCTTTGCTTATACCCAGTTGCGGCATAAAAAAAAAATAGTTTTTTGCATATCTTTCGCAATACGGAATAGGTGAACCGAATTTAAACAAACTTTGGAACGACTTGAAAGATAGCAGACTTTATATTTCTATATACTTGTATGGAGTGGGCGTGGCATCGCTGTATGGATTATGTTTATAATTTCATACTGCGTTTGAAAGTGTTTATGAAATAAAATTGCAACTCGATAAGTAGGTAATTAAATTTAATTGTCCACCAACATATCTAACAAAAATACGTTAAGGGAAATGAGGGCGTGGCATCTACCACACAAACAAAACTTTTGGTACTTCATATCCCAATACTCGTACGACTATATAACTATATAAATAACAGTCTATGCTTTTTAAATGAAATCTGTTTGTTGAACAATCGTTGTATTGAAAAAATAACAAGGCCAACTTTTTCGAAATCGAATATTTCGCAAATCGAACCTTTCGAAAATAGTTTAATTTAGCAAATATTAAAGCTTATGCTTTACAATTTTCTTTACATATTAAATTTTTTGAAAAATAACAACTTTCTTTTCGATTTTTCGACATCGAATTTTTGATATCGAGTTTTCGATATCGAACTTTTCGACAGTTGAATAATAGCTTTTTAAATGAAATCTGATTATCAAACAATGGTTGTACTGAAAAAATAACAACGCCAACTTTTTCGAAATCGTATGTTTCGAAATTTCAACCTTTCGAAAATAGTTTAATTTAGTAAATATTAAAGCTTATGCTTTACAATTTTCTTTACATTTAAACTTTTTTTTTTAAATAACAACTTTCATTTTTTCGATTTCGAAACTGATTTAAATCAGTAAAAATTATAGTTAATGCCTAAAAAATTGTATTCCATGTTAAATTTTATTTTAATTCAAATAATAACTGCGTCCACTTTTACTTAATGTTTAATAAATCCAGCTGAGCAATGCTTTATTTATATTCGAATAACTTTGACAGCTTTTATCTATACAATTATTCTCACATCATACTGTTGAAATGCACAACTGGGTATACATATAATATTCGGTTCGATGCTCATTTTAACCTTCTCAATTTTTGCAAGCTCTCCGCTACGTTCACCCACTCAACAGAGGCTGCTTTAGCATGATTTTCCTCAAATTTCAGACTCCATAACCGGAAATGTGCTTTTTGTAATATTTTATATGTTTTGACGGTTTGTAGCGCGTGTTGGGCTAAAAAATGGTCTAGTGGCTTGACAAATAAATGTCAATATTCAAGCATCAACGCGCGACACCTTTTATAAGCACACATGTACATACATTTTTTTAAGTACTAACCTTAAATGCTGGGGTCATTAGCACTTTATTTACATCGCGCACCTTTAGTATATGGAATAGTCTCTTTACAATTGGGGATACCTACCTTTGTACGTCTGCGTTTGAATAAAATTGGTCAAATCAAATTGGAAGTCCATGCAATGTTCGCAAAACAAAAATAGAAATATAATTTCTTTGTGAAAACAATTTGCAAATTGATTGAGTACGAAATGTTGCAAATGGAATTCGTACAAGAACACAATATTGAATACCAAAGCCAATCCAATGCTAGCAAGCTTCGAGTGTGCACAGATTGTGGTGGGCATTGGTGATAATAAGGGACAAAGCTTTTCACCCATTTCGACAATTTTGAGTGCTTCTTTATTGGTATTGAAAAAGCAAATAAAAAACAAAATCACTGAATTGTATAATTGATTTTGAACAAAAAGAATCCGTGTATAGAAGAGGAAGTGGCAGAAAAAGTAAGAACTAAAGTTCATTGCCCTCTTCACTCAAGTGAGCTTTTACCGGTCACCGCACTTTCTGATTAAACATAATTGACTGTCGCATTTTGGCCTTTAGCGAGCGCTTATGCTTGTTCAATTGTTACTGACACCTGAGCTGAGAAAACTGTCATACTTACCGCTAAAGATATTATTATTAAATTATTATTTTATTTTATTTTATTTTATTTTATTTTATTTTATTTTATTTTATTTTATTTTATTTTATTTTATTTTATTTTATTTTATTTTATTTTATTTTATTTTATTTTATTTTATTTTATTTTATTTTATTTTATTTTATTTTATTTTATTTTATTTTATTTTATTTTATTTTATTTTATTTTATTTTATTTTATTTTATTTTATTTTATTTTATTTTATTTTATTTTATTTTATTTTATTTTATTTTATTTTATTTTATTTTATTTTATTTTATTTTATTTTATTTTATTTTATTTTATTTTATTTTATTTTATTTTATTTTATTTTATTTTATTTTATTTTATTTTATTTTATTTTATTTTATTTTATTTTATTTTATTTTATTTTATTTTATTTTATTTTATTTTATTTTATTTTATTTTATTTTATTTTATTTTATTTTATTTTATTTTATTTTATTTTATTTTATTTTAGTTTATTTTATTTTATTTTATTTTATTTTATTTTATTTTATTTTATTTTATTTTGTTTTAGTTTATTTTATTTTATTTTAGTTTAGTTTATTTTATTTTATTTCATTTCATTTCATTTTATTTTGTTTTATTTTATTTTATTTTATTTTATTTTATTTTATTTTATTTTATTTTATTTTATTTTATTTTATTTTATTTTATTTTATTTTATTTTATTTTATTTTATTTTATTTTATTTTATTTTATTTATTTTATTTTATTTTAATTTATTTTATTTTATTTTATTTTATTTTTTTCTATTTTATTTTATTTGATTTTCATATTTATTATTGTATTTTATTTTATTTTATTTTCATTCATTTTATTTCAATATTTCATCATATTAATGATGGCTATGATACTATTCACATCACTCTACCGATAATCACGTGTCACAACTACACGGAAACTTTTTTTTGCCTCACAGTCATCTCTTTGCTCTTGTTGGTATCTAACTTTTTATACAAACTTATTCACATAAACACTAAATGGTTATAATAAAAAAATTGCATTGCCATTAAATTATTGCCCCCTTCCGACATTAAAAAGTGCAAAATATGCAACAAAAAGGAAACGGAAATGTCATTTAAAATTGTTGATAGCAGGGCAACAAAACTCACACTTCATTACAATCACCTTGTGCGCAACAATAAGCGTATGTTGGATGTCACTTTTTTGCTTTATTACATTCACTTGTTATTTTGCGATTATTTTTTAAAACTATTCAATGTAATAAAAAGCTCTCGTATATGTACATATGTACAAGTATGTGTGCAATTTCATCTACAGACCCTGCAAAAACTGTGTTTAGTCTAGGCTCAGTCCGGAACACCTCCTCCGATCACTTTGTATGGGCTGAACTGTTCAAATTTGTTTGAGCATGCCCTATGGAGAGACTAATTGTACCCATTTATACCCGAACAGATACAAAGAGACTAATGCGTTTTTTACCCAAATGGATAGTTTAGCTCCTATAAGTATGCTACACAAATTAAATTATAGCCAACTGTGGACTGAAGGGATCAATCAAGGATCGCTCTCTTTAGCGATTCGTAACACAATTTTTTACCGGGGATAGTTTAATTCGCTATTGCATATGTTTGTATATTTGCATTATCATGGCATTCCAGTTTGTTTATATAGACAACAAAGAATTCGTTTACAAATCAATATGCCAGTTACAACAATGCAGCGAATTTTCCAATTTTCATTCGACTTTTGATATCAACCCAAAAACTATCAAAGGCATTACATATGTACATATCGACATAAAACGACGGCATTTTTCATTTACAACATTCCTGAGTGCACTAACTACAATAGAAACAATTCTTTTTTTTTTTTTGTTAAATAAGAAAAGTAAGGATTATTGGCTTTTTGTTTTTTTTTTTTCGGTTTGCATTGTATCGCTCAATAAAAAGAATGTGAAAGGTTTACTAGACCTACTTAAATTTCGATTAATTGTCTAAATGGTATTGGTTGTACAACAGAACTCGCTTGTTTTGCTTCCTACTACTAACTAGCGTCAATTGGAAACACCAAAAGAGCGCAAGTCGGTCTCCACTAGATAATTTTTAATAGAAATTTTTAACTTAATATCAAGTAATCAGAATTTTTTGAAGTCGATATTTGTGCATATTTTTTAAAAATTTTAAATAACTAATTGCATTCGAAATATATCTCAGCCAAAAACCCTATATATTCTAAAGACTTCATAGTAGCCATAATAAAATATTGAAACAACTAAATCAACAGAAATGCACAAATAATGCAGAAATAATTTAAAAACAACTCAATGCGCGAATAATCAAATGTGAATGACTTGCATTGCAGTTTTTCAACAACAAACAATCTAAATAATCGAAGTTAAGCAACTGAATAAACAACTTTTGTCACTTTGTCAAAGTCAGACCAATGCGAAACGCTCAATAGAAAGCAAAAGAAAGTAATGCATCACGAGAGACAATGAAATGAGCAACAAAAAAAAAAAAAAAAAAAAAAAAACAAATAAAAGAACTAAACCCAACAAAGCAAAACCAAAAGCGAAATTATAACGATTGAAAATGTTATCGAACAAGTAAAAAGAATGAAGTAAAAAATGCAATATAAATACCGCGACACGTGTGGTGCAGCAGCGCAGCGACATGCATCTATACAGTACTAGAGATGACAAGAGTTTGTAGAGTTTCAAGGTACCGCGATTTTCGGGACCACAATAGACTCTGAAACTACTTAAATGATTTCGAACAAATTTGATATCGATTAAAAACATTATTCAGCTTAAGATATTATATACTTTTTTATTTACTATATATGTAAAGGGGGCGTGGCAGCGCCAAATTGATACATCCTGTTATACCAAATATCTTTGGAAGTATACATGATAAAAAATCTAGATTAGGTGCGTATTTAAATACTATAAGCCCTAACATATATCCCAAAAGTGTCAAAAGCTGAAAAGAGGGCGTGGCACAAACCATTTGAACTTAATTTTTTATACTGAATATCTCTACAATTGTTCGAGGTACTGCCATGATGCTTAATGTGAAGTTATACGATATCGATAGCCAAACTCACGAGAAAACAAGTGGGACAAAGGGGCGTGGCACTTCTCTTACAAACTTGATTTATCAGCCTAAATATGATGCATAAAAAACCACACAATTCAGTTGGTAGTAAAACAGTACAAATCCCGAAGATCTTGAGATATAGCATAAGCAATCATTGCATTGAACAATCCCGATATCCAATGAATTTCACTTCAATATACATACATATATATTTACATTTCTAGTTTCATACATACAAAAGGCATTCTCAGTGCCAATAAAAACGAATGAGAATTGTTGAATGAGAGCATTGATTAAAACTTAAGCGTAAAAACCGCTATGAGGGACTGTATGGTGCATGTACGTACATATGTATGCATGTACAACAATGTGAGAATGATAAAAGACAAAAGAAAATAACATTGACAGCTGAAATAACAGTCACGCTGATATAAATGATAAAAGAGTAATGAAAAGTAAATACAACAACAAGATACCACTTTATTGTAGTCGTTGTTGTAAAGATGTAGCGATTCAAAGCGACGAGCAAGAAAGACTGGTGCCATGCAATTTATGGAGCTACTTTCTGCGTAATTATAGAGAAAGTTATTAGAGAATACATCAAGTGATTCTAGAAACATAAGAACTTACTTGGTCTCAGCTAAACTACATATTTCCCAAACCTTTTAAAAAGGTGCTTAAAGTTTCGAAGTTGATATCCCAATATCATTTGGAATACGAATGAAACTGTTTTGAGTGCAAGGGACATGCCGAGTTAAAAAACTAACGATATCTAACGACAAAAGTGCCTAGGGGCTTAAAAAGTTTTTTGAAAATCTTTCCCCCAATATGAGAATCCTCACACGCATTTCATATTCATTTAAGGTAGAGTTATGTTATTCCAATTTGCTAACAACAATCGTCATGTACTATCTCAAATGAACTTGCAAGCTTCTGTATTATGGTTTTTGGTCATTGTCAATAAAATGTCAACATCACATTGCCTATTTGAATTGACATTTGTCAAAGGTACAACTTGTCAAATAAACCTACACCTCTCTTCACAAATATGTATATATTTATGTATGTGAACCACATTCACAATGTAAACATTAAATTGTAAATAGCGATGCGTATGTGGACGTAAGTAATTAAGTACATACTATGGAATTATGCCATATGCCGTAACATTACATACATACATACATATTTATGACATAATTTTCTACATCGAGCTGAATATGGAATTAGATGCTATTTAGTCAGTCAGTCAGGCATATGATGATGTAGACTTACAAGTGTTTAGTAGTTATGCTCCTTTCAAATAACTAAAATTAACTAAGTATATATATATTTAAACCTACTTATGTTCATTAATACATTTCCAAATATATATCTACACAGATATGATATTTATACACATGACGTAGGTGCCTTAAATAAACATTTGCAATGTTTTATATGGTTAACCATGAATGCCTCCTAGTCACCTGACTTTAATAGTTAATGTGATAAATTGACATTGGTAAGGTTCACCACATACGCATTACTACATATTTACGTTTTCACAGAAACGTTGGTACTGACATGAAACATTTTATAATACCGGCATACTTACATTGCTTCGAGCCTTCTCATGGTAAACCATTGTCTAAAATATTTAATCAATATTAATAATAATAATTTGAACTAAATCTCATACACAAGAGCCATGGTGGAGTATATATGAAAGTATTTTGTGATCAAGAAAGAATATGAGAATAAAGAAAGTAAAAATTTAGCTAAGGAAGACTAATGGGGACTAAGAAAAGAGCAGCAGAGAAACCGAAAAATAAAATAAAACAAAATTAAATAAAATAAAATTAAAAAAATAAAATAAATATAAAAAATACATAAAAATAAAATAAAATAAAATAAAATAAAATAAAATAAAATAAAATAAAATAAAATAAAATAAATTAAATAAAATAAACTAAAATAAAATAAAATAAAATAAAATAAAATAAAATAAAACAAAATAAAATAAAGTAAAATAAAATAAAATAAAATAAAATAAAATAAAATAAAATAAAATAAAATAAAATAAAATAAAATAAAATAAAATAAAATAAAATAAAATAAAATAAAATAAAATAAAATAAAAAATAAAATAAAATAAAATAAAATAAAATAAAATAAAATAAAATAAAATAAAATAAAATAAAATAAAATAAAATAAAATAAAATAAAATAAAATAAAATAAAATAAAATAAAATAAAATAAAATAAAATAAAATAAAATAAAATAAAATAAAATAATATAAAATAAAATAAAATAAAATAAAATAAAATAAAATAAAATAAAATAAAATAAAATAAAATAAAAAAAATAAAATTAAATTAAATTAAATTAAATTAAATTAAATAAAATGAGTCCATGTCTAAAATAAAATAAAATACATTAAATAAAATAAAATAAAATAAAATAAAATAAAATAAAATAAAAATAATTTTGTTGTTGGTTTTTGCGGTCTTTCTTAAGAACCGTAGCACGGGTTTACGTACATAAATACATATGTACAAACAAAAAAGTCCAGCACACGCATTCGTTCGTATGACCGAAGGTCTAACAACAATGTGTGCTCACTGTTGGCAAGAACAAACAAACAAAAGGGAATTAATTGAAGTGGAGATAAATGCGTTGTGACGTCACAGGGCATCATAGCTTAGATGTTAGAATTTCCTAACAGCGGCTTTGGTGCAGACACTGGTTCATATCCCAGTGTCCGAAAAGGGATCTGATGATGAGCTTGGAAACTCTGAAACATGTAATCGTATCCATCGCTGTGATTTAACAATGTAATTTTTCTCCAATTATCAATTTTTCCAAAAAAAAACTGACAATTAAAATTCATTACGAATTATTGTTTCTCTGTGTCTCGAGCTTGCAAAACTTACAAATAAAATAAAATAAAATAAAAAAATAAAATAAGATAAAATTAATTTAAAAAAAATTAAAAAAAAATTAAATAAAATAAAATAAGGTAAAATTAATTAAAATAAAATAAAATAAAATAAAATAAAATAAAATAAAATAAAATAAAATAAAATAAAATAAAATAAAATAAAATAAAATAAAATAAAATAAAACAAAATAAAATAAAATAAAATGAAATAAACTAAAATAAATAAAAATAAAATAAAATAAACAAAACAACAGCAAACGCTGAGCAATCTTTTTTAATTAATATTCCCATAACAATAAGAAGAATTTTCAAAGGCAAAAGTATTGGGTTATGCAGTAAATCAGCACCATATTACAACACCTTTCATTACATAGTGAATGTTCGTACGCAAACACCCTGGTGTTGTGTTTATAAACTTCTGATTTTCTACAGTTATTGCAGAATTTTTTTAATTTTCCCACTTTTATACACATACAATAGAACTTTTCAACGAATAATTTTTTCGAAGCTTGAAAACTTTTGTTTTTGTTTTGTGCATGTTTTCTGCATTCGACATTGCGCTCTGAACTCTACTTCAATTAATAACATTTAACAAGCAAAAAAGTGTGCAGCCTTTTAAACGCATTTACACAATTTTTATATGATTTACGTTTTTATTTGCGTATGTATAGCTTCCATGTATCAGGCAGGTATGTCAGTGTTGCTCTGTTGCTTAGCTCATGGGCGCTACTTTTTAAAGCTCACGAATAGCTTAACAGGCACACACATGATAAGAGCTCTACTCCATACAAATCTTTTAGGTGAAAGTGGGCGTGGTATATGGGATGCCTTAATTTTATACCATACCATTAATTTAGTTCTTGGAGGTGTGTTACCTGGTAATTGGTCCCTTTTTTAAATTTTACAAAATACTCGCTTTATAAAAGTGGGCGTGACTTTTATCCCATTTTGTTTGGTTTAATTAGCGATTGAAGTTGAGGCCAGTTAACTCAAATTGAAAACATAATTTTTGCGAAATTTTCTTTATGTCACTTGTTGTGTGTGAGCATCACTGGTGTGCGTTAATTGATAAGTTGTAAATGTAAAATCAGATATTACAAATAACCGTTATTTATATATTTTGCAATGTGCGAGATATTTAAGTCAATACAGTTTTCCATTAATATAGCTGTAAAATAAAACGAGCGACCATGTAAAAACTTACTTCAATTAGAATGGAATTTATTTAAATCGCACAAAAATTTGCAATGACCTATTACATACGTATATACATATATGATTTTATTTCAGCTATGAACAAGTTTGGTAAAAAAATCGTTGAACAAATTTACTTCTGCCAAGAGCATACAAAAATATTGAAGAGTTGCTTTAAAAGCAGCAAGTTTTATAATTTCTCTATGGCGGTCCATATTTAAAAATTGTAGAAAACCATATTTATAGTTCGTATAAAGGTACATGGAAATAAAGCTCATTAACATGAAGAGTCAGGTGCTGTACCGCAATTAACATGAAGCGCCAGGTATTGTACCGCAATTCCTCTTCTTCGCCCTATCCCTCTACTGTTCTATTCCTTGGAATTCTTTATCTTATTTTTCTCTTTCATTTTTCTCCCTTTTCCCTTAGTATTCGCTTGATTTCCTGATTATCATTTTCTTTCTATTTCTATATTTCTACTTCTTCATTTCTTTTACTCCTTTTTCTTTCTTCTTATCCCTTTTTCTCTCTTTTTTTTATTTATTATTTCCCATCTACTCCTCCTCCTTTTTTCCTTCAACTTTTCCGTCTTCTTCAAACTATACCTTTGCTTCGACTTCTGATTCTCCTTATATGTCTCATTCTCATTTCTTTTTCTTACTCCACACCCTCGCTACCTCTAAATATATCGCACACTAAATCAAAAAGCGTCACAACTCAAAATCCGAGTAACTTTCAGTTAATTGCTTCTGGATCGCACAAAAGTGATTTGATTTTTAAAAACTTGACATCACTGTGCTCTTTAAAGAGTAACGATAATAGTCAAAAAGAAAAATATTGTATGTACTGGCTGCACTACTTTTTATTAGGCAATCTATGCCAAGAAAGCGGCCTAAAAAAATTTTGAGTTGTGACTGTTTTTGATTTAGGGTGCGATATGCTTATTTAACGCCCAACTGGATTTTTAACTGTCGGATAGACCTCTATTTCCTGATGAATTTCACGTTCTCTTGATAAACTATTTTCTTTAACGCTGGTATGTAAATAGTGTGATATCACAATGCAATCGTATGATATCACATCGCACTCTGACTTCTAGTAAGTCGAATACCTAGATTATTGCACCTATTATTATTGTGAATAATTTTTCAAGCTGTCATTGGATGATATCTTAATCGTAATGTAGAGATTTATATTTCACTGCATCATACTTTAGATGCATGATAGTTGGATATCACATCCTAACCTATCTAGTGATATCACATCATGCTATGCTTGCTTGACATCATACATATTTATTCTTTATTTCTTACTCATGGAATTGCCTAATGAATTTCTTTGTAAACGTTGTCGAATACCAATTATATATTAACAATCAAATAAAATTCAAGATTTCTATGGGGCATATGCTACTTCTGGAACGCACTTTACTAGATTTACCTTACATTTCGGTCACAAATATTTTGTTGTTGGTCATTTCAATAGTATTGGTTGGTGTTGAAAGATTACATTAACTTACAAAAGCGAGTATACTATACATATGTATATAAAAGCAACAATAATACCACATGTAGCAACACGTTGCTTACCGTAACAATTTTACACCTGCCAGTAACAGAGCTCACACTTAAGTTGTGATATCGAACTATGCAGAGATATATGGTCGTTCGTGTTAAGGTTTCGAGTATTTTGTGGTAAATACTTACATGAGCTCACAACACTTGGCATTGTGGTTGTAGGGTAACGCAGGAGCACCATCCCACTGTGACCGCAACGACAAAATTGCAGAACAAATTACACTGTGTTACAGTGATTCTGAACTTCTAAAGCGACCTAGTGTGCGTTGTAGGTCCTGACGAGTAGATCATCATGACATTTCTCAAAATTTTCTAACACCCCCAAATTTTTAAGTTATGGTCAAAAAACCGTTTTCAGTGTTCTTCGCGCAATCAAAAACTCGTAGGTCCGTTATTAGTAAACCAATTTTGAATTTCTTTACCTTTTTCAAAAGCTGACAGATTGGGTCTTCGAATAAAATTCACACATTTATACTTTCTATTGCAAAATTTTTAGATTTTTTAAAAGTTAGCAAAAAAAAACTGTTTGTTATTTAACGTTTTTTAAATTCAATATGAAATTCTTCTGACTAAATCTTGCAACTTTCTGACTAAGAGTGAAATTTTCTATTTCATAAACGATGTTGTAATTTCAACAATTGTCAACCGATTTTGATTGACCAGCACTTTTTAAACTTGAAATAAAGTACTATTTCAGAATATATAACAAAAAAAAAAAATTCCGCTAGAATTAACAGGAAAAACGATGTAAGCATTTGAAAAATGTTACATAAAAAACAGTTTTTTTTGATAACTTTTGAAAAATCTAAAAATTTTGCAATACAAAGTATAAATGTGTGAATTTTATTCGAAGACCCAATCTGTCAGCTTTCCAAAAAGGTAAAGAAATTAAAAATTGGTTTACTAAAAACGGACCTACGAGTTTTTGACTGCGCGAAGAACACTGAAAACGGTTTTTTGACCATAACTTAAAAATTTGGGGGTGTTAGAAAATTTTGAGATATGCCATGATGATCTACTCTTCAAGACCTACAACGCACACTAGGTCGCTATAAAAGTTCTTTCAATATTTTTGATTTTGTAACACAGTGTTATTTTTATTCGTACAGCAGATGGGCATTTTGAAAACCAAATTTGATTTGCATTACAATTAAAAATATATATATGTTTAAGAATTAATTATCTAGGGCAGTAATAAAATTGGTTTTATCGATCAATTACATTACATTACTTCTTATAATAATGTAAATTAAGTTACATTACTTGTTATAGTAATGTAAATTAAGTTACATTACTTGTATATACTTTTAATATAAATAAAACTGCATTACTTCTGCATGCAATAATTGACTATACAAAGCTCTGAAATTTAAGTATCGCAACATTCTTTCTGTAAGAGAAAAAGAGCAGCAGTAATGCAAATGAAGTAACAATACCTAGACCAGTATCAATTGATTTAGTGTTCTAACATAATTCTTCGTTTCTTAGTTAGAAAAACTGACTGAACTAAAATCAGCGTAGTAAAGATGTTTTGCCTGATAACATCAATGACACTTTGTTAAGAATATAAATGAAATTTTATTACTTTTGTAATTGCTGCTCATCAAATTAAATAACATTGTATCATATTACTAATAATTTTGTTAGCGTTACAAATGGCATTGCATTAATTGAAATTGTTTCTATTGCAAGCTCCTTAGATTTAATTACTAGCAATGAAACTGCATTACTTTTAATTACTATAATATTTCAAGTTGAAAAGTAATCTTGGTGATACGTATGAATTGCTCCCCATATTTATTAACGCAATTGAAAGTGCACATTAAACTGCACTACCAATATGCAATGTAGTGCAAATGAAATTACATTACCAAAAATTGCTACAAATTTTTATCATTTATGTACATATATAAAATAAGTTGCATTACAAGTGATTCCTTTTGCATAAATTTTTGGTAATTTCGTTCGTATGAAATTGCATTACCAGTAATGCAAATAAAATTCAAATGATATAACATTACTCCAAATTACTAGTCATTTATGATATTTGCTGCTTCACTTGCTGCTTTTGTCTTGCATTACTTCTCATTACCCTATTATATTGTCCCCCTAATAATTTTTGATTGCAACATGCTCACATATGACGCGCATATGTTTGTATGTATGTATGTGTTGAGTTTGCTGTTGTTTGGTTGGTGGCAACAGCCATGTTGCATTGTGGCAATTAATTACCTGCGAGCTGTGCAAATTGCCATTTTAATTAGTAAAGGAGCTGCAACACGTGCAACAGTAAGGCGTTCATTAGGTGGGAGAAGAGAGAGTTCGAAGATCAGACTTATGTCGTTCAATAAACATATCAAATACGAGTATACATTCATGATATTTTACTTATATGTATGTACATATATACCTATGTTAAAGCGAATATGTTCTTATGATAGGTAGAACCTTGTATGTGAGAAGTGTATACTATACCGTCATATATGTATATATGTATACCAAGATACCATTTGATAAAAAAATTCTGTGGCTAGTATTTAAAGAGAGTAGTCCACAACTAGTCCACTTAGAGTAAAGTAGGTTATAATTCAATACAAGTCAATTAATTTGTTATAATATTCATACTAGACAGAGGGTTAGTCCTGTTTTTGCTCAAAGAAATGTAAACAGTTCAAATCCTATCAAGACCTCGGTACTATCATTAGACGCATCCTGCTTTGCAACTCATTCCAAATTCCATCCTAATTCCTTTTTGTGTGTGCTTATTCACGCTAATAAACACAAGTACGATAGTAAAAGGTTGAAATCGATTACAACTTCCTGGCACACCTGCGGCGCACTCCAGCTGATTGCTTTAATGCGGCAACTTATCGTCACCCAAAAGCGCTACCAATACACACATACAAACATACATACTATACAAAGCGCTCGAGGATACCTCAGTGAAAGCCGAAATTATACTTAGACCAAAACATTTGTGCACAAATGTGCTTACTAAGTGTTACATACATACATAGGTTTGAAGTGTAAACTTTCCATATTTTCCAACATTCATGCCGATAAGTATGCTAATATAGGCACATAAATTTGGAATTTGTCAGCGCTTAAAGCAATTAGTTCACTTTGGATTTACTATGTAACATTGGTAACACTGACTAACTTGAGCTGCAGTAAGTAATGCAAGCGAATGGATATACTTTATGAGCATTAGAGTGGGACTGCTTTCGTTGTGAGATACATTTTTTTTGAGTTGAGTTAGAATTATTCAAAACTTGGGAGGCGATATGAGCGAGCTTGGTTTCCCCATATTGATTCTTTAGTTAGTGTGAAAGGGAAATTTTGGTGATACGGTCTATGCAGCCAGCTTTCTTTCCAAATTGAATCACCCCGCAACAATAGACAAGCGTTATGGCTCATTTTAGGCGATAATAAAACTGTGCTAGAATATCTTTGACTAGTTCGTTGCCTGAAAAGCTTGAAATCAGTAACAGTTGATTGATGCGACATCAAATCTTTATCTAAAAAAAAAACAATGCTTCTAAATAAAGCACACCCTAATGTGCATATTTAAGCCACTGTGTACATTGTCTTACAGCCAAAGCCAAAATATTTCAGTCTAACAAAAGGAAGCTTTAATTAGTTATTATTGTACTTAGAGGCAGACAGACATATCTATGAATATGCTATTTAGTAGATACTTAATTAATTTAATTCTGAGAATATCTTTTGTTATTTATATAAGTTATTATCTGCTCAGATCAAGCGCAAAAGCTTAAACAATCGCAAGAAGCGCATCATAACTCAACTTAAAGTATAAAAATTAATATAATCTTATAAATAAAAATGAATGTGTGTCTGTGTGTCCTTTATAGGCGTGCAAAGTACTCAACCCATTTTTATGAAATTTTCACAGTATATTCTTGGGATCATAGGTTAAAGCATAGGCTATATTAATTTTTGGAAAAGTGGGCGGTACCACACCCCCAGGCTATATAAAATTTAAATTCTTCATAACTCTGAACATATTTGGTCTAAATTAATGATTTTTGGATATGTGTGTCCTTTGGTCAAGATTTATGTAATTTTGGAAAAGTGGGTGGTGCCACGCCCACATATTTTATGTTTTGTTTGTACTTCAATAATGTCCAACGTTTATGGTCGATCTCTTCTAACTAAACTTTCCAGATTGGTTCAGAAGATTGTTGCGTACGATTCAGGCTATATTTATTTTTGGAAAAGTGGGCGGTGCCACGCCCCCAGGCTATATAAAACTACAATTCTTCATAACTCTGAACATATTTGGTCCAAATTAATGATTTTTGGATATGTGTGTCCTTTGGTCAAGATTTATGTAATTTTTTAAAAGTGGGCGGTGCCACGCCCCCAGGCTATATAAAACTACAATTCTTCATAACTCTGAACATATTTGGTCTAAACTAATGATTTCTGGATATGTGTGTCCTTTGGTCAAAGATTATATAATTTGGGAAAATTGGGAGGTGCCACGCCCACATTTTTTGTATTCAGTGCTTTATTTGTACTTCAATAATGTCCAAAGTTTATACATACATAGGCTACATTTGTAAATTCTTTGGAAAAGTGGGCAGTTCCAGGACCACAAGCTAAGTAATATTTCAATTCGTTATATCCCTGAATGTATTTGCTTTAGTGACATTTTAACGTTCTTAAATCTTAATCAAAGCACTTAATTTTTTTTGTTTGTTATTGCCGTTCATACATATCCAGAGTATTATAGGTAGATATAGGATATAATTAAATAAGTACTAACTATACATCTGCTCAGCAGCGCATAATGGGTTTTGTCATACCCATTGAGTTCAAATGATCTGTTTTTTGAGTTGGACATTCAAAAAATTTATTTGTTTATACCAAAGACGTTAAAACCGGAAACATTGTATATCCTAAAGCACTGCAATAAATGGAATGTTAAAAATTAATAGAAAAATATTTGAAAATGTATTTCTAGGGAAGTCACTGGTAATAAAACTGGAGGAAGCTATTGATCATTAAAAGCTGGGGGGTCGCTAATGGCATGCCCAACCCCTTCCAACAAGTGGAGCAAATGTAGCCACCCTGGCAAATGCATCTGCTAGCTCATTTATACTACAGTAAATAAACAACAAAAGATGGTGAATCGAAATTTGATCTGTCATTTCATTGAGAGATTATGACTTTTGATCCTCCTCCACCTAGAGTCCATTTACTCTGACTACCCATAGAATAGGTTTGAGAATCCCACCTGGTAGCATAACTTCGCTGACGACCTTGTTGTACGCGAGGGACCAGCCTCGATTCCATCCATCTACACCGATCCACATTTTATAGGTCGTCAAAACGATGGTTCAACTAGTGAATTGGCGACCCTTGTCTAATTTTGTTTAAATCACTTCCGTTACGGCCCCTGATTTAAATACATAAATAATTACATACACAAGTGCTTAATGCAATAATTAAACCTACTTAGACTTACAATGGCCATTCACATAATTATCAGCACTGATAATTACTTAGACAATGTGTTCAAACTAGTAATATGCAAAAACTAAATAGAATAAACCACAATAACAATAAACGTGAAAGACAATTGAACAAACAATGGTACAATACAGTAATGATACTAATTTACTAAAGTACATATTTATACTCGTGCATACTTATTTACAGCTGTTCATGCATTATGTGCTTGTTAGTATACATATACATAGAGGTATATGAACGATACCACTTGGGGTGGGCACATGTATATACTTTTAGGTCGAGTTATTAGACCAGCTGATTTTTTTTTCTTCTTGAATTTTTACAGTACACTCATTTTTCAGTGCGATTTTGACAATAAACCTATAAACAACAAAAACAAAATACATGGAAAATAATTGTGTGTGTTTGTATGTTTGTCGAGCTGCAAACGACCTGTATTATTGGAACACTACTTTTCTACAGTTTTATTATTAGGGCTGCGCCTTTATTCGATTAATCGAGTAAGTTGATTAATCAAATTTTCAGTTAGTCGATTACTTGGTTAATCAAAATTATGAGTAATCAAAACGAGCGTTACTCGAGTATTTTCAAAAATGGTTAAACAAAAACTGATTTATTTACTAATTTTTTTATGTGAAAGTTTGCCTTGAAATAGTTGAAAATAAAAAAAATTAAAAGTCAAACATGCTTCAAAATATTAAAAAATAAAAAAATTTAAGAAAATTTTGAGTTGCTGTCCGATAGCGAATGAGCAAAATGTCGAAGATGCAACAAATGGTTTAAGTATTAAGGAACTTCTAAATTTGTGCCGTTTTAATATATGATTAATTATTTTATTCAAAAAACGATTAATCAAAAAGGCGATTATTCAATTAATTTTCTTTTTGATTAATCATAATTAATCGATTAATTGAGTAATCGAAATTATGAATAATCAAAATTTACATTAATCAATTAATCGCATAGCCCTATTATGCATAGTATGGATTGTTTTCATGCAGTTCAATTTCCGAAAGAGCTTAAAAAAGTTCTGTAGTCCCTGGGCAAAAAGCTTTATTAAAAGTTTATACTCAAACTACAGACCAATGACTAACATAGCATAACTGACAAAGTATTTGAAAGAAGCCTTCGACTTAAGACATTTCGCTTCCAAAATGCAATAATTGATGAAACAGCTCATTACTAGAAAACTTTAATACTCAAACATTTAGGAAAACTTTGACAAATAAATAATTATTTTACTTTGATTCAATTAGCATATATGTAAATAATGCTGCGGAAGTTCGCTGAATTAGTTCTGGAAGGCAATGAACTAAAGAAAACGATTCCACCAAATAAATAATGTTGGAACATTTATGCGCTTATAAAGTTTTGTTGTTATTTCATAAATAATTATTATTTAAGAGATTTGACTGAAGTATTACAAAACTTATTTATTTAGTTACAATTGTAGAGTTTATTTCAGTTAATTACGGTACATATACTCGTATGAGTCGGACTATAACGGTGTTATTTCCGAACGAATTTTATATGGACATTTTTTTTTTTTAGATCAACGCTAAACCATTTTAGATTTATTTCGTAAACAATGATCGAGCCATCGAAGGAAATACTGGTTCATAAAAAATACGAAAACAAAGTTTCAAATAAAGTGGTTTTAAAATTTAACTTCAAATAATCCCATCCCTAATGCAAACAACTGGCCGGCGACATATGTAGTATTGTCGTAGCGTGTTGGCCCATTATTGCAAAGGTCGACGATTCAAGTCCCAGAAGAGGTAAAATGAAAATACCGATTTGGAAAACATTTTTGCAAATCCGAATCGCCCCTCATCGCAGCGGTCAGCAATTCTTTAAGTGAAGAAAAAGCTCTCAAAAAATGCATTCTCTGATGAAGCATAATATTACAATAGGCCTTAAATTCCTCTTATTAATATTGCTATTATAAATTATAGTCACACACTCACAGTTATTTAAAGCTTATCAAACAACAGCTGGCGACAAAACTGTCATTATAAAAATTAATAAGCAAAATGCGGTCGTAACAATAGTAATAATAAAAGCAATAACAACAATAACTTATGAAGTCATTCAAGCACAGTACGGTGTTAGTATCAGTCAGTGTGTGTAGTTGATATTTTAGCCATTTGACTTTTACTGGCATTTTGTGAGCTGTTGGAAAATCATGCTACCTTTTGCTATTTTTTTTTTTTTTTGTTCTGAAGCATCTTTTTTTAATGAATTTTAGAAGAAAACATCGACTAATCGACACTTTAATGATAGTTTTACGAGAATCGAAGTTTATGAGGATTCATTTCGTTGTGTGATTTCATAGTAAGATTTTGCCCCATTGATTTTCCGTGCGCCACCTATCGAGTTTTTTCGATCAAAAGTTTCACTGTCACTGTGTTCTGAACTATGGCTTGCGTTTCAAATCTGTAACTCCCCGAGAAGTTACTCAAAAATTAAACGAGAGATTCCACCCACTTTTAAAGAATTTTAAATTTTCTCGAGCATTGCACCATTTCCTCTGGATCGTACTGACTTAGCTTTAATTAGTTGTCTATGATTACGTTTCAGTGGTCTAGCTTACCGGGAGGTTGTCTAGGAGGGAATAGCAAGATAGCATGTTTGAAAAGAATTTTCCAAATTTCACGCTACATGCGCCACCTAGCGGATATTTTCGCTTTTTTTTTTCATTCCTAAGTATAATTTAGAAGATTTCTATATATTTGGTATGAAAGTGAGCAGACAAACAAGAAAGGGACTTATATAAATGAAGTAAAATGGTCTAAGACAACGCTTAGCTATTTCCATGGCCTCAATTCGTCTACTTTCCGAAGTTAAAAGCGTAACATATTTCTTAATTCTTAATTTCTAATTTCTACATTTATTAAAAACTTTAAAAAGCAACTACAAATGTGCACGTACTACATTCATATTACCTAGAAAATTGTAGATGGTTTCTAAGTTTTAAGCACAAGCACTTTTTGCATAATGAGTTCTTAGAACAAATGCGCAAACATATTAATTCTATGCAATGCGAGAATACTAACTAACAAAGCGATTTGAAATGTGACTCACGTAAACCAAACAAAATATCCTTCAAACCATACAAAACAACAGATGACAATGCTATTTAACTGCAACACGTAACAATACCACCGCTGCCGTGAAGCAATGAACTAGTCATTAAAGATAACAGTATACAAGTAGAAGTTTCTGACTGGTGTTCAAGTAGTCCGAAAAAGGCTGAACTTGTAACATTATAGTATATAGTCTATATTGCCTATACATATGTACACAATTGGAAACATCGCGGTATAACTTCTTTTATTTTACTGCATTCGAAAATATACACTGTAAATATTTTAATATTACACTGAAAAAATTTTTATGATAAAAATAAAACTTTTGAACTGGAAAAAAAAATTTTTTTTTTTGAATTCGAAAATATACACTGTAAAAATTTTATATTACACTGAAAAAATTTGTATGATAAAAAAAACTTTTGAACTGGAAAAATACATATATTTTTTTTTAATTCGAAAATATACACTAAAAATTTTATATTACACTGAAAAAAATTGTATGATAAAAATAAAACTTTTGAACTGGAAAATTCGAAAATATACATACACTGTAAAAATTTTATATTACACTAAAAAAATTTGTAGATATGATAAAAAAAACTTTTAAACTGGAAAAATATCTTTTTTTTTTAAATTCAAAAATATACACTGTTAAAAGTTTATATTACACTGACAAAAATTTTATGATCAAAATAAAACTTTTGAACTGGAAAAATATTTTTTTTTTAAATTCAAAAATATACACTGTTAAAAGTTTATATTACACTGAAAAAAATTTTATGATCAAAATAAAACTTTTGAACTGGAAAAATATTTTTTTTAACGCTTGGCATTGGATGTTTTTGCTCAGTTTACAATTTTATTTTTATGAAAAAAAAATGTTCAGTGTAATTTCTAAAGTGTATATTTTCGGTAGTTGATTTAAATACTTTTCGTAAAAATTTGATTAAAATACTTTTCTAAATACCATTTCGTAATAATTATATTTTAAAAGCACCTATTGCCGTAATTTTTCAAATATTTCGGTTACTTGCCACGCCCACAATTTTTAAAGAAAGGCCATTTCTAAAAATTATTATTTGTTTTTTTGTGGGTAAAATGTAGCCCTATGCAAAATTCCACCAAAATCTACGAGGTCGGAATCAAAAGATGATTTTTTTTTTTAAGTCGGTTAACTAGTTACACTTTGCACTAGTTTTGAAGTAGTCTACTAATAGTTGTTTTGACTACAGGGTGTCTATGCATTAATGTACGAGCATACGCAACTAGTTACATGTCGAATGCATTCATTTACATATGGAAATTTGGTGCAAGTAATAAGTAATATGAAAGCTAGCTACACTAACAACAATGACAAAATTTCAACAACTTAACAGTAAAGTACGTTGATATGTGATGCAAAGTGCCAAAACTGTGAATGGCAAACTAATGCTAGTTGTAAGTACGAGTAAGTACCCAATTAGCATTAAAGAACTAGAAATGGCTACCGCAACCAGTTTGCGACTTTTGGGTATAAATAACTATTTTCTAAATAATTTCGATTTTTTTTTCACTTGTTCGAAGTCGGCATGAATTATGTAGGTTGCGAAAAAATAGATGGCAACCCTGGCAAGAATTATTTCATTTGAAGAATTTTTCTATACCTCAAACGAAAATCAGTTAATTTTGTATAGACGGATATCTGGTTATTGGAATATTATTTCGGGACACAAGAAAATGTCTCACTTAAAAACAAATATAAAAAAAAATTGTGTGGCAACCTTGTTTGAAATATGTACTTAAGTGGGAAAGTTTTTTGAATCTTCTTTCATATCAAATTTATTCAATTTATATTAGCGGTTTGTTTGTCATTGGAATTGACTTATATTCTGTTCTTCAAAATATCTCGGCAAAAATTACTTTTATTTGATTCTGGAAGTCCTTGGATTACAGAAGAGTTAGTTACTTTCTTTAGCTACACTATTTCCTTTCTGTTTTAATCCCTGATCCTCTCACAATTATTTTGAACCAAATCATTACTAAGCATTATAATCGAAGTTCCTTTCCATCTTCGAAATGTGCTAGTTGGGTAATGAAATATTGCTTAATGTCAATACATACTAAAGAGAGACATTTCAAACATAATAAGTGCATTTGTAGCATGCACTCGTATATACGAGCGCTATTCCGTAGTCCGTAAGTCGAAATTGGTTTAGTGATAAACCGTTTTAGGCATTGTGCCATCTTCAGTGTCGCTAACGAAGTGGAAGAGAGAGAGAAAACAAATTATTTGAAAATAGTTGTAAAAAGAGAAGAAAATGAAAATGAAAGGAATAAAACAAACACTTATCTATACAAAGACAAAAGTTTGAACAAATTAAATTTAATGAATTAAACTTTTGTTTTACAAAAAAAAAAAAAATTAATTGGTAATCAAATAAAATAGCCTGCTAATGACAGTACAAATTTCGTTACATAAATAATTCTAAAAAAATATATATAAATTAAATATCACATCGCCATGGTAAATTCGTCAACTGATTTCAACTAATCGCCTGATACGAGAGTTTGACAACAAACTAGAAGTACTTCCGAATGCACTACTTCTTAACAATCGATAAACAATGGCTTACTATGACCTATGCCTCTCTGTAGGCGATTAACATTTAATTGATTGCAAATGAAGTATGTTTCTCTTCGATGGAAGTTATAATAGAGTAAAGCCATGTCAAGTGATCCCTGATTTTTCGACTAAATCATGGATTTTTGAAAATCATATATTTTTGTAAAGTAGGTGTGGCGGTTATGTTGCTGTAAAAATATTTCGTAAAAATTCCTATATTTGTTCATGTTATTAACAATTAAAGTTTTGAGTACTCTTAATTTGAAAAATTAGTTTCTCCTAAACAACAAAAGATAATGAGCTGAAATTTTTTACACACATAAAGCGATGTTTTTACTATCTTTTTCAAAAAAAAAAATTAAAATTATTATAATAATTTTAAATTTGCAATAATTTTTTCTAAACAATTAAATTTTTTTATGCCTTCTTCACGCTATAAAAAATTTTAACTTATACAGAATGATTGAAAAAACGATGACCTTTAATAATCTGTAGTTGGAATTTTGCACTTTTTCTTCGTTCCGAAGATATTTAAGTTTTTGTCACCTAATGCGCGCGCTGGCAACACTGGCATGCACGTGTTTTTCTGCACAGATTGACAAACTTCGAGAGTCAATCTTTTCTGAGTGGTGACACGGTATATTCAATAAAAAGTATTCTAGTGTTCAAATATTAAAAATATGGTCCGTCCGAACGAGTGCTGTAATCCGTTCAACAAAATAGAGCATAAATGTGTTCGCCGTGATTTGTTTCTTATAACACGTAAGTGGAATAATAAATTTGAAACTTACATCGGCAAACATATTTGCAAAATATGCCGTAAGGAAATTTATAGCGGCGCAAAAATTGATGCCAGTGAACAAAATGAAGAACAAAGGAGCACGAGGTGAGTTGAAATGTGTTAATAATGGAAAAAGTGGAAATATGTTAAAAATTATTGTTTCATTATATGAAGTTCTGTACAATTTTACTTTTTCAGTTGTCACTCAAATAAAGAAAGTGAATCGTCTGATGACTCAACAGATTCTGCAGAAGATGGTGGAGATCTTAATTTTGAGATGACAGACGTTGATGATTCTTTGAAATTTAATCAAGTTAATGACATTCTGCATAAACTTGAAGAGCGGAGCTGTGAAGAGACTAGCACGTAAAGCGAGTATGCAACGTGTGGCGGGCAATCATATAAACAATGCTATTGCGCTTTATGAATGGGCCAAAAATGCTTTTAATTCAATCGATTTTGATTTCTGCTCACAAAATGATCACGATGCCCACGAAAAACAATTTCAAAATCGCTTTGGTAAAGCAACCGCTATAAAAAATACACGCCAATATCACCAGTTTCAACCAGCGAATGAAAACCAGATTCAATGTAGAATTTTTTCAAAAGATGTGTCTTTGTTCAAAAGCACAATCACTCAGTGAAAATAACGGATTTAAGAAAGCTGTGTTTTGACAAAATTTAAAAATGCGATATTAGTTATCAATTCAATCTAACACTATCAACTGCAAATCTTCATACTTTATTGCAAACATGAGGAAATAAATTACTTCATAAAGAGCGTGTGACGTATAACGTTCAAGTGGCGTATAACGTGGTCGAGCGTACCACAGCGAACGGAAGGCGCATTAGGTGACAAAAACTTAAATATCTTCGGAACGAAGAAAAAGTGCAAAATTCCAACTACAGATTATTAAAGGTCATCGTTTTTTCAATCATTCTGTATAAGTTAAAATTTTTTATAGCGTGAAGAAGGCATAAAAAAATTTAATTGTTTAGAAAAAATTATTGCAAATTTAAAATTATTATAATAATTTTAATTTTTTTTTTTGAAAAAGATAGTAAAAACATCGCTTTATGTGTGTAAAAAATTTCAGCTCATTATCTTTTGTTGTTTAGGAGAAACTAATTTTTCAAATTAAGAGTACTCAAAACTTTAATTGTTAATAACATGAACAAATATAGGAATTTTTACGAAATATTTTTACAGCAACATAACCGCCACACCTACTTTACAAAAATATATGATTTTCAAAAATCCATGATTTAGTCGAAAAATCAGGGATCACTTGACATGGCTTTACTCAATAGCGGTTATAACCAGCCCAGCCAAATTACCGAGCGCATAACAACAATACTCGTACCTAAATGCGATTAAAATAAATGGACCGACACGGCAGGCATGCAAGTGAGTTACGGCCAGCCACTCTCATTCGTCCTTCCAGCTATCAATTTATTTTCCAAAGCGTTTTATTTGAGTTCATGTCGTGTCGTGTCCATCCCAGCTGGTCGGAGGTGCAATTATATTCGCATTTACTTTGAATAATTTCCGCTGTAAATGTATTTATTATACCACGAATTGCGTTCCAGAATCAAGTTTGCGTTAACTTCGCAGTGTCTGGAGTGTCACAATGGCCATTTAATGTTTTTTTTACAATTTTTTATTTATTTTTATTTTACTCGCATTTGGTTTACAATTGTCGTTTTTTATTTTATTTTTTTTTTTAAGTTTGTATACCCGCTTGCTAAACCAGCTGGGATGGGTCCACCCGTCTGTTTGTTTCAACGCAAACTAGTCTCCAATTTTTTGATATATCTCGATGAAAATTGGTATAGGGCCGTCATTTTGTATTATATTAATTATTGGTAGGAAACAAAAAGATCGAATCAGTACAATGCATAGCTCCCATATAATCGATTGTTCCGATAAATGGATTTTTCGCTATAAGTCTTGCAATTAAAAAGCTAGAAGCTTAAAATTTTGCATATTCTGTACAAATTTTATATGTAATGTGAGTAGTGAAAATCAACAAGATCGGACTTACATAACATATATCTCCCATACAATCGATAGTTCCGATAAATGGGTTTTATGCTATAACTCTTGAAACTAAAAGGCTAGAAACTTCAATTTCTGCATATTAAGTACACATTTTGTATATATAAAATGTGTAGTAAAAATCAGCCCGATTTGACTTACATAGCATAAAGATTCCATAAAATCGATTGTTCCGATAAATCTGTTTTGGGCCATACATTTTACAATTAAAAAGCTAGGAACGTAAAATTTCTCAGGTTTCGAACATATTATATATGTAATATGTGTAGTGAAAATCAGCCAGATTAGATCAACATAACATATGTATGTATATCTCTCATACAATCGATTGTTCCGATAAATTTGGTTTGGGCTATGTACTATCTTTAAATTAAAATTTTTCAAGAGTTTGTACCAAATGTTAATTGTTTGTTAAAACTTGATGATGCCTATCCATGAAAAATATAAAACCTTAGGCACAGCTGAAGACAGCGCTTTCCTTACTTGTTTTAGATAAGTCTCAATATACTTCCTTTAAGTCCATTATAATGTATCACAATTATCGTCACTCAGTTTATTTTTAGAAGTCTTAGCGTGGTAACAAATCTGCGCTAATACACACTCCGAAGCCTCACTCAAATGCTCTAATTTTAAATATTTTAGATATTTTTCCTACACTAACAAACTCAATGTCAATTTGATAAATGTTTTTTTTTTTTTTAACTTCTAAATCGCATTCCACCTCAATTGAAAACTTGAAAGCTGCGTGACTTGTGAATCTACTCAAATTCATCTTTGGCTACAATTAATTAAAAGTCTTGAAAATTGGCTTAGAGTAATAATTACAGAAACGTTTACGTAAGGCTAAATATAAAGGCGATTCAATATTATTGACATTAATCACTTTATTTAATTTGATTACGGCTAAAGAATGCGCGCACAAACTTTTGTAGTTAATTTTCCTGTCTGCCTACGATGAAACTAAATAAGTCACGAAACTGTCAATCGAAAATGAACAACCCAAATTAATTTAACTTTGAACATTCTTTTCTCATTCACGTTGAATTCTTTTTTTTTTTTGTTTTTGTTTTTTTTCACGCCTCCTTTCTCAATCTAACCTTTCTTCGCACTTTCGAGGCTCGCACCTTTATCATTCCTTATAACAGCTGAAAATGTGGTTTAGGGTTTTTTTGGGTGATGACAATATTAATCTGCGTCTTAAGCACAATGTTCGCGCACAAGCTTGGTGATGGTATCAAATGTCAAACGATTTTATTCTTTGTACTTCATTTTGCTAAGTCATTCAAAGCAGTCGAGTTCATTTCATTTGTGGAACTTCAAAGAATGTTTAGCAGTTTTAGCATAAATGTGGTATTTTCTCTAATTAAATTATTTTTCAAGTAAAACACGTAAGGAAGAAGGTAAAACTTTTTAAGTGCCAGATCCTCACTAACATTTGGTACAAACTCTGCAAAAATGTCAATTAAAAGATACATAGCCCAAACCACATTTATCGGAACTATCGATTGTATGGCAGCTATGCGCTGCATTGGCCTGTTCTGACTCATTTTCAGTACCACACATTACACGTATAATTTGTTTGAAACATGACAATTTTTAAGTTCCTATCTTTTTAATTGTAAAATTTATGGCCCAAAACATATTTATCGGAACAATCGATTTTATGGGAGCTTTGTGCTATGCAAGTCAAATCGGACTGATTTTTACTACACATTTTATATATACAAAATGTGTACTTAATATGCAGAAATTGAAGTTTCTAGCCTTTTAGTTTCAAGAGTTATAGCATAAAACCCATTTATCGGAACTATCGATTGTAAGTGTATGTTATGTAAGTCCGATCTGGGTGATTTTCACTACTCACATTACATATAAAATTTGTACAGAATATGCAAAATTTTAAGCTTCTAGCTTTTTAATTGCAAGAGTTATAGCGAAAAACCCATTTATCGGAACAATCGATTATATGGGAGCTATATGTATGTGGTATTGGTCCGATCATGCTGGTTACGACAAACGATTAATGCTATACAAAACGGCGGCCATATACTAAATTTCACCGAGATATATGAAAAACTGAGGGACTAGACAGATGGACCGACAGACTTTTCTTGTAAGTAATCCGTAATCCGCTAGTCAAACTTGTACCCCCAGCGTTGAGCTGCACTTCCTATAAAAGAATTTCCAAGGAAGCTAAGTGATAACTATAAATTTCGCCTCTCGCTCTCTCACCGTAACTTTCTAAGACCACTTATATTCCCTAAACTATTAGAAAACAATTTCTTATTATACTCGGAAGCATGGAAATTCGTATAGTAAATTTGTACAAAAGTACTAATTTCCCCCTCTAGATTAGTTTGCATCCTAATTAAGCCACGTTGAAATGATCTGCCTAATGTGTTATTCAATGTTTGTTTGTATTTAAAAACAGTCCTTGTTGGAAAGATTTTGTATGTAAAAGTCATGGTTGTAGGCAGCATTGTATCACTAGGGGGATAATTCTTGCTGAACTCGCAATTGCTGCAGCAAGAGTCTACGAGCTGACAGTAAGTTTCACGAGGACTCTATTTCTTAGATATAAAAAAAATAATTTGCTTGAGTAACGATCGTTGGGATCGCTGGTGATTTCTTTAGCTTGGCTTATTTCAGTACTTTTCTGTGGAAAGCTAAAAAGCTGTAAACAATTGAGGACTTCGGGGATGGCAAGCTTTTCCGATGACCCCAGATAATTTTTTCAAATTCATGCACTTCAATGTAGCCTTTCTCAAATCCTGTTAAGTAACGCCGTTGGTAGAAGTACATAGCACATTTACATATACATTAGACTGGTGCACAATTTTTATTTTTTATTTTTCGGAATTCAAAAATTTTAACCGACAATCACAGCTCTCAAATTAGTTAAAAGTAATGTCTAAACTTTTACAGTTTTCTTCTTTTATATAACAGCAATAGAGTAGCTGCTTTTACGGCTCCAGGACTTATAGAAGACTGCGCCCGTTTCTAATCATTATAACTTCGAAACCAGTTGAGTTATGAAACTTATACACGTCGCTGATTGCAGCACTCATTAGCCCCTTTCGTTAGATACCCATATTGTACTCAAACATTTTGGGTCACCCTGACCCATATTTTGGTCGACAACTCCAAAACGGGTCGAGCTTTCAAAACCAATGACATCTTAAACTGTATTTTAGCCGTCTATCGAAGTAACAGAGAAAGTTGAAATCAAATCCATGCAGCAGTTTCTAACTGATGCGCGCACAAATATACGGACATATAGACAAAACATTTTAAAATGTATCTAATGTGCACCCCTATCAATTTTTCTCGAGTATCTGTAATATATAGACCTGTAAGAATTTTATTTTTTATGGAAATGAATACAAGGCCAGGAGTAATATTAAAAAAAAAATTATTATCATTATAAAAAGTACTTGGTACGGTCTAATATGCATATCCAACTACTTAAGTACATATGTAGATATGTATATGAATGTACAAAATTGCGTCTGTAGACTTTAAGGTATGTAAATATGTATGTACCTTTGCCTATTCTATTATTTGCTTGTTGCTATTGTTTTCCCCCTAAGTACATACATATGTATGTGTGTACAAGTATGTCCGTGTATGCGCGTCAAATGAATGAAATTGTATGTATCGCATTGCTTTTGTAATTAGTTTCAGTTTTGCGGTATTTGTTCACGCCGCGCCATTTGTAGGTAATTGAAATTCATTTGTTTGCCTGCGCTAAGTTTTTCAAGTAGTATGCGTGTGTATGTGTGCCTGTGTGTGTGTTAGCTTGCGTATTGTAAGGCAACGAAATGTTCTAAAAAGCCTTGCACCATTTCGCGTCTAAAGCTTAGAGGCACTTTTATAATTTTGTATAGAAAGGATTGTAAGTGTCGTTCGCTGTATGAGTGTATGTATGTTTGTATGTATGTATGTTTGTGTGTTGAATGCTTGTTTATCTATTTATTTAGCAAACTTTACTTTTGCAACACTTACCTACGCATCAGCTTCAATTTAAATTCCTTCTACTTCGAGTAACGCAGTTCATTAATTTATACCAATTATGGCTCTTTAAATAACTTGCTTTTTAATAAACTTATTTACATACATACATAAATATGTATGCTTTTGTGTTGTTGTATTTAAGTGTGAAAGCGAAATATTCTCTTTTTCGTAATTAATAGAATAGATAAAATCATAGCCTACAGTAAATTTTTGTAGGCTTTAAGCTATCATCGACTTACTTTAACTTCATTAAACTTGAAAGCTCAATGTGGTGGGTAAATATTTATTGTTACCGGTGTGACGTCATAAAGTACTAGGCTTTCGCTGATTACGTCTTGATTGAAAAATCTAGCATCGGGGTATAAAGGAACTACCTAGTTTCCTTCAGCTTGTCCCGCCTTGTTTTTTTTTTTCATCCAAAAGCACACTTCTTGTAGACGTGCCTTCAAAGTGTTTGCCAGTTTCTTGGTGCTGACTGCTTAAGAAGCTTACGTTCGTTTGTTCTACTAATGAGCTGGCACTGTTTGAGCTTAACACCAAAAACAACAACAACACCACACACTCAGAAATATTTAAAGCATACCAAAGCTCGCTACTAAAATTTTAAATTCAATTGCAAAGCGCCATATTGACCACTAAAGTGAATACAAACTAATTGAAAATATATTAGACAGCAACAACTATAACAACAAGGCGTTAACTCCTCACAGGAGTATGTATGTATTCAGTGGTGGGCAAAATGAAATATGAGAGTCATAATTGATAATGGCTGACGTCACATCGATTAAGTCTTTCGTGGAGTCTACAATTTCGGAACCTCATGTGGTTCGCCATTTGGTAGCTCCCGCGCAGTGACGACATTTCTCTTCTTGTGATTTCACCGTTGTGTACCTGCTAAGATATTTTTCCACCCTATAGTTTGCCTAGTTTTTCTCGCTTATTAAATTTAATTGCTTGTGAAAATATTTTATTGTTTGTTATAGCTCAATGTATGGAGAAGACGTTGAGGCAAAGTTTATCACATTTTCCGACTTTGTGTCCTTAGTTTTCTATTTTCTTCCGCTTCATTTCTACTCCCCGGTTTTCTCTTTTTTTTGTTTTTTTGAATCCCACTAGCTATAAATACCTTTTCTCCTCAACGTTCATCAACCTTCTACCCTTCCCTTTGCTTTCCCTTATATTCTTCTTAAATTTCTATTCCTTTCATGCCCCTATTTTCATTCAATTCTCTCTTCCTTTTAATATCACTTTCACTTTTTCTCTTTTTTACACTTTAAATTTTCCTTTAGATTTCCTTTCGTCTTCCACTTCTATTTGTTTTTCCCTTTCCTTTCCAATCTCATATCCGTTTCCCTTTAAGTTTTCTTTATTTTCAACTTTTTTTTTCCTTTCGCTCTTTTTTTGCCTTCTACGGCAATTTTTACTTCTTATTTGCTTTTACTTTTTTCTTCGTCATGCAAAGTAGTGTGAGAAATATGTTTGGTATTTTTTTTAGGTGATTGTCAATTTGAAAATTTACAACGAATGGTGTCTGCCAGGGTTGTAAAGAATGCATTCATATGCGAATGCAATCAGTTGAAGTCTTATTCAATGACTTCAAATTTCGAATGCACTCATTGACTCGCTTTTTGACTAAAGAATGAAAAAATTAAGTCTAAAGTCTTTCTGAAGTCACGACTTTGAAGTCATTTAGTGCAGTCACTTACTGACTTCATTTTTTGAGTGAAGTCACTAACTATTTGCAACTAAAATAGTTTACGATCATGTCTCATAAGCCACAGGTAATTTGACTTCAAATCACTCCATATGACTCCAAATGACTTCAATTGACTTCAGTGAGACTCTTTATTCAATGAATGCAATACATGAATAACCAGAAAATGAATTAAAAAAAGAATTCGAGGCCGAAGAATGAAGTCTGAATGGTGACTTCATTTTTCAAGTCCCAGTCAAGGAATTCAAAAGTGGCTGCAATCATTTTGCGATAAATCAAATGAATAATTATTCGCAAAAGAATGCATTCTATTACATCTCTGGTATCTGCAACGGTTGCTGTGAAGCTTTTTCATGACAGTCACTGGGCCTGTTCCGTCACTGGAACCTGGGGTCTTAGGTCTGGCAAGGCCAACAACACCAACAACAGTATATTACGTTCAGTTTGGAAGTAAATCAAACAGGGGGCAAGAAGGGAGAGACATGTGACAATAAGTCACACAGAGTTTCCGAGTTTTAATTCCACTTGATGGAAAAAGCTTTCAATAAATGAACATGATGGTGTAGGGATAGAATGGAAGCCACAAAAAAAAATTGAAAAAAAATATATGTACTTATTCGAATATAAAATTTGAAATTTTATTTACAAAATATTTTATGTGGTCGGATACGACCTTAAGTAGTGTGTACATTAGGCCGGGTCGATTTGTGAGGAGGCAAAAAAAACTCCCATTGCTCTGTGAAACTCGTATTTTAGGCATCAAAATAAGTTTTAGAGGTATGGTTCCTTCGGCAAAGTTTCTTATTTTGATCCCTAGAATACGATTTTCACAAAGCAATGCGCGATTTTTAAATCGACCCGCCCTAGTGTACATATATAAATTTTAAAAAAAATGTAAGACTCTTCAAACAATCGACAACTCTACATTCGTATTCATGCAACCTCAAAATTTGAAATGCATGCTATGAACTTTTTGGCGCAACATTTATTCCACATTTATTGCCACGATAAAAAACTAAATCCGCATAGGCGTCCACGAACTCTACACTTTTACTACTTCCGTCCATGCCATTTACCCACAACATTGGCAAATTCCTTCAAAGACATACTAACTTGATTTGCATAAAACAAAAAAACAAAAACAAAAACAATTTCAAATGTAACAAAAGTGGAAATGTGTAAAAATTTAAAAGGAAATAAGACGCCGTCGTCGATTGCGGCACTTTGTACCACCCGTCGTGCTTGTGATGCATTGCTGCAACATTTTGTTGCATAAAGTTCCAATAAGCCATCGCACATAGTTCATGACATGGTACATGAAATATTAAAACAACAAAACAAACAAACAAAGGCAAAATGCAAAATGCAAAAATTTTTGGAAAGCGGACTTAACATGTACTTATTTGCACTTTCGCATAGAAGTCGAAGACACATATGATAGACAGCGGTGAGCTAAAAAATAGGACAGGATAACAGCGATCCCAAATTTTTTGACTTATGGATCATGAGGTTTGCTTTTCCACAGTCTGGACTAACACTGAGGCAATGCAGGGTACGAATTTTGAAATCACAATAACTTCGGAACCTTCCAGCTTTTTAAAAGGATAATAATTGAACCTACCGGTACTTCCAGCCAATTACTCACGTATGACGTCACTCCGAATTAAGGGCGAGCCCAGAGTCCAGTTGAGATCCCACCTTTACCCAAAATTTTCGGAGAGTTTTTTCTCGCGAGAGCTTTTAGTGATGGAATGGGTCAAACGCTGAGCGGTGAGTTTGCGTCGAAATGACCAGTAGAGTGGGTCGATGGTAGATAAAGGTGAAGTTCGTGTGTGGTGAATGGGTGGGACTATTGACGATACCTTTTTTGATGGGGGTACGACTGCTTGTCAAAGTAAATGGTAAACCTTGAAGGCAGATAGATGACGGGTCGTACAAGTTAAAGGCGTAGAGTATGACAGACTCCCAGCCCAGTTCATATTCTAGTGAAAAGAAGAGGGAGGGGTAGACGCACACAGAGTTCAATGTAAAACTATTAAACTCAAATTTTATGAACGTCCATAAACACACTTCTTGTAGACGTGACTTCAAAGTGTTTGTCAATTTCTTGGTGCTGACTGTTTAAGAAGCTTACGTTCGTTTGTTCTACTAACGAATTGGCACTGTTATATTTTTAGCTTAACACCAAAAACAACAACAAAACCACACACTCCAAAATATTTAAAGCATACAAAAGCTCGCTACTAAAATTTGAAATTCAATTGAAAAGCGCCATGTTGACCACTAAAATGAATACAAACTAACTTAAAATATATTAGACAACAACAACAATAACAACAAGGTGTTAACTCCTCACAGGAGTATGTATGTCTTCAGTGGTGGGCAAAATGAATTATGAGAGTCATAATAGTTAATGGATGACGTCACATCGATAAAGCTTTCGGAGAGTCCACGATTTTGGAACATCAAGTCGTTCGCCATTTTGTAGTTCCCACAGAGTGACGACATTTCTCTTCTTCTGATTCCATAGATAGGTGCAGAGGAGAATTTTTTTGAGGTGTGTAGTATCTTCATTCAATCTTCTTGCGACAAAGCTTCCTCCTCATCATTCGCCATAAAATTGCATAAGGAACAATTTCCGCTCAAAGTGCCGATCGACTAGAATAAATGAGCCTTAATGAGTCAAAAGAGTGCCCTTGATAGGTTGCAATATACCGCCAGGCAGAAGGATATCACCACCACTTCCCTATAAAGTGCACTATGCCCATCCCTGACACCCTACACAGAGAGAGTAATTGAATATATGTATGTATGTAGTACAGCATATAAAAGGCGGAACAAAAATAAAAAAAAATTTTAAAAAATTTTCTCAGAAATAAAAGTTAAAGGAAATGATATTTGCGGAGCGCGAATGCTCGAGTTGTACATAAATATCATGGCCGGCGTAGAGCCAACAGCAGACTTGGAAAATTCGACATAACAAAATGTGAAATAATGCAATCATAATAAGAATAATAATAAAAGCAATGTAGAGCTGACGGAACGAGTTAAAGAGATCGCATGTGCTCAGCTGAGGGCAGCGTGGGAAATTCGTTTGGGTGGCGAAAGCCTTTAACTGTGGGGGAAAAGCTAAAACACCAAGCGTTGATGGGACGGTTGTTTAACTTTTTTCTTTTTTGTTGTTGTTAAAAAAGCAACTAGACGAGGAGCAAAAAAGGGAAACAACAATTTTACTAAACCATTGCGCTGTGACTTCGTAAATTGTGCTGAGGACGCTGGTTACTCGGCGGGAGGAGCTAACGTGTGTGCTATTTTTAGCCGCTGGCTGGAGCAGCAATGAAAAAAATTGCCAGCTCATTTCACGCTATGAATGTGGCGAAAATGGCAAATAATCAACCCAATCAAGAATTGTTTGCAGTTTTCGCCAAACTCCCCTCTCCCCAACTTGTATGATGTTTGTTCTCAAAGAATGTGTGTATGTGAGTGTGTGTATGTGTGTGTGACAGCAAGAACTAACGTCAAATCAGTGGTAAGCAAACATATCGCGAGATGATGTTGATATTTCATTCTCTGGGCGGCAAACATTCTACAACTTCCGCTATACAATAACAATGCCAGTGTGGTGGTCAATTGGCAAGAGAAATTTGTGTTGTTTATCTTACAAATATTTTGAATTCTTTTACTTACTTTGGGGCGATCTCTTGCACTTATTCTCGGTTCTTTTGTGCAACTAAATGAAACGTCTAGACCAGCTATGGACATGCGGAGCTCTTTACAAACCCTGTACGAAAAATTAGTTCCGCACAGTAATGTCTCTTATTTGGGTGTATAATATAATCCCGACACACAAAATCCCGAAACATAAAATCCCGAAACATAAAATCCCGAAACACAAAATCCCGAAACACAAAATCCCGACATGCCTAAATTCCAACAACTGTCCCAAACCGATTGGCCGTGGCGATAGACATTTTTTTTTATTAATTCATATGTCGGGTTTTGGTTGTCAGGATTATGTCGTGTCGGGATTATTAATATACACTATACATATATATTCCTTAAGTTTAATTCCTTCTGGACTTTTTCGATTTTACATTGCTAACTATGTACATATCGCTTCTCTAGTTCAACAACGAAGCAATTGTCAATTTTAAAGTTTCGAGATAACGCTCACAAAAGCTTTAAAAAGTACTAATTATTGCTGTGTATCAATTTTATAATTGTATTACAAATAGTTTTCGCGCTAGACGCTTGCGAAGTTGTTCCAATCGTGAATAACGTATGCGCGGACAAATATTGAAACTTGCTTCACCAAAACTTTATATTTTACAATTGCGTCGTTGTTGAACTAGGGAAGCGATATATAGAACTTGTCCAACTAATTCTACGCTAATGCGATTTGCTTTTGTTCAATCTCTGTGCATTCTTTTGCATACTTTTGTTGATATTAAAGTCTTATTTTTAGGGCTGTGCGGTTAACTGATTAATCAAAATTTTGATTATTCATAATTTCGATTACTCAATGAATCGATTAATTACGATTTTTAATTAATCAAAAAGGGTGTTTACACGATTTTGATTAATCAAAAAGAAAATGAATTGATTAATCGCCTTTTTGATTAATTGTTTTTTGAATAAAATGATTAATCATATATTAAAACGCCACAAATTTAGAAGTTCCTTGATACTTCAACCATTTTTTGCATATTCGACATTTTGCCCATTCGCGATCGGACATCTCAAAATTTTCTTACATTTTTTTATTTTTTAATATTTGGAAGCATGTTTGGTTTTTAATTTTTTTTTTTCAGCTATTTCAAGGCAAACTTTCAAATAAAAAAATTACTAAATGGATCAGTTTTTGATTAACCATTTTTGAAAATACTTTTTGATTACTCATACTTTTGATTAATCAAGTAATCGATTAACTGAAAATTTGATTAATCAACTTACTCGATTAATCCAGTAAAGGCACAGCCCTACTTATTTTACTAAAGCTTAATAGTTGTAGTTTTTGTTATTTTTAATGAATGCATTAAACAGTTTTTTTTTTTAATTTTCAGTCTTATTTAGAAAAGAATTTTTTTTGTACTGTCTAATGTGCATATATGTAAGCATTCATGTATAATGATAATATTATGAAAAAGTACAAATAAATTCAAAGCTTTTTTATGCTATTTTTTTAGTGCGCCGTTGTTTCACTCTCCTGTTCTTCACTTCTTCATTGGCTTTCCCTGATTGACGAAGTGCGACAAAAGGGTGGCGCGAACTAAAGTCAGTGGAATTAACGTGTGACGTTAATTCGCACCCCAAAAGCGAATTAATGTCAATGACATTAAGACGCATGCCAAAAGCGAACTAAGGTCAATATTTTTAGCGAACTAACGTCATTGACATTAATTCGCATTAAGAAAGCGAACTAAAGTCAGTACATTTTTTTTATGTTCCAAATTTTCATTTTTCACTATCACCTTCGACTTATGATCATTATATCATGAATCTGGGATTTAAAAAATGAATCTGGGATTGACTTAGGTCAGATCCCCAAATCGGGGCGTGATCCACGGTATTTATGTGCAGAACTCCTTTCCGCATTGGCGGCCTTCGGCCGCGCTTCAAAAAATAACCCTGGGCTACGCCATTCCAACTCCGGGTGTGTGCCATAGCCGTGGCTACCGCCACGGTGATGTCCTTCCGCGTGCCACTCTTTTCTCACAGGGTAATGTGATTACAACAACCACATGAAAATGACAGAAAATTCTGAACTTTAACTGCAAATATCTCGGAAACTACTAAAAATATTGGTTCAGCGGAGTTATATTCATGCTCCTGGGACCAAAGCGCGTCTCCTGATACATATCTCAACATTTTTGGTTGTGTATTAGCGCGTAACGACAACCCACGTCTAGATTTAGAATCTGAAATGAGATTTCTTTCAACCGTTCAAAAGTTATTTGCAGTTAAAGTTAAAAATGTTCTGCCATTTTCATGTGGTTGTTGTAATGGCACATTAGGCTGAGCCAAAAAAGTGGAAAAGTGGGAAACGTGGCACGCGGAAGGACATCACCGTGGCGGTAGCCACGGCTATGGCACACACCCGGAGTTGGAATGGCGTAGCCCAGGGTTATTTTTTGAAGCGCGGCCGAAGGCCGCCAATGCGGAAAGGAGTTCTGCACATAAATACCGTGGATCACGCCCCGAATTGGGGATCTGACCTAAGTCAAATTTTCGCCTGCGGCTCTACTTCGTCGAATCTCAAACCCAAATGCCTCAATGGCATTAATTCGCTTGTCCAAAGCGAACTAAAGTCAAAATATTCTACGAATTAACGGCACTGACTTTAATTCGTTTTGGGTCATGCGTCTTAATGTCACTGACATTAATTCGCTTTTTGGGTGCGAATTAACGTCACTGACGTTAATTCCACTGACGTTAGTTCGCGCCACCGACAAAAGCATAAGCGAACAAATGCTTCTTAACTGCCGTAAGGTCGTTCGTGACAAGTGCTCATTTGCATACATAAAAACATATAGCAATTTGGCAGGATTTTTATTCGTTAAATGTCTGGAGAATTATGTTGAGTTTAATATGTTTTTAAAACCTGTACAAACATGCAAAAAAAAAGAGATTTATATATGTATGTATACACATTAGACTGCGCTAAAAAAGAACTTCTTATTTTTTTTTTTTATTATTATTTTGGATAATAATTTTTAGAATTTGAGTTCTGAATTATTTTTACAGATTCATTATTGAAAGTTTCGAATGTGTATAAATTTAAGTCAAAATGCTCATTGTAGGAAATTAAAATTAAATTTTAAAAGTGTAAGTAAAATGAGAATGACTTAAAACTCTCTCGAAATGCAAAAAGTAAAAAGTTTCAAGCGAACATGAGTCAGTGAAAACTTACAGCAAAAACAGCTGTTACCATACTTATTGGTTAAAAGTTTGAATTTTTAAATTTTGAGTTGTTGTCCCGATCAGCTGTTTTTTATTTACAAGTTTTACTGAGTGAAATTCCAACGGTAAAAACTTGAAGCTCTCTCTGTCGATGAAATGTTAAAATGCATTCTCTCACCGCAATGTCAAAATGCGCTCTTCTCAGCGTCCAAACACAGCTATTAATTTAAAAAAATTTGTCAAAAAAAGAACACAGAAACTTCAGAATAGTTAGATTTAATTAGAATTTGACAAGTACATATGTTTAGTTATTCTAAAAATTATTTTAGGTATTCTTATATGCAAATGACTATTTCGAAACACACAAAACGTTTTCTGAAGAACAATTGACTATTCTGAAATTAATTTGGAAAAGGTTTGGTTCCAAAAAACAAATAAGAAATGAGAAAAAGAGATCCATAAAAATTGTCTAAGTTAAAATTAAAGTGCCAGCAAACTTAGTAAATAATTCATTTAGGAAACTTTCAATTTCCGTCCTAATTTCAGTGTTTCCATTGCCATTAAAGTCCCTGTTCCTTTTGGGAACCGATTTCGTTTCATTTTGTTATTGGATTTCATTAGGTTCTCAGTTTCTTCTTGGGTCCTATTTTCATTTCGTTTCTTAGTTCAATTTCAAAATTTTTATAAAAATTTAGTTGTCAGTACATATTTTATTCACTTTGGATCAATACGGTAACCCTTGGGTTGACTGTCAAACACCCAATGCGCTGTACCGCGACGGCCACTCAAATATAAGTAAACATTTTGCAAAACATTTAATTAACGTACCTAGTGATATGAAAAATTTCAACTGCATGCGCTAACTTAAATTGTTTTGGTAGCGAAATTGTGGTAGTACAGGTTTTACCAAACAACCATCAAAAATAACAACAACCACCAACAAGTTTACATATGTACCTACATAAATACTTATTATCAAATAAGTGTACTGAATCTGTGAAGCGAAAAAAAACTGGTTTTAAATTTGTACAAAAAAAAAATTTAATACAAACAACGCAAATATTACGACGATCTCATAGCAATTAAAGCAATCATAGATTTACGCTTTATGACTTATTGCTTGTTAAGTACAGTGGCGGGCAAAGTTGAAGCAATGAAATTGGCTTTACAATTTTTTTCTTAATAAAAGTCAAGGAATAATTTGAAAGATAATGAATTCTCTTTATAATTTTGAAGCTAGCCAGGGAAAACTTCTATTTTTCCATTGCTGATGAATCTTACCACAAAAAAAAACCAAATAACGGATTCTCACGCTTGAATGTAATAAACTTGCATAGTCACCTTTTTTTTGTTTTCAACACGACAAGCTATGTTTATAAAATTTTTAAGAAAAAAGTTATTGTTGCTAACATTTTGTGCAACACTGCACATGACAACACTACAAAACGTATGCAACTTTTTTCCAGTGCAACGAGCACCGAAAGCAGTGAGACGATCAGTCTATCATTACACATTGAAGAGTGCAGTTTGGCAAATAACAACGCAAGCAATTGAAAAAAGTGACAAAAGGGAATTCAAATTAATATTTAATAAAAAAAAACAGAGCACAAACATCAAACCTAAACGCAATTATCAAATGACTACGGAGTTTGTTATCAATGGCACACCATACAGTGGTAAGATGGTGAAATGGATTGCCGTCGAACCCAAAGAGCAGCGCATAACAAGAGCACCATGGCATGCCATAAGATTTGTATACGAATTACATTAGAACAACTTTTCTTACCACGTGGTGAATTTCTTTCTTAACAGTAAATTGATAGCGCACGATAATACTGTTCGGTTGCTCTTTCATTCGTTGCCTTTTGCCAAAAAAAACTCCTTTTTCCCTTGCATTTTTACAGTCTACTTATCAAGCTTGCCACCCGATATAACGCTAAATACCTTCATACGCGAGCATGCGCAACTTACCGCTACGAAGTTTATGTGCTTGGAAGGCGGTTGTGGCGCTTGCGTTTGCGTTGCTAGAGCCAAGCATCCGACGACGGGCGAAACACGCACGTGGGCATTAAATTCAGTAAGTAAGAAATGAGATTGTTATATTTAAGTAAAGTTTTCTAAATTAGTAAGCGCAATCAAGCCAACCACTATGTCGAATTGGGTGTCCCCCATAAATTCCGACAGAAAAAATGCTGATAAACAATTTTTCGGAAAAATTTTCAGAAAGGAAAAATTCAGAAAACTTTTCAGAAACCAGCAATTTAGAATCAAAAATTCAGAAACACATTTACGGTCATGCATTAACCCACTCGTTATCTACATTTTTATTTTTATAACGATATAATGAATGGTTTTTGGTTAGGTTGAAAATATTTAAAATTATAAGCCATGAGCGGCCGTACGTTAACCCATTGACGATCTCAATTTTCTTTTAACTCTAAAAACCAATTTTTTCACATCAAAATAGTTTTACATAGGCTTAAGCAGTTGATTTTAAGCTTTTTAACCCTTTAAACGCCATGCCTTAACCCATTGGTGACCTAAATTTTTATTTTTATAATTTTTTTGCCGGTAGTTTAGCGTTATAACACAAGCATCTATGCATTAACCCTTTGGTGACCGATTTTTTTTTTCTTTAGAATTCAAAATCAAATTCTTTAAATAGGAGTTGCCTTAAATATTTGTAAGGTTCTTTGGCAAAGTAGCCTATCCAAACATTTAGTAAGTAAAAATTCAGAAAATTAAATTCACATCTAAAAATTGAGAAAGTAATGAGACGGCAGAAAAAAATTGAGGTAATTCTTCACGACCGAACGTAACTGCTAATACACGTCCAAAAATTGCATAGATTCTATAGAGGAGAGACAACAACAACAACACTAATGCTTTTCGTCTTCAACAACACCAACTTTAGAAAAAGTTTATACCTTCACGTATAAACTAATTATGAGAAAATCTATCTACCCTTACTACTGGGTATATAATAGATATGTAATTCCAATCAAACTCACGCTTTCTCACTTTGTAACTACTCATAAGAGTTAACTAATTTGTGTGCACTTCTCTCATTTAAGTGCCTAACATTGTTGAGTATGTGTGCGGATTGGGAAATCACCACCGCCGAAGGTATCGGCAACAAACGTTCTGGCTATCATCCCATACAAAAACGTTTGGCTAAACTTAATGGCTCCCAATGTGGTTATTGTTCACCTGCAATGGTGATGAATATGTATGGTTTGTTAGAATCGAAAAATGGTAAAGTCACTATGGAAGAAGTGGAGAACTCATTTGGTGGTAATATTTGTCGTTGTACCGGTTATCGTCCCATATTGGATGCCATGAAATCATTTGCAATTGATAGCAATATTGGAGTGTCTGAGGATTGTGGTGATATTGAAGATTTCGAATTTGTGCAATGCCCCTTAATAGGCAAACAATGTGCAAAAATCTGTAATCGCCAACAGCTCAACACTTTAGTCTACGACGATGGCGCACAATGGTATTGGCCACGTACATTGGATGACATATTTAAGATATTGGACAAACTTGATCATGATCTTTATATACTAGTGGGTGGTAATACGGCGCATGGTGTTTACAGACGATCACCAAACATTAAGCATTTTATTGATGTGAATGCAGTGCCAGAATTAAAACGTCACTCCATTGTTGATGAAAAATTGACACTCGGCTCGAATTTGAGTCTCGCTGAAACGATGGAAATTTTTCTAAAGACAGCACAACGACCCGGCTTCGAGTATTGCAAACAGCTGTATAAACATTTCGATTTGATAGCAAATGTACCAGTTCGCAATGTAAGTAAGAATGTTTGTTGAATAAAACATTAGCATTGTTTAGAAATAAAAAAAATTCGTAAATATTTATTAATTAATAAAACACAAAGCGAAACATTGGCATGCGTTGATAAAGCAGTAATTTTGATAGCTATTTGGGCTATTTGGGTTCAAGGTCATTTCCGAAAAAAATTTTCAAATTAAAATTTTATTTGTACGTATGTGTTAGAGATGGAAAAATTTGTTTGTTAACAATGTAGGCATTTTCGGGATTTGATTTTTCAATTTCAGGATTAGGGTATAAGATAGTTATCAATAGTTTTGGTAGAAACAAGTTAATATAATATTTTTTAACAATGTAGGCCTTTTCGAGATTTGATTTTTTAATTTCGGTATTAGGGTATAAGATAATTATCAATAGTTTTGGTAGAAACAAGTTAATATAATATTCTTTTAACAATGTAGGCCTTTTCGGGATTTGATTTTTTAATTTCGGTATTAGGGTATAAGATAATTATCAATAGTTTTGGTAGAAACAAGTTAATATAATATTTTTTTTAACAATGTAGGCCTTTTCGGGATTTTATTTTTCAATTTAGGGATTAGGCTATAAGATAATTATCAATAGTTTTGGTAGAAACAAGTTAATATAATATTTTTTTAACAATGTAGGCCTTTTCGGGATTTTATTTTTCAATTTAGGGATTAGGCTATAAGATAATTATCAATAGTTTTGGTTGAAACAAGTTAATATAATATTTTTTTAACAATGTAGGCCTTTTCGGGATTTTATTTTACAATTTAGGGATTAGGCTATAAGATAATTATCAATAGTTTTGGTTGAAACAAGTTAATATAATATTTTTTTAACAATGTAGGCCTTTTCGGGATTTTATTTTTCAATTTAGGGATTAGGCTATAAGATAATTATCAATAGTTTTGGTTGAAACAAGTTAATATAATATTTTTTTTAACAATGTAGGCCTTTTCGGGATTTTATTTTACAATTTAGGGATTAGGATATAAGATAATTATCAATAGTTTTGGTTGAAACAAGTTAATATAATATTTTTTTAACAATGTAGGCCTTTTCGGGATTTTATTTTTCAATTTAGGGATTAGGCTATAAGATAATTATCAATAGTTTTGGTTGAAACAAGTTAATATAATATTTTTTTAACAATGTAGGCCTTTTCGGGATTTTATTTTACAATTTAGGGATTAGGCTATAAGATAATTATCAATAGTTTTGGTAGAAACAAGTTAATATAATATTTTTTTTAACAATGTAGGCCTTTTCGGGATTTTATTTTACAATTTAGGGATTAGGCTATAAGATAATTATCAATAGTTTTGGTAGAAACAAGTTAATATAATATTTTTTTAACAATGTAGGCCTTTTCGGGATTTTATTTTTCAATTTAGGGATTAGGCTATAAGATAATTATCAATAGTTTTGGTTGAAACAAGTTAATATAATATTTTTTTAACAATGTAGGCCTTTTCGGGATTTTATTTTTCAATTTAGGGATTAGGCTATAAGATAATTATCAATAGTTTTGGTAGAAACAAGTTAATATAATATTTTTTTAACAATGTAGGCCTTTTCGGGATTTTATTTTACAATTTAGGGATTAGGCTATAAGATAATTATCAATAGTTTTGGTTGAAACAAGTTAATATAATATTTTTTTAACAATGTAGGCCTTTTCGGGATTTTATTTTTCAATTTAGGGATTAGGCTATAAGATAATTATCAATAGTTTTGGTTGAAACAAGTTAATATAATATTTTTTTTAACAATGTAGGCCTTTTCGGGATTTTATTTTACAATTTAGGGATTAGGCTATAAGATAATTATCAATAGTTTTGGTTGAAACAAGTTAATATAATATTTTTTTAACAATGTAGGCCTTTTCGGGATTTTATTTTACAATTTAGGGATTAGGCTATAAGATAATTATCAATAGTTTTGGTAGAAACAAGTTAATATAATATTTTTTTTAACAATGTAGGCCTTTTCGGGATTTTATTTTACAATTTAGGGATTAGGCTATAAGATAATTATCAATAGTTTTGGTAGAAACAAGTTAATATAATATTTTTTTAACAATGTAGGCCTTTTCGGGATTTTATTTTTCAATTTAGGGATTAGGCTATAAGATAATTATCAATAGTTTTGGTTGAAACAAGTTAATATAATATTTTTTTAACAATGTAGGCCTTTTCGGGATTTTATTTTTCAATTTAGGGATTAGGCTATAAGATAATTATCAATAGTTTTGGTAGAAACAAGTTAATATAATATTTTTTTAACAATGTAGGCCTTTTCGGGATTTTATTTTACAATTTAGGGATTAGGCTATAAGATAATTATCAATAGTTTTGGTTGAAACAAGTTAATATAATATTTTTTTAACAATGTAGGCCTTTTCGGGATTTTATTTTTCAATTTAGGGATTAGGCTATAAGATAATTATCAATAGTTTTGGTTGAAACAAGTTAATATAATATTTTTTTTAACAATGTAGGCCTTTTCGGGATTTTATTTTACAATTTAGGGATTAGGCTATAAGATAATTATCAATAGTTTTGGTTGAAACAAGTTAATATAATATTTTTTTAACAATGTAGGCCTTTTCGGGATTTTATTTTTCAATTTAGGGATTAGGCTATAAGATAATTATCAATAGTTTTGGTTGAAACAAGTTAATATAATATTTTTTTAACAATGTAGGCCTTTTCGGGATTTTATTTTACAATTTAGGGATTAGGCTATAAGATAATTATCAATAGTTTTGGTAGAAACAAGTTAATATAATATTTTTTTAACAATGTAGGCCTTTTCGGGATTTTATTTTTCAATTTAGGGATTAGGCTATAAGATAATTATCAATAGTTTTGGTTGAAACAAGTTAATATAATATTTTTTTAACAATGTAGGCCTTTTCGGGATTTTATTTTTCAATTTAGGGATTAGGCTATAAGATAATTATCAATAGTTTTGGTTGAAACAAGTTAATATAATATTTTTTTAACAATGTAGGCCTTTTCGGGATTTTATTTTACAATTTAGGGATTAGGCTATAAGATAATTATCAATAGTTTTGGTAGAAACAAGTTAATATAATATTTTTTTAACAATGTAGGCCTTTTCGGGATTTTATTTTTCAATTTAGGGATTAGGCTATAAGATAATTATCAATAGTTTTGGTTGAGACAAGTTAATATAATATTTTTTTAACAATGTAGGCCTTTTCGGGATTTTATTTTACAATTTAGGGATTAGGCTATAAGATAATTATCAATAGTTTTGGTTGAAACAAGTTAATATAATATTTTTTTAACAATGTAGGCCTTTTCGGGATTTTATTTTTCAATTTAGGGATTAGGCTATAAGATAATTATCAATAGTTTTGGTTGAAACAAGTTAATATAATATTTTTTTAACAATGTAGGCCTTTTCGGGATTTTATTTTACAATTTAGGGATTAGGCTATAAGATAATTATCAATAGTTTTGGTAGAAACAAGTTAATATAATATTTTTTTAACAATGTAGGCCTTTTCGGGATTTTATTTTTCAATTTAGGGATTAGGCTATAAGATAATTATCAATAGTTTTGGTTGAAACAAGTTAATATAATATTTTTTTAACAATGTAGGCCTTTTCGGGATTTTATTTTTCAATTTAGGGATTAGGCTATAAGATAATTATCAATAGTTTTGGTTGAAACAAGTTAATATAATATTTTTTTAACAATGTAGGCCTTTTCGGGATTTTATTTTACAATTTAGGGATTAGGCTATAAGATAATTATCAATAGTTTTGGTAGAAACAAGTTAATATAATATTTTTTTAACAATGTAGGCCTTTTCGGGGTTTTATTTTTCAATTTAGGGATTAGGCTATAAGATAATTATCAATAGTTTTGGTTGAAACAAGTTAATATAATATTTTTTTAACAATGTAGGCCTTTTCGGGATTTTATTTTTCAATTTAGGGATTAGGCTATAAGATAATTATCAATAGTTTTGGTTGAAACAAGTTAATATAATATTTTTTTAACAATGTAGGCCTTTTCGGGATTTTATTTTACAATTTAGGGATTAGGCTATAAGATAATTATCAATAGTTTTGGTAGAAACAAGTTAATATAATATTTTTTTTAACAATGTAGGCCTTTTCGGGATTTTATTTTTCAATTTAGGGATTAGGCTATAAGATAATTATCAATAGTTTTGGTTGAAACAAGTTAATATAATATTTTTTTAACAATGTAGGCCTTTTCGGGATTTTATTTTTCAATTTAGGGATTAGGCTATAAGATAATTATCAATAGTTTTATTTGAAACAAGTTAATATAATATTTTTTTTAACAATGTAGGCCTTTTCGGGATTTTATTTTTCAATTTAGGGATTAGGCTATAAGATAATTATCAATAGTTTTGGTTGAAACAAGTTAATATAATATTTTTTTAACAATGTAGGCCTTTTCGGGATTTTATTTTTCAATTTAGGGATTAGGCTATAAGATAATTATCAATAGTTTTGGTTGAAACAAGATAATATAATATTTTTTTAACAATGTAGGCCTTTTCGGGATTTTATTTTACAATTTAGGGATTAGGCTATAAGATAATTATCAATAGTTTTGGTAGAAACAAGTTAATATAATATTTTTTTTAACAATGTAGGCCTTTTCGGGATTTTATTTTTCAATTTAGGGATTAGGCTATAAGATAATTATCAATAGTTTTGGTTGAAACAAGTTAATATAATATTTTTTTAACAATGTAGGCCTTTTCGGGATTTTATTTTACAATTTAGGGATTAGGCTATAAGATAATTATCAATAGTTTTGGTAGAAACAAGTTAATCATGCCTATTACGGTATCCGACGGATGCTTTGCGGAGGGAGTGCGGATCGATTCGCTTGAAAACAGTTGCGGATTTAACCTTTAAAATTAAAAAAACGACATTGTCAAGATATTTTCTTCTATTTCTTGTGTTGAATAGACTAGTAGATTTAAAGGAAATCGATAAAGTTGATTTTTTAAAGTTTTCTAACTCAGATCCGAAACTGATTTTTCGCGAATCCATCCGCACTCCCCGCGAATGGCATCCGTCGGATATGGGAATAGGCATGAATATAATATTTTTTTTAACAATGTAGGCCTTTTCGGGATTTTATTTTTCAATTTAGGGATTAGGCTATAAGATAATTATCAATAGTTTTGGTTGAAACAAGTTAATATAATATTTTTTTTAACAATGTAGCTCTTTTTGGGGATTTCATTTTTCAATTTCGGGATTAGGGTATAAGATAATTATCAATAGTTTTGGTAGAAACAAGTTAGTATAATATTTTTTTAACAATGTAGGCCTTTTCGGGATTTTATTTTTCAATTTCGGGACTTGGGCATAAGATAATTATCAATAGTTTTGGTAGAAACAAGTTAATATAATATTTTTTTTAACAATGTAGGCCTTTTCGGGATTTTATTTTTCAATTTCGGGATTTAGTTAAGAAGTTAAGCACTGTTTTTTTTTGAGAAACGATTCGATCTTGAAATAAATAATATTTGGGGACCCTGTTCAAGCTCAGCTGTAACTCCGAATTATATTGATATATTTACAACTTCACTAACATTTCAACAAAAATGATTTCAAATCAAAATTGCAGATGGGCACCCTCGCAGGCAATATTAGCATTAAAAAGGCACATCCGGAGTTTCCGTCAGATGTTTTCCTCTCATTTGAAGCACTCGATGCACAAGTTGTAATTCAAGAATCTTGTCAAAAAGAAAAGTGTATGCCACTGCTGGAATATATAAAATCCCCAGCAAGTCGAGCTGTAATTATTGCTTTTGAATTGAAAGCATATCCCAAAGAGAAATACATCTATCACTCCTACAAGGTGAGTCCGTTATTACATTATACAAATGTTCAACTTATAACGCACAAACGTTCGTCTATTTCAATTATCTTTGCAGATAACACCACGTGCTCAAAATGCTCACGCCTATGTGAATGGCGCTTTTTTGTTTAAAATGGACGTATCGACACCCGGTTTAGTGAACTGGGCGCGTATTTGTTTTGGTGGCATTAATCCCGGCTTCGTGCACGCAACGGAAACGGAAACCATTTTAAAAGGACAAAATTTATTTGACAAGGACATTGTAACAAAAGTATTCAATAAATTGAATAAAGAAATAGTGCCCAATGATGTATTACCAGATCCCTCACCCACCTATCGTAAAATGCTGGCAAGTGGTCTCTTTTACAAAACTCTGCTAAAACTAGCGCCAATGGAAAAAGTCAAACCAGAATATAAGAGTGGTGGCGATATTTTGTATCGTCCGCTTTCGTCGGGCATGCAGACGTTTGATTCTAATAAGAAAACTTATCCCGTAACGCAGCCGGTAGAGAAACTAGAAGGTGAGCTTATTTGTTTTACTTTGCAATTGCATACACTGCCTTACCGACGTATGAGATTTTCGGTTAGATAAAGTTTCACCTACAAAATTACCGATTACGCTCAGAGTAGAAATGTTAATAGGTAAATACGGCTTAACCCTCCGATGAGTGAGAAGGTCCCTTTTTGCCTTTTCAAACTAAAATTACTCCTACTTCGGCAACTACAAACCCCCCACTTTTCACTAATAAAAGTATTTTTTAAAAATTTAAAATAATTATTTTTGTATGTAAAATTTAGTTATAATCAATAAAAACAAAAAAAAATCAAAAAAAAAATGTTATATGAAAAAAACATGATTTCCAAAAAAAGGTTCATAGGGACCTTTTCACACGGCCGTGAAGTTCAGAACTGTCACTCATCTGTCCCAATTTATTTTAGGTTAGAATGAGTTTGCGCGCACGTTTTCATGCAGAATGTAAGCACGAAGCGTCAAAGAGTGCGCACAATCTGAATAACGACAACAGCACTTAATTCAAAATGGTCGCTACCCGTTTTTGGGCAGACAGCCACCAGCTGCTTAACCTCACTTTTCAGTTTTTGCTTTTATGCAATTCGATAGTATCACAATTGACAAAATTCGTATTTATTTGAATGTATATACTATATAGGCACTCCACCTTTTTTAAGTTACATTTTTTATTGAAGATGCGAGCTTTAATGGAAATTTGTTTGATAATTCACTTTTTCGCTGCTCTGAACTTCATGTACTTTTAAAATTTGAATTATTTGACAATTGATTAGATAGTATTGCCATACACTTTAAAGGTGTATAAATGTTTTACAGCATTACCATATTAAACAATTCAGGTCATACTACTCCACTCAATTTAAAAACAAACTTTGGAAAAATTCCAATTGGATACCCAAACTCCATTTGGAATTTGACCAACTTCCCCAAAGTTGGAAAAGTGTTGTGGGCTAAATATTATCATACTGCTCAAACTAATTAATACCCCTACATCTTCTCTTTCCAGCACTCATTCAATGCGCCGGCGAAGCTACCTACATGGGCGACACTCTCACCACAGCCGATGCAGTTTACTGCGCCTTTGCTAATGCCACTCGAGTTGGCGCACACATCGAACAGATTGATCCTTCTGAAGCTTTGGCAATGACGGGAGTCATAGCTTTCTACACAGCCAAAGATATACCAGGCACTAATAATTTTGGTGCTGCTGAGTTTACTTTTGTAGAGATTGAAGAGATATTTTGTAGTGGCGATGTACTTTACTACAATCAACCGCTGGGCATGATTGTGGCACACACAAGTGATATTGCTAATCTGGCCGCAACAAAGGTGAAAGTAATTTACAGCAATCGTACACAAGCACAAATGATTCTACCCACCATGGCAGACGTGTTTGAAGCGAACGCTATGGAACGTGTTGTAGCGAGCACAGAATCAATCGCTAAACCCATACAACTTCCAGAAGAGGCGGATATCTCAATGAAAGGCGTATTTGAAATTGGTGGGCAATATCATTTCACCATGGAACCCCAAACTACCATAGCTATACCATTTGAGGATGGTTTACAAGTATGGTCAGCAACCCAATGGATGGATCTAACACAGTGTGTCATAGCGAGAATGTTACAAATCAAAGCGAAAGATGTGCAATTAAAAGTGCGCCGTCTAGGTGGTGGGTATGGTGGAAAAATCTCACGTGGCAATCAAGTTGCGTGTGGTGCTTCTTTAGCTGCCTACAAACTAAATCGTCCCGCACGTTTCGTACAACGTATTGAATCAATGATGAATTGCAATGGCAAACGTTGGGGTTGCCGTTCGGATTATGAATTTCATATGAAGAATAATGGTAAAATAGTTGCACTCACAAATACATACTATGAGGATGCTGGTTGTACGTTAAATGAGAGTCCCTTGGGTGAACTCTCACCGAAAACAGATAAAAATTGTTATGATCTTAATGAAACGAACTCAAAGATAAGTGGCAGTGGAGTCAAGACAGATGCGCCGAGTTCAACATGGTGTCGCGCACCTGGCTCCGTTGAGGGTATAGCTATGATGGAGAATATAATAGAGCATATGGCATTTGAAGCGAATCTAGATCCGGCTGATGTGCGCATAATTAATTTGAAAGCTGGCAATAAAATGGCTGAACTTTTGCCACGATTTCTAAAGTCTACGGAATATCGTGAGAGACGTAAAGAAATTGATGAATTCAATGCGAAAAATCGTTGGATTAAGCGTGGCATTGGTTTGGCCATAATGGAGTTTCCAATGATTTTAGCCGGTCAATTTGCAGCTACGGTCGTAATATATCATGTGGATGGCACGGTTGTGATTACACATGGTGGTATAGAGATGGGTCAAGGTGAGTTTTCATGTGTTATAAACATTTTGCAGACTTTTATATTCATTTTGAGAAACAATCGCGAAGTTATCGCAAAAATGCTATAGCAAAAAGTGTGGAGTAATCTATAAAACGATCTTAAAATTATTCAGAAAAATCTTGGAAACAATCCCGTAAGGGTCCTGAAATCCATTTGGCAGTATTAAAATTAAGGTGGGCAGGTTTTACGGTGCCAACCGTTCTTTACCAAAAAAATAGTTCACCGACTTTTGAAAAGTTCTAAAAATCTTTAAGGCATTTAAAACCCAAACTTTTCTTTCATCTTTTTTTTTTCAGGCATGAATACAAAAATAGCTCAAGTTGCTGCCTACACGCTCGGCATACCATTAACGTTTATAAAAATCGAATATAGCGATACCATCAATGGTGCAAATTCTTATGTTACCGGCAGTTCGTTGGGTAGTGAGAGTGTTTGCTTTGCCGTACGTCAGGCATGTAATACGCTCAATGAACGCCTAAAGCCCATAAAAGAAGCGCTTGGTACAACTGCGAAATGGGAAGAAATTGTACAAAGTGCATGGGGTAAAGCAATAAATATGATCGCAAGTGAACATTATAAAATGGGTGATATGCAAGATTATAAAATTTATGGTTTAGCATTAACCGAAATGAAATTAGACATTTTAACTGGTAATCATTTAATCACACGCGTCGATATATTGGAAGATGCTGGCGAAAGTCTTAGTCCCTATGTTGATGTTGGTCAAGTGGAAGGTGCATTTGTGATGCTTTTGGGTTATTGGTTAACCGAAAAGCTGGTGTATGATCGTGAAACGGGTGAATTGATAACTAATCGTACATGGAATTATAAAACACCAGGCGCTAAGGATATACCAATTGATTTTCGTATAGAATTGTTACAAAAGAATCCGAATTCAGGTGGTTTTATGCGCTCAAAAGCTACTGGTGAACCACCCGCTTGTTTGGCTGTGAGTTCAATATTCGCTCTGCAACATGCGTTGCAATCAGCACGCAAAGATGCTGGTTTAAAGCGGGAGTGGGTACGTTTGGGTGCTCCAACGACACCAGAGACAATCGTTTTGAATGCTGGTAGTGATACGACGAAGTTTTCATTGGATTTATAAATATATATACATATGTACAGATATAAACGTTCTCAAAATATAATCATAACTCTACAAAATATTGGCGGAATTGTTAGAGACATTTGTTTCCAAAGAGCCAACTATCTTTTTTTTTGGACTGTTTTTAATGTTTGTTCGACATTATAGTACTTCACATATGGATTCTGCTAGTCTAATTTTCTTCAAAGTTACCTCAAGATAATGCACTCACTGTGCCTTGTACTATGCTTATTTCAGCATCTTCACTAAAAACGCATGCATGAACAGAATTTCTATACGCATTGAACGTACAAATTTTTTTTTCTGAAAATTATTTTCAAATCGGTCGTTAATATCTCCATACGGATTGAGAGAATGTATAAACACCTCTCTTATACAAAGCGACTTGAAAAACAGCTGACTTAGAGCACGCGGTTCAGGAATTCGCTTATCATTTATATTTTAAACATATTTTATGTATTCAAATATATTAACTTGTTGTTTATAATTTTGCAAAATAATTCATATGTTATGTATACTCATTTTTCCCGAAAATCACAGCTGTTGCCAACTGTCAAATCAAGATGATTTCTGTGTTATCGATTTAGGTGCGTTCGTATAAACACTTGATTAATATGTGTGTTCCCTTAGCACAAGTTGCTGCTCAAATAACGCGGTAGTACTATAAATGCTCAGCTGTTGTAAGCAGTGAGTGAGTATTCGCCTGTTTAGGTTTAAAAAGTAAATAAGAAATTAAAACTTTTGCACAATGACCTCAATGAACCTCAATGGAGGTTTACAATGTAAATAAATCAAAGATTTTGTATTAACTTAAAAATGCACCAGTCATAGTCACATCCATTAAAAATAAAACAAACAAAAAGAGATTTTCAAATAAATGGGTTATCATGGGTAATAAAAAATTTCAAAGTACCAACAACATCTGTCAAAACCCCAGCAATCTAACAAAAATGCCAAGAATCAACAAAGTATTAAGTTTTGGGTTTTATACCATAAATATACAGTTGATTGTTGTTGGGGTATGGCTGCTGATGGGGTTGTGTGTTGAAAAGCGTGAGACGTAAATATATACTTTACGATGTATGAATGTATTTCTTTGACCGGTGCTATTACACCGTTTATTAAAGAATAAATAAAATATAAAACCTAGAAGTCCTCCACTGGTCAGATAAAAGATAAGGACAATCGAATTTTTAGTGCTAGATTCGTCTCGACGCGATCTGTGATTAAAATGTTTAATTAATTGCAATTAGCAAAGACTAATAACAAATTTTAAATATTTCAATATTAATTAAAATTAAAAAATTTTACAATTTTGTGGTTTTTTTCTATAAATTCCTCCAAAAAAAATTATACAAAAAACCAAATGGGAGCGCTTATGCTCTCTATAAGCTCGTTTATGAGTCAGAAATTAGAGTATTTGCCTTCTTGCGATGGTCGTCCGACATGAACTTGATTCCATATATCACATGAGCTTGAACAATAATCATATAGGACACACTTTTTTCTCATAAATGGCGATTATTAATCCTCGTTAATCGCAATCAATAAGAAAAATTTAATCAAATTGAAATTTTGATTAATTTGATTAATCCTAGGATTAAATTTGAAAACGCAGTAAATCCTCATTAATGGAATCCAAATCGATTAATTATCTTAAAAATGTTGGCTTATCACAATTAATAAATTATTACAAAAATAAGAACAAATTTGATTTGATTATCAATGATTAAGATTAATAATCATTATTTAACCGGTCTGACTTGCATATCTAGTCGATCCCTGCTATATTTTTCTATGCATTTGTCACTGTTTTTATGTAACCAAAAATTTACACGAAGCGATCTGTATTTACTCCCCTCTCCCTACCCTCTCCAAAAAAAATTCTATTAAATAAGCCACTCACCAAAATGCTATAAAATACTTGAGTAAGTCAGTTGTTGCGTGCAATCGCAATCGTCTTAGGTGTTGACGCCATTAATGGTGTTGCCATATTTTACTACTTGAAGAAGTTAAGCGCTACCCGCAAAACGGAATGCTCTAACGCGATAAGTTAGCTAAAACGAAATGAAGTGCCGAAGCATGCAAGTGTGAGCTGTAAAAAAATCAGAAGTAAATAAGAATGAACGGAGACAAAAACCCAACAATACTCGTAATAAAACTAATATTGTTAAAGAAGCGAACATTGGCAAAGCAAATAAGAAGTTCAGTTTGGAAAGTTTTAAGCGAAAGGTGTAAAACGCGATGCAACGCAAAGCATTCATTCAGGGTGCAGTGAAATAACTCCCAAATGAAATAACTCCCAACAAAAAAATGAAATAACTCCCAAATATTTTCCATGCAAGTTGGGACTTATTTCATTATGAAATAGCTCCCAATTCATTGGGACTTATTTCATAATTTTAACTGGGAATTATTTCATAATGAAATAACTCCCAAATGAAATAATCCCCAATAAAATATCTTTGGGAGTTATTTCATAATTTTTGGAAATTGGGAGTTATTTCATTTTTTGGGACTTACTTCATTGCTTGTAATCCAGTCATTGGAAGTTATTTCATTTTTAATGGGAGTTATTTCATTTTTGTTGGGCATATTTTTAGCGAACTAACGTCATTGACATTAATTCGCATTAAGAAAGCGAACTAAAGTCAGTACATTTTTTTTATATTCCAAATTTTAATTTTTCATTATCACCTTCGACTTATGATCATGAATCTGAGATTGGCTTAGGTCAGATCCCCGATTCGGGGCGTGATCAATGGTATTTATGTGCAGAACTGGGCTACGCCATTCCAACTCAGGGTGGTTGCCATAGCCGTGGCTACCGCCACGGTGATGTCCTTCCGCGTGCCACTCTTTTCTCACAGGGTAATGTGATTACAACAACCACATGAAAATGACTTTAACTGCAAATATCTCACAAACTACTAAAAATATTGGTTCAGCGGAGTTATATTCATGCTCCTGGGACCAAAGCGCGTCTCCTGATACATATCTCAACATTTTTGGTTGTGTATTAGCGCTCGGTACCCCACGTAAACGATTAACCACGTCTAGATTTAGAATCTGAAATGAGATTTTTTTCAACCGTTCAAAAGTTATTTGCAGTTAAAGTTCACAATTTTCTGTCATTTTCATGTGGTTGTTGTAATGGCACATTAGGCTGAGCCCAAAAAGTGAAAAAGTGGGAAACGTGGCACGCGGAAAGACATCACCGTGGCGGTAGCCACGGCTATGGCACACACCCGGAGTTGGAATGGCGTAGCCCAGGGTTATTTTTTGAAGCGCGGCCGAAGGCCGCCAATGCGCAAAGGAGTTCTGCACATAAATACCATGGATCACGCCCCGAATTGGGGATCTGACCTAAGTAAAATTTTCGCCTGCGGCACTACGTCGTTGAATCTCAAACCCAAATGCCTCAATGACATTAATTCGCATGTCCAAAGCTGTCCTGTATTTTTCAAATTTCATTGTAACTGATTATATTGTAAAAATATACCATTCCAAATTTTGATTTGGGATTTATTTCATTTTGTTGGGACTTATTTCATTTGGGAGTTATTTCATTTTTTTGGGGACTTGTGGTTTCATTGTGAAATAACTGCCAAATATTGGGAGTTATTTCATTTCCTTCTTTGGGAGTTATTTCATTTATTAAAGTTGGGAATTATTTCATTTTTATTGGGACTTATTTCATTGGGAGTTATTTCATGGGAGTTATTTCATTTGGGAGTTATTTCACTGCACCTTCATTCAGCCCTAGTGAGTTTAGCGTTGCAATTGAAAGTTAGTGGTGAGTAAGTGGTGTGGTGTGCATCTGTTACCGGCGCATTGTTGTGCAACATAAAGTTTGTGGTACACTAATAATGGGAAAAGTGTTATGCATCTGCTGCAGTCATTGTGTTCCCTTTAAATATGTTTTCGTTACACTTTTTCTTGTATGTACATACAGATATTATTAGTTCGCACTGCGTTTTGCTGTGGGTCGCTACTACTTTTATGGTTCGCATGCCGCGCATTAAAGTAGCTAAGAAAATTGTTGTAATCAAAAATTTAGTAAGTTGTTAAAAGGTGATTGGACTTTTTTTTTTGTTTGAATTAATAAATATGGCAAGGTAGGACAAGACAAGGGAAGCACAAAGTGCTAAAAGATCTATTGAATGCACAATTTGTACTTTGGTGGTACAGCTGGCGTCACCATCCCAAGGTTTGGGTGAGTTAGTGTCCTTGTGAATGCAAATCTTTCCAAAAGCGAAGGCAATTAAAATAACGAGGGCCTGCGACGAGTTTCAATGACGACAAGGTTCAAAGGCTCGTACCAATAATGTGCCAAGATCGTACCACACCGGATTCATGCCGTCAAAGGACTGCTAAAGTTAACGCACTTCACCACAGCAGGAAATATGTATGTACACGCATAGTACCAGATATCACCTATGAGGAGGGTTTTATCGAAGACTGTACCTATTCAGAGTCGAGCAGGCATGCGGTATAGGGTGGATGACGACTCCGAATCGGTAACTGGTTGGCTGATGGCGGTAGCTCGGCGCCAGGTAACCGATGACAGGCTGCGGGTTGCTGGAGAGTCGGTATGGTTGGACGAGCGCATAGCGCTAGCATAAAGCGTCAGTCTGCAGAACAGCGAAGCTATCATTGCCAAAGTGTCGACCTTATCGCTGAGGCTTTGGTCCTTTAAGTTTATAATCGGCTAGGTTCTCACAATACGAAAAGTCCTGCAGTAGGCCTATAAAAGAAAATAGACTTTTTTGGACTGCTGAGAAGCTCGCTGCATACTTTTATGTCTTTCTACTACCCGGTAGTTATAATTTTTAAATGACAGAGAGCTCTTTTTCTTCCACCGAACACTTTTTGTATTTATGTTCTGCCTAGAATTTGTGAAACTGTGATAGCTTCTCGTCGCTATGGCTATAGACGACTAGGGGCAAAAGGTATTTAGAGAGATCTAATAGAAGAATGCTTTTTCCTTCCAGCTCCTGTCTAACTCTTTACTAATTAATCATGAAGATTTCTTCTTCATTTTCTTTCAATAAAATAGAATTTAACATCTCCTTTCCAGTCCATTAAATTTTGCCAGCTTGCCTGGTAGCTTTTAAAACCCATTCACACTTGTAGTCTTTTTAAATGTGCAACAGATATGCGTAAAGATTCACTTAATTTAATAGGTCAGGATTAACAACCCACCACACATACGCTTACGTCTATTAATAACTCCCATAAAGGTGCGTCTAATTCCTTTTTGCATTTACACTTAACTTCACGTTGACGCATCTCTTTGCTCACTTTTCTGTCATACCTTTGAATATGCATAGCTCTCCATCAGCATACTGCTGCGACTCCAGCACAGAAGTAAAACCAACTGCACCTCACCCCTCCATCAACCAACTGCGGAAGCTTAAAGCAACGTTACCATGAATTCCCGCACTGACGCAATAAAAACTGAGGCCGTGAGACGACACATAGCACCGGATGCACTCGTACGGTAAGCAGCAGTCGGTAAGTGACGGTAATACACGTTCAATGCCTTGCATTAGCTCGACGTACTGTCAATGAGGTTTCTTTCGCATCCTCGTTAACACTTTGCTGTGTGCCTTCTTTTGCCAGTCCACCAGCCTCTTTGATATACAAATTTTTACATTTTAAAAAGCTTTTCCGAACTATTTTTATTGCTTCGCTTTTACCGTTAGTTATGTTGTTGCGCTTCATTTATGTATGTGTGTTCCTTTACGCATTGACGTCTTTTCATTTTTAACACCATGTTCCCCCGCCATTTTATAGTTTGCTTCCGTTGCTGCCTTCTGCGCTTGCAGTTGTGGGTTTTGCTGTTTTCTTTTACTTAAGCTCGCCTGTGATGTAGCGACTACGCTGGCTGCCATTGGCAAAGTCTTTCCGATGTTATGATTTCATTTTATTTAATTTCGTTTTATAAAATTTAATAGCGTCACTAAAGTGTAACATAAGCAGCTGCAATTGGCAGTATGCGCCATTTTTTTTTCTTGCTTTAGCGCTCAACCCAAATTAAAAATCCCACCCCTCTTCTCACAACATTAATAGAAAAGTATAGCAAATTTTATGCGATTTACCTTTCACGCATACTTACATACGTATGTATGCATGTCTATACTAGGGGTGCCAGACGCGAAATCCCGTTTTGTACAAGGTACTGAAAATAACGCGACGACTATTCCGGGATATACAGAATTGGGGAGAAAGGAACATTTCACATTTTGTTATGCAATTAAATAATTTAAATTTTTCATGAAAAATTGTTGCTTGCTGCGCTATTGAAGTTATATTAAAAATATAAATGTAAAATAAAAGGGCAAGTTGAAAAATTATGTCCCCTTTTACCGTCAAACTATCCATCTAAGGTATGACTAAATATATATGTAGCGTTAGATCTACTCAAGCTGCAGTGCTTTCAAGCAAAAAATCACAATAAAATATTATTTATTATATGAAAAAATGGGTCGTAAAATGTCACCAGTACACATACCATACATGAATTCGTGCTTAGACCCTTTGTTATTTAGAAAAAGAAAGGCCAAAGAGGAGAGAAATGAATTAGAGGAAAATATACTTAAGCTAAAGAACAGCAAAGAAATGAAGAGAAAGAACGTTGGAGTAAAGAAAAGCAAATAAATAAATAAAAAATAAAGTTTTGTGGCTAAATTTCAACCACCAGACAAACTATTCATATAAAATATTTGGAATTAAAGTTTTCGGGAAGAGAAATAATAATAATATTTACGCTGTTGTTGTTGTTGTTGTTGTTTTAACAACAAAATCACTCCCCGAAGGTTTTGGGGAGTGTTGTCGAAATAACAGTCCTTGGCCGGATATGAATCCGGTACGCTCCGGTACTCCCTTGCGGTACTGCCCGACTGTCGTGGGAGCGATTTGGTATGACCAGTGCAACCTTCTAGGTCATGTCATCCCTCCTTCCGAAAGGAAAGAGAAGATGGGTAATGAGAGGTGGGAGGCATCATATCCGTAGATCAACCATCGAGTTGCACATCATTATCTTTGTGCATATTGGTCGCCTCTTACGACCGGTATGCCTACCGCGGGCATATTCTATTTCAATCCAAAAAAAGAAATAATAAAAAGATAGTCCATATGGAACAAAATTTTTTTCATAAAAAAACAAAAAACCAGTGGCGGATTCGGGATTTTGAAAAGGAGTGGGTCCAATTTTTTTAATGAAATTTCGAGCACTTCTTTTAATCACATTTCCTGAAAAGTGTGACTTTTTGTATTACGAAAGTGGGGCTTGGGACCCGAAGGATCCACCCCTGACTTAACCGCACATTTTTTTTACAAAAATTGTTTTTTTTTTTCGAGATAATCCACATTAAATATTGCACCACACAAAATTTTTTTTACTAGGTATATTTCAAGTTTCAATTACTCAAACTGTTGGAGTGTAACCATTTTCCAAGTCTCGGAATTTTAAAATCAAATACCGAAAATTAAGGGATTGAAAAAATCAAATAAAAATATACATCTCTATTACACACACACATACATATGTATGTATATATGTACATATGTATGTATAAAGGCAGCATAACACACATGTTAAGAGCGCATTTACTACCGTTATTACGTTTATACGGTACTTGTTGTAATGTTAACTAATGAGGGCGCCCAGTTGCGAAATATTACCCTGGGAAATTTCTCTGTGAATTGCTGCGTTGCATAATAAAATAAAATTGCTCAATAAACTTAAGTCAACCTTAATAACACTTAAATTTTAGGTTTGTTATGTAAACAAAGTCAGAGACAAATCCATGCTAAAACCAATATGGTCAAAAAGGGTTAAGACTACAACGATGCAATGCACACAAAAAATATTTCCCCATAGCAAATTATATCTCAAACCTTAATGTGGACATTTAGCAATAGAACAAAGAAAATGACTTTCAATTCCAAGCAGCAGATTTTGAGTAATGCGCTTACAAATTTATAGACATACAAACAAAACTATTGATATGGCTTAATTGAGTACCAAATGTTGTATTTGGGTGAGTTGTGGCGATGCAACCGTGAAGTTCTTTGTAGATCTAAAAACCAGCTTAACACAGGAAATGATCCTAGTCCGCGAACCAGTGCTATTTCGAACAGAGAAAGATCATAGTCGTTAACGTGATTAGACCTTATTGGCTCGTCTTCAGACCTGTTAGGTCAACCATCAGGTGGCTCGTTCACAACACGCAAAATCCTGGAGAGTACTCGTAGAATTTGAGCGATTCGATAGGACCACGCCGGACCTGCAGATCATCTCAACCTCCACCCTGACTTCGGAGTTGTAAAAGAATTCATTCATATGTGAATGCAATCAGTTGAAGTCTTATTCAATGACTCCAAATTTCGAATGCACTCATTGACTCGCTTTTTGACTAAAGAATGAAAAAATTAAGTCTAAAGTCTTTTTGAAGTCACGACTTTGAAGTCATTTAGAGAAGTCACTTACTGACTTTATATTTTGAAAGAAGTCACTAACTATTTGCAACAAAATTTTTACAACCTACTTATAGTGATCCACAGGTAAATTGACTTCAGTGAGACTTTTTATTCAATGAATGCAATACATGAATAACCAAAAAATTAATTAAAAAAATAATTCGAGGTCGGAGAATGAAGTCTGAATGATGACTTCATGTTTTAAGTCCCAGTCAAAGAATTCAAAAAATTACTGCAATCGTTTTAGAATGCATTCTTTTACATCTCTGCCTGACTTCTCATGGAGTTGTTACTAAACAAATTTGTTGGCTTCAAAGAAAATAATTATTTACTTTTAAAAATTCCTTTCGCATTCGCTTACCCACCCATATCTAGAGAAAAGTCCACACATTCGTTACATCTCTTATATGAAATATCAAATTTATGAACATTGAGTACCTATGTACATCCAAAAATTCTAACCAATGTATACATACACCTAGATTAAATCCAGAAAACATACAAACAGCAAAGCACAAATTTATGCAATTCTCAAATGCTGTCGATGTCCTTTAACCTCATCCTAATACAACCACTGTCTGTCAACAAAAGCTTCATTTGTATGCCGCTCTGTTTGTGGGTCAATCACTGCCGCATTGACTGTTCTTAGTGTAAAGCAAAAATAAAAAAAATAAAAAAAACCAATTAAAAAAAACTAAATAACATCAGTCAAAAACACAGAGAAAGTCAAACGAAGTACTTCGATGTAATCATTCAACATACACAATAATGGCGTTTAGAAATAAAATCCACACTCTTGAGTAGAGATTGAGCATACAAAGTGCACACACACACTCAATGGGAAATGGCGTGGCATACTTCGAAATGTGAATAAATGTGAATTGCGCAAACTCGATGCTCAGAATGGAAATTCGAATATGTTCCACAAAGAATTATAATATACTCGACACATTACGCTCATTGCTTTTGATGGGCACTCACGTTCCACATCGAAGAAGTTTGTTAAATGCAACACGCATTTGAGTATACGCAACTCTGAGTACGTGAAATGAGTTCCACATGCGTTCCACTTACGTTCCACATCTTAGAAATCTATAAAATACAACACACTCGCCGAGTTGCGTGACTGTATGATGTGTTCCACATATGCACCACTTACAACCCACTTACGTTCCACAAAAAAGTTTTGCACTATCACACTCGTGTTTAATTTATTTGCATGCTTTATTGCAAAATTGTATATGTATGTATGTATGTATGTATTTTCGCAAGCCTTTGTGTTTGTCAAAGTCAAAAAAACAAAAAAAAAAATGTCCTTTGTCATGTGTTCATAATTTCGCTGTTTCTTGCATTTCGTTTTGCTTCGCATTTCCTGACCCATAAAGTGCTAAGAGCTCTCAAGTATAGCTACAATGTCCTCGTCGTCTTAATGATTCCCTCAGCTGCTGCTCTGGCAGTCATTAATTAACATAATTAGCCCCTTTCGTTGCTTTTACTCTGCTTTTGTTCCTCTCTCTTTATAACAACTTTTTTTTTTTATTCTTAGTTTCACTTTCACTATATAACTTCCTCTTCGTCACCTCATCAAAGCTTATCAAAGCAGTGCAGAGTAAATAAAAACAACAATTAGGCTAGTGGTGTCAAGTGAGTGTGCAAATGATTATTGTATGGCCTGTTGAGCTGACCCATAGAATTTAAGGAGATTTTTTTTTTTTGGGAAAAACATGTGACCAAATAGCTTTTACTGGTATATTCGTAGATGTATGTACATTAGACTGGCTCTTATTTTATAAAAAAAAGTTTCGCGACTTTAAAAACTTTGGACTTAAAAGTCAATCTCGTCCTTTTTTGAAGTACCGAAAGTCCCGATATTTCTTTCTTAAATCCCGAAATTTTCGGTATTCAAAAAAAATTTTATTATACAATTTCATTGTTATTTTTACACTTTGTTGTTTGTTGTTGTTTCATGTTGTGCCAACTATTTGGAGAGAATGATATGGTTTTTCGGTCGGTGATCCTGAGCTATTTTAGTCGTACAACAACAATACCTAGATACGAAATTAAGCGCACATAACCCAATTGTAAGCTACACCTACGCATCACCGGACACGCGCACTTTTGTAAATATCTAGCTTAGCTCATGCGTTCTCCCCGTAATTGTCATGTTTGTCATTTGTCCATCAATTTGCATTTAAATTACAAAATTTCAAAGCGCTTTCGTTTATGACGCAAACGAAATGGTATTGAAGTGAGTTAGCTTTGCTCCGCTATCTAACTAAACAAAAAAACGAATTTAAATAGCTTAATAGCCCATTTGAATAGCCCGGCACTGAAGAATTTCGAGCAGTCAGTAAATTTCAGATTTTTTTTGATTTCATTTAATATTTTATTTTTTTTTTTTCTATTTTATTTTACTTTATTTTATTTTATTTTTTCTATTTTATTTTATTTTATTTTATTTTATTTTATTTTATTTTATTTTATTTTATTTTATTTTATTTTATTTTATTTTATTTTATTTTATTTTATTTTATTTTATTTTATTTTGTTTTATTTTATTTTATTTTATTTTATTTTATTTTATTTTATTTTATTTTATTTTATTTTATTTTATTTTATTTTATTTTATTTTATTTTATTTTATTTTATTTTATTTTATGTTATTTTATTTTATTTCATTTTATTTTATTTTATTTTATTTTATTTTATTTAATTTTATTTTATTTTGTTTTATTTCATTTTATTTTATTTTATTTTATTTTATTTTATTTTATTTTATTTTGTTTTATTTTATTTTACTTTACTTTACTTTATTTTATTTTATTTTATTTTATTTTATTTTATTATATTTTATTTTATTTTATTTTATTTTATTTTATTTTATTTTATTTTATTTTATTTTATTTTATTTTATTTTATTTTATTTTATTTTATTTTATTTTATTTTATTTTATTTTATTTTATTTTATTTTATTTTATTTTGTTTTATTTTATTTTATTTTATTTTATTTTATTTTATTTTATTTTATTTTATTTTATTTTATTTTATTTTATTTTAGTTTATTTTATTTTATTTTATTTTATTTTATTTTATTTTATTTTATTTTATTTTATTTTATTTTATTTTATTTTATTTTATTTTATTTTATTTTATTTTATTTTATTTTATTTTATTTTATTTTATTTTATTTTATTTTATTTTATTTTGTTTTATTTTATTTTATTTTATTTTATGTTATTTTATTTTATTTTATTTTATTTTATTTTACTTTACTTTACTTTATTTTATTTTATTTTATTTTATTTTATTTTATTTTATTTTATTTTATTTTATTTTATTTTATTTTATTTTATTTTATTTTATTTTATTTTATTTTATTTTATTTTATTTTATTTTATTTTATTTTATTTTATTTTATTTTATTTTATTTTATTTTATTTTATTTTATTTTATTTTAGTTTGTTTTATTTTATTTTATTTTATTTTATTTTATTTTATTTTATTTTATTTTATTTTATTTTATTTTATTTTATTTTATTTTATTTTATTTTATTTTATTTTATTTTATTTTATTTTATTTTATTTTATTTTATTTTATTTTATTTTATTTTATTTTATTTTATTTTATTTTATTTTATTTTATTTTATTTTATTTTATTTTGTTTTATTTTATTTTATTTTATTTTATGTTATTTTATTTTATTTTATTTTATACTACATACGAGTATATTCTAATCAAAAACTTTACTTCGATATACGTACTATCTATATTTCCACTAAGAAGCCTAGTTAAGCTCTGAGTAGGAGTTCAAACAAAGCCGATAAGAACTTCATACCTACCAGCAACAATTTCACAATTTCAGTTTGATTTATGAAATGAGTAATAGATTTAGAACTTTCTTGTTAAGACGCTGACTGCAAAAATATTTCAACTCTACGCCTACTTATTTCAAAAGGCATTCCATTGTACAAACCAGCCAGCCGCAACAATTTCTCAATGGTTTTTACGTCCTGCCTTCGCACTCATTGCCACTCTTGTAAGTTACTACTACGTAATTTCCATAATAATTAACTGAAAATTTTGTGCGCTCCAAAAATGTAGCAAAGTCAAAAATATAATAAATAACTTGAATTTTTCGTATTGCTTCAACCTCTTTTCAACCAATCACCGAACCAATTTTCACATTTCTTAAGAATTAAATAAACCGCAGGAGAGATAGCAAATGGAAAGAGAGTAAATTTTGGTGTACCATCAGCAATTAAAAGTGGTTAAAATGGTCGTTATAAATATATGTATACGCAAACAAACATACTCACTCACAGCCCAATGCTGTTCCATGGCTGCTTGAAGGCTAAATATTAAGAAGCAGGGTGGCCTATGTAAATTGAAATAAATGAGGTTGGCAGATCAAATGCTTGAGAATCAAAACTAATGAATTTACTTAATTTCGAGAAAAAGCCATCATTTGTAATGCCTTCATAACGAAACTAACAAATTATTGAGCAGTTAAAGGCACGCGTCAAGCGTGTCAAATGTGAGGAATGCGGCTACAACAAGTAACACAAAGCTATTTACAACAAACAGAGCAAATCCGCAAGCCATAATAATATATAAAAGTGACAGCTGTGAAGAAATGGTAAATACATGCATATTTAGTAGTTATGCTGATCCCGAAATGATTCTATCCCGAAAGAGGTTCTGTAATCAAAACGTATGAACGAAATTTTTTATATGAGTAGCGCACTCCCACCTGCGTGATTTTTTTTTAAATGATGTGAGATATGCCAATATATGTAGCTATCAACAAAAATATTCCTACTGATTGTTACCACTTAGCGTTGCCACCTACTTTTATTATACATACATGTTTTGTATCTCTGTTATTATATCGAAGACGTTTGGACACACTTCTATCAACTTTTGTATGTATGTAGGTGGCCTGCTACAATTTTAGCTGTCTCATTTAAGTGTTGCCACTCATCTTATATTAACAAGGCTGCCACCTTTCTGAAATCAGAATAAAAATTAAGTTATCGATTCAGCTTAGTTTCTAAACTGTTCGATAGAAATCTTTACGTCCCCCAATTATTTCTAATTATTTCTCAAGGTATTAGGTTTCCATCACAATTAATATGAACTCCAACTACACAGTTTCCACTCACTTCCTTTCAAAAATATGTCTTTGTTATATTTTTCTCAGCGCTACTCGACTACCAATTCCAACTCGAAATGTAGAGTACCCAATGCTAAGTTTAACGTATCCAACACCACTCACCATCAACCAACCAACAAACTTATTTACAAATACAGATTGCGCATAAAGGCAGCCATGCTTTATCCCATTCATTAGTTGCCAACAAATTGCCACCAAGCAAACTTAAACCAATACCTTTTATTCAATTCCAGCGCGGAGTAAAGTGGTATGTATGTATGTAGTATATATTTTTGTTATTTCGCTAGCGAATTATTAAAAGCGTTCGTCCATCTGCGTTTGAGTTATTGTTGCGTTTGCGTTGAATTGATTGATAAACGTCACCAACAGCCGCATGGCTCGTTTGAATACACAAAAACCAGGCGAGTGCTAAGTGGCGAAAATTGTATTTGTGACGTATTGTTTTAAATTGAAATGCTACGTAAATTAATGACGTTAAATACCATTGTGTTGTATTGTATGTATATGAAAGAGTTTGAGTAGAGCTCAAGGATGTACGCCATGGACGATTCCATAAGCAGGGTCAAGACTTCATGGTAAGCAAATTGTTTAAGTTCTCTGTAGAAGGGCTGTTGGTCCTGGCGTTTTTGTTGTTGTATTAGAATAAATTACTCAGTGAAAGTTTATTGATGTGTGACAGATCGTGCGATTTTCCGACTGGGGTTGCCACCTTATCCTTATACATATATTCCCTTTATATGCCTCCAAAAAGCCTTTCTATGAATTTCCCAGTATATTCTACCAACTACAATATCAACTCTGTTAGTTATGTAAGTGCTGCAACTCAATATATTTTAATGGGGTTGCCACCTAATTGAGCAACAAAAATTTAGCTATAATTTTCAAATATGTATACTGCCATATTTCTGAATTTAGAAAATAAAATTAAATATCTAATAATAACAAAAATATTTCTATGAAGATTTGTCAAACAGGGTTGCCATCTGATTCCATTTTGTATACTACTTTATATATAAGCTAAGTTTTTAGTACATTTCTATATAATTTTTTCTTATCGACGCTCCTACAATACTTACAATATATTTCCGGAGTTGCCACCTTACTAAATTAAAAAGGAAATAAAAATAAATATGTTTCGGTGCTTAAAAAGTAAACGGCAATATAGCTATCCAAAAAATTATATTTCACGTGATGTTTAAACAAAAATATTTCTATGAAGAGTTGACCACTGGCGTTGCCACCTAATCATGTTATTTATATTATTTTGTATAAGCGCTATCACCTCGAAAATGTTTTGATATATATTTCTATGACATTTTTTGGACAAGCTAACTACCGCGATAAGATATGTTACTTAACTTTAACAACTTAGTATATATTTGCGGAGTTGCCACCTTTCTGCTTTTAAAAAAATAAATTAATTGAAATACGCCAAAATGGGTGTCAAACGAAAGCTGTATATTTCACGTCATACAAACAAATTTTTTGTAAAATATTCAGCCAGAGTTGCCACCCAATCCTGTTTTATATTTTCCTTTGTATATGCGCTCAAGTGTTGGCCCATTTCTACAAAATTTTGCAGATAGGTTTCCTTCCACAATATGAGTTGTTTACTTTACTGTTGCAACTTAGTATATTTTTTCGGAGTTGCCACCTTCCTGAGCTAAAAAATTATGAAATATGCTAATATGGGTGTCGAATAAAAGTTTGTTCGCAACGAATTTAAATCAACCGTATATATGTATCGGCATAGTTACCAGCCAGGGTTGTCAACTAACTTTTTTATTTTGTATTCTTTTATATATAGAATAAAATAAATTATACGGCAATCTCGAAGAATATCTACCACGCAAATTTTGGTGGCCCAAAAACTAACCACCGTCAGTCCTGATATTTAATAACGCAATAAATATACGTCCTCACTTCTCTCACTTTAATAAATCAATCCACTCTCACACAAATGCTTCTTCTATTCTAATCCAAATGTTGACTTCACGAGTTTAGTAAATTATTATGATTGCTGTCGGTTCAAACCGTACTTGTGTCGCCCACAATATTCAAAAGCCGTCTCAAGTGCCGCTTAGTTTTCGAAGGCTTGGTGGGAGAGGAGGGTTATTGGTTGCTTGAAAGCACAAATAATTTGCTTAGCCTCTCGAGTGCCCATTGTGTTCTCTTCCGTATTTTCGAGTTGGATGTTGAAGGGACCGTTTTCTCTTTATATATTTTTATGTTTTGGCAATCATTTAATCGTCAATAAAATTTAACAACCAAAAATTTACGATAAAGTAAATAAATTTGAAAATTAACAATACATTCACGTAACAGTAATAGCGGCTGGCAACAGTTGGCGCAAATGTTACAATAAATACGTCTGAGGGTGGTGAGTTTTCATTTATTTTTTTTTTTTTGCTAGCGTTGGGTGAGAAGTGTGGGCGGGCGTGTTAAATAAACTAGTTTGAAGCAATTTATGGTTGGCTTCTTTTTTTTTTAAAGTGTGGCAATCACAAAGCACCATGCTCGTACGAAATGTTTAGTGTTATTTCCAGGAAACGTTAGATTTTATTATTCTTAAATATTATTTTACTACCTTCACGTAACTATTATAGAAATCTTAATAAATTTTTTGGTGACCCAAAAATTTCTAACGGTTCTAGTCAATTCTGCTAAGCAGTTACACTGTGTAATCATTTACTAGGTTTATATGATGGCTCCACCTGCGGTAGCAAGAACAAGACTGCCTAAGTCAAATGAAATACCTTTCTTAATAGAATACCAACTCTTAATAGAATATTTTTGTTGAAATACGACCACAAATGGCTTTTGCTTTGTAACTATACATAAATTGCATATCAAACACTTTAAAAGGTTCCATTTTAAAACCGACCTTCTAAGATTGTGTTGATGTCATTTTTAAAAATTTAATTTTTCTTTTCAATTGTGGGCGTGGCAAGCTACCGAAATATGTGAAAAATGACGGCCCTAGGTACTTTCAAACTGTGAGAACTACGGAGCAGCTAAACCGATTTGAAAATTATTGGTATCATTAGAAAGGTATTCAAACCGAGTTTCGGATATATACACTTTAAAAAATTTTATATTAAACTGAAAATGTTTTTTTAATAAAAATATTTTTTTTTGACTGGGAAAAAATTTCCAAGAGCAAGGGTTTTTGAAAAAAAAAATTGGTTTAGAAAGGTCTACTTAATATATGTAACATAATATTTATAAAGTTTTTTTTTTTAATATTTTTTTAAAAGAAACAAACACACAGGGACATTCCATTGTGACTCCTGGGACATTTGACTCCAGAGCTGAGTCAACTTTGCCTTGAAAAACTGACATCGGGACTTAAATTGATATGAAATATATTTATCGACGTGGATAAATATCCAATACAATTAATGCATGAAAAGAATTGGCCAAATAACAACAAGCACCTTTGTAACTACCAAGAAACTGAGTGTGACTCCTGGGACACCGAAAAATCCCTTTCTTGCATCTTTGTGAGCACGAATACGAATTTTAGTTCAACTATTCAACTTTCACCTACAATTTGTATATGGTCGAAAATACATACTGCATAGTACCATATTCTATAAAAATATTTTATATATTCAAATTCAATAAACTATTTTTAAATATTTAAATTGTGACTCCTGGCACAAGTACGAAATATGTAATATACCAGATTATTGAAATCAGTTTTATTATTGTTTCAACAATTTTTGACCAAGTTATTCATAAATTTCTCCAAGCAGAATTGAAACCAAGCCAATTAAATGAAATAAAATAAAGTGAAGGCAAAATAATATTTATATTTACTTCAAAATTCTGATTAAATATTTATTAAAAACGAAGTCGAATTCAACATCTCCCGAAACAATTATTTAAAACTATATCATTAAAAAAAAAATAATTAAAAAAAATTCATCTGAATAATACATGAGAGTTTAGACTTGTGTGACTCTTGGGACACATTTCAAAATAGTTTAGAAACCATAGTATGACCCTTTTAACTCAAAAAATGTATTTAGACGGTGAACAGGCTCTTTATCCTTACTTCCAGAAATATCTGGTTTCGTAGGGTCATTCCTAAGGTTACCAGACCAATTTGTATGCCTTTTCGTGTGACTCCTGGGACACCCCATATGAATCAATTTAATGAAGGTATACACAAAAATTACATACCTTTTTATACCTTTCATGAGCATGAAATGGTATTATAACTTTGGTCCGATGTTTGTAAGTATGAGAAGAAGAAGAGATAGACCCACCATTAAGTATACCGAAATGATCAGGGCGACGAGCTGAGTTGATTTAGCCATGTCCGTCTGTCCGTCCGTCCGTCCGTCCGTCCGTCTGTCCGTCTGTCCGTCTGTCCGTCCGTCTGTTTGAACGCAAACTAGTCCCTCAATTTTAGAGATATCTCGATGAAATTTTGCAAGCAGGCGCCATTTTGCATAGGATTAATCATTTGTCGGAACCAGCAAGATCGGAACGATACAACGCATAGCTCCCATACAATCGATTGTTCCGATAAACGGGTTTTGGCCTCTAACTCTTGCAATTAAAAAGCTATTAGAGCGAAATTCCGCAGGTTTAGTACATACTATATAAGTAATGTGTGTAGTGAAAATCACCTGGATCGGACCAACATAACATATAGCTCCCATATAATCGATAGTTTCGATAAATGGGTTTTGGCCTCTAACTCTTGCAATTAAAAAGCTATTAGAGCGAAATTTCGCAGGTTTAGTACATACTATATAAGTAATGTGTGTAGTGAAAATCACCTGGATCGGACCAACATAACATATAGCTCCCATATAATCGATAGTTTCGATAAATGGGTTTCGGGCTATAAATTTTTCAAATAGAAAGCTAGAAACGTAGAATTTTGCAGGTTTGGTACTTATTATATGAGTGATGTGTGTAGTGAAAATCATACAGATCGGACTTACATAACATATAGCTCCCATATTACCGATTGCTCCGATATATGTGGTTTGGCTATGTATTTTTAAATTAACAGTTTTGGAGAGTTTGTGAGTAATTGTAAGTAAGGAGCGGACACTGAGAAAAGTTGTGCATATTCATGAAAGGTATAAAGACTTCGGCACAGCCGAAGACAGCCCTTTCCTTACTTGTTTTATTTTATGTTATGCAATTATTTTAATTTTTCTCTGCTTTACTTGAATGACTAGCAAATTTTTTCTATAAATGAAAATATAGCTAATGCAGCAATGCAAACATGACCAAACTTTTTCCGCAAAAATAGTAAGGTGTGAAGTCAAAGTTATAAGGACAAAAATTTTGGGTTTTTACATATTTTTCTATATTTCTGTTACCATATTAGGAAAATATACACATTTAGTTACAGATAACTGAATAAATAGGGATGATTAGTAGCATTTAAAATTTTATGTCGTTTTCCTCTTTTGACTGGAATGTCCCCACAGTGTTTTAGTTTTTGTAGTTCTTGTGTTATATGTATTAAATAGACCTTTTTAAAATTTTTTTTTTTTTTCAAACCAGTAAATATTTTCTCCTAGTTTGAGATTTTTTTTCTTTTTTTTTTTTTTGAAAAATTTTTTTAATCAAAAACAACACAGTGTTTTAGTTTTTGTAGTTAAAAGGTTATATATATATAAAAAAAAGTATTTTCTCACATTTTGAAATTTTATTTTTAAATAAAAATATTTTTGAGTGTGACAGGATATATTTTTGAAAATTGATTTAAATACCTTTTTAATGGTACAAAAACAGTTGTATGTATATTTAACTTCCGTAGACTGCAGGCGTTAAAAAAAATTGTCCGTAACGCCAGGCTTGTACATCACTAAGAAGAAGAGGCCCTTGAAATTTGCAATCACAAGGGATTTTCATACATTTCAACTACCATTACTCCATTTCATTAAGCTCCGCAGCTACCACGTCTTATACTCCCCACATTAGGCCCTCTTAGCTGACAAATCAAAGTCACAAAAAGAAACATCACTAACAAACTCTGCAAAACTTCTAAAAGTTTTTTATTATATTTTCGGTTTCAATTAAAAACTTTTATGAGAATATCCACAATACAAATATGAAGGCAATGCTTTCTGTCATAGAAAGCTATGTTTATAAATAAATAGCAACCATAATTCAATCAAAGAGAACAACTATGAAGAGGTAATACAATAACAAAATTCTTAACAAGCTACAGGTTGGTAGGCCAAGTTACTTGAACTTGCAAAATTTATAAAACTAAAAGTGCACTTAAAGGAATGGTATGATTGAAGCTGGCTGACTGGTGTGCAAGCGTTAGAAGAGTAGGAAGAGAAAGAGAGGTTCGTTATAGCTAATATTTAAGAGAAAAATTTAACAAATACTGTAGTTGGCTGTTCATGTAATGAGATCAATGTCAACCGCATTATTTTAAATTATTATTAAATTAAAAATGTCACTGTAAATTTAACGCCAACAAATTTATCGATTATTTTTTCATTAACTTAAGTACTACTTCAACTCCTGCATAGCCAAACAAAATGCGCTAGCACACACACACTTCATTTATGCTTCAGAAAAAAAAATTACCGAAGGACAACGCAATTATTTTCATTTTACTTAATACGAGTACATTTCGCTGTCTGCACACCCACGACACCATGGCGTATGAGCAACATTTCTGCGCCCAACACGCCGACCCACAAAATAAATTGCGTATACGACATGGTGGTGCTTTGTTTGTTTAGTCAACCGCTGGTTGGCAGCAGAAGTTTTAACTGCTTTGAGCACCGTCATTGATACTTAAAGCCGCAATTTTATTAGCATTTTAACGATAGAAGTTATAAATTATTGCAAAGTAATTGATTTTTAATATTGAAGTAATTAATATTTATCTACGAACAGGTGTTTATTATGCGGTAAATGCACAGGAGAGTAAATTAGAAAATAAAATTCTGTATGTATCCAAATGTTAGCAATTTTTTAATTCTATTAATAATAACATTGGCACATCAAATATAAGACGTGGCTAGGTATGACACTTTTAAAATGTTTACCACTTATTGTTGTTGTTTATAAATAATTCATTTCATGAGATTTTACACAAACAACAAGCTTGTGTTTTCCGGTCTTTATATTTGAAGTATCCTGGTTCGGTACGGGCTATAGACCTATTAATAATTTTTTTTGCAGCGAAAAATGATTGTTGTTTTTGGGTTTCTTAATAATTTTTTTTTTTTTTTTTTAATTAATTAGTAAAAATTTTTTGTTGAATTGAACAGGAAGAATTTTTTTTTCATTTCATTTATGAACTTAAAATCTAACAAAAAAAATTTAAAAAAAAATTGTCTATTGTTTTTGGTACATTTCTCTAAAGCTTGTGTTTTACTATATTTTCATACTTGTTGACTTTTTTTTTTAAATCAGCTAAGCAGCTTCCTGTATCTGCTTTTGTTCTTTTAGACTTTTTTATTTGACTAAAAATCAACCGGAAATTTCGTATTCAATTTCCGTTCAAATCTAATAAACAAAGTAGGTAAGAGATATTTCCAACAAAATGCTGTGACTCACACACCAAAACGTGATTGCAATAAGCACATACAAGTGCTCATCTACACATATGTATATACAATGTATGTATGTGTGTATGTGTCTTACACTATGTGCAGCTACTTGTGCAAGAGCAGAAGATAAGTGACATTTAGATTTCATAAAATTTCCTTTGCTCAGCTGTCATATAGTTTATAGACAATTGTACGTCGAACTTGTCTGTTAGTTATCAAATGTAGTTTACATATTGCCTTTGGCTACTACGACATTCATACATACATTGACAGCTGTCATTTTTCGCTTAGCTATCTAATTTAATATTGGCTTAATCATGTGAGTTAAGTGAAGCAAAATTGCTCTTTGAAGTATACGACTGTGTTCACCTCCCCCCCCGCCAACATTTTCGAAGTGCTCATATGCAGCTTAGGAGTTCGATTGAGTTCTGAATATTTATGTGAAAAATATGTGTCTCAGAAATATGATCACACATGAGTGTGTTATTACTCTGACCTGATGAAAGTTATGAGCTGTTTGGCAGAGTGTTCATCTAGTCGAGCAAATTAGTCACAAATATTAATATCTTTTATTATTGAAATCTTTTTTTTTTTTTTGAAAAAAAAGTGTTTCGGACATACAGTCACTCACATAAATAAGTAGATTTACAACACTTTTTGGCAATTCTCATCAATTTTTTCTTCACTAAAATTATTTTAACTAATTTCCTTTGAGAAAGTTTGACACGATCTAATACATAAGCTAAAAAAAATATTTTCTAAATGTGTGAAAAATTCGCAAAAATTCAACGGATGTTCATGGAAATTTTAAAAAATTTTCACAGAATTTTTAAATTTTTTTCTGAGTATACAGTTTGTAGCTCGTTAATTTGGAGTATCATAATGTGTTAGTCTTCAATTCGTACGCAATTTTTATGATTTTTGAAAATATTTTCCATATAAAAAAATTGCGTACATGAATTTATATGGAGGAAAATCCTAAAGTCCCGAAAAAAAATTTACAAAAATCAGAAAAATTTCATATACTTAAGACTCACATCTTGTGATATTGAAAATGCACTGGCTACAAATCTGCAAGATCAAAAAAATTCTGGGAAAAAATTTAAAAAAAAAATTATTTACGGGTTTTGGGCTTGGTGGGGTCGAAAAAACTGTTATCACCAAACTTTTTTAAGTGGGACAAATTCGTTTTTATCGAAAATATTTTTGTACATATGTATGCTGAAGAAAAACTAAAAAATATTGCGAAGGGGTCAGTTTTTTTGACCAAAACACTCCCCAAAACCCAACAAGTAATTATTATTTATTTTTTTTTTTTTTTTTTTCAAAAAACAGTTATCGTTTCAGCGGACATTTTTGGGTCGGACAGAGTATACATGAAAATTTTAAAATCGAATGAAAATTTTTTTTAGTAGGTCAAAAAAATTAAATTTCGCAGGCTCGAAAATTATTTTTTTGGGTGTGCATAGAAGAACTTTTTTTCCCAAAACCGCTCGAAAAATCGATGGCGCGATATCGGGTAAATTTCATCCATACAAATCGACCCCCCCTACTATACATACATATTTACATTTTCGTAGAGAGAGAGAGAAGCTCATGTCTTTTTGAGATAGCCAGCACATTTTCAAAGTAATTAATACTCAACGACACTATCGCAACTAAAATTATGAAACTTTAAAGTTTAATATACTACAAAGTATCAAATGTTACTAAAGTGTCACTTTAAAGTAGCGGCAAAGTTGAGACTACCAAAAATGTCTCACTTAACTTTTTTAAATCATAGTAAATGCCATTATTGGGAACAAGGGCTCAATTCTACAAAAATTCAAGCAAACTATAACTGCTACTTTAAAGTAGCGGCAACTTTAAAGTTTAATTTCAGTAGCGGCAACTTTAAAGTCACTTTCACGATGTTTTAAAATCTAAATAATTTCAATGTAAGCATTACTGGTAGAAGCTACCACGCCGCTACTACACATTTCTCAAAGTCATACATATATAAGTCAGCAGGGGTAAGGGGTGCTAACGGAGCTACTATAAGTTTGGTGCTAGTTTGGCAGCAGCTCAATGTAGGCAGGTTATATTTCGGAATCATTTCTCAAAACCTTGCGGTGTTGTTTTTACCTTTAATACAACAACAACACAAAGCTGATCTGTTCCAAAATCATTCCATAACAAACCCGCTATTGGTAGCAAATCATTATATAGTTCAGCAATGCAAACATAGAAGGATAGTTGATTCTAATAAATATACCCCACGAGCCCTTAATCTCAACATGTAATTCCGGCCCCACACGAATCTCGCCCTTTCACTTCAACTCACCACAACATTGAAGTAGCATACCAATCCACCATCTCCACCCAAAACTCATTGGATTTAACCACACACAAACACATTCGATTGCCTTTCACACACACTCAACCCTTACTTACACACACTCACTAATTTAAGTGCATGTGACGTTTTGCCGTAATGCAAATCCAAAAGCAAAAAAAAAAAACAAAAAAAAAAAAAAAAGTTTTTTTAACGCCAACAGACAATGAATAAAATTATTTGCACAGTCGTAAATTTCAAATTGAATTGAATAAATGCCCGTTGCATTGGCAAGGAATACTCTACAAAACTATGAGAATAAAAGCTTAATGCACGAAAAGAAACTTTTGCAAAACCAACGTAAAGCTACAATGCGCTTGGATGCTTAAAATAACGTTACTATATGATGGGGGGGGAGACTGGCTGGGTGGCTGGGTGGCTAGAATTGTTATGTGCTCAAAATTTAAATGTATGTATGTATGTATGTATGTGTGAGTGCTTGATGGTGGAGAGGCACGTATACTCACATACATATGTAAATATATGTAAGATCCTTTTATAAGTTAAATGGACACATTTACAGCCCACCTAAGTGTTGTCAACGCTTTCGGCATTTATGTGCTCCCCCGTGCGCTATTTTGCATGCATACATACATACATATGTATATGTATATATGGAGCTGTCGATACGTTTGTATGTGGGCTTTGGACATAACGCACTTTTACCATTGAACACTGCTGAAGTTTCAACAACTTTATAAGCCAGATAGAATAAAATTGGCCTCAAAAGCTTTGAACACAAGCCTACACATCCACAGTTACACACATACATACATACATATGTACATACACACATACATACATATGTACATTGAAGTGAGAATTATCAACGCGTCAATTTAAACGTAAAATAATCACATCACGTTCGAATGGATTGAATATATTTTTCTGTCGAACTTTCGCGCGACTTAACTATACTGTTGCGAAAAGAATATTTTATTCTGATTTTTTATTAATTCTTTTCGTTTAATAGAAAAAAATAACCGCAGCTACAGGCATGAAACAATTGTATACTTTTGCTGTGCTTTTACTTCATTTTTTGCATAACGCGAATGGGTCTCAAGGGGAGTTTTCGTTTTCAGTGTTTCACCTACTTTCTGTTGAGGAACTTCTTGTCACGCGTTAGGGTAACCTATTAAAAAAATTTTAGAGATTGCAATGAAGAAGAAAAACCGGTGTGAAGCATATGGAAATAAGTTGAGTCGAAGTTCGAGCTTTAGTAACAAAGTGGGAGTCATTTTATACACCAATACTAAAGGCTTTGAAGTCTACTTTGACTGAATATAATGGATTTAAGATTTCACAAGCACCTTCGATAAGAGCAGGGAAGACCATTTTTTTATGAAGTTTCGAGGACATCTTTAAATTCGACTTCGGTATTTGAACGAACAACCAGATGATACCAAAACTTTCAGCCTCTAGCTTCTGTCGGGCATTAGTTTATGTGTGTATATACATTAGGGTAGACCAAAAAAAAGTTAAATTTTTTTTTTTAATTGTTAATTTTTTTTAACTGCTTTTCCTGTACCATAATCGAATTCCTAGTTGAAATTGCCGTATACCGACCAAATAACCTTTCTATAATAACAGGAAACATGTGTTCTCGGTAATTTTCGTTTTCGCTCTAGGCTTTCTTGAAAATTTGGATATGTTATCACTCAGTCAATTTCTTTCCACAATAGCTTTAGGAAATTGAATACTGTACAAAATGTTTTTCTTAAATAATTTTTTTTATTAATGTGACCATTACCAAGTTATTCAAGGTCAAAAGTTGGTGCAGTGAAATAACTCCCAAATGAAATAACTCCCAACAAAAAAATGAAATAACTCCCAAATATTTTCCATGCAAGTTGGGACTTATTTCATTATGAAATAGCTCCCAATTCATTGGGACTTATTTCATAATTTTAACTGGGAATTATTTCATAATGAAATAACTCCCAAATGAAATAATCCCCAATAAAATATCTTTGGGAGTTATTTCATAATTTTTGGAAATTGGGAGTTATTTCATTTTTTGGGACTTACTTCATTGCTTGTAATCCAGGCATTGGGAGTTATTTCATTTTTAATGGGAGTTATTTCATTTTTGTTGGGGAATATTTTTAGCGAACTAACGTCATTGACATTCATTCGCAGTACGAAAGCGAACTAAAGTCAGTACATTTTTTTTATATTCCAAATTTTCATTTTTCATTATCACCTTCGACTTATGATCATTATATCAAGAATCTGGAATTTAAAAAATGAATCTGAGATTGGCTTAGGTCAGATCCTCGATTCGGGGCGTGATCAATGGTATTTATGTGCAGAACTCCTTTCCGCATTGGCGGCCTTCGGCCGCGCTTCAAAAAATAACCCTGGGCTACGCCATTCCAACTCCGGGTGGTTGCCATAGCCGTGGCTACCGCCACGGTGATGTCCTTCCGCGTGCCACTCTTTTCTCACAGGGTAATGTGATTACAATAACCACATGAACATGACTTTAACTGCAAATATCTCGCAAACTACTAAAAATATTGGTTCAGCGGAGTTATATTCATGCTCCTGGGACCAAAGCGCGTCTCAACATTTTTGGTTGTGTATTAGCGCTCGGTACCCCACGTAAACGATTACCCATGTCTAGATTTAGAATCTGAAATGAGATTTTTTTCAACAGTTCAAAAGTTATTTCCAGTTAAAGTTCACAATTTTCTGTCATTTTCATGTGGTTGTTGTAATGGCACATTACGCTGAGCCAAAAAAGTAAAAAAGTGGGAAACGTGGCACGCGGAAGGACATCACCGTGGCGGTAGCCACGGCTATGGCACACACCCGGAGTTGGAATGGCGTAGCCCAGGGTTATTTTTTGAAGCGCGGCCGCAGGCCGCCAATGCGGAAAGGAGTTCTGCACATAAATACCATCTATCACGCCCCGAATTGAAGATCTGACCTAAGTCAAATTTTGCCTCAATGACATTAATTCGCATGTCCAAAGCGAACTAAAGTCAAAATATTAAACGAATTAAGGGCACTGACTTTAATTCGTTTTTGGTCATGCGTCTTAATGTCACTGACATTAATTCGCTTTTTGGGTGCGTAATTTGTTTGGAGGTTGAGCCCAATGTACTATTGATGCCGTGCAAACATTTAAAAATATGCAACGCTTGTGTTCTAATGCTTCATGCTAAGAGTATTTCTGAAGGACTAGAAAACTTTAACTGTCCGATTTGCCGTCAAAAGGTCGACAACACTATTCAGGTTTTCATGTAATTGTTACATTCACATATCTATGTACATATTAACTTCCTGTATTTTTCAAATTTCATTGTAACTGATTATGTTGTAAAAATATACCATTTCAAATTTTGATTTGGGATTTATTTCATTTTTTTTGGGACTTATTTCATTTGGGAGTTATTTCATTTTTTTGGGACTTATTTCATTTGGGAGTTATTTCATTTTTTTGGGGACTTGTGGTTTCATTGTGAAATAACTACCAAATATTGGGAGTTATTTCATTTCCTTCTTTGGGAGTTATTTCATTTATTAAAGTTGGGAATTATTTCATTTTTATTGGGACTTATTTCATTGGGAGTTATTTCATGGGAGTTATTTCATTTGGGAGTTATTTCACTGCACCTCAAAAGTTGCCCAATTTCTGAAATTAAAAAGCTACTATAATTCAAAATTTTGTACAGAACAGATCAGCTTAATAATGATTATTAATCGTTAGTTTCCTGAGAATTCACTTAATGATTGATTATCATTAAAAAATAATCAAAACAAAGTCGTGATTTTTCACGATTATTTCAAGTAATCAAAACTTATCAAAAGTAAACAAAGGTTAAAAAAGGATTACTTATCATTATTTTAGATTTTTTTATTTTTATTATTTCTAATATTTTTTTAGTTATCTTCGTATCAAATTAAGAATTTTCAATATTATTTAAAGTTTTTAAAAAAAAGTCAAAAATAATCAAAAGTAACCCACCAATGTTTTTTTTTATTATTTTTTATTTTTTTTTAATAATTTTTTTTTTTTTCATTTTTTTTTTTTTTGTTTTTTTTGTTTCAAATTATCATTTCCCACAATTTTTTAAAATCATGATTTTTCACGATTTTAGACATATTCAAAAGTAATAAAAAAAATGTTTTCTCATTATTTTTTATTTCTTCTTTTTATAGTTTTTTGTTTTTTAGTATTTTTTTGATTTTTTTCGTACCTAGTCATAACTTTTCACAATAATTTAAAGTAATCAAAAAAAAATAGTCAACAAAAGATTCTTTAATTTTTTTAATTTTTTTTTTTTCTTGTTTGACAATTTTTTTTTATTTTTACGTATCATTTTTTAATAAATCATCGTTTTCCATGTTTTTGTTTAAATAATAACAAAAAAAATAATCAATATTAATCAAAAACAAATTTTTTTCATTACGTTCGGTTACTTTTGTTTTCTTCGTATCAAATCATGATTTTATTTTTTATAATCATAATCAATTGATAATTGCCTTTTTGAAAACAATCAAATTACTCATCACTAATCAAATTTAACAGGTCTGGTATGGAAATATTAAAAGCTTTATAAATCAATTTTATTTTTATGAATATGAGGGTTAAGGTTTTGTAAAAAGTTATTTCGCTTCATAAAATATAAATATTATAAAACGAGCTTTTGGTGGTGATTATCATAGAAAATTCAAGGCCCTACAAAAAATGGTTTGCATACTTTTTTCATTTATCTCACCCTTACAAAGCTTTTTACGCTCAAAGTAGGAATATTTAAAAGCTTTAAACAAAGGTGGATTAGATACTTTGGAACGGTCTACGGATGCGACAGAAATTTAACTCAAGAACGTTTTGTCGTGTATTTAATTCTCAACAAAGCTACATGCAGCTATATTTTAATCTCTTAACGGCTTACATTCAAAATAAGATGAATCCCACGCCCATGCCTAACTAAGTATGTCATGGCTACCGCCAATGTAAAGCTTTAAATAGCCCTTTCTGTTGGCCAATGAAAGCTAAAAAGCTATTTGTATGCTTGGAAATAATAATAAATGTGCTAAAGAGTACACAGTTATTTATAATTTCATGAATTACTTAGAAACAACGTCAAGTACTTAGCATAGCTTTGTTGGCTTTTGGTCAACTAATCAGATTTCGCGCTCTAATTTGCGCTTTGAACTTTTAAATTATATTATTATTATCTCAGACAAATGCTTAAGTAGAAAACAAAAGGTTTGTGTAAAGCGGATTTTACAGAAGTTTTTTCGACGAACTATAGGTGATTTCTATGTAATTCGCATATAGCATAAAACAGGGGCGGATCCAGGGACGATTTTCGGGTCCAACCCCTCCCCCTTCGGAATTCAAAAAGTGATATTTTTCAAAAGCTGTGGATAAAAGATATCCTCGAGATTTCATACCCCCCCTCTCCCCCTCTCTCCTCCCTTCAAAAATCCTGGATCCACCACTGGCTTAAAAAATGGTTTTTTCCCCTCCAGACATGACATTTTCATCACAGCCTGAATGACAATTATTGAAAGGCGTACTCCAATAATATTAATGCTAACATACTACTCACAAGCCCCTAAAAGCTCTTGGTCAGTTCATTTATTTAAGTAAAAATACACAAAAATTTTATTTATTTTGCTTTCTAAATTTGAAAAAAAAAATTATTTTAGCTTATTTTGCCAAAACTCAATATTTTCATTTAAATTCAATACCATTGACCTTACCGGTGGGTAGTTTTTCGAAGCTCCTCATCAGTTTAGGATAAGTTTTTCAAGTTGAGTGCTTTCTTTCTTCTGGCTCTTGACTTCACTCCTCCACTGAATTTTTATATTTTTCGTCCTTCTCTTTTTTATTTTTTTTTTTCTTCCTTTCCATCTGATTCATCTCCATCTGATTTCATCTCCAACTAGATTTTTTTCTTTATTTCACTCTCTGTTATAATCCGAATCCCCATCTTCATCTTAATCTTCATCCAAATATCCACTTTTATGTATCTCTCAAGTCTCCCTACCTATCACAATCCCCATATTCACCTTACCCTTCTTCTTCATCATTATACCTATATATTTACATACATCAACCTCTCTATCTAAAGCTCCACCTCTATCTTCATTTCCATCTCTATCCCCTTACTACTCCCTATTAAACTTCTTCTTCCGGGTAAGAAGTGTAACTGCTCCTGCTGAGAAGGGCAATCTGTACCAATTACAGTTCGTGGGGGCGTGGCATCGCCTGTTTTTAAACTGTAATACGATTCAGCGCTACACAGCTCAAACTTTAAAATTTTCTTGATCTCCAAAATTCTCTATTTTTTCAAAATGCACACCAACCACGATTATAAATTCCGAAAAAAAAAAAGGACAAATACCAACCAAAGTGGATCGCAAGTAAAAAAAAATGGCCCCCATCCATTGTTCACATTCACAGAATCAGTGTTGCCAACGCACAGCAATAAACTAAAAAAAAAATGTGGTCAAAATAAAATACGCGCATAGTTTTTTATATGAACGAGCAAAAAAAATGTAACAGTAAAAATATTCCATTTAGAATAACAACAACAGAACGGCCTTTCAACCGATGCACCCAACCACGCACGCTCTTCTACGTAATTGAATTGGCAAAACTTCCGTCAAATTGTGGAAATTTGCAACCCTCCGAAAATGAATGTTGCTTCCACTGATAGGATGATGGTGTTGAATGGCCGCCATTAGAATGGGCTTGCTATTTGGCTAAAGGTGATAACGAAATTCATCATGAGTCCCCCTAATGCGCGCACTGCCCTCACCCAGCATCATGCAACGATTGGCTCACGTGAGTTATTGTTAGTTGGTCACATTTTTGTTTTTTTTTTGTTTTTGGTTTTTGGTTTTTGTTTTTTTTTTTTGTTGTTTTTTGTTTTCATCGATGTTTTCGTACGTGCGACATTATTGTTACTTGCAGTTCGTGCAAATGAAGTTTTTACGCCAGCTAACAACCTAGCGACGACCATTACAGCCTCCCATTGTGTCACTACCAAAAACAAAAACAAAAAAAACAGGTCACAGGAATTTTGTTAGTGTCACTATTGTTTGCACACCATATAACATTCAACCGCACACAAAAGTGTCATCATATTTTTGCAATTTCACACAATATTTTAGTCGATACTCGCACCCAACGTTCTCCACATAGCCCAACAGTCTAACAGTCTAACAGCCTAGCCATTTTCATTCATCACCCACAGGCTGAGCGAATGCCACTTTTAGAAAAATATTAGATTTGGGATCGCATCGCTAGACTTGGTACGTAGAAAAACCGTTAGTTTTTCAATTACGCTCAACAGAGATTACGTTGATTGTTCGGCTTGAAATTGTGTTAGTGTCAGATTGCAGGTTGCATTGTACCCAGTAGGAAATGCGAGCAGAAAAAGTTGTGGAGATTCTATTTTGATTTATTAGCGGCGCTACTACATATTTGCAATGGAAACAAACTCGGATTATGTGTATTTATTCATGTGTACTTTTAGAAGATTCAAGACTTGCCGTAACTAGTAGTCAAGGTGTTATAAAATCGCATTTGGACTAATTGGTCCGATTGATTGCGACTTTGGAAGTATCAACTTTTTTAATAGCATCATTAATTCAGCCAGAAAAAAATCAGAAATACAATTTTTCGGAAACATTTTCTCAGAAATCATTTTTCAGAAACCAAAAATTCAAAATCAAAAATTCAGAAACACATTTACAGTTATGCATTAACCCACTCGTTATATACATTTTTATTTTTATAACGATATTATGAATGAATTTTTGGTTAGGTTTGAATGTTTTGTGCTGAACATAATTGGAAAATATTTAAAATTATAAACCATGAGCGGCCATACGTTAACCCATTGACGACCTCAATTTTCTTTTAACTTTGAAATCAAATTTTTTGACATCAAAACAGTTTTACATAGGCTTAAGTAGTTGATTTTAGGCGTGTTAACCCTTTAAACGCCATGTCTTAACCCATTGGTGACCTAATTTTTAATTTTTATAATTTCTAAATCAATTTTTTTGCCGGTATGTTAAGCGTTATAACACAAGTAATTATGCTTTAACCCTTTGGTGACCAATTTTTAGAATTCAAAATCAAATTCTTTAAATAGGAGTTGCTATAAATATTTGTAAGGTTCTTTGACAAAGTAACCTATCTAAACATTCAGAAAGTAAAAATTCAGAAAGTGAAATTCAGATCTAAAAGATTTCTGAAAAAATATGTTTCTGAATTTTTGTTTTTTGAATTTATGTGGGGAACAAATTTTTTCATATACTTTGTTCACAATTTCGTCCAACTATTTTGCAAAAGCTCGTCACTTTCCCTTAATTTTCCCGCTGGGGCAAGTGTCAATCCATGCATAGAAATGTAAGAATTGGAAATCAAACACAAAAAATATGTAAGAAGTGCGCAGTCTTCGGCTGTGTTAAAAGCTTGATACTTTTCATCGCGATTTTCACTGTCCGATTTTTTCTTACAGTAGGTACTAATTTATCGGAACTATCGATTATATGGGAGCTATATCTAGTGTTGTTCGGATCTCACTGATTTCCACTAACCATATAACGTATATAATATGTTCCAAAACTACACAGCCGAAAGTGTGAATATGGGTTAAATAATTTCTTCTTTACTCCTTTAAACTTTGTTATACATATATCTCTCGATCCGTTCGTGCCGTAAAAACTCAATCAAGTAAAATAAGTATACTACGCACCGCTGAGTATAAAAACTCTTTTTTATAACACATTTCTCCAGGTATAAGCCACACTCTCTCCCTTTTGTTGTTTTACGTTTGATGCTCAATTTTGATACCCAGAAAAAAATCTCACACACACACACACACACAATGACATTTTAAAATTTTCAAAAGATATTCTTACAGTAGCCATGGCTTCGCACGCATTTTTCATTTAATAATCTACGAATGCTATGAAACCAAACAATAATTCAGATAAAAAGATATTGCGTTAGGTCAGGGAAGCTTTAACTATGAGAGTACAAGAACATATGCAAGTGGACGCTGTCAATTCGATGGTAGGTAATTCACCACTGTACCAGCGTGCGAAATGCTTGAGTTTAATGTGTCAAAATATTTCCAAAAAAAAAAATTATAGTTGTTGTGATTCCAAAAAGCTTTTATTGTGAAAATTTAATAAAACTAAAAGCGTGTGATTTAAACTAAAATTTCCTCAGTGGTGTGTTATCTGCAGCAAGTTGATGATTAACTCTATCCTACTATTCGTCGCATTGCACCTCGCTTCTTATTTACTTTTTTTGGTTAGGTTGAATTGAATTGTATGTACGCGTACTCTTTCAAAAGCTTCCAGCACAAAATTGAATTGTCAAAACTTTCCACTGGTTTGTCAAAATTTTCTATCTCTTGGTGCTATTCCAAAGAATACGAAAGTACTATGGTAAGATAGTTTTTCCTGTGGTGAAAATTATACTCACCTCCAAACTGTCAAAATCTTTCAATTAAAGGTATTTTGATAACATTTGACACAACCAACAAAATCACAATCAAAAGTCGAAAGTTAGTAAGTTCCTACGATTCGAAATTAAAAGCGAAGCTCCATACCAAAAAAAAAACAACAACAAAACGCAGTGAGAGAACTCTCTTAAGCTCATTCAACTAGAATATAAGAAATTTTTGTTGGGTAGATGCTGTTGACCAACTGGTTATAGTTACAACTACCGCTTAGTAAGGTAATTTTTAAAGTGTTGAATTTGGCAGGGTCACTTAGAAACGATAGAGACAGCTAGTCCCATAAGAACTACAAAATCCTTTCTCTGCAAATTTCACAAAATCAAGATTTTCATTTAAAAATGCATAAAACCAAATGTGTCCACCACGCTAAAGTTTCAAGGCTAAACAATAGCTCCAGCTACACTCTAACACATCTGACTTAATTCTTTCTAGATAATTCATAATTTTGAATGCCAAACACGCATTAAGTTGTATTGTCTTAATAATTTAGTGCAGATGTGAGGATATGCGATTGCATGTATGCATGTATGTATGTATGTATGTATGCATGTGTGTGTGAGTGAGTATTTATGACAATGCATGTTTAGACACATAAGCAACTATGAATGTGTGTGTAAGATTGTTTGTGTATGGTTATGCGCATATCCGCACAATGAAAGAGGCGAAACTTCCTTGAACAACTTATGCCATTTCCGTTTCCGTGAACAATGACAACCAACAATAGTAAAACCGGCGTGCAGGCGCCTAACAATAGACAACACAAAACCAGGCGACAAACGCGACAAGAACTTCAATAAATTTTATGCAAGCAAACATTGCATACAAAAGACGCTACACACACACACAAACACACACACACACAGAAGTATGGGTTTTTGTAGAACAAAAGCTAGGCGCAGGAAGCTCGAGAAACAGAACAAACGTGGTAGTGAGGAGACGAGCAGCGCGTTGAAGAGGAGTTTAGCAGCAAATGCAGATAGCAAAAAAAAAGTAAGTGTCAAATTCTAAGTAGCTATATGTGTATGTGTATATTTGTATATCCCCTTAGAACACACATTTGCAAGCTTTAGTTGACCAAGAAAGTCTTTTGTGTAGCTTCATCGTTTTTCGACGGAAAAGAACTTAAAACTTTGCCGCAACTTCAACACCTAAATGAAGTTTTAGTCGACTTAGCAATGCCAACATAAAAATGTCAACAAGCGAAAAGTGCAAGCAAAAATTCAAAAAATTGCATGGAAGTAAGTGCGAGGTGATTAATATGTATATACCCAGTTGTCGGTTAATATTACAGGAAATGCGAGCAGGATGCACAAGTTGTGAACTCAAGAGAAAGTCTTATACAGCTTAATGACGTTAAAACTAGGCCAATGGGAAATATATAGAAAGACATTCAGTTCCAAAAGGGCAATTGATTAGGCAATACAATGTGGGAAGTCCCTACAAAGGTAGAAAACAAAAGCTCCTTAGGATTACCCCAAAAGAATTGATGGATGTTGTCTGATATTTCAGAGCATTGGTGTCAATACAGTCATTTTCTGAAATGAATTGGGGTGTTTCGCTACCAGATATATTCGTACTAAGTAGCAGGAATGTATTGTGTGAAATTTTACGAGGTCTGTCCAGTGAAACCATCTGGGCCATCCCACCTCCTTCTTCCGTAAGGAATAAGAAAGTGGGTCATTTAGTCGCCTCTTACGACAGGCATACTCGTACCTCCACTCAGGATTTCGGTCGTCTCATCTTGCTTCTATATTATCTACAGGATAGCAAAAGATTTCTATGGAGATGTTAATCAGCTACTCTCTACTACTCTTCTCACTTTGCCCTTTCCGTCAAAAGAAGCTGGTCTATTTACTTTAATGCGAGGCAGATAACTGAATGTAAGTTTATGTAGTGCGGAAATGATGTTGTTATGCTTCCCTGCTGACACCGATATGACAGCACAGCTGAGTATAATCGTAGAGCGAAAATAAAAAGAAAATGATAAAAAAGCGATCCAATACTACCTTTATACCAATTGAACCAAGAAAGGGATTGACATTTTTTTGTCAAAACAAAAGAGTTAAGCCTCTAAACTAAGACTGTCGCTGTCTTAGCAAAGCAACACTACCCTGTATGTGGGACTCAAGTTGGAAACCAACGTAGATCGTTTTATCCATTATGTACCTGGGATATGAAAATCGGACCAAGAAGATGCCCAGCCAACTTAGGTTATTCATATCGATAGATGGTTTTCTCTATTATGTACTAAGAAATATTGAATACTTGAAGACCACTACAACCAAAAAATCGACTTTCTATAAACATGGACAAATGAAGATGTGCTTAACTTTTGAAAAGCACAAAACTTTTAGTTTTCGTCACAAATACTTGGATTATCAAAATGTGACACTAACTGACTGAATGACGGTGTAAGCTTATGGTGTTATATATATATATACACACACACACACAAATGTACACATTTACTTTCATTGAGGACTTTACAAGAGACACGCGCGCTCTATTTTTTTTCTAAATCGTCTAAAGGTTAATAAATTAAGTGGCAAGTGGCCAATAAAGTGACTTAAATAAATAAATAGCCACAAAGAAAATTAAGAATGTTTATGATGGCAAAAGTGTCAATAGGAATCTTGGGCCTTTGCAATGTGAAAAAGTTAAAAAATCAAAGCAACTGCAGCGTAATGACAACAATAGTGGCACCATGGTTTGCGAACATAAAAGTCAGCTTACCCACGAGAGTGTATGTATGTATATGAATTTGTTTGTATGTATGTGTGTTATTGCACGCACATTACACCAACAACGCACTAAGCATATTAGCCATGCAGTACAAACAAAGTAATAGAGTAGTTGTTGTAGTACGGTACAATGAGTGAGTTCCAAACCAACTATTCAGTCAACTGGTAATTTTTATTTTATTTTATTTTATTTTATTTTATTTTATTCTATTTTATTTTATTTTATTTTAATTTATTTTATTTTATTTTATTTTATTTTATTTTATTTTATTTTATTTTATTTTTTTTATTTTATTTTATTTTATTTATTTTATTTTATTTTATTTTATTTTATTTTATTTTATTTTATTTTATTTTATTTTATTCTATTTTATTTTATTTTATTTTATTTTATTTTATTGTATTTTACATATCATCCTTTTCGGCCTACTTTGATGTTAGTGAAGATACTCTAGTTGTATACTAGTAGGTACTTTTTTGGATTAGTTTGATATTTTACTACATGGAAAGTATGACTTTATAAAACTATGTATGTCTGTATATAATATATACATATATAAGTGCTACTGTATTAGATCTCATGCAACAATGGTCCACATTTACGAAGCTGCACTTCAATGCCACTTTAGTTTTGCTGCAAATGACGTGCAACAGCAAATGGCTTGTTATCGCTTTTTACGGTGTTTTCGCCCAGTGCCATAGGAGTACATACATTGCAATTTAAGCGACAATAAGTGTGCTAAGTATGTGAGAAAATATGCCACACAACTGCCATACACATAACAGTAAATTGTATTATTTTGCTAGATTTTATTTTTATTAGATGTAATAAGGCGCTCTTAGTCAGTATGACTGGCGGGCCGTGCTGTAAGAGCCAATCACAGCTGACTTGCCATTGTTATCTGAGCGCAAGGGAGTGCGTGACAGCGTTGCAATTCAAATGTCTTGCATTTATATTTTATATCTTCATAAGAATTTCAAATTACTCAAATTTCATGAGTTGCATCAAGAAATGAGGTTCGTTTATGAAGTCATTGAGATAATGACAGAGTGCAACAGTCATGTGAGGGCGTCATCACTTCAAATCATCGTAAATGGAACTGCCTATGTTAGGGAAGTTAAAGTTAAAGTTAAGGTTAAAGTTAAAGTTAAAGTTAAAGTTAAAGTTAAAGTTAAAGTTAAAGTTAAAGTTAAAGTTAAAGTTAAAGTTAAAGTTAAAGTTAAAGTTAAAGTTAAAGTTAAAGTTAAAGTTAAAGTTAAAGTTAAAGTTAAAGTTAAAGTTAAAGTTAAAGTTAAAGTTAAAGTTAAAGTTAAAGTTAAAGTTAAAGTTAAAGTTAAAGTTAAAGTTAAAGTTAAAGTTAAAGTTAAAGTTAAAGTTAAAGTTAAAGTTAAAGTTAAAGTTAAAGTTAAAGTTAAAGTTAAAGTTAAAGTTAAAGTTAAAGTTAAAGTTAAAGTTAAAGTTAAAGTTAAAGTTAAAGTTAAAGTTAAAGTTAAAGTTAAAGTTAAAGTTAAAGTTAAAGTTAAAGTTAAAGTTAAAGTTAAAGTTAAAGTTAAAGTTAAAGTTAAAGTTAAAGTTAAAGTTAAAGTTAAAGTTAAAGTTAAAGTTAAAGTTAAAGTTAAAGTTAAAGTTAAAGTTAAAGTTAAAGTTAAAGTTAAAGTTAAAGTTAAAGTTAAAGTTAAAGTTAAAGTTAAAGTTAAAGTTAAAGTTAAAGTTAAAGTTAAAGTTAAAGTTAAAGTTAAAGTTAAAGTTAAAGTTAAAGTTAAAGTTAAAGTTAAAGTTAAAGTTAAAGTTAAAGTTAAAGTTAAAGTTAAAGTTAAAGTTAAAGTTAAAGTTAAAGTTAAAGTTAAAGTTAAAGTTAAAGTTAAAGTTAAAGTTAAAGTTAAAGTTAAAGTTAAAGTTAAAGTTAAAGTTAAAGTTAAAGTTAAAGTTAAAGTTAAAGTTAAAGTTAAAGTTAAAGTTAAAGTTAAAGTTAAAGTTAAAGTTAAAGTTAAAGTTAAAGTTAAAGTTAAAGTTAAAGTTAAAGTTAAAGTTAAAGTTAAAGTTAAAGTTAAAGTTAAAGTTAAAGTTAAAGTTAAAGTTAAAGTTAAAGTTAAAGTTAAAGTTAAAGTTAAAGTTAAAGTTAAAGTTAAAGTTAAAGTTAAAGTTAAAGTTAAAGTTAAAGTTAAAGTTAAAGTTAAAGTTAAAGTTAAAGTTAAAGTTAAAGTTAAAGTTAAAGTTAAAGTTAAAGTTAAAGTTAAAGTTAAAGTTAAAGTTAAAGTTAAAGTTAAAGTTAAAGTTAAAGTTAAAGTTAAAGTTAAAGTTAAAGTTAAAGTTAAAGTTAAAGTTAAAGTTAAAGTTAAAGTTAAAGTTAAAGTTAAAGTTAAAGTTAAAGTTAAAGTTAAAGTTAAAGTTAAAGTTAAAGTTAAAGTTAAAGTTAAAGTTAAAGTTAAAGTTAAAGTTAAAGTTAAAGTTAAAGTTAAAGTTAAAGTTAAAGTTAAAGTTAAAGTTAAAGTTAAAGTTAAAGTTAAAGTTAAAGTTAAAGTTAAAGTTAAAGTTAAAGTTAAAGTTAAAGTTAAAGTTAAAGTTAAAGTTAAAGTTAAAGTTAAAGTTAAAGTTAAAGTTAAAGTTAAAGTTAAAGTTAAAGTTAAAGTTAAAGTTAAAGTTAAAGTTAAAGTTAAAGTTAAAGTTAAAGTTAAAGTTAAAGTTAAAGTTAAAGTTAAAGTTAAAAATAAAGTTAAAGTTAAAGTTAAAGTTAAAGTTAAGGTTAAAGTTAAAGTTAAAGTATTAGACGAGCCAAGGACAATTTTCTGCAACTGCTCTCTGGTCAACCTTCGCCTAGTCTTTTGTCCAAAATTTTCTCTTCATTGTAGTTAAGATATTCGGTTACCTGTTGTTGTTTTTGTTGCTCCTGGACATGATGAAGTGTGCATAGTTCACTGACTTCTTAAATATTTGTTTGCCCTTTAATCTTTTTATGATGTTTGTGGGTAGGAGTTCATGGTTCTATGCCATATTCTTACTCTGCTTTCTTCGATTTCACTTTAAATGTATGTATGCATGTTCTGAATATGTAATGCATGCGTGTGTACCCCATGGCGTATACGTAATACGGAAATTGAAGTTTATATGCCGATTGAATTATGGATTTGAAATCAGAGCATAGCTACATATGTACGTGGCTAATGTATGTATGTATATATGTATGTAAGTATAGATTAATGCTGGTGTCCTTGTATAGAATTTTAAGTACGGTGGAGAGTTATAGCCGCTTCAGGGCTTATTTACATACATTTAACATTATTGAGAGTTTCAAGAGTAAAAATAAATATTATAAAATGAATAAAAAATTCGAATTCGGATTTAGGGATTTTGTGATGAACGTATGTACTCTATTTAGAATCCAAAATTCGTTCAGGTTTCTCTGTTGCTTCATTGTACAACTCCATTTCAGAATACTTCTTTAGGCGAGCTTGTATGCATTCATATAATAGAATTAAACCCCTTTTCTTTACATTTCTCCGTACACAAACAACTTTGGTTTCAATCTCTCCCAAAAGAGTTGGTAAATAGTGAGTGTGAGCAAATAGAGCAATGTTCAGATTCGTAAATATATATTTGTTAACACTTTGTGACAGTTTCGATTTGCTGCTACTTTTGCTCTTACTGCAACATCCGTTTCCGTTTGCATTTTTTGAATATATTTATTGGCATTATAACCATTCGCCTTCTTAGTTCAATATTTAAATGCCGGAAATCAACAACGAAAATAAGAATAAAAAAAGAAGAAAAAATGGCATGACTTGCCATTTAGCAGTGTTAAATTTGGCCATGGGAATCGGGAAATTATTGTGTGTTTCATAAATATATTACACTCGATATTAAGATATTTAAATCAATTGTCATTTAAAATCTAATATTTTTGTAATGTTCTAGAAATTTGTATTCCCATCTTTGTGCATAACTTTAAAATGTAAAATTATGAGAGTGCTATAGTTATACAACGCCCCATGTTTGTAAGGTTCGGCGCTCAGAGCGATCAACGCGCTGTGACAAGCATTTGGAAGCAACCAACAAATCAAAGAACGAGCATCTTTAATGGAAGTAGATGTCCACTTTAACCTCTAAGCAAATGGATGTCTATGTGTTTAATCTACTTACTCGGGAATATCTCACACTTCTAAATAAGGACACAACTGGTTATAGTTGGGAAAAGTAAGCTTCACAAAAAACCCAACTCTTTATTCTTCCTTTCACATTACCATACAATATATTACTGACAAGCGCAGCATTGCCAGATTCAAATTTTTCTTATAACTAGAGATCGGTAAAAGACCAACTCGTATGCCAATACGATACACTATGTTATATTATTTTCTGTTGTGTAATGTTTTAACTTTCTTTATTTTGTTAATTAATTTTTCTTTAGTATGCTATGTTGTGTTTTATTATGTTATGTTGTGCTATCTTATGCTGTGTTGTCCTATCTTATGTTTTGTTAGATTGTGTTGTTGGTCTGTTATGTTATTTCTTCTTATGTTACGTTGCATTATTTTAGGTTGCGTTATCTTATGTTGTGTTTTGTTATGTTGTGTTATCTTATGTCGTTCTGTCTTCTGTTATGTTGCGTTATCTTGTAGTGTTGTTATGCTATGTTGTGTAGTCTTATGTTACGTTACGCTATCTTATGTTGTGTTATCCTATGTTATGTTATGTTATGTTGTGTTGTATTATGCTGTGTTGCCTTATGTTATGTTGCGTTATTTTATGTTGTGTTATCTTATGTCGTTGTGTCTTCTGTAATATTGCGTTATCTTTTGTTGTTGTTATGTTATGTTATATCGTCTTATGTTACGTTACGCTATCTTATGTTGTGTTATCTTATGTTATGTTATGTTATTTTTTGTTGTGTTGCTTTCATATATTTTTTGTTAGTTTATGTCATTTTATGTTTTTTTATGCACATTATTTTATTTCATGCTATGTTGCGATGGGTTATGTTCTGATATGTTATACTATGTTCGTCACTGACATTAATTCGTGTTTCAAAAGCAAATTTTTAATAGCGAATTAATGTCAGTGACGTAAATTTTAAAAAAAAGGGCATTATTGCTCTTTGCAATTCATGTTTTAGAAGCAAATTTGTAAAAGTGAATTTATGTCAATGACTTAAATTTTCAAAAAAAAGGGCATTATTTCTCTTTTCAAAAATAAATAAATACGCTTTTAAAATGCGAATTAATGTCATTGACCTTAATTCCATTGACATTATGACACATCACTTTTTCATTCAATGCAATATATGTACGTCTTATTCCTCATCACGGTTTCAATTATCAAAGATAATCTTTTTCTTTGGGTTCAATTCTGTCATTTAAAGCGCCGTTTTCATTTTTCTACCAGATGATCCAGCTGATATTTGGTCCCATTAATTAGACACACTTAAAAGTATTATTTCAAAACTATTTAAAAGCTCGCTCAAACTACATTCGACACCAAGGAAAGAAATTTGTATAAAAAGTAGAAGCCATAATAAATATTTTTACTAGCATATTTAACCTTTTATTGGTTTCCCTCTGGTCTTTTTAACGCCTTTTTACAATTTCAATAACAAATTCAATAACCCAGTGGTGTTTAATGCGCAGCTATGAATGGCTACACCAACCCACCAACACCTCCGCGCATAACAGCCGTTACAAAGTGCTCCCCCACACAACAATAGCCATCACACAAAGCTGGCAGAGCTACTGACCGATCAGCAAGACATAAGCCGTTGCATGTAGGTATGTATGTGTGTGTGTGTGTAACTGTGTGTGTTTGTATGTGTATCTATAGAATTCAAAAGGCATATTTAAAATTCAAAAGTGCACTTTATTGCCTGTAAGTGTTGCCAATGTGCAATACAGTGTGATTTGTGCATACCAATCTTATCGTAAATCGTAAAATTGTAAATTAAACTCTCAAGCACGCAACGCCCATTTTGACGGCGTTCTTTAAAGGGGCAAACCATGCGGTCGCATATTAACAAAAAGAAAAGCATGCTAAATGGAAAATCAAAAGCAAAAAAAAGGAAGTGGGTGCAACAACAATGAGTAGAAGACCGCAATAGCGATGAAATGATTTTTATAGCCAAACAAAAAACAGCCAAAACGACAAACAAAAGCAAACAATCGCTCTCAACGCTAGTTTATCTGGCTATATACATAAGTAGACGTCAGCGTATATAACAGCGGCGTAGTCGGATTTTCAAGCAAAGAGCTTTGTGGACGGAAGAGGTTTTGAGAGGGATTGTTTGATGGGAACTTGCTGTAAACGCTTTGCTAAACGGGCTGCGTCACTTTGCAATCGGCTTTTTAAGGCACAATGATCCGCTTATCCACTCTCTTAGATTCCACGTGCTTCATACTTTCGTTTCGGGTGGCTTTTGTAAATAGTCATCCATTTGGTTTCAAACTTTAACTGTCCCACAAGTCTGTCCTTTCCATTACTTCCAGCTGTCACTTCACAACACTCGAAATTATTTTATTGGGTTTTCGTACCCCTCGAAATTGAATGAGTAGATATAGTGGTGGGCAGGTCGCCATTATTGTCCACTCAGGAACTCGTACCGGGCAGTATCTCATACTTCTCACACTCACAACTTTGGTTCTCTCCTTCTTATTTTCTTCCAAAAAGGATTTAAAAATTATTTATTCCTGCAGAAGGGTAGCTCTCTCTATTCCTCTACCTCTTGGTTAGTTGATTTATTTATTTATTAATTTTTTGAGCTAACTGGGTCTTCCTCTGGATATGATGCTTCTCCACTTTATATGGCACTGTTAAAACATTTCTAACAACAAAAAATGTGAGCTTGTACCTCAAGCTAATAGGAAAGCGCACCGGTTTCAGTCTACCGAAATACGTAGCACTCCCCTAGGTTTACAACAACAATAACAAAAGGCTTTATCAAGCTTAGTTACCGGCAACAAACCATTGTTGAGTTTAAAGTGTACCATCGTCAGCCTCCAACACTTCCGCTAGACGCCACTGTAGATAAATATATTTTCATATTCCCAACGTCTTATCCTCCACTTTTGTTAGGCAGATGAATACATATATACGAGTACACACATACATATGCACAACTTCCTGCCAAATATTATAGCGAGTTCAAAAAGCAAGTCTAGCAAAGGCGGAAGAAAAGAACAGCAGCAGCTGAAGCTAAAGTAAAGAAGCCCAACTGAGAAAGAAAAATATTTCCATATTGGATTAGCTCACACAAAGGATGCGGTCATGCAGAGCGTAGTCAAAGAACAAAAAAAAAACAAGAAAAAAAAGTATTTGCACCCGAAACCAGTGATCCCACGCCAAGCCAGTGTAACGATAGTAACAACAATAATAACAACAACAACAACAATAACCTCATAATCGGCAATTCAATTCACTGACATTCCCTTACACCCACCCAAGTTAGTGTCTTGCGAATTGTTTGCTTTGGGGTGCTTTTTGATGCTCCACTCGATAGTATGGATGATTACAATGTGCTTGAGGTTGTCGGAATGCCACATTGGGCATTTCGAATTATGAATAGTTCATCGGATAATACGGCGAATTGTAAATGGCCTTCAGGGCCAAAAAAATGAAAAAAAAACAAAAAAATTACAAAAAAAAAGGTAGCGAGTGTGAATACCCTTTGTCCTTTGCATACAAAAGACTCACAATAAATACAAAAAAATAAATTTAAGTGAGTATTAAAGCGATTTATGGCGAAATCAGATATTACATAGCGATTGTGTTGAAAAGAGCAGTCGTTCGTGGTCATGGTTGCTATGGTGTGGGAGCGCAATGAAGGATTAGGCGTAGAGCTTGCAACTTATTTAAGAAACACATGTACTTAAGTGGATGTAATGAATTTTACTCACTACTTCGACTTAAATGGAAATATGGAGGTATCGTAAGGCGGGATATCACTTAGCTCCGTAGCTCTAGGCACTTAGGGTTTAAGTATGGGTCAATTGACTGCCGAAACGAAAAGAAGGCAATCTTTGAAATCTTCGGCGCTAATATATTATATTGTCTCGTTTCAATGAAAGTTCTTGTCAACAAGATAATCTCGATGATTTCAAGTAAGGCTGTGCGATTAATTGATTAATCAAAATTTTGATTAATCATAATTTCGATTACTCAATTAATCGATTAGTTATGATTTTTGATTCATCGATTAATCAAGATTATGATTAATCAAAAAGAAAATTAATTGATTAATCGTTTTTTGAATAAAATGATTAATCACATATTAAAACGGCAAAATTTTAGAAGTTCCTTGAAGTTGCATCTTCGACATTTTGCCCATTCGCGTTCGGGCAACATCTCAAAATTTTCTTAATTTTTTTTTTATTTTTATATTTTGAAGTATGTTTGACTTTAATTTCTTTTATTTTAAACTATTTGAAGGCAAACTTTCACATAAGAAAATGTGTAAACTAATCAGTTTTTGATAAACCATTTTTAAAAATACTCCAGTAACGCTCGTTTTGATTACTCATAATTTTAATCCATCAAGTAATCGATTAACTGAAAATTTGATTAATCAACTTACTCGATTAATCGAATAAAGGCACAACCCTAATTTCAAGCCGTCAAAAAAGTGTAAAATGTTGCCATTTTAACTTTCTTAAATTGCTTATTACGTTCACAAAATACGATGGGTGGGGTTTTCGTTTACACCATTTTTTGCGGCTTAATCAAGCGCATCCATCAACTTCTCCATTAATCATTCTACGCACAATACCACCCACGCACTGCGTTTTTTTTCATCGTCTACTGAAACAGCACCAATTTAAATATATTTTCCAATCTAATTCTATTGAAGATTTTTAATATACTCGGCACTTGTGCTCCACATGAAAGCAATACAAATTAGACCGTATCAAAATGTCGATTTTAACGTACTGTGTATGAGCGCTAGTAGCTATGGAGTTGTTCCGCTATCACCTTCTACTCGCTACCTGTACTCTTTTAAACTTTTGGGAGAGCAATAAGATTCCAAAAAAGTATCGGCGGAACGTAGTCGATAACTACTGGACCATTTGAAGCCGACTGCTTAGGGTACGCTCCCACTAACACATATGTATGTATGTACATACATGTGTATGCATGTATTTTACTCGAAAACAAAAATCAATCGAATGTAAACTGTCTTCCGTGTCGGAGGAGGAAATCGGGACAGTGGGAGCGTAGCCTCCACATATAAATATTAGGCCGGGTCGATTTGTGGGAAGGCAAAAAATCGCCCATTGCTCTGTGAAAATCATATTATAGGATTCAAAATAAGAAACTTTGCCGAAGGAACCATACCTCTAAAACTTATTTTGATCCCTAGAATGCGACCTTCACAGAGCAATGAGCAATTTTAAATCGACCCGCCCTAATAAATATACATAGGTACATACATATTACCAAAATAAGGAACTTTGCCGAAGGAACCATACCTCTAAAACGAATTCTAATGTCCCCCAATTTGGGTCGAACTTTTAGGTAGGGGGCCATGGCGTATGAGTGACATTTTGGGGCTTCTCTTAACACTACAAATGATACCTACCCAAAAGTTCGACCCAAATTGGGGGATATAAAAATTCGTTTTAGAGGTATAGTTCCTTCGGCAAAGTTTTTTATTTTGATCCCTAGAATATGATTTTCACAGAGCAATGGGCGATTTTTTTGCCTCCCCACAAATCGACCCGGCCTAATATATATGTATATCCCTAATAAACTAGACTAAAGTTCTTGAAAAGCTCACGCACCCCATAAAACACTTTCGGCACTGTACAGAGGATTAGAAATTTTTCAAATAACTTTACCTAAAACTTCAGTGAGAGTCCGAAACGATTTTTTTGTGAATTCGAACCCACTGAGTCACTTTCAAAATATGTTTACCCTATCTTTAGTTAATGTAAATTGGTATTGGGAGGTGAAAAGCGTCGTATTAATATATCACTAAACTCTCATCCCTGATTAAGCGTCCCAACCCCTGAAATCTCAGCCCTATTGCACCACTGCCTTGGCAAAAAAAAAATAATTCATATTGGGGAGTCTAAGATATCCTCCCCATTTTCGATACGGTCTCACACACAAAAACTTGTGCATATCTTTGTCTAATGCAGATATTCACAATAAGAGTCATCAATCAACAAGCATTGACTTTATTAATGACAAATTTGATAACTTTTGTTTGATAAACTTTTACAAAAGAATTTTAAAAAAAATATTTCCTCTCGATTAGATTGACTGTGAAATTTTGTAACCTGCAAAAATTTCGATGACGACTTCCCAAAACGCTTAATGTGAGCAGATATTCGTTTTAAGTTAAGTAATGCACATCCGTATTAAACTTTTGTTGTACTCTTGTCGTATTACTTGTAAAATAAATTTAACTTAAGAAATGTCCAATGTGCTTCGCCATACGTCCATATATTAGTAAAAGCTTAAACATTTTATGCAATCCAAGTCATTTAAGTTAATGCAACACGTTTGTCGATTTAAGCGAACGCTTTCATTTGTACGAGTATGCACATACATACATACATACATACATACATACATACACACATACATTTACTATCTTCGGGCGACAATCTATAGCCAGCTTATGGCCGTACGTACATACTTTAATCAGAGCAATGTCATGCCAAAGTAAACTTTAACTTCACTTCATCGTGGTTGCGTTCAGGCATCTTTAGACTTTACTTTGTCTGCACCTTATGTATTTTTCTTACGTTTCATGCTTCATTCGGCAGCAGCGAATCAACTTGTCATTCATTTTGTCAATTACCATTAAGTCCATCCGTAGGATGACGCAGTTGTCACATAAACATACATACAGATATCTACAGTATCTTGTTGTTTTCACTGTCTCACGTTTGTAATTTATCCTTATTGTTATTGCTATGTTTGTAGAACAAAAGATCTATAAAGCAGTGGTAGCCACTGTGATGGCACACGTGCTATAATTTAAAGTTGTCTTCTTAAGCGGTGTTGTGAAGTTTAGATTGGGAGTGAGATTTGAAGGCTTCTTGCAGAGGATGGGCACCTCTTGGTGCTGCAATGAAAATAGAAGTAGAAAATTGTAAAGACCGCCTTCTTTTAAAACACTTTATATGTGCTAAGACTTCCTACCTTGCCACTGAAGATATTTTTACTGGGTTGCCATCTCTTTGAGAGTTTTTTGTTTTGGTTAAGAGCGCATTTTTGTTGCTGCAACTGTAATGGAAAATTGTTACAAAGTCAATATTAAAGCATATTTTTAGAGCTTTCTTTTAAAATAATTTTTATGTGCTAAGATTTACTACATACATATGTATTGGCACTGATAATGTTTCAGGGTTGCCATCTCTTTGAAAGGTTTTTAATTAAGTTTTTTTATTGCATTAAGGGTATCAAGCGAATGTTACTTTACATGATATTTAAACAAAAATATTTACTGATAAGATTAACATCTGAGGTTGCCACCTATTTTATATTCCTTTTCCGCTACCCGGTACTATCTTTAAAACGACTTGACTTATTTGAACGAACTTTTGAATATAGGCAATATGCTACATTTCAAGCTCTTCCATTTTAGTGTTTCCAATTATTTGTAATCTACAAGGTTGCCACTTAACTTCAATTTTATTCTATCTTAAAAAAATATCTCGCCGAAGATATGTAAATTTTATTGTTGGCGAAAAGGAATTGAAGTCCGAATTTTCAAGTTATCTGACTATTTCCGAAAAAGAGAGAGCAATTCATTTTGATCCTAGATGATATAAAAGTTATAATTTCTCTATTTGAGGCACTATCTAGCCCCGAACTTTTAGAAAAATCTAGGTAATAAAAATAAGTTTTATTTTCGGTCCATTGTTTTCACAGACGGGCGGCTCAACTTCTCACTCAGATATTCAAACACACTTTCACGCAACATGACAAAACTACCCAACTTATCTGATTTGCATAGCGCTACGAGCTATACAGATTTAGCACACGTGCCGTTCGTGTGGGCAGCACTGCTGCATACTCATTCTGTTCTCCCGCTCCATTCTGTACCGTTCACAGCTTTGGACTTTCAGCCAATTTGACTTTCTTCTTTAACATAATTTGCGGACGGAAGTTAAATCGTGTTATTTACTTTCTCAATTTAATATAAATTGTTTTATGCTTGTTGATGTTTTTGTATGTACTATACAGTTATTGGCATATTTTCTGGTAAGAACATTTATCGCTTCATGTATTAACAAGCCAAAGTTAATACAACAATAACAACTCTTTACAAATCAAGTCTTCCGGCCAAATAAATTACCATCTTTCATAACAGTTTATGGATTTTCCTTTGATTTGTTAATCCAAAGATTTCGTGTACATGGGCAAAGTCATGTTAAAGAATGTGACATGCTCGCTTGCCCAAAAGATTGAAGTTTGCGAAATTTTATTAATACACAAAAAATCTAACAACGATGATACATAACCAATTGTGGGTTGGCAAGATACTTTCTTTGGCAAATTTTTCTATAGTTAAATCTCTTGGCAAGTCAAAGTATATATCCAATGAAGATTTGAATGACACTGGAGTCCCTATGAATGTGGCAAAAGTTACTTACAATTTTTTAAAAATAAGCTCAACGCCACGAATAATAATTTTTTATTGTTTTTTATTTTAACCGTAGCAAGGCAAATTCATTCTTATGGTAATGTCAAGTGAACAGCTGACTTCCTCTTCTTCACGTTTTTAACCCGCCGTGTAATGTAGAATGTCATAAAAAGAAAGATTTGACGGTTGACAATGCGATTTTGACAGCTGGAGATTCAAGAAACAGACATACTATGACATTCTAGGTTACAAAAACTTGAAGCGAATAGAGGCGAATATTGCCGAATTCGCTCTGCCATTACCATAACAATCAATTTGCCTTGAACCGTAGCTTTCTTTCATGCATTGAACATTGTATTAGATTACGCAAATCGCAACTGGGTATATAATTTGATTGAGATTTTTACTTGTTTACACTTTTTCTAATTCGCACAAAAACCGAACGAATAAACAAAAAGTTTAAATTGTTGTATTGAATCGTTCAAAAAACTTATTCAGAAGCACTAAAAATGTGTTACCCGCCCACATTGTTTATGTTTCGGAAAAAGTTTTAAGCAGGCATTGACCGTACAGCGAGTGAGACTAAAACATTAAAGTTGTGTGATGCAAATTTCCTTTTTTATTTTGTCATTCGACAAATCATGGCACACCGGAACACCAAAGTTAAAGAAGGACGTCAAAATAAGCACACACAAAAAAAAAATATGAAAACATTGGTCAATATGAAATGAACAAGAAAAACATATTTAGTTGACGAGTTACAAGAAAGGAACACAGCACGAAAGTGTGAGGAGAGGAGACAGAGAGAGAGCGAGAGCGAGAGTAAGAGAAGGATAACAAACACGGCAAAGTTGAGCTTGTGTGCACTTGGGTTCATGAGTTGTTTGTGGTTTTATATTTTTTTCGTTTGACACGAATATGGACCAAAAGAAAGGACACAGCAGCAAATTATGTTAACAACAACAACAAATGCAGCAACCAAAACTATAACAATAAGCGACAACGGCTAAACAAGCAACTGAGTGACTTTTGATTCCCACTGGAGCAGTCAACGGCGAACAACAACAACAATAACAATAACAACAACGGACACTTGTTATAATATTTTTTGCCATTACAACAACAAAAAACTTTTTTCGGTTTCACAAATTGTTGCTTTTGACTTGCGGCTGCCCGAGACAGACAACATAACTGTGAAGAACCCTTTGCTGTGCCCACTCGTAAACCACTGCCTTTTGTCATGGCGAGACAGATATTCAAACACACATTGTACATAGCATATACAACCCAATATTCATTAAAATTTACTTATATTTCGTTGTTTGAAAAATTTTTAAATTTTCAAAGTGATTTCCAACATGTTACTCCAAAGTTTGATTGCTGTTTGAAAGCCATTGTAGCTCATTTTAGTAATGCGCCTTCAATTTCTACACATGGCAGCACTGGAATTGCTGTTACAGCTGACATCAACAATTAATCTAAACACGCGAGCAAACGAAAAGTTCTAATATTTTTGGCAAAAACATTAAAAAAGGAAAGAGTTAAAAAGATATATGTATATATTTTTGTATTTATAATATAATAGTTATTATATTGCGCATTGTGTTTTAATAATAAGTGAAATTCCTAACAAAAAATTTTAAGATTTATTTCAGTTGGAACACATTGTTGGAGCTCAGTTCGGAACGCAATAATGTTTCAAGTGGAGAAATAAGAGTATTTTCATATCAAAAATGTTTCCTCTTGCTGGCTAATGGAATGCTTCGCCAATTGAACGCAAGTTAAACACCAATGTTGTATATTGCAAAACTGATTTTATATGAAATAAAATTCAATAGTAGGAAAATCCTTTGTATGTACTCGTAAAAACGCTTGTTGGGATATTGTTGCCATGACATCTTTTCATTTGTGACAGTTTGTTTAAAAAAAAAAATTGTGTTTACCATGTTGTTGGTCTTAATACTTTGTTATTTTTGCTTGTGTCGTACGCTTGCTGCTACTTTTGTAAATCTCTTTTGCTAGATATATTTTGTTTGTGTTTTATTGTTGTTGTTACGAAATATTTCGATGCCAATGTTGTGACTTTTTGAGTAAGCTTTGGTACAAAGTTTATTTAAACAAAAACAATTTGGCTAATGCCCAATTCTAAGTTGACTTTTTCTTAACCAAGTATTTCGAGAAACACAAGTACGATTAGGTTTTAAATAAAGAATGGAGAGTAATATTTATTATTTGTTTGATTTCTTTCAAAGTAGTTGAAAAACTTCTTACAGGCACTCACATACACTTGAACATAAACAGAAAGCAAGTTGGGCTCATGTTCATAAGTTGAGTGAGAAAGGTTTTCAGTTTCCATACACTTCGAAGCGATCAGAGTCATGTTTTTGAATGCAAGTACGTGAAGTTGGAAAGTGGCAGGGAAAATAATAAAAAAAAATGTATTGATCGGAGTGAAGATCTTTATTAAACATTTTTTGCTACGCCCTATGGCCAACCTCTTTATTATTCATCCGCTGAGAAACATTTTACGGAATTCTTCGAGAGACTGATAGCATTGATTTGGACCAAACATCGTGATGTGAACTTCTGGCCTACTCATTATTAATAATGGCCATGGTATACCAATGCGATTTGACCTGCAGTCACAAAGCAAACCTGAACAGTTTGAGGAATTCCTGTGGCCGTAAGCCATGAAGCAAATGTAGCTAAATAAATTTATAAACTAAATAAAAACAACAGGGTGTAACAGAATATTATACCGTCATCTATCAGCTCTAATAAAAAAAAAAAGCTGTAAATACATAACGAAAAAAGCTAGCAATTTTGTCAAATTTGATTTATACAGATTTTATGGACATGAATATTTTTAACAGCTATTCTAGAAAAATTTCAAAGAAGTGTCAGTAAAGTGGGAATGACGTAAAATTCTTTCGAAACGCAAAAATTAAAAAATTTCCGCCAAACAGGAATCAGTCAAAGATTGTGGCCAAACAGCTGTTGCTATTTTAATTGGTTAAAAGCAAAAAATTTATAATTATTTTTGTTGATTTCCTATGTAGCTATCAGCTGTTTCCACTTGCAGCAAAACCTTGGTACTCTCTCTTTCAAATTTTTTTGGGACCAAGCAAATTTCAATAAAAATTTTATAAAAATTTTAAAAATTGTATCCTCACAGAACTCTATTCTCAATGCGAGTGTGTGACGAAATCTCAAATCTCTTCGCTTTGTGAGTTTTTGTTCAAGTACACAGTTGAGTATATAATACTTAATTCCACACGTAATCGAACTTAACAATATCTTCTTATGAAAACAGAAAATGAGAGAAATGCAGGAAGTGAAAGTTGTACGTTTGTTCTCGTATTTCAAAATCACAAATGTCCTGGAGCCTTAAGGGCATCTTAATACGTATACAAAGGGAATATATAAATATGAAAGTGTGCACATATGTATGTTGGGATGTAACTTGTATGATAAATTGGCAACAAGAGCAAGTCGAGTATTTAAGACACAAGAAAACAACTGTTGGTTTTCTCCATCGTTTGTGGGCTTGCTTGTATATGTAGGTGTGTACGAGTATGTCAGGTAACAGATATGGCTTTTGGTCTAGTAGTCAAAGATATCATCCTTAAGGATTTCGGTCGTATTAGTGAAAGCAAAATAGAATCAAATGTTAGTTTATGTGTTACAGTTGGAAATGGTAACATTTGCTCACATCAATAAAATTACTACAATACTAGAGATATCACCCCATCGAAAATGCGAGAAGTATAGTGAAAAAGGAAATTGATCCGATTCGGGTGCTTAAAAGTTTAGATAGAGAAGTAGTTGCATCGTTTTTGGCGATCGTATTGAAAAATCTAAGTCTTGCATACGATTTCTGTATGGAACCCCCCAGAGCAAAAGATATGGTTCTTTTCACAGGATATATCTGAGGCCAACTTTTCTCCACATCACTTAAGCAGAATACCCCACCAGGAATTTTCGTTAGGTCCTACTTGTGTTATTCATTCCAGCATGCATGATTTTGTTAGGTTCATCGCAGGTGCTGCTAAAATGTGTTAGCTGGTCATGACATTTTTGAGTATCTCATTTTCCACCTTACTATAGCAGTTTAAAGTAGGAGAAGCCGAAGTTATCAGATGACAAAGTAAGGCTGTGAGCAGCTACGAATTCAGGATCTTTAGGAAGATGTCGGATACAAAAGCAGTAACAAATATGATTGCGAAAAATGATTTTTTTAAACCTGATTTCAGTGATAAAAAGGGTCGTAAGCGCTAATGTTATAAAAAACAAGTAAGGAAGTCTAAGTTCGGGTGAACCGAACATTAAATACCCAGCGTTAGTTTTTAGAAAAAGGGGGCGTGGTTTTCATCCGATTTCGCCCATTTTAAAAACCAATCTATGCCGAGCCTAAACAATAGCGAATTTGGTGGGAGCGGCCACGCTCCTTGCTTATAAAGCTTTAACCGCTTACATGAGCCAAAAGTACTGAATCGATCTTTTCAAGGGTTATACCATGTCCTATATATAACTTTGGAAAAGAAGGCGTGCCATGCCCATAACTTTTAACGTATTTTGTGAAATTTTTCGATGTACGGATATATGTGTCCATTAATCAATATTTACATAATTTTAAAAAAGTGGGTGGTGGCACGCCCACGGATTTTATTATGTTGTTTGTCCCTATTGAAGATCAGTTTTCATTGCAGATCTTTATGATACTTTCACAGTGGCTTGTTAATAGTGAAATGTTGATATTTTGTTTATTCACTTGTGGGCGGTGCCACGCCCATTTTCCAAAATATTACCAAAAAACCTTTAAACATCACAAATAACATCATCAGGTGAATGAGTGTACTAAATTTTAGCATTATATCTGTATCAGTTAAACAGATATTGCATATTCCGGTTTCCTAACTCTCGTTTAGAGAACTTTAGTCCAAAAAGGGGCGTGGTCGTTCACCGATTTTTCTTATTTTCTGTGGTAGTACTCTACATAAACATAACATACCTGGAACCTAGTTTCGTAAACCTATCTCAGATCGTTCTGAAGTTATTAGCAGTCGAATTTGAAAATTGCTTGACTCATAAGTGGGCGGTGCCACGCCCACTTTCCAAAATTTTGCAAAAATAATGTAAAGAATATGAAAATTGATGTATGTACAAAATTATATTATTATAGCGGTATCAGTTAATTAGATATGGACTTTTCAATATTTCCACCTCCTTTCAATATAACTTTTATAAAAAAGTAGGCGTGGTCGCCAAGCGATTTCGTTTATTTTCTATATCTGAATTTAGCACAACAATAGTATGCCCTCTACAAAATTTCGTTATACTAGCATAAACTGTTCTCAAGTTATTAGGAGTCAAAATTTTAAAATTTCTTCAAATATATGGGGGCGGTGCCACGCCCCTTTTCAAAAAATTTGGTAAAATCCGCCTAAGAACATATAAATCAATACATATTGCAAATTTTATCATTGTAGCTGCTTCTGATATTGAATTAACCCGTTTTATACGTTTTTCGAAATTTTCGATATCGAAAAAGGGGGCGTGGTTATCATCCGATTTCGCCCATTTTCAATAGCAACCTACCTTGGCCAGAAAGTAACCTGTATGCAAAATTTCATGCAAATATCTCAATTTTTACTCAAGTTATCGTGTACACGGACGGACAGACGGACAGACGGACAGACGGACGGACATGCCTTAATCAATTCCTCTTTTCAACCTAAGAACTTTCATATATGGAACTCTATATCTAACTCGATTATTTTGTGCCGTTACATAGTACCGTTATGTGGACAAAATTAATATACCCTTGTACTAGTACTAGTACGCTGGGTATAAAAATTACGCGTGTGGCCAGAGCTACTGACGAGTACATGAAACTGGCAGCTGTGAAGTGAGGTCTGCTGCTATTTTCAGGTATGAAGGAGTTATATACTGAGCTGGTTCGTATACTCACTATCTTACCTTCCTTCCACCTAACGTATGTATCATAACAACCAAATGAAAAAGGCAGCTATATTAGCATGTACGCACGATTATTTCCGAACGATCACTCTTCATTCCTTTTTGTACTATACAAAGTCATTCATGCGAAGGCGGCCATCGCCGTGGGTTAGTCATGGGGAAAAGTCATGGAAGTTGTTATGCTCCGCTGGTGAAGAGTAAGGCTGAAAGTATTCATGATTTCCACCTTCGGTGGCCTACTGGGACAGCAAAGCTGCAATCTTTCTACATCTACGTTTAATAAATACGTCTTTTTCTAACTAGTTCCATCTCTGTCAAAACACTCTAGTTGTAAACTAGTTTCACTACAGGTATGTATATGTGTATGCATTTCCATGCTCCAGTAAAACTCATCCTTGTATAGTCAGACTTCATTGCCTAGGTTACGCTATATCTAAAGCAGGGTACGAAAACAAACGATACAAAATAATTTAATTTTGCTTATCGAGCTGCAATAGACGATCGCAATAGGGCATTTATTGAAAATATTTTTAAATAGAGCGATCTTCCACTCAGCTGACGATATATGAGATGAGGAAACAATTTTCTAAAATGTTATATTATTTTACTGGAAAGTTTTCGGTGACACAAAACGCTTCCAGAGAGAGAGAATTGAAGGTTTTACTGGGGATATTTCACTCAGAGAAAATTGCAAATGAAAACAGCTGATCATGACACGAGAAAGCAACAAGAGAAATATAAATTTTTTTTTTAATTAACCAATCAAAATAGCAACAGCTGTTTTACGGCAAATTTTTATTGAAATTGAAAATTAAGAAATTTGCTGTGGTCGTGTCCTTAACGTAAGAGTACAAGCAGCATGCAATTGATCGATAAGGTTACGTTGCAGATACGAATTTCGATGTAGCACCAATAATCGATTGCATTATTTCTCACAAGGTTGGTCGAATCAGCTGTTTTATAAGGTAACCGAAAACGCACTAATAACTCTAGCTTTACTGACACTTCTTTGCAAGTTTTGTCACCGAACGCAATGTCAAAATTCTACTGAGAAATGGGTGTAGAAACGAGCTGTTCTAATCCCTAATTGTTTGCTTTTTTTTGTTTTGAAGTGCCAAAGTAGTAACGGAAACAAAATAGTTACGTAGGTACATTACAATTTATTTTCGCACACTGACTTAAAGCATGCAAGATATGCGCTAAAGTCATTTCTTAGAATGATAGGTATTAACTAAAAATTCGCACACCCACACAGAATGGCGCTCATAAGGTTTCATGTTGTATGTGTCTGCTGCGCATCGATAACACAAACTGCAATTCTATGTTATTGCTCACAAACTGATATCCAATATTAACGTTATGTGTTGTTATTTTTTCCAAGACGAGTGTTTCTTTGATTCCTTTCCTTTATTTTCTTGTCAATCGATTCGTTTATTACACTCTGTCGATTTGTCTGCATCAAAATGCATTCAATACATTAATACTCGTATGTGGTAGTAAGGAGAATATCAACTTTTCCCTGCAAAACACCGAAATACTCCGTTCCATACTCCATAGAGTACTCCTTAAGGAGTATCGGAGTACTCCAACACTTAACCTCGCTCATATAAAAAAGTACTCTCACGTAGGTGTTCCATAGACTATTCAGCAGGGTGCTCCGATATGGATTAGGTGATCCAATCATCGGACATGGGCTTATAAATTGGACCACCTTTTTGTATGAATGAGGATAAATGTTGGAGTACTCCCATACTCAAACGTTTTTTACAGGGTTACACCACTCCGCATGTACTAAGAATAATAAGAATAACGGATGCATGTAGGTATGTACTGTTAGTCAACATTCCTGACCCGAGTATACGACTGGCAAATTAGTTGACTTTTCCTCTTTGGTCACGATTGCGTATAAAATAATTGCCATTTCATTGTAGCACAATACTCAGTACGAAATCTTTGTATGTTATAGAAGGAATCAGGAACTTTAAGGTACATCTAATGTTAAAGCCAATAACAAATCTTCCAACATTAAATCGTAGATCTCCAAGACAATTGACAAAAAGTGAACAATTGTAAATATTCTAGGATGTGTGCTGGGTGCATACGAGAGAAGCTGGATAAGTCTTGAGGAAAACATAGAAGCAGTGATGTGAACCTGAATTTGTATTTTATCCATGCCGGAGAACCCCACATAAAAGCATATATACATATAATACTTCCATATTGCTAGTAAAGAACTGTGAAGCGTGTCAAACATTACAGTACAGACATACAATGAGAGAAGAAGACAACTCTCGTTGGCGTCGTCAATTTTTTTGAATAAAAGGGGGTCGATGAAATATGTGGATATTTCAAAGATTGAATTTATTTGATTTTTCTTATTATTACTTGCACTAATGTAATGTACAAAAGTCAGCTTCGCTCTCACAATTTTTCAAAATTTAAATAATGCATTTTCTAACCATGTTATGGACGATCACGTAGTCATAGAAACCCTATAAGCTCAAATAATACATACATTACGCTTTATATTCAATACATTGGCCTTTTCATATTTAATTTACTCAACTGTGGTTTTATACGCTAAAGCGACATATTAGCTGTGTTCGGTGGCAAAACTTGCAAAAAGTGTAAGTAAAGAGAGAATCACGTAAAACTCTCTCGAAACGCAAAAAGTAAAAGTTTGTGACCGAACAGGAGTCAGTAGAAACTTGCAGCAAAAACAGCTGTTGCCATTTTGATTGGTTGAAAATTCAAATTTTTAAATTTTTGTTGTTGCTTTCCCTTGTCACGATCAGCTGTTTTCACTTGCAACTTTTACGGAGCCAAAAATCCTCAGTAAACACTTGCAGCTCTCTCTGTCAATGAAATGTCAAAATGCGCTCTCTCGATGCAAGTGTTTTGCGCCACCGAACACTTTCACAGTAAACATTTTATAAAGTTTTATAAAATTTTATAAAATTTTTTGCCACCGAACACAGCTATTAATTACCGATTGTGTCAGTAAACACTTGCAGCAAAAGCAGCTGTTGCCACTTTGATTGCTTGAAAGTTCATTTTTTTTAATTTTTGTTGTTGCTTTCCCTTGTCACGATCAGCTATTTTTCACTCACAACTTTTACGGAGTAAAATTCCCACAGTAAAAACTTGTAGCTCTCTCTGCCAATTAAATGTCAAAATACGCTCTCTCACTGCAAGTGTTTTGTGTAAGCAAACACTTTCTCAGTAAAAAAATTTAGCTTTGGAGACATTGTAAAGTTATACAATGTTTGGAGAGGCCTGTTATTGCTCTGTATGGTGCTGATAGAGGTGCTGTAGCCCCCCAAGAGCAATTTCAGCAATGCTAGTATTCCTCTCGTTCTTTTTCCTCATCCCGCGATGCGTCTGCACACCATAATGGATCTTGTCACCCTACTGGACATTACCTTTCTTGGCGTTAAAAATAATTTAGGCAGGAAAAACACCAACCGTGTTTTTAGGCCCTTTTACACGATCACACTGCGTGACCAACATTTGCGGTTTGATGAGAAGTTTGAGCGTGTAAACATAAGAAATTCGTGTGTGTCACATATGCGTGATGGTTTTCTAAAATTTTTGAAAACATGATGGTGTGACACACATGCGTGATAGTGTAAACGCTAGCATCATGCACGTAGTGTATTTTTTCAGTCGATAAGCAAAAATTGGAGGGTAAAGGCATCGCGGGAAAACAAAGAAATTTGGAAGGAGTTCTTCGAAGTGTATCGAAGCTATCCAGAAATTTGGAAAATTAAAAGCGAAGAATACAAAAATAAATTAAAAAAGAATGCTGCCTATGAAACACTTCTAGAAAAATATAAAAAATGTCAAATACAAGTGCTGCAACCAATGCGCGTGCCATGTTGCTTCGTTCACAAATAACAGAGAAATGAAGTATGACAACATGCATGACCGTTTAAACGAAAGCAATTTTTTTTTTCATCACACCATGTTGGTCACGCAGTGTGACCGTGTAAAGCCCACTTTTCTTTTCTATTTCTTGGTAAGAAATTTATTTAAGTATAACAAAAACCACTTAATGACGTTTTATACAGTTTTTTTATTTCAATTCAATTCGTATGGATCAAATGTGATGCATGCGGACATTAAGTTTGAGGGATCAAGTGTGATACACGTAAACATCATGTCTGATGGATCAAGTTTGACGCATGTGAACATCAACGGAAACACGTAGGAGAAAACAGTACAGCTATATTACTGATTGAACGGAGAAATACGTAAGTGGTTAGAAGATTTGCATCCTCTTCTATGTATACTTCTAGAATCTAGATCCATTAAGTTTTTCATATCGCGATGTACGTTTCCATCAAGCTTGACCGTCAAATGTTGTATCAAATGAAAGTCAGTGGTCAGTGTCTTCACAGGGCAACCACACATCCACGATGCACACATCCCTTTATTTAAACCAAATGTCGTCTTCGGAATAGGCGCTGATTTGTGCATTGGTTTAAATTTAAAAATCACGTTTAAACACGCTCCAGATTTAAAACGTCATCTTTGATTAAGACAAACTAAATAAGGTAAGATGAAATTAAGAGCAAACTTCAAACGTATGTTTTTATTAAATAGATTTGCTCGTTACAGGATTGGTACCATTAAGCAGAACACGCTATGCCCCCTAAGAAGAAGGAACCAACTCCACTAACACCGTTGCAAGGCCTTGCATTGGTAGCGGATACAGGCCTAAACCAAGAACAATACGAAGCCTTAATTGCCATTCCTTTCTTGAATCCACTTTTTCCCACATACAAACGGATACAACAATTGTCTACAAAATGTGGTCCCAATTGGAAGACAACTTACCATTATAATGAAGATGTTGCCGAAATAAATATACAAGCACTCATGGAGCACACGGCCTGTCGTCTGCTAATGCATTTAGATAAAGATGTAAACACATTGAGTGAACAAGAACGGAAAAAGCTTGAATTGAAATGCAAGTGGGGATGTGATGGCTCACAACAAAGTGCATACGAAGGTGCACAATTAAATATTATACAAAGCTCATTAATGCCCTTAGAGCTCGTATGTACATTGAATAACAAAATTATTTGGAAAAACGAGAAAATGTGGTCGACACGTTATTGTCGTCCAATAAGAATTATTTTTGATAAACTTACATCTGATATTTTTCATGAAGAAAATAATTACATTAAAAGTGCTATAAGTACTTTGAAACCGTCCAAGATAGCTGTAAGTAATAAAACATTTACTGTTCAACACACAATGATGCACACAGAAATCGACGGAAAGGTATGTAATGCAGACACACATTCAAATTGCACTCAAAAGTGTTACATATGCCATTTAACAGCAAAAGATTTTAACAATTTATCTATGGTGAGAAAAGTTACAAAACCACCACCTGAAATGCTCGATTTTGGATTGTCCATTGCGCACATAAGAAAACGTTTATTCGAAAGCTTGCTACAGCTATCATACAAATTGTCACTAAAAAAATGGGAAGTCCATGCCGACGAACCTATTGTCAAACAAACGACAATGGAAATCCAAGACAAGTTTAGTGAGCAGATGGATTTAATTGTAGACAAGCCGAAATCTCTGTACGGCACCTATAATAACGGCTGGGCGAGCAGAAAATTTTTCCAGAATCCAACAAAAACAGCTGAAATAACTGGCATAAATGTTGACTTAATTGAACGCCTCAAAACAATTGTAGAGGTCATTTCATGTAATTACAAAATTGACATAAACAAGTTTGCTGCATATGCACAGAAAACAGCAGAGTTGTATGTGGAGCTCTACTCTTGGTGTCCAATGACACTAACAATGCACAACATATTGATGCATGGATCCAACGTAATTAAGCACGGAATTATTGCAATTGGGCAAACATCGCGTGCGATCGAAAAAGTACAAAACAAAAATGTTTCTAAATTTACAGAATCACTTGATGTAGAATTTTCGAAAAGTGACTGTAACAAAGAAATCCTCAATGACTTGTTAATACGGTCCGACCCCTTAATTACTGGCATGTCCAGCTCCTTACAGAGGAAGAAACCATTGCATCTTTTATTAAAAGAGACGAGGGATATGTTACTTCTTGCTGAATCCGATATGATGCGAGATACTGATGACTCTGAAGAAGAAGTCGAAGACTCCGAATTGTCCAGTGATGAGAACTAAAATTCTTGCTTTTTTATGTTAGCATTATTAGTTTAGTACCTATGTCAGTGAATGATTTTTTTTTTTTACTTTGTTATTAAATTGTAATGAAATACGAATAAAGGAAAAGCCAAACTTATTTTAATGATTTTAGTCTTAACCCAATTAGTACTTTGTGGAAGCTTTAATCGAACTATGGTTAAGTGTTCGGAGAATGTTTTTGTAGCTAAAAAACAACAAATCCTTTAATTTAAATCAATCGTTTAATTAAAAACTAATCACTTTCAGATGATTCACATAGTCCCCCCTCCGGTGCATTTTTTATACGCGCTATCAATTCCTTGGCGGGATTAAAAATGCCGTTTGTTTGCTGTGAACAAATAAAACAACGTTGCGACTTTTTATAATTTTCCAGAGCGCATTTCTCGCAAAAATAGTGTTTGCATCTAAAGGGAAAAATTATATTAAAATTTTGCAATGATTGTCCTAAAATAACTGCAGTATTAACTCACTTTGTGACCACAGGATTTTCAAAACTATTTCTACATATGAAACATTTGAATGGTAGCGTTTCTTCGTCTGAATGTATTTCATATTTAGTGTCATCCTCATCTGATTCTGCATCACCACGCTGCTGTGAAGCATGATCTAATTCCAGTTGCCAGCCATGTTTATAATCACTGCGATCGTGCAAAAATTTACAACTATCACCGAAACCACAAAATCCAGTTTCCTTGTAATCCTTACAAACATCAGGTTGGTAGTCCCATCGTACAGTGGCACGCAAATGGGCTGGCGCACGTATTGGCCCTTTTCTCACCATACCCGAACTGGCATTGCCTTGAGCTGTGCCTTGTTTTTTATAGTACTGTGCATAATTATTTAGACCACGATATACTTTGTCATCTGCCTTGCCTTCAAGTTCTTCATTAATCTTTAACATTTTCTCATGTAAAGCTTGAGCATCACGATCTTGAGCAGTTTCTATTTCATTAATGGAAGTAGCACCTTGATCTTGTGGTCCACTTGGCAATGCACTCTTTTTAGATCTATAAGAAACGCCGACTTTAGTATCTTCTTCACTAGCTGTGTCGGAGGATGCCTCATTTTTACGTTCCCGTTTAGTAGCCAATTGCTTAGTACTTTGAAAATTGGGATTTGCACGCTTTCGACGGGTATCACTACGTACCACTGTTGAAGATGCTTCGTCTTCGCTGCTTTTTCCTTAGAATAAAATCAATATATAAATGAAAACATACGTATATGTGGAGTGCACACTAACCTGATTCAGAGCTTTCACTTTTCTTACGTCTCAGAGCTGTTTGTTTCCGTATATTTCGTTTTTTAAATCCAAAAGCTGAGCTGGTACACGCCTCTTCGGACATTGCAACGTACAAAAAATATTGTTTTAACAAAATTTGTTTATTAAATATGCGTTTAGCGGATCAGCTGATTTAACTGTCAAAACCACGACAGCGCAAGTTCGTCAATAAGGGTGCGTTCACCACATAGCTTAATTAGGATCATTATTGTTAGTTTAGCAATGATTAGCATTACTTTCATAAATGTGCTTCCGATTTCTGCTGATGGCTAAGGCCCATCGTGAAGTAAGACAGGTGACGCCAATTGAACAGCTGTTTAATTTTTTTTTTCTACTTTTTTCTGCTTTTTATTGATTTTCAAATGTCAAATTTTTGTCAAAGCCAACAGATATTTTGTTCAAACATTCAAACTCACGATACTCCATGAATTTTTGGTTCCCAACCTTTGACCTTACGATCCTTGCCAGCCGAAGCAACCAGATTGGACTTGGGGGACCACGACATACTATGAACAGCTCCTGAATGTGCACTAAGGGAAGCTTAACAAGGCTGCAACTTCAGTGTCCACTTAGTTTGCATTTGGAATGCAAAGCCTGCGTTTTTACCGCGGTGTTCACCTAATTTACCAAAAAAGGTCTAGCAAATACGCGGTATTACATATTATTCAACAAAAAAAGAATAATATGATATAATTTGCAAAATATTTCGGTTTTGCTTCTGTTTATTTGTAAACAAACCAATGCGATTTGACAAACTTTTGACATCTGAAACAAAATTTCAACAACAACAGCAAACACACGAAGCTTCTGACGACGCAACCTGTATTTATAAACCTTGCTAAGGCCCTCTTTACTAAAAGCCGGTTTAATCCTGATTTGTCTAAAATCCGTTTTCACCAAGGCCGATTAGCCCAATCGGCTGGTTAACGGCTGATAAACTTTCCCGGCGATGGATGGCCGAATAAGCAAAAATTTGAATTTATCAGCTGTGGACAAAATTAACATTTGTTTATATTCCCACAAAAACAATTTTAATTTGGAAACTTTGTGCTGTTTTGTTAGTGGTTTGAAAGTTGGTGCCGTTCTAGAAGACAATTCAATGCCTAATTTGCATTAAATATTGATGATAGGGTTGTTTTGCACATAAATACCATAGGACAGATCCCCCATTTTGGACCAATTTAGGGCAAGGTTTTGGCGATAACTTTTTACAGAAATACAATTTGTAATTTCCGCATTCGCATTCTTTATGCCGGGGTCTAGACACGACTTTTGGCACCAACCTCAGCAAAATCAGATAAATGGCCCCTGCGGGTTGTGGCTTAGAATATGCCCGCGGTAGGCATACCGGTCGTAAGAGGCGACCAATATGCACAAAGGTAATGATGTGCAACTCGATGGTTGATCTACGGATGTGATGCCTCCCACCTCTCATTACCCATCTTCTCTTTCCTTTCGGAAGGAGGGATGACATGACCTAGAAGGTTGCACTGGTCATACCAAATCGCTCCCACGACAGTCGGGCAGTACCGCAAGGGAGTACCGGAGCGTACCGGATTCATATCCGGCCAAGGACTGTTATTTCGACAACACTCCCCAAAAACTTCGGGGAGTGATTTTGTTGTTAAAACAACAACAACAACAACAGATAAATATTAGGCATTGAACAGTTTTCTATAAAATTATTTCAGCCAATTTAGTTTCTGTGACAACGTAAACAAAACGGAAAACAGCTGTTTTGCCTATTCACAATGCAGTTTTTTGCTAATTTATTCACAATGATGGGTCCAATCGGCGATTACTTAGCCAGGTTTTGGTGAAAACCAAATTGTCGACTCAGGAAATCAGCGATTAAGGAATCGCCGATTAGGAATAAATAAACCGGTTTTTATGAAAGCGGGCCTTAGGGCCATTTAGCATAGACTGTCTTTAATTAATAGTCTAGTCTTGCAAACCTAAGAGCACAAATCGATTAATCGGCCAATTCGATAGTTTGTCATTCTGGCACTCCAGCATTCCTAGCCGGTTAGCAAAAGCGCTGCCGGCTTGTAATTTGTTTGCCTTAGAATTGGACCAAATTTGGTACGGATACGATATATGTAAGTGCGATTAAGTATTTTGTAATACTATTTTCTTATTCAATTGTTATCGGGGGAACTGGAAAAATATGGCAAAAATCACAGCACCTAGTCTGGACTTCAGTTTCTGTTTAAAGAAAAAAAATATGGTAATTTTTGGAAAATAATAGTTACAAAAATATTTACAGCCTCATTCTCTTTGACGATAACGTGCCCAAAACGATCGTCGTTTGTGTGTTGGTAGCATGAATAGCAATACGATAGCCAAAACGATAGTCAGCACGATAACAGCTGACTCTTACGTAACGAAAGTGCTTAATCGGTAATCTGTTTGACGATTATCGTCTGACAATACGAAAACAAAGTGTCAAAATCAAACAAGAAGGGAATTGCTATCGTTGTTGAGCAAATGGAAGCCGCAAACAAAAGAAGTAAGTTTTATTATTCAATTTTCCACTATTGTTGCTAATTATTGTTATTTATTTATTTTAAAAGATTCCAAAAAGAATCCTAGCACCCGGCAAATTTTGAACTGGCGAGAGGAGCACCAGTGTTTGGAGCCAGTAATATTGCCTTCGATGAGGAATATTGCCTCAAAGAAGGGACGTGTTTAGCAGTTGCTTCCTAAAGGAAGTATTACCGCACATCAAAACTATGAAATAACTATTCACAGAAATAAATATTTAAAAATTATCTTATGAACTATTGATACCGATGGATTTTGATATCACATTAGTCACATTACGCTATCTCGTTCCATTCTTAGCGCACCTTCCTCCGACAAAGCCAAAGCAACAGCTTGATACATTCTTATAAACGAAATATTCCCGATTTATTAATAACAAAAAAATTATAAACTTTTTCACGAAGTCAAAACACAGGTGCCCAGAGTTGCAAAATTGACATTTGATTTCGTAACATTTGATAGACGTAAGCCTACACGATAATCGTCAACGTAACATTCATGCTACCAAAAGCGCACGATATCGTCAGCGCGGGTATCGTTCGTTAAGCGTATCGTTCGTCAAAGAGAATGAGGCTGTTAATCTGATAATTTTGGGTATTTTGAGTTTTAAAAGGGTTCTTAATTCAATCGAAACGGCAATGCTGATTTGATGAAGTCTTCCTTCAAAACAAATTTTGCCAAAGGTCATTGAAGTAACTTACCGATTTTTTTAGAAACGTAGTTTATTACACAATTAAACAACTTTTCAAAATGGCTCTGAAGTTGTTATCCAGTGTAAAATGTTTCGGTGGAGAGCAGCGAATTTATTCACACATCTCCGAAGTGGTGGGATGTGAAATGAAATTTGGTGCTTACCTACCACCTTCTGCATTGGAATCAAACACGGAATGTCCTGTGCTTTACTTTCTTAGTGGCCTTACTTGTACACATGAAAATTTCATCCAAAAATCTGGTTTCCAAAGGTTTGCGGCCAAACATGGCATTGTCGTGGTTAATCCCGATACGTCGCCTCGTGGTTTGAATATCCCCGGCGAGGATGACAGTTATGACTTTGGTAGTGGAGCTGGTTTCTACGTGGATGCGACAGAGGCGCCATGGAACAAAAATTACAAAATGTACACTTATGTGACACGAGAACTAGTCGATTTGGTGAACTCAAATTTGCCGGTGCTGCCAAATAAATGTGGAATTTTCGGGCATAGTATGGGTGGACATGGTGCCCTTATATGTGCTTTAAAAAATCCTGGCTTATATCGATCCGTTTCTGCTTTTGCACCTATTACAAATCCGATGAAGTGTGCATGGGGTAAAAAAGCTTTGGCAGGCTATTTAGGACCAAATGAAGATACGTGGAAATCATGGGATGCTACTAAGCTTGCAGCCACATATGCTGGTGCGCCCTTAGAGATTATGATCGATCAAGGCTCTAAAGACAATTTCCTTGCAGAAAAGCAACTACTACCAGAAAATATCTTGGGTGTTGCCTCTCAAAATGATCACCTGCAATCAATTTATCACCTACGAGATGGTTACGATCACAGCTACTTTTTCATTGCCAGTTTTATTGAAGAGCACTTTGAGCATCACGTTAAATTTTTAAAGGCTTAGAACAATATTCATATCTATCATGTACTAGTATCTAGGCATAGCATTTAAACAATGTTGAGACTAAGCAAAAATTGTTAAACCGTTTCCATTAAAATACGTATGTACGTACAAGAGTGTAAAAAACGTTTTTTTAACAGCTATCGCCACACGAATTAAAAAAAAACCCATAGATCTAATTACTATTTGTATTTAAAGTTATACCTATTAGTATGAAACCAAAATCACACAGTGCCAGTATAAATAAAATTATAAAGTTACTTAATTTGGTATCGTCTCACACTTCTTATCAGTTGGTAGAAGTAGTTATAATCCGCTGTTTATTTATCACAAATGCCAAATTTTGAAGAGTGCTTAGTTCTAACAAATGCCCGTCTAACTAGGTTGGCGACCGCATTGGTGCACATTTACCCTGTCTTACTAGTCACAATTCATTAACACAGTCATAATCTGAATAACTAGTTGCAGCAGGGCTGCTCATTACTTGATTAAGGCGGTGCAGACCTTTTCCTGAACGAAAAAAACATTATTACCTGAAAATATAGAGCATGTTGCATCTCGAAATTATCTCTTCCTATTATTTTATAAGCTAAATATTTTTAAAAAGCTTACGGTATAAAGCCTGTATGCAGATAATGTCTTTAATCACTTTTTAGATAAAACAATTTTGTTTAAGTAATATGTGTTAAAAACAGTATATAAATGATGTTTATCAGTGTTTAGTCTGCTTTATACATTTTTTATCTAAAAAGCTACATACATATATTCACATATGTATGTATATAATACTATCTATAACTATTATATATATGCATATATTTCATAATGAATTTATCGACCTAATGCTGCCTAGTAACGAGACAGATAAGATTTGTAGAAATGGCCCAAACCATAATGTGTAAGACCCTTCCCCTCACCTTTCAAATCTCTGAGAATTGGCAACTTCTCACTGAGAGGGAATTTCATTTGCTTTCATTTTTGTGCTTTTAATAGTAGGAGTGTGAGTGGGAGAAATGCGTACGGCAGTGATTTCCTGTCCTTCTGCTTGATCCTGGGTATTTCTGACTCCTTCATCTGAAAATCGGCAGAACTTATTCGTATTTTCGATGCTACCAAAGAACGTAAAACACAAAGAAGGTCCAACGCAACGAAAAGTGGGAAACATTAAACCATCAATTCGAGGGTAGGTAATTCACCACTGGGGAAAAGGGCGTTTAAATCGCGAGTTTTGAAGGTATTCGCATTTTTATTTTAAAACAAAATAAACGTTTTCGTAACTCCAATCACAATTTTTTGTATAAATATTTAACTAAAACACTGTAAATTAAAGTAATTTAAATGTAGGTATAGTGGTGAATTACCTACCATCGATTTGACAGCGTCCACTTACATGCGCTTTTGGACCTTCTTTGTACATTTACGTTCTTTGGAAGCTCGGCGCAAAAATCTCTTAGGAGGTTGATGATATAACCAGGGACGGAAAATAAAAGTTTTTTTTTTCGATCTCATAAAAGTCCGGGGTTAGATAGTCTCCCTGAAGAAAATTATTAAATTGTCTGTTGTCCCAGGACTTCTAGGGTCAATATCCTGCTCACAATTAATTTTCCTGGCTTTTTTGAAAAAAGTCCGACAATAACTTAAAACCCCGGACTTTTATTTTTTTTTCGCCAGCAAAAAAAGTTATCTTTGTCCTTATATTTTTTAAGGACAGAATAAAGGCCGAACCAAAATCTATTAAACTGTCAATCTTCTTTCATATGACAGGAAATTCATTAAATTTAGATTGGCGTGCTGGTAGATTTTGGGTGGGACTTTTATTCTGTCCATAAAAAATAAAAGGACAAAGATTACTTTTATTCTTGGCGAGAAAAAATAAAAGTCCAAGTTGTCCGATTATTTTTGTCCGGATAAGAATAAAAAACCAGAAATAACTTTTTTCTTCCGACTTTTATTTTAAAAGGAATAAAAGTCCCCGTCTCTGGATATAACTGTTGTATATCGTGTCATATACATATATATGTATATCTAATACCTACTAACTATCTTGATCACTTGTTGCGGTTGTCTCGACGCAGCAGTGATTAGCCCACAAGTATCGGAATTTATATTATTATTGCCAAAAAAAAAGGTTATCACCAAATTTTAGATAAGAAAAGATTGCGAAACAGCAATTTAGAAGTGTCTTCTGGTTTACCTTGTCTTCAACGTTTAGTATTTAAATGGTGATCACCTCATGAAGCAATTCAGTTCATTATCAGCATAGCTTCTGAACGCGTCAAGTTATCTAAAAAAATTAGATGGTAAAAGAGAGGCCATTGCTTAAAAGGTGTCAATAAAAATCACGTACAAATATTAAATTTTCATATTCCTAAAATGGCCTTAAAGCTGGTGTCCAGTTCAAAGTGTTTCGGTGGAGAGCAGCGCGTTTATTCCCACTTCTCCGATGTTGTGGATTGCGAAATGAAATTTGGTGTCTACCTACCACCTTCGGCTATTGACACGAATACCGCACATCCAGTTCTATACTATTTGAGTGGAATTACCTGCACTCATGAGTATTTCATACAAAAGACAGGCTTTCAAAGGCTTGCAGCCAAACATGGTTTTATTGTTATTAATCCAGACACGATACCACGCGGTATTGATTATGCCAATATAAATGACCGGAATAATGCCGGTTTCTACGTGGATGCGACAGAGGCGCCATGGAACAAAAATTACAAAATGTACACATATGTGACACGAGAACTAGTCGATTTGGTGAACTCAAATTTGCCGGTACTGCCAAATAAATGTGGAATTTTCGGGCATAGTATGGGTGGGCATGGTGCCCTATTGTGTGCTTTAAAAAATCCTGGCTTATATCGATCCGTTTCTGCTATGGCACCTATTTCAAATCCAACAAAATCTGTACGAGGTAGAGAAATATTGGCCATATATTTTGGGCCAAATGAGGACACATGGAAAGCATGGGATGCTACTGAGGTGGCTGTAACATATGCTGGGCCAAAGTTAGATATACTGCTTGATCACGGCAGTGAAGATGTTCACTTTTTACAAAAAACACTTTTGCCACAAAATTTTATTAATGCTACCTCTACAAATGATAACATCAATTTAACTTATAACTTGCACGAAGGTTATGATCATGGTAGCCATTATGTATCAACTTTTATAGAAGATCACTTTGAACATCATGCGAAATTTTTGAATGCGTAGATGGCAAATATTGTATGGAGATACACAATGTATACAATGAATAATGTATTCAATGATAGATAAATGTTAAGAGGTGTGAAGATCAAAAAGTTGATATAGATAACCGTTGAGTGTTTGAATAGCTGTACGTCGGAAACTTAAGGTTGTCACTGCTTGTACTGATTTTTTGCTATGAAAAAATAATAACATAAAACTTTCGTTCCAATTTATCAAGCTTAACCCTTGGCACGTACGACAAAGTATTGTGATTCAATGAGTAATTCGGTATCGCTTCGAAAAGGTTCAATTCGAAAGAAAACAAACTCTTTTAAATTGAGCTACAAGAAGAGTAAAATAGTTATTTATTACTTTTACTTTTACTTTATGCATGTGTATAGCATGAATAATTATTTTTTATAAATGAAAAATAAATTGCATTTTATTCATTTAAAATCCATTTTTTTATATCATTTTTGAGCATCTGTTTGTGACGAATTTTGTTTATCTAAAGATAAGAAAGAAATTGAACTGATAACGTAGTCTAACTGGATATATGTATGTACATTAAGGTGCCTCGCCAAAAAAAGTTGCACTGTTTCCACCGGAATTTCAAAATTCACTCTTTTCTAAGGACTCCCCCAAAATATTTCTTAAAAATATTAAGATTTACCGGAGCTAAACCGCGTTAAAAAAACGCTAAAAATATCCTTTTTTATAAATAAAAGGAGTATGAGAAAATATTTTATAATAAAAAGCATCTGAGATGATAGAGTGCAAAAGGTAAGCATAAAAAAGTTTAAAAATTTTATCAATACTATTACTGTATACCTGTGTGCTAATATTCGCAATGTGTAAAATTGGACCAAAAAGGGTTAAATTTTGCAGAAATGACGCTATAAGCGTTCTTGTGGCATATACAAACATTTTTCTATCTGGATCACGACGATCGAATGACGCCTAATACCACCTTTGCCTCATGCCGCGCATCCACTTATTTGAAATACTGGAACCAGTACATGTTCTAAAAGTACTAAATACATTGGAGTGGCCCCATGGAAGCATTTTCAGTCTTAAACCAGTTAATTTGAAAGGTTGAAACTAATACAAAATATTTAAAATAATAAATTTCTCGTTTGCCTTTTGAAAAGTTTAAATAATTAAAACGTTCACGAAACTGTATAAATTAACCCAAGCAAATTTCGCTTTAGTGGCCACAATGAATAACTAAATGACCAGTTTAAGTGTCGCTAACCCTATCTACCTTTGCCGTGTCACACAAACAATTTCTATGTTAATTTCATGCTGGCTGTACAAAGGAAAGGTAGAATGCAGCGAAGAGCTTTTCGTAGTAAAAGCTCATTTTAACACTGAAATTGTTTGTGTGCTCATAGTAGAGCTTTTCATTCATGAATTTTAACTGTTGATGGCCTATAGGCGCGACTATGTCGATTCGGATTTCTGCACGGTTGCCAGACTGTAGTTTTTTTTCGTACCAAATTTCTTTTTAAAAATGTACGAAATCTAGAAAATAATAGGCAATGATTTGAGTAAATTGTATTTGTCTACTCTTTCTCTCTCTATCTCTTTACATTACATTCATTCATATGTACATACATAAGTAGTATAATGACCGTCAGTTGAATCAATCTTTGTGATATCCGAAGGAGCGAGTGCTAGAATTGGCTGTGAGTCCAGAAATGTGTGGTCAGAGTCGACCTTGGTTAGTCGCAACATACATTGCCAAATCAACAACAACAACGACGTCAATGAACAACCCATCACCTCACCTACAGTCAGTTTTAGAGAAGTGAGTAAAAATTATAAAGTTGGGTCGTCCTAAGGTAAGTATTTGGTTTAAGAATGTGCTCAATGAAGACAATGGTGGCGTAGACTCTTAGGGCATTGAAAAGGCAACGGGGATGTATGTATATCGCAGCGCCACAATATTCACTTTACCTCATTCCGTATTGTACCACTATCCTTCCTTTTTAACTTTAAATATTGACAATTAGGGATAGAGAGCGCTTCCAGTATTGCAACCAGAGGCTTCACCAGGAGTTGGTTGACATGGTGATTTACCGACTCAGCGAGAATGCTGCTTAGATCTGAGATCTGATCAAAGAGGTACGATTCAGACCCCTAATTTTACCCCCAAGTATTTCACATTCCTAAAGACTTTGACATTTCTGTGCTTAACAAAGGACTTCCATAATAGTTTACCAACTGCAAAGCTTTGAAATTATATATCGGACCCACTAATTTGTCAATTAGTGAGCACATACTCATTGAAAAAATCACGAAATCCGAGGAAAAGACACCAGCTCACCAAACATACAAAAAAGTCCCATTTCTGCTCAAAATGAAATTAAATGGTAGCCGTGTGTATCATATTAGCGTTACAATGCTGCCGATTTGCCAGTAACTTCGTTTGTTTTGGCAGCATCCCTTTACTATCGTGGAGGGATCGTCAGTGGTTCAAATCAGTCGTATGCAGCATCTTGAACGCATAGGACGTGTTTAACGGTGAAATAGCATTTTTTCTGTTTTGAACTAGCGCGACTTCCGCGGTTGAATGAATAATGAATAAAATTTGAATCTCTGTTACACATTGGAATTCCAATTATTTTTCTTTGGTTGAACAAACAAATGCAAAAAAAGCTAATAATTTCGATCGTAAAAAAAACTTTGCAGAGATTTTGTTTACGCGCAGTAATGGAAAAACGCCAAAAAAGGTTTGTTTAGTCATCGTCAATAAAAAAGATAAAAAAATAAATTAGATAGAAAGCGAAGGCTGAAAATCGCATCACTCATACGCAACATAGCACGGCATAGCGTGAGAATGCACGATTTGTTTGCACGGCACTTACAACGAAATAAAGAAGAAGAAGAAAAAGCCAAAACAACAACCGCAAAAGGATTTTCGGGCTTTGGCGCCATATTAAATTGCGCCAAATGAAATATTGAAAATTTTGTGCTCCCAAACTGTGCAGTATTTAATGTGTTAGAGGAAAAGTGAAAGTTATAGTGATAGTGAAAGTAGATCAACCACAAAGTGGGAGTAATCAAGGCGTCAACATTAGTAGGATTACACAAAGTACGCGTACGTATGCAGGTATGTATTATCTTGTGTTTATGTTAATATAGCGTCTGAATTAAACTGAAATTTTTTGCTTGCAACATTGATTAAATGTTTAGCTTAACTCTGGCTTGACTTATGGCGCGTGAGTTAGCTTTTTTCTTATTCGAAGTTATTTGCATTTTAAAGCTTTATTTTGGTTAAAAAGACGCAACGCTGTGGGACGTCTTTGTGGTTGTTGTATTAGCGATTTCCACAACAGCCGACTCTATTGTACCGGAACGGCTGGGGTTTTACCCGACCAAGGGGTGGAATTTCGTTGTAACCCTGTCTGCGGGACGCGCTTTCTACCGTACTAAATATGTGCTGTGAGAATTTAGTAACTACCTCTATTGGTACGTTGCCTTTACTACCCATTAAATATGTACCTCCTAGGAGCTTGAGATTTATTTTTCAAAGTTTTATACTAGATCACGATTCTTTGGTTTTCTAGTCTCGTAGCTCGCACAAACAAAATCTATGCTCCTTAAAGTGCGAAAATTTCGAAGTATGTAGCTCAGAGCTCTAGATTTTTCTTCTTAAAATTATGAACCAGCCAAGGAAATCATATGCAGGTCTACACCTTTTCCAAGTGTACTTTAAAAAGCTTAAAATGTACTTCAGAACAGTCAATTGTGTTTCCGAAATGGTAAAATGAATTTCCGAATAATAATTTTTATTTCAGAAACTGTGAAATGATTTTTAGAATAGTAAATTGTATTTCAGAAATGGTAAAATGAATTTCAGAATAATAATTTTTATTTCATAAATGGTAAAATGAATTTCAGAATCATAATTTTTATTACAGAAACTGTGAAATGATTTTCAGAATAGTCAATTGTATTTCAGAAATGGTAAAATGAATTTCAGAATAATAATTTTTATTTCAGAAACTGTAAAATGAATTTTAGAATAGTCAATTGTATTTCATAAATGGTAAAATGAATTTCAGAATAATAATTTGTACTTCAGAAACTGTGAAATGATTTTCAGAATAGTCAATTGTATTTCAGAAATGGTAAAATGAATTTCAGAATAATAGTTTTTATTTCAGAAACTGTGAAATGATTTTCAGAATAGTCAAATGTATTTCATAAATGGTAAAATAAATTTCAGAATCATAATTTTTATTTCAGAAACTGTGAAATGATTTTCAGAATAGTCGATTGTATTTCATAAATGATAAAATGAATTTCAGAATCATAATTTTTATTACAGAAACTGTGAAATGATTTTCAGAATAGTCAATTGTATTTCAGAAATGGTAAAATGAATTTCAGAATAATAATTTTTATTTCAGAAACTGTAAAAAAATTTTAGAATAGTCAATTGTATTTCATAAATGATAAAATGAATTTCAGAATCATAATTTTTATTACAGAAACTGTGAAATGATTTTCAGAATAGTCAATTGTATTTCAGAAATGGTAAAATGAATTTCAGAATAATAATTTTTATTACAGAAACTGTGAAATGATTTTCAGAATAGTCAATTGTATTTCAGAAATGGTAAAATGAATTTCAGAATAATAATTTTTATTTCAGAAACTGTGAAATGATTTTCAGAATAGTCAATTGTATTTCATAAATGATAAAATGAATTTCAGAATCATAATTTTTATTACAGAAACTGTGAAATGATTTTCAGAATAGTCAATTGTATTTCATAAATGATAAAATGAATTTCAGAATCATAATTTTTATTACAGAAACTGTGAAATGATTTTCAGAATAGTCAATTGTATTTCAGAAATGGTAAAATGAATTTTATATTTTATTCATAGCAGCATCCAGGCAGTTCTTTTAGTGCTGTTCAAATCCACAAATAGATCCTGCTTGTCGATCCTTTTAACAGGGATCTCATACGCGCTAGATACAAAGCTCACTAATTTCGCGTTCATTATTTTTAATGGGTGAAATAAACTTAGGCTCTAATCTATGTAGTGGTATGGTGCTATACACCTTGAGAACTTCCACTAAAACTCGATTTTCTGACCAAATTATCGAACAATATTCCCAACAGCCTTACATTACGCATTTCTCTATCGGCATAGCATGACACAAGTTAGCGAAACCCTGTTTTAGTGAAAGTAATCATAAAAAAAAAAACAATAAAAACAACAAAAAACTTAGCGCACGCTTGTGCAGCGATGAGTTACGATAAGAAAGCATAGCGGATACTTTTTTTTAAATTGTATGCAAGTACTAAAATTACTTAAATTGCGGCGAGCTTCGTGCTCATGTGTACTACTTTCGATACACGTGTATAAGACTGGGTTAAAAAGAAAAATTTTATCTCTTTTTCGAAAATTATATTTACATATACTTTTTAGAATCGCGAATTCTGTTCAAGTGTCACTTGCACTGAAGCTTTTACCTATCTGTTCATCCACGAAAAAAGTGTTTTTGGGGGTTGAGAATCAGCACACAATTCCCTTTAAACACTTAAAATTAAGTCCAAGTTCTGGTGAAACCGAAACAAATTTTCTTTGAAATATCGCTGAGTTCTAATTCGGTGGAATATAAAGGTGGTGCATACAGCTCGTCTAAAAATATTTTTCGGCACTCGCTGTCGCCAATGCGTAATAGTCCAGAAATCTTTCGAAGAACCTTTCTCTCGAATACTCCTGCCTAAGCTTCCGTACCATGTTGCGAGTTCGAAGTCGCAATTTCTCGAATTTATTTCCGATCGAGGTTGACTTAAAATGATTACAACTTGTGCCAAACTAATATGCTGCAAATAATGCATTCTAAATTTTGGTAATAAAGTAGGCGTGGCTCCAGACCGATTTCGACAATTAACAGTTTCCTTTTTGGAAAACAAAATATGTTGACGAAATTTCATTAAAACAAATCATATTTTATTTTATTCGTCCACGAACCTTTTTAAAAGTCTTTCGATTTCGTGGATTACTGGATTATATTTAGCTCAATGCTTTGGCATTTTAGCAGCAAAAGCGATATCAGTCATAAAAAAAGCTAAACAATAATGTCAAACTCAAAATTAATATGAAAGTCTAAAAATTGAAAGATTTTTTTTTCTTGTTTTTTTGTGTTCCAAACTGATGTGCATGAATATCGCTGCAGACAAAAACAAAATTAACTAATGAAATTGATATAAAAACTAGTACATATTTAGATATGTATATAAAAAAAATAAACAACAAACATTTAGGATTACAATTAAAATAAATAAATAAATAACCATAAAAACAACCATAAATTAAAAATTTGTATAATTAATTGGAAACGCGTGGCCGTTAAAATATGTTGGCATAGATTTATTGTGTCTAAAAATATTGTTATACGTAAGTCACACGCCGGAAGCTTAACTGGGTTGTTAGGTCGCGGTATCCAACTTGCCGTAATTGCCTTTCAAACGCTTGTTGAACGTGCCAGGCGACGCGACTGATAAGCTGGTGTGTGATTTTATTTTACTGAATAAATAAAATATGTAATTTTCTTTATTTACTTGTTTACTATACTTAAAATTCACTTTTTATTTTATTTTTATTGGTTGTTTATTCATTTACTCTCGGTAATGTTTTCTCAAGTTTGTATCGCCTCGAGCGTAATAGATTGATACATTTTTTAATATTGATGTGCAATTTTTTTTTATTTTTTTTTCATTTTTTGCCCAGATTTCAATGGCTCTAAGAGTATAAATACACAAATATTGTGTTTACTTACTAGGTTGATGCCATAAAATAAATTTCACAGAAAAGAATCGAGCACACTTATGCAAGCATGTGAACTTTCAGTTCAGACGGGAATGAAAAGAAAAAAAAACAAGTAATAAGTAAAATTCAAAAGTAAAATTCTTACCAGAAATTAGGATATTATAACTTACAGCAAGTAAACGAAGTGAGAATTTTGGGTTTTTATCCAAAAGTTAGGTTAGAATTTTTTTTAATCTTTGGCCAACTTTAATTTTTTACATAAAAATAAATAAAATAAAATAAAATAACAAAAAAAGGGAAAAGAGAAAGGAAATAAAACGAAATAAAAAAATAAAAATAAACTAAAATAAAATTAAATTAAGTTAAATCAAATTAAACTTAAATAAAATGAAATAAAATAAAATAAAATAAAATAAAATGAAATAAAATGAAATAAAATAAAATAAAATAAAATAAAATGAAATAAAATAAAATAAAATAAAATAAAATAAAATAAAATACAATAAAATAAAATAAAATAAAATAAAATAAAATAAAATAAAATGAAATAAAATAAAATAAAATATAATAAAATATAATAAGATTAAAATAAAAAAATAAAACAAAATAAAATAAAATAAAATAAAATAAAATAAAATAAGATAAAATAAAATAAAATGAAATAAAATAAAACAAAATAAAATAAAATAAAATAAAATAAAATAAAATAAAATAAAATAAAATAAAATAAAATAAAATAAAATGAAATAAAATAAAATAAAATAAAATAAAATAAAATAAAATAAAATAAAATAAAATATAATAAAATATAATAAGATTAAAATAAAAAAAATAAAACAAAATAAAATAAAATAAAATATAATAAAATGAAATAAAATAAAATAAAATAAAATAAAATAAATTAAATTAAAATTAAATCAAATAAAAGTGGACAGAAATAAGAGCTTAGCTGTGCAACAAACCATCGTTCTGATAGCACAAGTGTTAACAGAACGTGCCGAAATGTCTATTATGAAGAAGTTCAGCAGCTTCCGAAATGGATTTATGAGTTAAGCTTTGACAGATGTTTCTAAATTGTGCTTTCTATTTCAATATAAAGCTTGTAGTAGTTAATAAAAATTTTTTAAAATGAAAATAATAATCGTTTTCATAAAAACAATTATTTTTCAGCTTAATCTTTACTCATAAATACTTAAATAATGTATAAGTTGAAACAACAACAATTAAATATTTAATCAGAATTTGTACAATTAACGAAAACTATAAAATATAATAATTACAATGAAATACATATAGCTATTAATAGCAAGTTTGGTTATTGTGGCAAATATGGTTCAATACGAAACTTGAAAGTAAAAATGTTTTGGGCGGTTTTGTGGTTGAATTTAAACCACTAGACCAACGCTAATATGAAAATATGCTCATAAAAGTTAAACATGGTAGGGGAAGACCCTTGTTAATTGCCTTCATCCTGCCCTACAAAACGCAACCCAACAACATAACTATTGGTTATCGCATGTTATTTTACCCACACACTCGCATGAAAGCTTTGCTATAAAAGTTTCATGTGGCGAACGCATCAGGTAACCGGCTTAATGAGTTGTTTTATTTGTAGCGCAATTATGTACCTGTTTGTTGCCCACACTCCACCTGCACCACACTACATATACATATGTACATACATTTATCACATTCATCTAAACCGTGAATGTATATTAAACATTTCATGCGTACGTTGAAAACAATTTTCAGTTATTAGCAAGAAAAGTTTATAGCAACAGAGTGTGGGCTATGAAAACCATATTAGCCTTGTTATTCTATAGTTGCCTGCAATAAACTTCTATCTATGTATGTGTGTCTGGTATGTGTTGATGTATTTTAGTTTTGCTTAAAATGTAGGGAAAATATTCGGTGAATTTTACACAGCGAGGTCGAAGGAGATTTTCAATTTTGAGTTGAAAATTTGGTAGTAAATTAAATTTTGTTTTCTTATCACTTCTCCGTACTGCAACATATTTGGACCTTTGGATAGGTAAAATTTTCTTTAAATATTTTATATGAGAGAAATTGTTGTTTTATTGAAAATAAAAATTTAAGCTATGTACCTCAAAAAAATTCTGCTTCTCTTCCATTTAAGGTGCGCGTGCTTGAAATGACATTTCATTGATAACAAGCGGGTTAAAATAAAATAAAGTGCATTGTTGGCTACTAAAAAATTCGAATAAAAATAAATTCTAAAATTAATTTAATTTCACAGTTAATACAATTTTCGCCGCAATCACGAATAACAACGAAACTCCTGCAACAAATTTAGGCCTCGCTATCAGTTCCTTGTTTGTGTAAGTAATTGAGTGTGAAAAATTATCAATAATAAATTATTTAAAATGAATTTAGTAGGAATACGACCATGTGATGAAATCGATTTTCAATAGAATGGGTGAACGTTTTAGTTGAGATCGAAAATGGTAGCGCTGGCGTTGGCAGTTTTGAGTCTCTTAGGCTAGAGTTGTGAGCATATTTAAAACTAGAGCGCTTGCATAGATACAGCTGTGTTCAAAATAATAGTAGTGAAATTAAATTTGACTGATCTTGAGCTCATAGAACTTATAAAAATATGTAATATGAACAGAACGTAAAAACCAATGACAAAACTAAATTCGAAAGCGTGCGACAAAAATTTTAAGAAGCTGTGTTTTTTATTAATATTCATTGAAAATATAGCAAATTCTATAGCAAAAATCAAATTTCAAGACTTACATAAAGTTCAAAAATGTTAAACAAAGTTTAAAAATTTAATTTACAAATTTCAATATTTTCTGGCAGAATTTTTAGAAAGTTTTTAACTAATTTTTAGCACATAATTAGCAAATTAAAATCACTTCAAAACTATCTCAGAATTTCTATAATTTTTTTTTTTTGTCGACCATATTGTGTTTTTTCCATAGAAAACTTGTGTTTCGTTATTGCACTGTATTGTAGTAAAAACTCAAGATCCCCTACATTTTTTTTTTTTAAATTTTGGAAAAGTTTTGACGTGCTTTTAAATTACACATTATTGTTCTAAAATTTAAAGAGCTATAAAAGTGCCTACTCAAATTTCTTATACAAATTCTAATCGAAAATATTAAAACAGCCAATCAATCATGATCCAACTATAACAGGTCGCAGCAGCTCGACAACCATACAGACACACAAAATTTTTCCTTGTTTTTTTTTTTTTTTTTTGAAATCTGAGTTTATAGTCCAAATCGCATTGAAAAAAGTGTGGATTGTCAAAATTCGAGAAAAAAAATAAAAATCAGCTGGCCTATTAACACGACCTGTATTGTTGGATCATGTAATCAATCATCTGTTTCTGACATTACCCAAATTTTTCTCATTGTTGCCAACTGTGATTAAATACCGAGAAAAATAGCTTCTCCTCACAAGCTTAGCATAGCTAAATTGGCACTACTTTTCACTTGCACATAATATCAGCCAATTTAGCTGGCTGCTGTCCAAATGGCAGTATTTTCTTATTTTTGAAGTAAGTTTTCTAAAACTAAGACGCTTTAAAAGTCAACCAAAGAAGTTTGCCAAAAACTTGCTCTTCCACAGTCACGCACATCCATAATATCTACCTGCACGCGAACATAAATCTCATTTATCACCTGCATATGCGACAAATATGCACGACTTCAAATATCTTGGCAAAGTGTGGAAAGTTTCTAATATCCTCTAAAGGTAAAAGCAAATTACTATGCCAGTGATGCTCACACACATACAATATACGAATTCGAATTTAGTAAAAGGTGGCATTATCCAATCAGCTGATTCCTCAAATTTTGACACTACAAATTTCGCCGTCGTATGATTTTGACATTGATCCTACGAATTAAAAAAAAAATGCATTAAAAATATTTGAGAGTGATTTTTTAATTCGCCTAACTTGTATTAATTCGCCTTGATATGTACATATGTATGTACATTTAACTTATCTGTCATTTTAGCTGGCTCTAACGTAAATACCCCAAAAAAATGTATTAATTTTGTTCTTTGATGAAGTATATTTGCAAAGTTGAATAATATTTCCAATATTTCTTCACTGTCAAAAGGAATAAATAAACTGATTGATTGATATATTTTCATATGTCAAATTGCACAAAGAACTTTTGACATTTGTATGAGCTCGAATATGTCTAAGAGCTGATGTGCCCATGGGCTACTATACAAAGAGCAGCAATGATCTATGAAAACAAAATTTAATGATAATTGAATTTATGCCCTGCGGGAAAAATCTGAGATAGAAACACAAGTGCATACATACATATGTATATCTGTATTTATTAAAATATAACTGAACAAGAACAAGATAATTTACTCAGCATTGAAAGCAAAATTATACAAAAACTTGAGACATCATTACATTATCTACTTAGTCATTAGTACATATTCTTCTTTCTTCTTCGTCATTACTTAAACTAATATTCGCTAAATGCATTAGAAAATTATGTGCATAAATAAATGTGTGCTATGCGTATTATAAACATATGGAAATGTTAAACTCAATTACAAATAGAATAGCAAATGCAGTATATTTTTCTGCTTGTTCTTTTTTTCTTACTTTTATTAGATGATGCTGTGTGTTTCATAACTATAGCACAATAAGAATTTGCATGTTTTAATAATTTATATACTATCATTCTACTAGGCGTATAATTATAGTCAAATTGAAATAGAGTTTTAAACATGATTCTAAAATAAACAGCATTTCATGTTTTTCATAGTCAATTTAAAATACGTTTTATGTCTAAGATGGAGTTTGAATTTTAAACTGACGAAACTGCCATTTCAACATTTTAAAATCACGGTTTGTGTCTATGGTTGTGGCACATCACAACGCTTACTACAAATTTGAGTTTGGCTCTTTTCGCCTAAATAAACTATGTATGGTATGCTATGGTTTGTGAATAATATAGTTTACACAGGGTGACCTTGCAAAACTTAAAAGAAATTTCTTGACCAACTTTTTTTTTTTTTTTTTCATAAGGGTACCCTCTTTCATTTCATTTTAGCTAAAATCTTTGTTTAATATGACTCTGATTGACCAACACTTTAAATATCTTTTAGGGTTAAGTAAAACTTTTAAGTAAAACGCATATTAAACAACGACTATAATGGTGATTCATACTCCGTAAGGAATTTTCGAGTACAACGCATTTTTTGTTCGAGTTCCATGCTGTTCCCTTAGAACTCCATTTTTCCCTCTCTCATCAAGAAATCATTTTTGTTCCGAAAAGAGTAAAGCAAACGCTTTTTACATAAAATAACGTTCGATAAAAATTTGAAAAAATCAACAAAAACAAATTTTATATTAGAGGTATTTATATATTGGTAATTCTTTACGACCGCACGTAACTGCTAATACACGTCCAAAAATATCGGGAGAGGTATCAAACAAGAATCCGAATCCGGAAAAGAAATATTTTAGTTCAGTGAAAAGTTATTAACAAAAAACCAAAAAATGACCCAGGTCAAATCCTGATATAGGGGTCCGATCCATGTTTTTTATGTGCAGAACACCTTTCCGCATTGGCGGCCTTCGGCCGCGGTCCAAAAAATTACCCTGGGCTACGCCATTCCAACTGCGGGTGGCAACATGCCACCGTTCCCTCACTTTTCTCACAGTGTAATTTGTGATTACAACAACCACATGAAAATGACAGAAAATTCTGAACTTTGATTGCAAATATCTCGCAAACTACTGAAAATATTGGTTTTCCGGATTTGGATTCTTGTTACAGAGGTCAAAACGCGTCTTTTGATACCTCTCTCGATATTTTTGGAGGTGTATTATCAGTTACGTGCGGTCGTAAAGAATTACCTATATATTATATATTTTGTGAGACTTTTCAAATATTTCAACTACTACTTTTTTTTAACTAGATATGACACATATTTTAATCATTTATTTGTATGGTTTCAAATGAATTTAAATTCTGAGAATGTTATAGCTATGATAAATATTTTTCCCATTTTTCAAGTATACAAATATTATTTATTTAATCGAAAAAGAGTGTAAATGTTTTTCTTTCCATTCTTTGCGTTTTACGTACTTTGATGTAACTCTTGCTCGAAAGGGGACTTTACTTCTCAATTGCCTACTCAGCCCAAAGTAGCTATTGATGTGAAGAATGATTCAGTTTGGAATTTTTATTTGCCACATGACTGGCTGCCAAAGCACAAAAACGTCGATTCTTTATTTAATGACAGCAAGCGCAACACAGACTTTGTTAACCGCTTCACTCAAGCAAAAGAAGGTAGGTTAGAAATCTCAGCGTGTAAAATCAGCGTCATTCATGGCAATGAAAGCAATCCAGCTGATGAAGAAAAATATTTTCACCCACATCACGATTGCCCACTGTTTACTTAAGTAACTGTTGTCAAACTTCAAATTCCTTTACACTTGGTTGTTGACTATTAGCTGTCACATCAAAAAGGCAATCATCGTTTGATTGAAATAGAATATAATCCGTTCTGTGGGTGACCAAAATGGTTGGTTTAAAAGTGATTATACAGAGCAGTTGACGGTCACAAAATTACAAGGGTGAATATATCCAGTAGGTTGACTTTTACGTTACTCACTTTCAAATTGTTACTTTGTATCAATTTTTATGGTTATATTTTGTCTAATTTTAAACATTTATTAAAGCTTTTTCCTTTCAAGTAATATGATTGCTAATAACATTCGCAGTTGTCATAACTTTTCCTAGCCCCATGAGCACGTTAAATTCTGACATTCAAGTTCACCACAAACGACGTACGCTCTGTCAAAATGTGCATATCTTTTTCAGAAGTTGATGACTTGGCTTCAAGCTGATATGTTTCAAATGTTTTCAGATTCATTACGTCTTACCAGTTAAATTTTGGGTTTTATTTTATTTCTTTAATAATTTAGTTTATGGGAATACTATATTTGAAAAATTTCTACAATTAAAAACACGTTTGGAACTGCGCTAAGTTTAACTGAAGAGAAGCGGAATAGCGCGAATGCGAAGAACTTAAAATAGTAGCCAACAGTTACAGAGTGGGAAACTAGGATTCAGACAGGGTGACCCCTATTGTGGGATTTCTTAAATTTTTTTGCTGGAGGAAATAGTGAAAGCAGCAATTTCAATTTCAAAAATAAATCTTTTTGTGACATATTTGTGCGTTTGCATGTAAATTTGTGTATCACAAACATATGTATTTATACCGGTTAATTTACATACATAAATGTATCACAAAATATCTCCACTGCTACATTGGCTTATCTGCACGTGATTGGCGGGTTGACAATCCCATAGAATGAAGTGACGTGAATGCCACACTCTCGGGTTAAACGGATTGACCCGCACTTACATACATACATACACATGTCACAAGCAGGTCATGAAAAATTAAAAACATGTGAATATAGAGAGAGCTAGAAACTGTCACATGCAGCAACAATGTGTAAACATGTTACAGGGCAAAACATTGGATTTATGGTAGAATCGCACTAACAACTCATTCTGGTAAAGTGAATGAATGAATAAATACAAGTTCGTCTACAATTTGCTAAATGTCTAAGCTACTAGTCGTGCATCTTTATAATTGTATTTACTTATGTACATTAGGGTAGGTTGAGGATTTGTACTTTATAAAAAAAATTTATTTTATTTAGAAATTCTTTTCAACGTTTCGAAATATGTTCCAACACCCGAAAAATATTTTTTTGAGATGGTATTTTTTAAGGCAATCCCTCGAAGGCCAAAGTCAAAATGTGAAAAAATTTTGCTTGGAATTTTTTTTGTTTTTCATTTAAAAAAAATTAAATTTTTTTTTTATATTCTCTTTTGATTTGAAATTGCAAAAGAATTTTTTTTTTTAATTTTCGAAAAATTCAACAATTTTTATTTGTTTTATTTTTTTCTTCGATTTAAAATTTCAAAACCATTGTAATAAAAAAATAATCCCTTGTAGAAAAATAAGTCATCGAAAAAAAAATTTTTTTTTAAACAAAACGAAAATTGTATTTCATTTTGAAATATTTCGTTCCAACATTTTGGTATATATGCATCTATTTATAGAAAGCCAAGTCGAAATAAGAAAACATTTGTTTGGAACTTTTTTTTTTTTTGGTTTTAAAAAAATAAAAAAAATTTTTTTTTTTTAAATTGCAAAAACATTGTAGGAAGCCTCCCAAAAAAATGTTTGCTAATAAACAAAACGAAAATTTGTCTTTAATTTTGAAATATTTTTTTACAACGTTTCGAAATACATTTATGAAATGGGGAAGTTCCAAGAAAAAAAATTGTTTTGAGAAGGTGTTCTGTAGGGAGTGCTCTCGAAAGCCAAGGTGTAAAAAAAAAAATTTTAAATAAAATTGTTTTTTTTTTTAATGTTTTTACTTTGATTTCAAACTGAAAAAGTATTGATTTAAAAAAAGGTAGAGCTTTGTAGAAAATTAAATATTCGAAAAAAAATTTTTTCTAACAAATTTTTGTCCCAGAGAAATACAAATTATAAAAAAACCCAGTTGAAAAAAAGCGCCTAAATACATACATACGTAGCAGCATTTTATAGTCTTCAGAAAGATACATCTAGAAATAATAAATACTACCTCACTACTTGGTATGGAGTACAAACTACATACTACCATACTTTTTATTCAGAAAATCCCTACAACACAAACTTATTAGTTCACCCTAGTATCACTTCAAAGACCTACATACATACACACATAGCCGAAATCTCCGAATTAAACCGACACACGCATTCTTTATCTTATATTATTCGCTTACTATCACACGCTCCTTTCGATTTCATGCAAGTTGAGCACTCACTCATTCACTGCCACTACCACTGTCAGGCTAATAAAGGCCTGTAGAAATGCAAAGTGAGTTTGACAGTCAAGCAGCCAAATTATGCGTACGTTTGTTGCCATATGAATTTAGTTTAGTAAAGTTGCCCATTTGGAGAATTAAATTGGGATACTAAACTAAAGTAATTAAAACTGCAATTAAGATAATCCCTTTGTGCTTTTCAATTCGCAAACATACATACAAATGAGAATTTCAAATTCAAATATATAAGTAAATATATGCACGTATGTACTTTAGGTACAGTTGTGTTCAATATAATAGTAGTGAAATAAAAATAACAAAAAGCTGGGTTTGTTTTGATAGTTTTCATTTAAAATATAGCGTATTCTGTAACAGAATCTATATAAAAAGAGATTCAAAAGTTTACACAAAGTTCAGGAAAATTTATTCAACTTTGAAAAATGATCATCAAAATTTTTTACAGAATTTCTAGACAATTTTTGAGTATGCAGCTTTGCAGTTCAATAAATTTTAGTGCAAGTCAGAGATCGCTAAAAAATATCCTAAATTTGTAGAATTTTTATTGTACTCGTACAGGCTATTCAAATTTAATTATGTATGTAAAAAAATCTCAACATCCTCGACGAAAAAAATTTTGAAAATTCAGAAAAAATGTTGAACAACTTTTAACTTGCACATTATTATACATAAAATTGATTAGGCTACAAAACTGCATACCTCAAAATTTTCTAAAAACTCTTAAAAAGTGTTACCTGCTTTTATGATCATTTTCTTTTTACATTGAATCAACTTTTCTGAACTCTGCGTAAGCTTTGAAATTTCTTTTTATTTGATATTTGTTATACATAGAATTCACTATATTATAAATGAAAATTATTAAAAATACAAAATCTTCATATTTCACTACCAATATATTGCACACAACTGTAAGTGTTGCTAGGAATTCGTAAGCATGTTTAATTAAGATGTTCTGCCAAATTACTTCTGAATTGCTTAAATTTTATGTTCTGCAGTAGCTTGGTGTTTTTCCTGGTAGAATGTGTATGATTAGATTGGTATCAAATAATCTGTTTAGGAGAATTTTGTAATTCTAAGCATTCAATTCACAAAAGTGCTTATAATAGCAGATTCGGTCCATTGAACATATTATCTAATAAGTTACTCATACGCCCTGGCAAACGACTGCAAGCACAGTGTGACTTTTTACTCTTATTGGATGACAAAATTGAAATCAAAAAAAATAATGTTCAAAATTATAAATTATACTAAGTTAATTGAGGCGGCCAAAAATATTTTAATCTCTCAGCCCTTAATCTTGCATTTGATGAGTTTCATATCAAAACCGAGGTGCATTGAACCCGACCCCTTCAGATTTGGATGACATTTTCCACACAGCTACATTTTACCTATACAAACATAACCTCATTTTTAGAATGAAGATTTTTGGAAAACTGTTGGAGTGGCAAGGCATCTAAATATTTGAAAAAATTACAGTAATACTCGAAGGTACATTTAAGCTGTGATTACTACGAAATAGCTCACCGGTTTCAAAGGTATTTAAATCAACTTTCGAAAATATACACTGTTTAAATTTTATATTACAATGAAAATTTTTTATTGTTAAAAATGAAATTTTGAAGTTCAAAAATACTTCAAAGGCAAAATGCTTTAAAATTTTTTTTTTTAAGTTTTATTTATTAAAAATCATTATTAGAATGTACAGGTCAAGTTAGAGCTTGTATGGTCAAATCACTTTGTTTGAACATTTTTCCAGTACCTCTCTTAAAATATCTAAAATTGTCGAAATAGTCATCAAGTTAATACAGATGGCAAATCAGTCTAACTGCTTCTAATCATGAATTATCTTATTACATACAGTTATGGTCAATAAAATAGAATCAAAGGTTTTGTTTTGAAACAATAGTACAATTTTTTTGCAATTTATGAGATATGTGGTAACTCTTTTGCATAATAACAAATGCAACCATGTGTACTTTTAAAAAAGAGGAAAGGATAACACTGTCGAGTTTTACAGTTAACTGTAATTTGAAAAGTGTAAATAGCGTGCCTCGTACTTAGTGACAAAATAATAGAATCAATTACGAAATAATTTCATAAACGGAAAATATTGTATTTAAAAAGCGTTGTAAGTAGTTATATTAGCTTAATTAGATCTGTGGAATTAATATTTGTATTAATTATGTATTTATGTAGAAATATGGGTCGAGCAAAACATTGTTCAGAGGAAGAAAGATTGTGCGTCAAAAATTTGCAAGGAAAGGGTCATACGCAAAGGGAAATTGCAAACATATTAAATAGATCGCAAAAATGTGTGTTTAATGCCTTAAAATCTCCGAAAATATGTGAAAAAAGAGGCCGACCACGTAAAACGACAGCGAAAGTCGATCAAAAAAAAATATATTTGAGTTGAACTGAAAACAAATTCATATTTTTTTTCGGAACGGAACATTAGTACTATTGATGATTCTATTTTATTGTCCATAACTGTATGTACGTTTTTCGAAATTTTCGATGTCGAAAAAAAGGTTTGGCTATAGTCCGATTTTTCCGTTTATGTGCATTTTCGAAGCTATAATGCGCTTTGTCTTACTACAGTAAGTAAGAGTATAAAAAGTATTTTATTGTGATAAATTTCCTCAGGCATTTCTTTTCTATTATCGTTTCCGAGAATTTTCCGTCAAGCACAATAACAGTAAAATAACTTCCTGACAGCATACTTTTTTCCCACAAAATCCTAAACAACCATACTAACTTTTTCATCATTTATATGAACATATCAAATTTCTTTATCCATTTGCTTCATTTAACACAATTCTATATGTAAATATTGCGTTCATGCGTAGTAGTAAGTTAGCCTTGAAAAAAGGTTCAAATTCAAATTGATACCAATAAACACAAAAGCGAGGACGTTACAGTGGTCGTGGTGAATGCTTTTTGAAGTCGTTTCGAACTTGAGGCACACTTGGGATTATTGATTTGAGAAAGTGTTTTTCAAATTTTTATAACCAAACATGATTGGACATGCATCAGTGGGAAATTTATTTATTTTTTCTGGGGATTTGGAGGCGCTAATTTCGTCAATGAGAAATGACTCGTATTTACAACTATCCGAAAAATCGAAAATACTTCCATCGCTAGTGAAAAGTGACTCTCCTGCAAATTTGCTTTCGTCTCGTACAGCGAGCATATTTGACTGTTGTTGTTGTTAACAGTGAGTTTAATCCTGCGTAATTTAGTCCATTTTGCTCACTGGGTTTACTTCAGAGAGTTTATTACCAAACCAAAGCCATTTGTATGTATGTATGCAAATATGTATGTATTTGTTGCACAACCAATTTTTCTATTTGAATTAAAACTTAATAATTCATGGCGTCAGACAACATGCAAATACTCCACTAGCCAAAAGAGGAATTTAGAATTTGCCTTTACCCGGGGCGACAATCTAAATCAATCTCGGAAATCACAAATCAACTTTGGCACTGAGCAGCATAGCAGCATTAATCAGATCTATTTGCAAAGTAAAAAGAACTAATAGAAATGGCAGCGGGGGATTTTAGCAAAATTGTGAAAATAACAAAAGCAACAAAAATAGAATTCTGTGTGAATGAAGTGAGTTCGAGCGAAATATGCACAAACAAGCGCAGAAGGAAGAAGGAAGTGAACAAAACACGACAAAGTGCTGAAAATATTTCTGAGTAAAATTAGCGCCAATAAAGATAAAGATGAATACTATAGGAAAGATAAATGGGGGAAAGTTTTTGGAGTTTCGATTGCATTTTAATGACATCAATTATTTAAGCTCAAAAGATTCAAAACCGCCACCAGCTTCTGAGTGACCTCGCAGTTTCTGTGGCACGTTATGAACTTCCGATAGAATAAACGCGCTTCTGGATCTGTTCTAAGTCTCACGATGGATTTTAAATTATATGGCCAATTGCCCTAGGATTATCGAGCCAGAGGTTTAATGGAGGTTTATTAACATAGTTCTCGGTAGCTACATACTGCCACTCAAAGGGTTATTTTATTTCAGAAAGCTCAAAATAACAACAAAAATAATGAAGAATAGCTTGAGTTCTCAACTAAATGCCGAAACAAGGTCATTGAAAATTTCTGCCACATCTCTTTTTATGAACCAAACACGTCTCGTCATTGCTAAGTACACTAAGCTTTCGAAATGCTGCCCACAAAACCCACATCAAAACTTTTGCTCAGTGTGCTTTCTACAACGTCAAGTATAAATTGAAAAAAAAAAAATACATTGCCAACCTATCCACAACTGAGTATAAAAAGATGACTAAATAAGAAGCAACTTCTCAAGTTGAATGAGAAAAATAAAAGCATAAAATCTCCAACAACTTTTTTGCTGAATGCTATCCTCATCATTTTCAGCGTGTACGGGTGCTGACCGCAAGCATGAAAACGTGCTGATTGTTGGTAAATTCTCTACGGTGAGATTTTGACAGATGGGCGCGCACGGCTGGATGTCTAGTTAAATAGATGAGTAGCTGACGCTTGCTTGGTTAGACAGAACATGTAAAAGTACGCAAATGCGTTTGTACGGTGGAAGGAGAAATGATGACAATAAATGAAAGGAGCTTTCAAAATTTGGACAATAGCAGAATAAAAAGGACACCGAGTTCAGTGAAAATGTTTGAATGGAATTTCGTTGCAATAAAAATGGTCAACCCAAGTTGTAGATAAAGGAAAATATGCTCATAATCAAGGTTGTATTTATATGTATGAGGGTGCGTTGAAAATTTTTTAGATTTTTCGGGGGTAGAACTGCATTTAACGGCAAAAGTAGAAGATTACAAAAAAAAAGGTTGGTCAGGATTTTAAAGTGGGAAACACGATTTTGAAATAAATGCTTAATGTTTCAATAGCATTTACTTTTTTGATTTTTTAATTTAATTAAAAACATTATTATTTATTTAATTCTATGACTAGCTTTTTAGTTTTAAAAATGGTAACTTTCTAAATTTTATCAGAATCTCATAATATAAATGGTAAAAGTTGCTAAGCTTCATTTACCAACCTTTTATATTTATTGTTGTTCTTAATTTACCTGCATATACATATGTAAGTAAGGCAGTCAGATACAGAGCTTTTTTTTATCAATAGGTGAGAATTTCTCTTTGCTACTATAAATTTTTCGCTCAGTTTTGATTTTTGTTAGCTTTTTTGCTGGAAATTTCCATAACTATCACTATCACTATTTTAACACTATCACTATCACTATTACAATCACTATCACTATCACTATCACTATCACTATCACTATCACTATCACTATCACTATCACTATCACTATCACTATCACTATCACTATCACTATCACTATCACTATCACTCTCACTATCACTATCACTATCACTATCACTATGACTATCACTATCACTATCACTATCACTATCACTATCACTATCACTATCACTATCACTATCACTATCACTATCACTATCACTATCACTACCACTATCACTATCACTATCACTATCACTATCACTATCACTATCACTATCACTATCACTATCACTATCACTATCACTATCACTATCACTATCACTATCACTATCACTATCAATATCAATATCACTATCACTATCACTATCACTATCACTATCACTATCACTATCACTATCACTATCACTATCACTATCACTATCACTATCACTATCACTATCACTATCACTATCACTATCACTATCACTATCACTATCACTATCACTATCACTATCACTATCACTATCACTATCACTATCACTATCACTATCACTATCACTATCACTACCACTATCACTATCACTATCACTATCGCTCTAATATGAACCAAGCCATGTACTGTAAACTAAATGAAATTGTGAAATCATGACGTCTCAGCTGTCTTCATTTTTCGGTACAAATTCAAACCACCCACCACCATGTACATACATACATACATAATTTCATACGTATGTACGTACATAAAATGCGTATTACATATGTATTTACTTTGGTTGGTCGTTTAAAGCACTGCGTAGTACGTGTTTTTACTCATCACTTTAATGACGATTGAATGGGCCATCAGATGTCAACCTTTTTTGTATGGGCAAATGCCTTGTGGCATCGTCAATAACGTTGAAACTGAATGAAATGTCATTTACGTAAATACGCCCTACCAACCTATGTTGTATTCAAATAACATATGTATGTATGTATGTATGTATGCATGTATGTACATATGTACAATGCCCCCTTTAATTATTATTCCTTCGTTGATTGTTCGATGGAAAATGAGCTTTCGTGCAACGTGCTGGTTTGCTTTCTGAAATTTGCGTATACTTTATGCCAACTCTTTTTATAAGTTCTTTGGTAAGCATTGAAGCGTAGCGTGTGGGACTTAAGTGCTTGATATGGATGGCCATGAAATTTCAGGTGAATAAGTGTTGTAAAAACAGAGTAAATTGATGGCTGATTGGAAAATCAAAATATTTCATGAAAAAACAGCCCATATTAATTTTATTTTTTTTTTCTAATAATAATTTTTGCTTAACTGCGCATCTAAACAGCAAAACAGCAATTACAAATATTTTTGTAACTCATCATCTATAGAGACATGAAAGTTAGCAATGATAAGACTTTCTATTTCATGACATTCACGTACATCGTTCAGCAGTCGCTTGTGGTCAACTCCATCTAGTCGCGGTGTTGGAGTGCGTGACAAACGCAATTTCCTCAAGATTTCTGCTTGTGGTACGAATGTTGTGGAAATATGCAAACAAGGTTGAATTGAAAAATTCGAATTTCACTGTAAGCATTCCATTAGAGGGGCGGTTTCGTGGTCAAAGGAAGGGCTCAGAACTAAAAGGATCTAAGTGACTTCGAAAGTGATTTGAAATATTCAAGTTTCAAGTTTCCTGCCTTTTGAAAATTCTATGTAAAATCTGGGTAGGGCGTTTATTGTATGGAAAATTGATGGCACTACAATGTCCGAAATGACTCGGATCTCTTTGCGAACAAATAAACACCACATTTCACTATACAAATATGGGTATAACTCAATTTCAAAAAAAATGTCACTTAGATCTTTTTGGTTCTGAGCCCTTCAAATCATCAGATTACCATATTTTCGTATTCCTGACATGAAATCGTCACCAAGCTGAGTGCTCCACCGCAGCTAGCATTTAGCACGAATGTAATAATCGTATGCAATTTTACAGTGGGTATATTAAAGTGAGCGTGATTTGGCAAAAAGTTTTTATTATTCCTGTGACAATGTGACTAACTAAAGTCTAGTGTAGACGAAATTGAATATTTAATGGCCTTTTTTTTAACACGTTTCACCTTCAGTGCTTCTTAATGCTATCAGAAGAGCTTCTTAATAGATACTTGGATAATAAAATAAAATAAAATAAAATAAAATAAAATAAAATAAAATAAAATAAAATAAAATAAAATAAAATAAAATAAAATAAAATAAAATAAAATAAAATAAAATAAAATAAAATAAAATAAAATAAAATAAAATAAAATAAAATAAAATAAAATAAAATAAAATAAAATAAAATAAAATAAAATAAAATAAAATAAAATAAAATAAAATAAAATAAAATAAAATAAAATAAAATAAAATAAAATAAAATAAAATAAAATAAAATAAAATGAAATAATATAAAATAATATAAAATTAAATTAAATTAAAAAAATAAAGTGAAGTAAAACAGAATAAAATTAAATTAAACTAAATTAAATAAGTTAAACTAAATGAAATAAAATAAAATAAAATAAAACAAAATAAAATAAAATAAAATAAAATAAAATAAAATAAAATAAAATAAAATAAAATAAAATAAAATAAAATAAAATAAAATAAAATAAAATAAAATAAAATAAAATAAAATAAAATAAAATAAAATAAAATAAAATAAAATAAAATAAAATAAAATAAAATAAAATAAAATTAAATTAAATTAAATAAAATCTGATTAAATATTTGTGACCAGATTTTTGATCTTCGAAATCGTGATATGACAGAAGAGTGATTTACTTTCTTCAAGGACACTATCTAACCCTGGACTTTAATAAGATCGCCATACCAAATTAATTTGTATCTTCTGTCCCTGTTACATACCTATGTACTTACATACATATAAACTATTTGAATATGGAGGCTAAAAGTCAACCATTGAGTAAACTCATAATTTTTGTTTATCAATTTTGCAATGAGTTTATACGAAAGCATAAGTATTGCTGGGGCAATAAAAAAGTTTGCAGACTTGTTACAACTATAAACGAGTTCAACCGTTGAGTATCTGCTTAGTAGTTCAAGAGCGAATTGTATGGTAAATTTTATCGGAAAATCATTGAAATACGATCTTATTAGCAAGGCGCTGCCATAGCCGTAGAGTAATGATAAGCCATTGTACTTGCAGATTATTCATGACAAAGGAGTGTGGTTGCTGCCTAATATCCATACAAAGATACATATGTATGTATGTACTTAAATGGATATTAACAACACTGCTAGTTGTAGTTAGTGTTTCGCTCAACTTGGGTACCTAATAAATCTACGAGCTTTTTATTTGGTCATAAATTACGCGTCTGCTTAGTAATAGTGTACCGTCCACACATAAATAGTGGATTAGATAGCTTTCTAAGCTTAATTTTCAATATAAATGTATGAATGCTGTTGATTTTGCTAATAGCATAGGTCAGTGGCGGTGACAGGATTTTGGGAAGCGGGGTATCCAATTTTTTTTTTATAAGATTTCGAGCACGTCTTTTCCACAGTTTCTGAAAAATATGACACTTTGGATTCCGTAAAGGGGGGTTTGGACTCGTAAACACTCCGTGGATTCGCTCGTAGTATATGTATGTAGGTATAATACAATTTTTTACTTGCATGAAAATGTTCAAAAGTATTCACATACATATGTAAATTTAATTTTGACAGTTTGTTAAACAAAATCCGTCTATCTGAAACTTGTTTTCTTGTTGCTACCACAATTCAGTGGGTGCGCTCATTTTGCTAAGCATCAACTATTTTAACTTGTTAGCATTTTTGGAATTTTGCGCAAAACTTTGTTGGTATTACTCTCATTTTTTGTTTGACAGCTTTATTGCAGTCTTCTTTCTGTTTTTATTTATATATATTTTTTTTTTTTTTCTAAAATATTTAAAAACTTTCACAAAACTATGTAGCAGTTGTGTAAAGTCTAGTACATTTTTTAGTATGCTTGGACTGAAAAAAATTTGAAACAACTTAAAAAAATATACTCATGAAAAAAAAATTGCTGGGAAGTATAAGTCGGTTTTATTTGATGTATGTATGTATGCGCGGTTCCCCCCATAAATTTAGAAAACAAAAATTCAGAAACACGTTTTTTAAGAAATTTTTTTTATCAGAAAGTCAAAATTCAAAAGTCAAAATTTAGAAGTAAATTCAGAAAGTAAGAATTCAGAAAGTGAAATTTAGATCTTATAATTTAGAAAGTAATGAGACGGCAGAAAAAATTCAAATTTTGCGCAAAATATTGAATTTGAAATAAGTGAAAAACACGTTTCACGAAGCATTGGTTCATTTTTCTTTTGCTACTTTGCCAAAGAACCTTACACACTTACTCTTTACAAATATTTATAGCAACTCCTATTTAAAGAATTTGATTTTGATTTCTAAAGAAACAAAAATTGGTGACCAAAGGGTTAATGCATAATGACTTGTGTTATAATGCTAAAGATACCGGCAAAAAAATTTATTTCAGAATTAAAAAAAAAAATAAAGGTGTTTAATGGGTTAATACATGACCTAAATATGGGTTAACAATGTAAACATTTAATTTTTAGGTGTGCAGTAATAGATCTAACATAAAAGATAATTTCAGAATTTATTATTATTTCGTTATTAATAAATTATATAAGGTTGTCAATGGGTTAATGCGTGCATTTAAAACTTCAAATATTTACTACTAAAGTGGAGAGCAATTTATTTTTTCACATAAAAAATTATTTATAAATTATAAAAATAAAAATTTAGGTCACCAATGGCTTAAGGCATGGCATTTAAAGGGCTAAAACGCTTAAACTCATATACTTAAGCGATTGTCAAACTATTTTGAAGTGTAAAATTTGATTTCAGAGTTAAAAGAAAATTGAGGTCGTCAATGGGTTATAATTTTAAATATTTACCAATTAAGTGTAGCACAACCCATTCAAACCTAACCAAAAAATCGTAAAAATAAAAATGTAGATAACGAGTGGGTTAATGCATGACCGTAATGGTGTTTCTGAATTTTTGATTATGAATTTTTGACTTCTGAAAAAAGTTTTCTGAATTTTTGCTCCTGACTTTTGGTTTCTGAAAAATGATTTGTGAAAAAAATTTTCCGAAAAATTGTATTTCTGAAATTTTTCTGTCTGAATTTATGGGGGGCACCATGTATGCGCTTGCAATCTAGCCTCGAGATAAACCACACAGATGTTTCGACTTCTTTTAGATATACATAAATGAGCATTTACAAAAAAAATATGCTCCACAGCCTCATCCTCATTATTACAGGATAGATGAGATGCAAAACTTATACATATGGGCCTCTGAAGATTATTAAATTGTTCGTAGATAGCCTGTTTATTGCTTTGTAATATTTAGTGTTATAGCTACCCTTCATAGCTTTAGTATCACTATCTCGCATGGATCTCAGTAATTTCCTAGTGTTATGAAAGTGTCGGGGTATGAGCCAAATTTGTCCGCTCCAATGACTTCTGCGGTGGCTTTGTTTGTTGTACTTTCATGTTTTCTTTATAATACTTGGAACACAGGAACGAAGAAATTGTATGTATAAGTCAGTCAAACTTCGAAGCCATTTCTTTGGCTTAAATCTGTCTTTATAACACAGATGTGAAAACAAATATTTTGCCTAGAATTCAGAAACACTTTTTAATTCCTAATTGGAATAAGACTCAAATGAGCCACTAGAGATTCGATTCAATAAGCAGCAACTTTTTGATAACTTCGGGGGAATATTTGAAAGCATGGTGTGGGGAAACACGTTGACGTGAAAAACTGAAACTTTTTCAATGTTTACTGTATTTCAATTTTGTTGTTGTAAAATACCTTTTAAAGGCAAATTTCCTCCCCGTAATAAATATACCAACACTTTTACACATACAAAGTTAATATGGCAGCAAAATAAATTTACTTAATGAAGTTTTCGTGTAATTTGAACAGGGTACATACATATGTATATGTACATATGTATACTATGGGAATGCTTTTATTTTTTAACATTAGGGTGGGTCAAATTTATTTTATGAAAATTTTTCAATATTTTGAAAAAGCATCTTTAACGCAGTCACAATCAGATTCTTTACTAGATACTACAAATGGCTTTAAGAGCTTCAACAAAATTTTGTCCCAACAATTTGAGCTACGCTCATGTATGTATATATGTATATGTATGTTTGTATATACAATTGTAAATACTCATTTACATATATTTGATTGAATATTAAATGTGATTTAATTTTGTCATCATCAAAGCGTTTAGCCTTTTGTCTTTGTTCATTTAATTATGATAATTGGCATTTATGTGTCTCACTGTTTTCTCTATTATTTGCAATGCATTTACATTTTGAATTACAAATTAAAAGAAATATCAAATTTGAAAGGACTACAAACCACAAAATAGCAGGAAAATTTACCCAACATAAATAATCTTTTTTTTTTTTGTTTTTTCAAAGAAAAGGTAAGAGGGTTAACCTTTTAATGTTAAGTAGTACCATAGTGAACTTTTCAATTTTCCATACCAATTGTATGGGAGTTTTTTTATTTTTTATTCAAGCTTTTCAATAAATGAACTCAATCAAAAGTTATTCAAAATCAAAGTCAAATTTTGTCTTTTTTCCCTAAAATATACCAAGTTTAAGAGAGATCTAAAAACAAACCTCAAATTAAAAAAAAAAAAAATTTAATACACAGTTCTGTAGCCTATCAAATTGAAATCTTATAAAGTGTAACTGGGAAGTGCTTTTGGAATAACATTATTTTTTTTAAATTATGGGCGTAGCAAGGAATCGAAATATTTTCTAAAATTACTGTAATAGCTAACCTTCAGCTGTTATTGCTACGAAAGGGCTCAACCGAATTCAAACATTTTCAAGCAAAATTAATTTTTTTACCATAACCACCTTTTAGCTCGATATATTTAGTACATAGGTTTTCCAGTTTTTATGTTCCTTCCTGAAAAAAATTGTATTTTTCAAAGCTCTTCATAAGCCATCCTGAAAAAAATTGTATTTTTCAAAGCTCTTCATAAGCCATCTTTTGAATCGGGCTACGAATATTGAACCTTTTTCCTTGACAAATATCGTTTTCTCTGCTGCAAGTCAACATCGAGTTTGTTCAAAAGCGTTGATTAATATTCAACGGTAGTCGTCTATATCTTTTTCAAGGTAATGTATGTGGATGACACCACGTGAATCTCAAAAAAATATTCTAGACGAACCCACTTTGGCTGTCAGTGGTGCAGGTTCATCAAGAGAATGCAACGTTTTAATTTTTATTTGTTTTTTTTTTTTTTCGTGGTGTAATGGACCATGTACACTTCATCTCTTAGTATCGACTGTGAGCAAGCGCAACACCTATCGAGCGGGAAGCTTTTTGCTGTTATATGTAATGTATTGACTCGCTTCAAATGTCTTGGTCTCAGCTATTTCATGTGGTTTTTCTGAACATTCAATATGATTTCATATTCTTCCATGACTTCGTCTTTTGGGCGATCGTCCCTTGTGCCTGTACGATCACAACAAAACTCAGTAAAAACTCCTTTAAATTGAATGAGCTGAATTTCCACTGTATTTATTTATCAAGCCATTTCTTGGTTTACTTAATCATGGAAGTTAAATTTTTGTCAAAACTCCTTCCTTTTTCGGCTTTAATTTATTTAACTTTAACAACATTTCGCCATTCATTTCCACTTGGACACATTCTCCCTCTGTCCTTAAATTGAACTCTTGCTACATCCACGCATACATATGTACGTATATACGTATTGCATTATGTGTATGTATTTGTATTTGTATGTGTGTATACGTATTTTCACTTACTTATTATTTGTAAATCAGACAAATGTTACAGAAAGTATTGATATAACTTCCTCATGCATTAAACCGCAAAAATAAATATGTATTTGTATGTGTGAGTGTGTGACTGTGGTTGTATAGAGAGAAAGTTGCATTCGTGGTGTTTTATATTAAAAAGTTCATTATTCCTCTTTATAAGCATAAATCTACTATAAACATATACATATATAGATATTATTGTATTTACGACAGACATCTTAGTGCTAGTCCATTGGCCTATTAGGTACAGCTAACAACGAAACGTGGAAACCACAAATTTAAAGCGAACTTCGGCCTTAATCACTTCGGAGCTATATCGCGCCTTGTTCGTATGGTTATCATTTAACAAAAACAATAATATTTTTAAATAATGAAGCATTCACAAGCTTATCAAAACCCAATTAACAATTTGTATACCAGTTTGTGTGTTTGTAATTTTAATGAACTTGAAATTGTATATTAACTTTGGTGGGATATTTTTAAATACCCAAAGAAGACCAGTGAGCAAATTTAAGTTAAGACGCAGTTGTAAAGTGTAGTATAGATTACAAGAACCCATGAGTCATAAATAATATCATGATAACATTTACAAAAAAATTTTATTGAAATACAAAAACATTTTTTTTTCAGTTTAAACTACCGCACGCAGAAGTCAAACATAAAATATATATAATAACCTCCATATTCATAAAAAATTAAATTGGTTTATAAAGCTTTTTAAAATTACTTTTCCCTACAAATTTTGAGTTAAAAGTGATTTATACCGCTTTCCTATTTTTCATGAAAATGGGGGTAAGAAAATATTTTTTTTGAGAAGTGATGAGTAAACGCTATCAAATAGGCGCTTGATAAAATTATATTCCTCGATTTCAATTTTAATATATTGTGATGTTTCATAAAATTTCTCAACATTCTTTTAGTGGTTGTGATTGAATTGATGTGCAAAATTTAACCGATAGTTGCATTCTTTCCTATAAATAAATATTTAAATAGCATATCCTAACGTCTTACTGGGTTTCATACACTTCTATGATAAATTTATAAAGAAACAGATAATTTAAATTCCTATGCATGAGACTTACTCTAAAGCAGTGGAAGTTCATACCCATCTCTCTTTGGTGATTGCTTTAGTTTGCTTTCGCTTTGTTGTGTAACAAGCAGCTAAAAGACATATCAAAAGAGTCGATCGAAGCGCGCTCACTACCTCATTTACAATTTTGCCGCCCACTGACTTAAAGCTTTTATGCTGTCGGACGTGCCAATACACCATGAAGCGAGTACACGGCTTATGATGAACATTTTCCCAGAACGCATTACTAACCTACAAGACGCTGCCAAGCACTTTGGCAAAAATTCTAACACATTTACAAATTTTCCACTTCCAATTATATAGCAGCAAAGAGTGAGATGAGAATACTAAAAAAAGGAAATGTTAGATTTCCAAAAAAGTCCAAAAAGACACGATTATGAGTTGTCATACATATATGACTCTTATTTAAGCTCATATTATATATGAAATTAGGATCATTTTGGACAATCATCGCAAGACCGAAAATACTCTCCTTTTGGACTCACTAAATGAGCTCATAAAGAGCGTAAACGTTCTCATTTAGAAATCCATTCTGACTCATTTATGACTCCGATGGTTTGCTGGGTGTTACTCATCTTATGAGAAATGGTATTAGTAGAAATAGCATCACATTGATGAAGAGCAAGCACTGAGGATCTTCTTACGGCCTAACACCAAATTAATTACTTCAATAAAGCTCTCGTCATTCATGGAAATGCTTGTATAATCTGCTTAGTTGTCTTGTAGGCTTTGGATACCAGCTAAATATATAATTAATTTTAAAATTCCAAATTTGAGAGTCGCATAAGCTTGTACTTTAAACTATTATAACAATAAGTATAAATTTTGGATTTAAAAAATAAAAAATAAAATGTATACTTGATTGTAACATAATAATATATACGTCGTTTTCTGATACTCGAGTAATATATAAAGCTTTCTTGTAAACTTTGTCTACATCTTAAAAAGGTAAATTTTTGGGAGCGCCAACTAATGGGGCGCTTTAATTTTGATTGCGACTCATACTCTGACTAACATAAAAACAGCGATACATATTTTGAAAGGAGCAGACTTTGTGAGCTTGTGTGAGTTAGGGTGTAAATCGGTATGTAAATAAAATACAACAATTAGCAGAACGTGCTTTTGACATACAATTTGCCACTCCAAAAATTAAGAAAAGGCGCTTCAGAGCCGGATTGGCGTGCTGGTAAGAGCCATTTAAGTTTCGAGTGCCAAATTCTGTCGAAAAACTTTATTATGATGCAAAATACGCTTACGAAATTAAAACCAAACTTCTAGTACAAACAAGTAAGGAAGTCTAAATGCGGTTCAAACAGACCATGTTATAGCTAGTTGTGAGATATTGTGACAATCAATGTGGCTTGTACAAACGACGAAAAGTTGGCGGTGCCACGCTTATTATAAAAAAATTTTACTTTGAACCTGCTAACTTGAAAAATTTCTTAGTTCTCAATTGAAAATTATTTTAGATCAATCATTGATTCCCTTCTCTATTGCACAGTAGTACAACTGGGTATAAAAAACCATTTTAAAAATGAATAATTTAGCAACTACAGTTATCCAAAGGATAGTTGAACTCAAGCTAACCTTACCACAAACTTTAAACTAAATGCGCCTGATGAGTCATATTCGATAAAAACAATGCACAAACTCCCATACGCACACAGAACAAATGCAGACTAAACATTTGTAATGTCAAAAACTTTAACTTAAATCACGCAATGTTGGCTGGTTGTTGCCCCAAGCAATTGCCATACTCATACTAGACCGTATTGAAAGATTTGTTCAACCCAACCCAAGGTCAATGCGTCTCAGCTCATGACACATGTTTGGCATGCCGAAGCGTATACCCATTCGCTGGATTTTGTTGATGGTTGCATGTGACAACCTCCAATTAGAGAATAAAATAGAAAGCTTTGGTAGCCATTATATCATAGAAAGCTTCTAAAAATGTTTAGTAGAAATGCTTTCTAGACCAAAGCACGTTATTCAATTAGCACATAATCGTCTACACTTCACTAAGTTTATCTAAGTACTCGTACTTATAAGCCAATTAAAGATGTAAAACCAACTGAAATATTTATATTACCTTACCTTCATATGCATGAATACAACATCGCTACTACATAGTTATACCCAGCTGCAAAATGACTCAAAAGTGCGAATTTATGTCATATCATGAGTCACATATGACTCGTTTTCTTCTTCTTTAATTTCGGACTTTTTTTTCAGTAAGGCCCCTTAGTTTCCTGAGTCAAATGTGAATTATTGCTACGTATATTGATTATCTTATGGCACATATCAATATGTTTGTGATTCCTTTTGTACTGAATTTTAGATTTTTTACCGAATTTTTTTAGAAATGCACTACTTCATTGTCCAGTGAGTCATATGTTATTCATGAGTTCAAATTGTAGTAATTTACATAAGACTCAGTGCTTTACTGTATACAATGAGGCATGGGTGCTCTCCTTTCCAATGACTCATATGTGACTCATGCCTGGAAATTACAATAAGCTACTTAAGACTCATTGTTGTATTGTATGCAATGAAATATGTTAACTGTCCTGCTCAATGAGTCATATGTGAGTCATGTGTGCAAATTCCTGCAAGTCACCTATAACTCATTGTTGTATTGTATGCAATGAGGTATGTTGACTTCCCTTCGCAATAAGTCATATGCGAGTCATTAATGCAAGTTCCAGCAAGTCACATGTGACTCATTGCTGTATTTAATTTCAGATTTGTTTAGTGCAAAATCTAAATATGCAATTTTTCTTAAAGATCTGCTAGTGACAGCGGCGTATATAAATGCTAAAGCGCATAGTTGAGTATATAATATTCATGTTTATACCAACTTATACTACTTTACACGTTGCTCAAGAACTTAATGAAGTTTACAAAGTCCTTTACTGACAAACAAAGTATGAACGAAACACGTTGTGAAATGCACGAAGTACTTTTATAATCTAGCTGAATATGTATAACATGGATTTATTGCTTCCATGACGACAACTAGCTAAACAAAAATTACAAAATAAATACGCGTGACATTTGTTTATACGAGTTTACATACATACATACTCGTACATGTATGGAGTGAGTAATGTGAAATATGCTGTCAATAAAGAATTTAGTCATTACAGCCAACAACAACAAATACAAATAGTGCGCTTTATAAGAGTTATAATAAGTTCGTAGTCCTTGCTAGCTATTTACTTTGGTTTTTCTTGTGTTGGACAATTCCTTCAAGCTGATTAAAATCACAAAATCGATGAGAGAAAACAAAACAAATCGTAGTATTAATAAAAATAAAGAATGTAATCTTGTAAATACAACGCTTCTTTATTTCTCTTCCATTTCATTCGTGATTGCTCGATTTTTTTTCAATCGAGCAAACAATTTACGATTAACACTCATGCATAAAACATTCCAGCAGCATAAGTGTATTTGGACTTTCTTAACAAATGGTCTAAGTGCAGAGCAAACACAAAGAGATAATGCTGCTGTTGCACATAAATTTATACGCTGAAATGTAAAAGTGTGTGTGTGTGTGTAGATAGAGAGTAGAATATTTTCGACATTATTTCTCGTTTTAAGCGAATACAACTTTTAAAAATTTATAGCGTACATTTCAATGACGCTATATGCAGTATCCTTTTTTCGAACTTCGAAATAGAGTAAGAGCGGAAAGAGGAGTATCACATTGCCTTTAATCATGATTACTAACTATTAACTAACCTTGAGTTCCTGAAGCTTAAAAAATACGTAAAATCAACAATTAGTAAATTTTTGTGGAGAATTTAAAAATTTCTTGTGAGCGATGACACGCCCATCTTTCAAAATTTCTAAAGAAATTCTATCATTTTCTGCTTCTATCAAAATCATTTTGTACGTTCTTCGAAAAATGCGATATCGAAAAAAGAGGCATGGTTATCGTATGATTTTTCCAATTTTAAACAGTATCGAAAAGTAGAGATGTGCTAAATTTGATTCGAATGTCTAAATTTTTACATAAGTTTTTTTTATTTTTCAGAAAAGTTTTGTACTTAATTGAATTGAAAACTGATATTAATAAAACTTCGAGTATTTTAAAAAAATTAAAAACCCAAACACGCCTTACATCCATTTCCTCACGTTTCTTGACCCACCCATATTATACTAGATATTATTTTTAGTTAAGTATTTTAAAAATTTCCAATTTTCAATGCTTCATGCGACTCATTTCTCCTTACTATGCCCCTCTTCCTCGTCATCAATATCCTTGAAACTGTGTATACTCCCACAATCCTCAGCATGAGTTATTGAAATTTTATTATCTTCAACGCTAAGAAAAATGATTCTATCAAACAAAAACACAGCAAATATTTCCTCAAATAATTATCGTACAACCTGTCGTAGATGATTCATTCGACTATAGCTAAATTCAAACAGCTCAACATAATATATCATCTCTATTCAATACGAATGTCATTTTGGTTGTTTGCTAATACCATTCGATACCACAGAAAAATCCCCAAATGCAAAGCAATAACACATTTAGTTGGATCACGATTTTCGGTTACCCGAAATCGAAACGCATAATCCTTGAATTCAACTTAAATTTTTCACTGTTTGTACGTGCATTGAACAGTTACGATTTGGAAAAGCTGATATACAAGCTGTGTCGCAAAGGAACGCACGCTTTTGAATTGGTCGGTTTGGTCTTTTAAATTTACTGTTTGATGAGAAGTTTTTATTTGCAAGCAAGCAAAAAGAAATGGAACTTTGTTGTTATTCTTTGCTGTTCACCTTGTTGTAACCTGATTGGCTTCGAGCTTAAATGTATGCATTTGTGTGTGTGAATGTGAAAGGAAAATATTTGCATGAATTGAATTTTCGATGATAGGGTGGAGTTTACCTACATAGATAAAGTTGGGAAAAGGTATAGGTAAGAAAAGGAAACTAAGGAACGGAAAAAAAGAAAAGGAAAAGAAATAATAAAAAAAGTAAAATAAAAAAAATAAAATAAAATAAAATAAAATACAATAAAATGAAATAAAATAAAATAAAATAAAATGAAATCAAATAAAATCAAATCAAATTAAATAAAATAAATTAAAATAAAATAAAACAAAATAAAATAAAATAAAATAAAATAAAATAAAATAAAAAAAATAAAATTAAATGAATGGAAATAAGATAAAACAACCAACATTTAAATTTTTTCAAGGCTACAACTTTATTATTTACTTATTTATGTATCATACCAGCAAATACATTTTATATTAACCTGGTTTTTTTTCAGTTTTTTTTTTTCTTCTCATACTGACTTTTTTATGCTTCAAAATTTGTTGAAAATTGCTAATATAATGAGCTCCTGAAAACTGTTTATCTTTTGAGCAACATCCGAAAAAAAATTCGATGACTCAATCGAAAGCGACATAAAAGTAAATTTGAGTTTCCAACAGCTTCCTTTACTCCAACAGTTAGGTTATACTCTGTACTAAAATTTCCATGGAATAATTTTTGCTTTTCCACAGAAATTTAAGTTTAAATACATTGAAAGGTAATTCAATTTTCTGTTGCTAATAAATTCCGGCAACGAAGCCCTTAAAAGTTTTATCAACTCGCTAACTAAGAATTTAAAAAAAATATCGCTATCCATTTCAATTTAGGCCTGAGGAGATTAACAAATGTTAGAAATTTTCCATTTAAGGGTATTTGGTTTGTTACTTTGGTTGCCGAGCAAATAAAAGAGCTTAAAGTTTGTATTTCTTTTTTGTGAATTTTTTTTTGCTGATGCTAACAATTTGTTTGATGCTAACATTTACATTGCTGTACAGTCATACATATTTATATTATTTTACACCTATTTTATGCATACGAGAGAAAACTCGTACTAACGGCACTCCACCTCTCTCTCGCCATTCGTACGCATTGTTCTTGTAAATAAAAGCGAACAAAAACTTATTCATATCAGAACAATTCATGCAAAACTCCCAAATGCTTCGTAACCATGGATACATCAAATTATTTTCCATGTGAATTTGTGTGACTTACACGGTTTACAAGCTTCATGAAACATTTGTGATGCTGAGTGAATTGGCATCATTTTTTCCATTGAATTTGACTTCGAGTATAACCTGCAATATTTTTGCTTAGATTTATTGTTGTGCTCACATTTTCAATTTCAGTGTCAGAGGTGTTTAAATATGGTTACGCACTACGAAATTAATATATCATCATTACAAGCAACATAAGAGCAGTGCAAACACAACAAAAGGACTGTGACGGCACCTCTTATAAAAATGACTGGAACTAAAATCAACTTTTCAACTTTAGACGTTTATTTTCTTTGTCTGACTTAACCTTTTAATTATTTCATTACTATTGCCAGCTTGATCTATAAAACATGGAGATTTTTCCTTGTTTTAGCTGGGCAGGCGCTTGTGGATAGGTTTTATAAAGTCTGGTGGTTAAGAGGTCGTCGTGCATCTTAAAATTTGTTCGTGCAAATAAAAATTTTAAAGCAACAATTCATACCACCGTCTTCATTAGAGTAACAGCAGGCAATAACAACAGTTTTTAGAATATTTATCTGTATGACTTTATGTTTGTTCGGATATCACTCAAAAACCGTTGCATAGAATTGAATAAAATTTTCACCGTTGCAATGCTACATAGATGCTCAGCTAGAAGTCTAAGACCCATTTTATTGCATGGAAATTAAATATATTTTAGCATGACGCAAAAATATATAGTTAAAAATTTCGAAACATAATAATTTTTTTTTTAAATTTTTGTAGCCTATATAGATGTGCGCACATAACTCAATAGTTTCATTATGGAATCGAATGGATTCTTCACCACGGTTTAGCTTAAATTCCACCTTGAGTTATAGGGTATAACTTTTCTTGTTCTTTTTCGGTTTCAACCGCTCTTATCTATGCTTTATTGTTCTCAACTTAGCTGGAATTGCCCATAACTAAATTTATGTCGCACATCAAGTGAGATACTTCAAATAAAAAAAAAACTAGTAAACAATAATAATTAATGTTTTACGCATTTTTTTATAACCTAAATAATTCGTTTTTAATCCGACCATTAAAATCGTAATATCCATGTCTTTGACATCTCAAACATTATTTATTAACAGCAATGCTAAATATAAAAACAGCTAGATACCGTCGTGTCAATTAATAATGAACAAGTATTTGAAGTCTTAGCAATTTAAGTGATGACTCATGCTTTTTTATTGTTTGAAAGCCACAAAATCAACATTTTTACGCCTCGTTAAATTAAAGAAAAATCATAAACGATTTAATGAAGACAGTCTGTGCAAAAAAGGCGTACTTGCGATGAAAAATATGCATTTCATTACAGTTGTTGTTGTATTGATACTTATAGATCACAAAATAAGTGTAGCTGAGAACTAATCTAGAACTGGACCTTTTGAGCGCAGTACTAGTTCCAGTTCTATACCGAAGCAAAGCTTTCAATTTGTCTACTTTCGATGCCACTGGCGGTGTCGCTCAACGCATTACTTGTCAATTCGTTCTCAACTGGTCCCCGTTCAGACATCATTTAGGTAGCATTTCAAATAATTTTAGGGTTATGAAGAATTGTCTGTTATTTGCTTAGCAATTTTACAGCTGGGTCTGTGTATGTATCATAACCCCTACCAGGCCCGTGCGCACGGGGGGGGTTTTGGGGGTTAAAACCCCCCCCATGGCCAAATCTAAGTTGCAATAATTTTGAAAAAGTTTTCAAAATACAGTTTATAAATCTTATATTGAATCTTGACTAATAATTTTTGACAAAATTAGTTAAAATAATTTTACGGAAGAAGAAATTGGTGAAAGTTGCAAAGAATAAGGTTGGCCAATACATAACGTTCCTATCGACGAAAAAGGGCGCAAAGCTGTTTGTCGACGAAGAAAGGCGCAAACTTTTTTTTGTTTGATGAAAGACGCATTATAAATATCTTGAGAAAGAAAGACGCATTAAAATAATGTTTAAGAAAGAAAGGCGCTTTAAAATATTTTTTAGGAAAGAAAGACGCGCTTCAAAAACTAGCTGCAATATAAGTTATTCAAAAAACGAAATACTAAATAAAAATACATACGTGTAATGGGTACTTGGGCTGGCCCAATTTTTTTCAATCCAGCACCAAATCCCTTGTGAAGTTTACTGTAATTGTATACACTGCGCCTTTCTTCCTCGAAATATTTTTTAATGGGCCTTTCTTCGTCAAAATATTTTTTAATGCACTTTTTTCGTCAAAATATTTTTTAATGCGTCCTTATTTGCCGCAATATTTTTAATGCATATGGGCATTTTTTTTTTTTTGAATTTTACTGATGAAAACAGTGAGCAGTTTCAATTAACAGAGCGAATGAACTGCAAGGCTCAATTATATGAACGATTTCGAGTGTTTTCTGACCCTTTTTGTTGTAGGCGTAAAGAGAATTGTGAGAAAATGAACGTTGGAGAGCAGATGAGCGACACCGCTCAAATATTTGAATGTTTTCAAACATTTTCTGAGGTTTTTTTTTATTTCACCTAACAGAAGGTAAAGATCGCATTTTTCATGGACGTTTATCAATAGTCTGGCTTTGGTTTGTTAATCGTCGAGATCTAAAACTGCTCAGCTACAGAGAAAACCTCATCAGCTAAGTAAGGTAGATAAAAAATAGATGACACAATTAATAAATAATTAGTTGACAGCGAATAGTTATTGTAAAGAATAAAGATAAGAATCAAAGAATATGAAAGCAAATTGTTGATATGTATTTAGGATAGAAAGAATTGACTTTTTTATGCTGCATAGTGAGTCTGAAATATCAAACGTAGTTATAATCTTGACACAAACAACGAAAAGGCTCATTTAATTCAAAATTAGTTCGACACTGTTTCAAGATAAGTGGTTAAAATGTCTTGATGGACGAGAAGGTACATTGAAGTTCACTTCGCTCAAAAGAAACGGGCTTACGATTGAACCATTTAGTAATTTAGTCATGAAAACAGTTCCAAGCAGTTCCCTCCGACTAGAAAGGTTGTGAAGATTAATTAGTTTTAAGCGACTCGTATACGATGCTAAATTATACAAGGAATCCCAGTGAAGATCTCTTAAGGCAAATAGTAAAAATTGTTTTTGAACTGGACCTGGTACCGCGGGTTCCAAATTATAGGACCGTATTTAAGTATCGGTCTGACTAATGTAGTAAAGAGAGATTTAGTTACATAAGGGTCGCTAAATTCTTTAGACCATCGTTTAACAAATGCTAGAACGCCTCTAGCTTTATTGACTGTTACGTTAATGTGGCAGTTGAAACTGAGTTTGTAATCCATAGTAGCCCCAAGGTCAACAAAATCATACATTTGCTCAAGACTGTAATTGTTAATTGTATAGGAAGCTGGCTGTGATATTCCTCTCGAAAAACCCATGTACTTACATTTCTTTAGATTAAGCGGCATATAATTTAAATCGTACCAAGTAACTAGTGTATTTAGATCTGATTGAAGCTTCTTCGAATGACAAAGCTTTCGAAAATTATATTTCGAAAATTATATTACTGTAGAAATATCATTTATAAACAACAAGAACAGAATCGGGCCAAGATGGCTTCCTTGACAATTTTTAAACACTACTTTTTGTGCTCTGTCGCTAAGGCAAGAAGAGATCTAGCGATTGAGACCCGGCTGGAAACCCAACTGATCCAGTTTATGCATAAGTAAAGAGTGACACACTTTATCGAAAGCTTTACTGAAATCAAAGTAAATTCAAGTAAGTTTGTAACGGTGGACTTTCCCTTACAGAACCCGTGTTGAAAGTCGGAAATCAAGGTAGAGATAGGATTCGTAAGCTGATTGGTAACAATAGCTTCACACACTTTTGGGATGGCAGAAAGCTTTGCTATGCCACGATAGTTCTCTATAGAAGCCTTGCTTCCGATTTTATGAAGCGGAAGAAGAAACGACTCTTTTCATGCTTTTGGAAAAACGCCACACTTTAGTGACAAATTGAACAAATTGGTAAGGGGTTGGCAAATATTGTTAGCACACTTCTTCAAGAAGCATGTAGGAATCCTATCAGGACCGCATTTAAAAGATTCCTTCAAGGTTTTCAGATAAATAAGAACATCATTGGCGCATATAGTTGGACAAATAATTAAATTGTTCCCATGTAGCTCATAGGGATAATTTAGAAAGTCAGAATTGGTGACGGCAGAATAGTTAGAAGGGAAAAATTGCGCAAAGAAATTATGACCCAAAATAAATAAAAAACGACCCCAAATAAGCTTCAGAAAAACACCAATAAAAGGCTCCGAAAAGAGTCCAAAAACCCTCTGAATGGATGAATAAAAGAAAAGCACCAATTAAAGGGCTCCGAAAGGCGTCTGAAAAGCCTCCAAAACCCCTCAGAATGGAGGAATAAAAGGCTCCGAAAAAGGTTCAGAAAAGCACCAATAAAAGGCTCCGCAGTTCATTTAAAAATAGTCAAAAAACGCTTCAAATTCATCGAAATCGGACTCATTTCGGACTCTTTTTTATGACTCTGTTGGAGTTCCCGCGTAGAGCGATTTTTCGCTCCATTTGTGCTCCGAAAGAAGCTCATTTTGGAGAGTTAAGCTCTGAGAAATGAGCGTTTTATGATCCGAAAGGAGTCTTTTTTTGCACTTTTAGTTAGCTGGGATATGCCATCACATCACCAATTCTCTATCAAATACAGAAAAATGTGTACAACCAAAAAAATTTTCTTGGGTATAGTTTTAGGTATCAGAGTATGCAGTTTCAGAAAAGTTAAAGAACATTTAAATTTATGATGTATGGGTCTAGGTATCTGTTTCAGCAAATATGTTTATCTTAGTGAAAAATGTATGTGAATGCAAATCTAAATTAAAACCCCCCCCAAGGCCAATTCCTGCGCACGGCCCTGACCCCTACTATCAATCACAAACCGAAATGTCTTAGAAATGCGTTTTTACCAACCCTTACTCAGATGGTCATTTGTAATTTTTTGGGTCATAATAAGAAAGTAAATAAGCCTGAAAGTCCTAAATAAACGCAAATATTTACATATATATTTTAAACAGAGTGTGCCACAAAAACAAATTTAAATATTCCCAGCTGATTAGAATGTTTAAAAATTGAAAATTTTTCAGCACCCTGTAAAAGCATCGTAATTTGTCTTTTCCTTGTAAACTTTCTTTTGACCTTTGATTTCTATCAAAGAGCTATCATGTCAACTTTGTTTTTTATTCCAATTTGTGTTAAAACCAACACCCTGTGTTCAAATAATAAAATTATAATAAAATTTGTTGTAAATAAATATAGCCTCAAATGCATTGCTGTACCTTACATATTAATAATATTCTAAAATACTATGTACTTCGAGAACATAGATACTACAGAGAAGACACGAATTTCACTGTATAACAGGGTGACACACATTTTTTTTTTTAAACCTCAACTCTTTATTTGTCTATACACTCTAATGTTCGTACATTCATACAATCAAAGGATTCATAGCCTTTTCTAAACGAAAAAAATAACCCAGCAACGCTGCTTGCTCCAGTGATAGATGAACCTTAGAGTACCATCACCTAATTTATTTATCAGAAGAAATTCTTAAAACGCACAAGTTTCACCCAATTAAGGTTTATATAATTTTTGAATTAATGTAGTTAGGACAAACATTAAACACTTCATAAGAAGGATGGGATGGGATAAAATATAAAAAATAGTGACCACAATGAAGATATAAAATAAAACGACCAATAAAGTGGCATAGCATAAACCGCGTTAATAAAGAAATAGATTTAATGCAAAATTTAATTATCACCGTAATTATGTCGTTAAGTGTGAGGAATATGAAGAAAAACGTTAACCGTTTGCAAATTTAGCTCAGCTACAATAAATAAAAGGACAAACTAGTTTTTAAGTCATTTATCAGCTGTTTGAGGGTTCCTAAGCTAACTGTAGAATGGGCAGAGCTGTCAAACTATGTTGAAGCTGTGAATGAGCTCAAATTGAGAACCAACTTTAATAAAAGCAATAGCAATAATTTGGAACCATAATCTCTAAGGAAACTAACGCCGAGCTTTTCTTCCAATCTGTGGTGTGCTGTGTGAAATTATTTTACAAAATAGGGGGGGGAGGGGCTTCATGTTTTATGTCACCTCCAAACATTGTCTTCTAAGGCAGGTTTATTTTTTGTTTATGGCATTAACACGCTGGGAGGATCTGCACTTTTTTATATGCATTGATTTTTTTATTAACCGTAATGTTCGAAAGAAAGGAATCAAAGCGAATTCAGTACTATGGCCCCGACACATAGAAATTCCGCATATACCTGCGTTTTACGCAGCATTGTGCTAGCGCCACAATGAATGTATGAAAAAATGCTTCTTCTTACGCATTTTTGCAGCAAATTTCAAAAGTTGGCAAACTTTTTATATCAGATGGCGCTAGTGACGTTCGATGTGTCGTTGCCCATGCAAATACACACATTCGATACAACTGTCAATGCATGATGCTGCGTGAAAAAAGTGAATGTGACGGGCCATTAAGTCGAAATATCTTATCAGCTGATAGCAAAAAATTTGAAATTTCGTACACTCGAGAAAAATGTAATCTAGAAGTCAATATTTTGCTTACGATCGATTATTCGACTAATCGAGTGGTGGAATAGCAACGATTGAGCTGTTTAGACAATCTGTCAACTAGACAAATGTAAGATTATTTTGAGGAGAAATAAATTTTGTAATGCGAAATATAACTTGATATTCAGAAAATAAAATTTGATAATGAGAAATGTAAAACCATTTTCAGCAGACAAAAATTGATAGTGAGAAATATAATTTGATATTCAGAAAATAAAATTTGATAATGATAAAGAAAACTTAAATTGTTAGTGAGAAATATAACTTGATATTTAGAAAATATAATTTGATAATGAGAAATGTTAGATCTTTTTTAAAAGACTTAAATTATTTATTATTTATTATTTATTAATTTGTTTTAAGTCGACACAAACAAAGAGGTCGACTAAGGACAGATACTATTAAAATTGCACATAACTTAAAAACTAACAATATGAATTAAAGTATTACATGAGATGTTTGGAGAGGCAGTGTCTCCCATCCACACACACATACGGTCGACTATTCACGGTTATTCAATGTTGTCATCAGAGCTAGTTGGCTATTAACTGGAAAGATTAGAGTGGCCGTGATTGCTGTTCATCTTATAAAACGATCGGTTCATCCATAAGGATGGTCTTGAAAATCATTGACTGTTCCATCCTCACCGGGTGGTTGAAGAGGCCGAGTCTCCAATCCTCCCTGACATACGGTCGAGTAATAATTTGTTTAAGTGTGTTCGTTGATATTGTGTGAGAAGCTGGTGGAATGGACGGGATTCCACGCAGCGTTCGGGGCAACAACGGAATATTTATCATTTAATATTGTGCCTTGAAATCTTGAATTATCCATAGGATGGTTGAAGAGGCCGAGTCTCCAATCCACCCTGACATAGTGGTGTCAGTGAGAAATATAGCTTCGTATTCAGAAAAGACAATTTGATAATGAGAAATGTGTGATCGTTTTGAGAAAACATAAATTGATAATGAGAAATTCAAATTTGATTTAAATTAAATTATTAAAAAAATAAAAGCGACGTATATTTCTCATTACGAATTTATATTTTCTCATTATCAACTTCAATTCCCTCAATATCAATTAGCACCTCCGATTATTAACTTTTGTTTTCCGTATATGAACTTACATTTCACATTATAAACTGGAAGAGGTGTAGTCGGTTAGTGAAAATCGATTTGTTTTTTTTTTCGAAACAATAATTTTAAATTTAGCCCTGCAAAAAGCGAAGGAACACTGCGCCAAATTATTTCCCTGAAATACTTGCTAATCGCATTCGCATCCGCACATATTTCAAATTCCACATCCGTAACATCCCTAACAGCCTCAAATATTACGCATACGCCTAGTGGCACTATTGTTCAAATGTTACGGTATTGAGTTTACCACTATTAAGTATTTCTCCTAAATAACAACATATCCACTTATGTATGTTTGATGTTTGTAAAAATGTATGATTGAATGCACGATAAGTACACTTCATGAGAAATGTTCTTCTTCTTTTTGTTTTTTTGCAGACGCAATCATGTCACGAGCGAAATAATCTACAAAAACTTCTTAAGAATAAGCACAAAAACCAATTGTGAGTTCATTATTTATACATAAATAAGACAGTATATATTCAGGCTGTAATTGAGAAACAACGATTCAATCTAAGTTACTACTTATATAGACTACAATAAGTATAAAAGATAGACAAAAATAACAATAGAAGAAAGAGACAAATAATAAAGCAAAGAGATGAATGTTTACAATTGCTAGAGGGTATATAACGCTTGACGGCGCAGCACTAACGAAAGCTTTATTCAATTGCAACAACGTTCAACTATAACGAAAGGAAAGCGAAAAGACGCTTTATCGCTTGCGTACACAAACTCGTCAATCAGAATCAGCAACACAAACAACAAAGCTGAAATATACAACAAAAAATTTGTGTGACTTGAATAAAGCAAAAACAAACGAACAAATTCGAAAAGATTTCGCACCCAATAAAAAGCGCTTTACCAACAACTAGCAACGGCAACTACACACACACATACATATACATCTTGCACGTTGCTTCAACTCAACTTAAGCTATCAAACAATTTGACAATAGACAAGTCATCGCAGTCATCATAGACTGCCATTCAACACCTAACTTGCTAATACGTTTTTTCACGCTTCGCACAACGCAGCCACCACGCTCGGATTTACTTCATTTTCGTTGGACGAAAATTATACCAAAAATGCCTGTGGGTGGTCGCACAGCTGGAAAGTACGGTTATTCCGACAACAGTTACTACAGCAGTAAGTTTACAGATTTAGTTTTACGAAATGAACAAACAAACCACTCGAGCGAGTATTTACGTAGGTACATACATACGTGCTCATGTTGTAAGCTTTAGGCGTGTGTAAATACATACATGCAGAATGGAACGAAAACATGCAGATTATTGCAATACTAGGGCTTAGTGTAGTAGAATAAAATTACATGTGTTTTTAGGTTTATGTTACATCAGCTCACCCTCGGCAAAAAGTGCTGTGTCTAAAGGAAACCGTAAAACCACTGTAGTATGATTTAGATATGTACCTACGTACCTGTGTATGTATGTTAAAAAATACAATTTGATAATGAGAAATGTATGTATATGTATATTAGGGTGTGCTAGAAAAAATAATTTTTTCGTTTAGTATGAAAAAGAATTTGTACTTTAGAATAAAAAATTTAATATAAAATATAAAAAAGTTTTGTGTGGAATGACTAAAAAATAACAAAAACAATTTTATTTATCATTAAGTGTGCTGACTAGCAACGAGCTTAAGGCCACTAATAATATTTCTGTAACGAATAATATTGCTGTTTTAGTTTTTTTTAATTTTTTTTTAATTATTAAAGGTTTTTTGTTGAAAAGAATGGAAAAAGTTTAGAGACAACAGCCATAGTTTTTCTTATATGTATGTAGATCCTTTTCGTAAGGTGCTAACTACACTCAACAGCGAAATTTTAGCACGCATTGCTAACCATTGAGCAGCTAACAATACGCTGGGGTTTTTGTCTTCTAAACACCTCGTTTAACTCACATTATACCATATTCATGACCAACACCGCCATCTGGCTGTAAGCTTTTTTGTTCATCATGGATTTTTTTCCAAAGCTTTTTTTTAGTATCAGAGTTTTGCCAACGATGTACTTTTTTTTTGTTATTGCTTTTTTTCTACAAATAATTTGTTGGTTTTAACGGCCCGTACATTTTTCAAGTATCCTGACTAGCAACGACCTTATTAAAAAAAAATAAAAATAAAAAATGCTTGAATTGTTATTAGTTATTAAACAAATTTTAAATAAAGAATAAAATTTCAATTTGTATTCAAGCTTTTGGAAGTAAAAAATAAGCACATCGGGATATAGCAAGATTATAGCGACATGCGCATATACACAAAATTTGTACTTATAAAGTTTTTTTTTTGTTTATTTCTATATAAAGTGAGATTCAGAGATTCTGAAAAGAAGCCAAAACTGATCCCTAAAAATAAAAATAAAATAGTCCCTAACTTCAGTCAAATCAACTCAGTGAATTTCAAATTATACAGAAATAACCAAAAAAAAACCTTCATAGATACAGTTATATAAATATGCACATACAAAAAAATTTAAATTTTATGCTTTATTCAAAATTTGAATTGAATTTGTAGTAATTTAATACAAAATCAAATACGTTTATTTTTTTATTTTTTAGTGAAGTATCCTAGATAATACGAAATAAACTTTTTTATCTGTTAATATTTGAGGTTGCCAAGACTATTTTATAAAAATTAATAATAGTGCCGTTGTTCTCATTTAAAATCTTAAAAAAATTTAATTATATTTGAAAAATGTTACGAGGGCACCCCACAGACTGTAGAATACCTTCCGACAATTTGTTTCTCTTTGGAACTATCCCACTTGATCAACTAATATATTTCGAAAGCCAGCTCGAAAACTTTTTAATGCTTCTTTTTTTTATGTACCAGTTAGACCCCTTCCAATTTAAAAAAATATATTTGCGCCCCACCCTAATATATATACATTTCTATAATCACTTCTTACTAGTACAGTGTGCTTGCAAAATAGCCTTAAGTGTGTAAACACAACTACAATAGACTATATACAACTTTTTGTCTGATGCCTAAGGTTACTAGCTTGTACAACTCTGAACTTTCTGAATAAACTCTGCTCACTTGCTTAATGGGCGCCTAGACGTTTAAACAGATTTGACCTCACATCTAGTCGACTCTTCCTTTAGCCAACTAACTCGAATTAGCAACAATAAGGGATCTCAAAATCGTGCTGTCATATCTTAAGCTGGGGGTTAAGTCCTCCATAACTTTTACAGCTACAAAGAGACTAGGGTCGTACACAATATTCCGTCATCCCTTGTCAAAACAGTTTCGGTTCTGCCATCTTCAGTGTTAAGTTAATTAATGTCGCTAATGTAGGCCGACCGACGCGAAGGATAGGACATATTTCAAGACTCTAGAGCACTATACTCGTTTTAAGGATATTTCAAAATAATTTTCAAAAATGCCCTAGTTTAGGATTTTTTTTTTTTGAAAAACACCTTTTCTCAGCTATAAATATATTGAATTTTCATTGAGATGGGGCATTTTTGAAACTCATTCGGGGTTAGGACATTTTTTGAATCATATTTTGAAATTCTGCTTTGTTGGAAAAAAAATTTGAGAGCGTTTTTAAAAAACATTCAGAAATAGCACATGTTTGAACTTGATTTTTGTTCTGGTTCTTAGCCCGAAATATATTAGACAGGGACGGAAAATAAAAGTTATTTTTATTTCGATCTGATAAAAGTCCGGGGTTAGATAGTGTCCCTGAAGAAAATGATTAAATTTTCTGTTGTCCCAGGACTTCTAGGATCAATATTCACAATTGGAATATATCCCAACAAGAATAAATTACAAGTTTAAGAGGTCCCTGCTATTGAAATAGGAGTGAAAACATTTTTCATTATTCGAAATTTCAAATTTTCTATTTGCCTTTTTTGCTAAATTTTTAAACTTTTTTAAAATTCAAATAATGAAAAGAAATCCACGTTTTTGAAATTTTTGCAAAGCTAAGTTTTATTTCAAAAATTAATTATTATGAAATTAAATTATTTTTCAATATTATTGAAACCTCAAAACTATAGGTGCGCCGCAAAATTTAATTTGTATCCAAAATTTTATATTTTCGCTTTTTTTTATGCGCAGACTCAGAGAAAAATTAGCTACTTAATGGCACACCCTAATGTCCATTAAACATTTAAGCTTGTTTACACTGATGTTGTAGCATGAATTTAACTTTTCCGAAGAGCCTGAGGCGGATTAAAGCGCTTTGAGGCAACAAAAAAAAACTATGACAAGCTCAGAGTAACATCAACACCAACAAGAGCGAAAAACAAAAAGTTGGTAGCATACCAGAGAATATTCGCTTCATCCTCATTTAGGCTTCGTATGAGCAGACGCATAAATAAAACGCACGCAAAGCAGTTTAATGTATGAGTTTTATGCAGAAAAAAAGTACTAAAATATGAGCGTGTAAATAACAGTGTCGACATCTCAATAACCTTGGATTTATTAAAAATGGCCAACATTGACAAAACTATTTTAACATACAAACGCAAACACACACACACACACACATGCCCAAACAGAAGTCACAAAATTACAACGTCATAAATTCCAAACAAAAAACTATTAAACGAAATTGCTTACTGACCGAATTCACTGTAGTGAAAAAGTGTCAATATTTCACGCTTTGCCATTTGACTTTCTCACGCACGCACGCATACATACATACATACTAACAAACATAACTTTTGCCAAATGCATCACACTTTCGTTTTCGTTTATTGTTCGCAATATAACGGGACAGATTATTTAATGTGTTTTTTTTTTCTGTTCATTTTTATGGAAAGGAATTTTATTTGTGTGTGTACACCAGACTGTATACAATTAATTTTGACCCTTTCAAAGGGGGTATCCCCTTTTAGAGGTATAAAAGGTTATATTATAAAAAAAACTAATTTTAAAATTTCTAATTTTTAAAAATGTTGAATATAAAAAAAAAACCAAAAATTTGAAGTACGTCACTAAATTTTTGACTAAAGTTTTTTTTATATTATAGCTCTAATATACCTAAAGTTATCCTTATATTTTCCGATAGTTGTTTTTTTAATGTGAAGTTTTTGATTTAAAAAAAAATTAATAAACAAACATTTTTTTTTACTTTCAAATGCAATGAGTTAAACACTTAAGAACTCAACTTTGATTACTGACTAATTTTTTTGAAGCCAGTCGAATATAAAAACAAAAATGTTAAAAAAAAATTCAAGTATTTTTTTTAAACTTCACTACAACCAAAAAAGTTTCTTAGTTATCAAAAATTAGTTATTTTGTGTTTAACAATTAAAAAAAAAATAAACAAATTAAAAAAAAAATTGTTTTTCAATTTTAAAACTAATATTTTGACTATTTTGATATATTCTGATATTTTTGAAATTTCACTACAACCAAAAAAGTTTCTTAGCTACCAAAAATTAATTATTTTGTGTTTAACAATTAAATACTAAAATAAAAAAAAAAAACCCACAAATTAAAAAAAAAATATTTTCCAATTTTAAAACTAATATTTTTGAAAAACAAAACACACCCTTCTGAAAATATCAGGATATTCTTAGAACTGTCTGTGGTCACAAACCATAACACCCACCCAACCAAAAGAAGGAAGAAACAATGTCAATCAAATTTAAAAAAAATATGTTTGAGGCCCAGTCTAATGTTGGTATAAACTGACACGAATAGAATACAAAAAATTATGGCCATCATCAATACAGTCTGAAGTGATATTCAATGAAATTTTAGTGCTTTGAACTTGCCCTTTCACATTTTTCCTATTTCTGGTGAAATACAAAAACGCAAAATCGAGGTCAGCAGTTTCCTATATACATACATATATATGTATATATATTTATTATTTTTATTGTGATAAATCGTTTTAAAAAATTTGAAAGTCATTTCTTAGAGGATTAATATGTTTGACAATGCCGCAAACGCTAAAAAATTTAAATTGAAATAAAAAGATAATTTGAGATTTAGATAAAGACGAAGCGGAAGCTGAAGATGTGTAGCGGAGATGGAAAAATGTTCAAAGTAATTCCTTGTGCGGCACAACGACTGTCGGATGTGCAAAAAATTGATATAAATAAAAATGAATGTTTTTTCATGTTTTTTATAGACGTCTAAAGCTCTCAACAAATTTGTATGAAATTGATTTTGTTGGTGCCAAAAAATAATTGGGATTATCGTATTAAAGCGCTGCAGTGTGAGTGTCATAGAGCCAATTGTTATTATGACACTTTTGCGCTTTAGAAAATTTAACAGGTTTCCGCTTGTGTGCTCCAAAAACTTAGCACCCGCTGCCGAGGTTGAATTGACGATTTTGGTTATTGAATATGAAGGCACTCCTTTGATAGATTGGGACGTGTGTTAGGATATTTTGATGGCAATGAAGTTTAGAACGAATAAAAACTACAACAACCTAGGGTGGCCAAGTCATACGTCAGCTGTTTTTTAGTCTTCTCTCTCTATCAAAGGTTGGAGACTTTTAACGATTCGTCACGCCACATCCACATTTTCGATCGAATTTTTTTGCAATTAAAAAAAAAATATACTTTTTAGGATATACATATGTATGTATGTAGGTAATACCTCTTAGGTATGTACATATGTATATATGTATGTCTGCTCAATTTAAGGTACAGCTCGTATTTGTTTATTTTCAGTATTATATTCTTACCTACATATATCTTTATTAAATTTAATATGGCTATACTCTCTTTTGAAATGTAACAACACATTAGACTGAGCTAAAAAAATATTTTTTTTTGCGCTCCTTGCTAGTTTAGACTACGAAAAGCTTCTACAGCCAATACTCATTGGTTAATTTCATAGGAAAAAAATAGATTTTCCTATCATAGAAATCTTTAGAATGAGAAATATGGATCATGCAAAGTTCCGAAATTTTTTAGAAAATTCAAAAAAGAGCTGAAAGTTTTCAAAATTATTTCTGGCTTTTAAAAATTCTATAGCTTTTTCGATAGTTTTTTTTTTTTTTTTTTTGAAATGGTTTTTCACATTTTCTTGCATGCAAATTGAGTTACTGTAGCAAGCTCTTATGAAAGAAAATTTCAAACACCATATAGAAAAAAACTTACTAAAAATGCTCCATTCTAAGAAATATAATCAAAGGAATTTTATAAAAAATTATATTTTTTTGTGGCCAGTCTAATGTACCTATATGTAAAAAGTGTTCACCGTATTGCCAAAAATTCATGTGAGACACATAAAATTTATAAAATACGAGCATTTCGGAAGCAAATTTCAAGCTTTCACGCTGTTATATTTGGGTTATAACTTTTCACGTCTGCACTTATGTATGTATGTATATTTATGTGATGATATTGATAGATGTATGTAGTTTAATAACGTTTGCATATACATATGCTACTGCTATCACTACCTTAAAATACGGATGGGGTAAAACTTGATTACGCAGGGGACCAGTAACCAGTTGCTTTCAGCACATTTGGGCTTAAACTTTCGAAATACTTAAGGAATATTTTAAATTCTATTTAAATTTTTTTTTTGGGTGATGCACGACCAAACATACGACAAAAATTCAAAAAACTGTTAATTTGGATTCTAAATCATAGTCACATTAAAAAAAGATTTTAGATAAAATGAAGAAGTAACAGGATCCTTTTATAAAAAACAAATTAAGTTGGTTGGTTGTATCAAGTAATTTTTTATGTTTTGCTAGGTCACCCTGTGGCAACTGTTTGATTCGCAAAACATAGCATATCTCTAGCTATAAGCAAAAAACCCAAACTTAAGTTGGGTTAAGCGTAGACACAAACCATGATTTTAAAAGGCTAAAATTACATTTTCGTCATTTAAAAATTAAAACTACATTTTAGACATAAAAGGGGGTTCGGGAACAAACCCACCTCCCCCCCCCCTTTTTGGAATCCAAAAAGTCATATTTTCCAGGAACGAAGGATACAAGATTTTCTCGAAATGTCATAAAGTTAATTTTTAAAAGTTATAAATATATTAGAAAATGGCGGCTGCTTCCAGATATCTCTAAAACTGAACGACTACATATGCCACAATCCATAAAATCGAATATTTTCACTCTCCACAACCGTATTCTGAGGTAATGCTGTCACTTGTGTGCATTGTAAAATTCACAACTTACGTGCTGCAACTGGTCTTTTTTTATTTTTTTATTTCCTTTTTTTGTTGGTAGATATTTTTATGGAATATTTTGTACGTGGGCACATTCATGTTTTCGCTTTTGTAGAAATTCCCATTGCTGCCGTCGAAGAGCCCTCTTAAAATTCATACACTTTGTCAGCATCAACGCTTTTTCCTCATCCACTCAATGCACTCGCCGCATCTCTAGTGCTCTGCATTCGACATTAACATGCGAATCCACACAGGCACTCACACGCTCATGCTCAAGTATGCTTACATCCTTTGCCATTCACGATGAATACTTTGGGTCACTAGCGTTCATTGTTTGAGTGTGTTTGTTTTTTATTGCTAAATACATATTTGCATTTTAAATGTCAAAAAGGCATCAAATTGCACTTTGTTTTCTCTTTTACGATGTTTTAACGTTAAGCATTTATGCAGCCAAAATTAAAATATTAATTCACTACTTATGTACTCAGTGAAATAAAAATACATACATACATACATAGTTGTTGCTAAAGGACTGCTGTGCAAAAGAGCAAAGGAAGCTAGAAAAGCTTAGAAAGAGAAAATTTTGAAGTTTGTGTGGCCGTGGAGTCGAACTTCAAACTCGTGGTGAGTAAAAGTACCCGATTATTATTGGAATATTTAGGTGTTCATAGCTGATCTACGGATATAATGCACCTCACCTTTCATTACCAACCTTCCTCTTTCTTAGGAACGAAGTGAGTGAGATGACCTAGAAGGTACCACTGGTTATACCAAATCGCTCGGGATTACCGGAGCGTACCGTAGATGGCCTCTCAGTTTCGACAACACCCCCCCGATATAAAAGAGAAGTGGGATAACATTTCATTTTCTACCGCTAGAGAGGTGTAGCAGCTTGTACCTTTTGGGATGACTCTAAGTTTTAATGAGATTGAGGAACAGTTGGAGAGCCTTGGCTAGGAGAGACTATGATAAACTTTTTGCGACACATGAAAACAATCTTAATCTGTTCAAAGTATCCCGACATGATTGTGAGGTTTGGAAGAGCTCTAGTTTTCTCGGAGTTGCTAGAAATCTCCTTCTAATTCGGCCTTCCAAGCTGAGCTAGAATATTTAAAAGGTAAGTACTAGTCCATGATAAGCTATAAAGTTCTATAAGGCCAAACCAAATCCCAGACAATTTATGCCGAGTCAAAAGAGCAGAACATGAGATGAACGGCGTCATATCAGAGTAGCTCAGTCCTACTTACATATATCAGAATTTCATTAGCACTCGAGCGTACTAACTAGTAGATTCAGAAGAGCTACACATCTACACATCACTATCCGCAATCGTTTTTATGAGCTCTTTGCATAGCAAATAATACAACAAAAAGCTTTTGCATTTTGCACAACTAAAAATTATAAAATGTTTTTTTTTATGATTACTAGCTAAAACATTTGCCGTTCAAATTCCTTGCACAACAACAGTAAAAAATTTAGAACATAATTTTTGCACATGTTTTCGATTTCCGGACTAGGATTTAGATATTTAGTTTTTGTACGTAACCAAAAAGCATTTAAACTTTAGCTTGGTCGGTTTAAACTTCTGCCGAGGGGCTTTAGAAAATACTTACTCCCCTCACCGAGCTTTTTTAAGGGGTTTTTGTAAATGGTCGATTCTGTTATAAAGAGTGTCTAAGAAACTACACCCTATGAAAATCAGCGCTTTTATAACAAAAATGAAATTAATTAAAATTAAAAAAAACAACACTAAAAGTCGGTAGAACAGTTACCGAAGTTATTCTGTCCGAATCTCGAGAAGAAGTGAGGTTTCATAATTGTCCAACTAATTGTCACCAGAAGGATGTTCCTTATTAATTTCACTAAGGTGAGGGAGAAGCAAATTGAACGGGGGGAAGAAGAATCAGAAGCAGTGAGAGTGAGAGTGAAAGAGCACAGAGGACAGGAATAAAGTCAAAGGTAAAGGAAAGAAACAAATTAAAGGAAGTATGAGAAAGAAAGGGAAAGAAAAAAAAAGTTTGAGAAGGAAAAAAATTTTTTCGCAGAAGCCACTCCGTTTTTTTTCTGTTAAATTTGATTAGTAATTAGTAATCAACTAATGAGGTTTTAATTGGTAATGATTTCTTTAATTGTTTTCAAGAAAAGGCAATTATAAATTGATAACAATTAAACAAAATTATGATTTTTTACGATAATTAAAAATAATCTAAGAAAACTTTTTTTGATTACTTTTGATTATTTTTGACTGTTTTTGATTATTTTTAGTAATCGGGAAAAGTCATGATTTTTTTTTTAAATAAGTAATTGGAAAATAAAGTAATGGTAATCAATCATTAAATGGATTTGCAGGAAATTAATCAATCAAACCGGTAGTCATTACAATTAGTAATCATTATTTAATAGGTCTGCTTCAGTTCAGTCCGTTTTCGAAAGTCAATTTTTTGGTTTCGACTTCGTTCGAGAAATTTTCGTTGGAGAGTTCATATCAAGCAATCTAGGGGTACTCGTATCGTGAATACAGCAAGCTACGAAAGCTCACATAATTCCAGAAAAGTATTGATTTACATATAACTAAGGTTATGTAGAACTCACGACTTGTGCCCCTGCGGGTTCGGGTTTTTAGAATATGAATAAGGAGAGTGTATCCACTGTCGATCCCTCTAGGGTAGTATGTATAAATGGATAATCATACATTTTGTCGATCAAATTATATTCCCAATAACGAAATGTAGCGGTAAATAGCATTCCACAAAGGTAGGACGAAAAATCGTTGTAATGTACATCGAAGCTGAAGTGCGCTTTTTCTTTCTTTTTTCTAAAGCGATCCTTCAAAATGTTGGAAACAAAAGCTTTGATGATTGTTGAAAATAATTAATTTATGCAAAGTGCGATATGTTTTAGCTCGTACTCCTGTAGAAGTCAACTCAATCTGATATTTTAATTGATTCACAGGTTAAAAAAAGAGGTAAAAAAGTTCTTCTCATCATTCTCAAGTAAGTTTGATAATATGAAGCCAAAGCAACAAAAAAACCAAACTTTTCTCAAGCTAATAAACCAAACGAAATGTGGGTGGCGTGCGAGTATGAGTTAGAGGAAATTTCACAATCTTATAAGGTACTATATGCTCGTAACCGCTCAAGTGGAAACTCAAGGTAAAGAATAAGTCAGCGTGAAAAGTTTAATAGCAGCACACTTGCTACATTGTGACACATGGGCTGGGTGGGGCAAAAGGGTACAAATTGAAGAATATTTACCTGAGGTTGAATGTGCTAATAGACTGTCGCATGTACAAATAATTCATCTGGTGCGCGGAGCAGGAGGTAACTAAGAGTGGTCTGTTTACTTTAAAAAATAAATTTCTACACTTCAGCAATGGCGTAGCAAATTAACTTGAAATTGACTGTCCATGTCTCACTTCGCGCTCTCACTCCACGTTATAAAAATTCTTATTCGTTGTCTTTTATCTTAATGCAATTTACGCATGCTTGCTGACTCAAACTAATTTTACACTTAATGGAAATTCAATATAAATATGTCAATTGTAGAATGAAATATTAGGAAAAGCTATTTGTCAAGATAAAGAAAGGAAAACAAATGGAGCTACTTACTTGCTTATACATACATATATGAAAGGGGAATGTAAATATGAGGCGCCACTGCTCACAAAATACGTAGACATAATTAGTTGAAGGGAGTTTCAGGTTGGTGTCGAATCTCTGCTTTGATATTACAGCACGGTCTTTAAATAAATTATTGAAGTTCAAGGAATAAGGATGTGGATGCTGTTGACGCTATTTTTCCGCTTAAACGACGCAATGTGGGGTCTTAAACCGATGTTCCCTTGAACTCTTTCAACTGAGAAGGAAAATTCCTCTTCATTTACTTCCATAGAATAAATTACTAAATCACGTCTCGAAGCCCATGTTAGGCTAGGAACAATCGACTTCGATTTCTGCTTGGCATTTCATTAAAAAGTTTGTCCAAATGTTAGACCAGAAATCCAAGGGCTACCAATTTTTAGCCCCGTGAAAATTTTGTATTCTATTTACCAACATAAGAAATAATCTCAGAAGGTGTTTAATGTTAGGTTTTACAATTTGCTATCAAATATTAACGTATGGATGTGGATCAAAACGATTATTGGTATTGGGGTTGCCATGGCGTATGAGTAATAAAAACATTTGTGCACTGCCCATACGGTAGAAGTGAAACCTTTATAAAAAGAAAGTACGTTAGGACGAGATTATGGTGTTTAGGTTTTTTCCATTTAATTATTATTAAGTTCTATGCTTAAATTTCCACAAAGGACTACATAAAATAAACATTCTTTATTTTTTTAGATGTGATAAATCTTTTATTCATAAAATACTTTTCAATTGTCTCACGTTGATTTCGATAGAAACTTTGTAATGTTAAAGCAACAACAACAACAAATGTTAGAATTGTAAACTTTTTTAATGTAGCGATTTTTTATTTGGTTAAATCGCTTCACCGCGTACGTGACACGACTGCAAACTCTGTATACTTTTAGGCGCTACTCTTTTCCCTACATCCATACAAATTCCATAATAATGTAATAATGCCTATAAAAAAGAAAATAAATCTGTAATAATGACAATTTAATGTTGTTTTAGCTATTTTATTTATGGTGGTTTATGGTTAAAAAGTGCCAATTTATTTTATTATGAACAATAAATCCCTCCCTTTAAAATTTTAATGTTTTGTTCCCATAGTAACCAATTAGTAATTGCGGTTTTTTGATAATAATAAAAAGATTACTCTATTCTAATCGAACTTTAACAGGTCTGTGCGGATATATTTATGATATTTTGTTATTTCAGAATTTTTCGGGATCGTTACAGCATCATTTAGCATCATTTCCGATAGGTTTTCGGCCTCATTTCTGGACTGCTTTGGGTCTTTTGGGTCCCTTTACGGAATATTTTTCGGGATGAATTCGGGATTATACTCTGGACCATTTTGAAACATTCTGAATATCAATTCGATACTTTTGCGGGATAGTTTTGGGATCTTTTGGTATAATTTCGGTATTGTTTTCCTTACTATTTTCTTTATTTTTTCTGACCACTTCGAGACTGTTTTAGTATTAATTCGAAATTGTTTTCGGGACTTTTTCAAAAAGCTCAATCCTAGAACGAATTTCAAAGACGTTATATCATTCAAAAACTCGAAATATTCTGGGCGTGTTTAAATAAAAGGAAAAGGGCGTTATTCAACAAAAATTCCGAAACAGGTTGTATGAGAAAATAATTACATTTAATCTATAGCAGATAAAAATTTCTTCATACATTTCCAAGTTATTATTATCATACTTTCCCATACACACACATTTACAATCACATATAAATTGCAAACAAAAGCATCAATAAATTTTGCAAAATATTTCCATTTAATTTTCTCTTTCATTCTCAGGTCACTCCTACAAAAGCATCAACGATGAAATTATTTGGGTTAGCATTGGCATGGGTGTCACAATAATCGTTCTAATAACAATAGCACTCTGTTACATTGCTTACGAAAAATGCCATAAGAAACGTGAATATTACATTACTGCATAACGCGCTCTGACACGCCGCAACATGTTAAATATCATAGAAATGGTGAAATTTCATAGCAATTTACCACCATTTATGAGAATGAACACGACACACACGCGATGCATTGCAAATGCAAAGAAAACACCAACAATAACGTAACCGAAACTTAATTGGTACACGTTCATAGAAAAGTGGTGCGTAGTGAATGGTGAGTGGTGAGCGGTGTGTGGTAATTGAGCCGCAAACCATTATCATAATCAGCAGAGGAATGCATTTGCACGTGTAGAAGCCATGTGGGGGTGAGCGCGAGGTAATAGTAAGAAGTTAATGATGCGAATGAACAAAAAACCATCTGTGGTATGAGAAAAACTGCCACAAACCATCTTCAATTACAACTACAACAAAATTTCCTATAATCCTTACAATATCTACGTGCATTTTCACAACATACTTGTATTTACGAGTAGCAAAAACTCAAAACAAATGAAGGGAATAGAAACAAATAGAAATATTTTTATGTATATAGTTTGTAAGTATGTGTATGTGTATTTGTGTTACATTAGAGTGCACTTAATTTGTATGCGGTTAAATTTTTGTTGAGCAGCAAAGGGAAGTGTATTGTTAAAGAGAGCGGATTTATTTGCCAACATTCTTCCTGAGGACTCTGAACAATAGGAGATCTTTAGTGTCAATAGCATGGTGAAATAGTCACGAGTCACAGTATCAGGTTCTTATCCTTGAGCCAGGTCACACAAATTGTAACCGAAGAGATAGTCGGTGACGATGTCAAGTTTTATGTGGTAAAAACCATGCTCAAACCAAATATATAAAAATATGCCAACTCCAGCTTGAATCCTCAAATGCGTTTGAGAGGCTGTGGATACTTCAAAATGTCAAGAATTTGGGCTGGTTCGTAGCTATCAGGCAGCAAAAGTTCGAAAGTTCGCATTTCTTGATTTATGAAGTAGTTCAGAACTATTCCAATTGGGAACTAATGAAATAATGACTAAAAACGTACTGCATTTGAAGCTTAGAATATTTAACTAATTCGGAAGTATAGAAAAAGCAATGCAGCAAGGACGCACTTGTAGTGGTTTCAGCTGCACTAGAAGCACCTCAGCTCAGAACTAGAGATTTTCCCCAAAGATTTTTGTTAACTCCCACAGTTCTTCCTTGATCCAACTGAAAAATAATAAAGTGTATTCGTGATCATATTACTTTACCAAAAAAATGAAGCAAAGTAAGGCGCACCCTAATGTACAACTGCATATATACATATGTACATCTAATTACATTTATATGTAATTTTAAATCCAAAACAATTCAACTTTAGCAAATTGAACCAGCAAACAACAGGAACGCACACAAAGTCGCTTCTTAGAAACTGAAACTCAAACTCAAGTGCAGGAAGGAATACCAGTTACAAACGAAATGGTAATGCAGTAACAACAACAACAACCTTGACGATTTGTTTAAGATGCTACTACTTTTTAGAAATAAATACAGACGTATGTATGTTTTTGTTGTCAAGAAGAAAGAGAAAATTTAGCACTTGTAAGAAAATAATGAAAATGTAGAGAAATGGGGAAGAAGAAAGAAGCAATCCTTAACTTAAACATAAACATTTATGAATAATCTTATATTGTGTATGTATGTATGTATTTACAGAACCCTGCAGGAAATAATTAAAGGGTTATAGAAGGAGTGATTCGGGCATTATTAGAAAAAAAAATTATTCTTTATTAATTTACATTGAATTTTCTACAAATAATTTGTAAAGCTTACTTGTAATGCCACCACTGTGGGTGGGAACGAACTATTTCGCTGCAATTAAAAGTCTCCCAAATTTGAGGGCATGCATGTAGCAATTGGTCGATGATAGCTGCCATTTATTTTATGCAAAGGTTTTTCCGTGATGCGCTTACAAGCATACTGACATACATATACAAATTATTTACCTGTTGCGGATTACTATAATTTAGAAAACGGTTAACACTTCACTAACCAATTAAAATTTGAGTTTCATTTGCCTTAAAAATGGTTGAGAAAATTCGAAATATTCTACAAATATAAAAATAAAAAATAAAATTATCTTTATCGATATCGATATTATTATCACCTAGGCTACTGGAACAGGTACAGCGTTGTTCATGATCCTATCAGCTGATTTGAATTTTTCCCCGACATTTATTTCTCAGTGTGATATTGACATTAAACTTACAATTTACAAAAACAAGATACTTGCCTACCTTACTAGTGCCGCCATGGTGTTTTTGTCAAATACTGTCAATAGGTGTAAATCAGCTGACGTGTATTACGGCATTGGCAACCCAATAATAACATAAAGTAAAGGCGAGTAGATTTACTTTCAGTATAGCTCCTATTAATATTATTCTTATTTTGTTGTTCTATTGTCGTATGTGACTCTGTGAATCACTATATAAAATATAAATTTCTTTCCTACAGGTCACAAGAGAAATAATTACAAATCCCTACGTTCTTGCTAATACATGTCTTAAATGTTGAAGTACACGATTTAGGGGAAATAGCAATAGTAAGATAATACAAATTACTTAAAACATGATTTATAATGGCATTTTAAAGAATTTATTAAAAGAGAATAACGTCGATTGAGTGCAAGATCTCACTAGCTCAGGCGTGAACTTGGGGACTACAAAACGCAGAAATTATTTTAAGTACACATCACCATTTCAGAATAATTTTTTTAAGGGTGCCTCATCGCGAAATTTACTATTAAAACGCCCATTACTAAGCCACGATTTATGTATTTACTTGCACATTTTGCTTCGTTAAGTCGTCGTTGCACCAACAGCCGAGCTAGACCTTCTCTCACTCAACCGTCGATATGGTTATTAAAGTGTGTGTGTTTAGAGAAATAAAACGAAAATAAATTAAATAATCCCACAACTCGAAAAGCTTTAAATAAATATACATATATAAGGCCTTTAAAAATTCAAATGAATAAAATTTACTTTAAATATAAATGATTATAAACGAAAAAAAGAGCTGAATATTTACTCGTATTACTTTAAAACTAAATTACTTTAATCGAATTTTAATTGAAAATGTACTCATAGATATAGTGTTTATATATATATAAATATGTATCAGTAGATTCAAATGTGTAGAATGTCAACCTTTTCATGTACTAGAATAGGCTTTAGAGGGAGCTGAGTATGCAAAGTATGAAGAGCGATTATGTTCTCAATTTTGACCATATCAATAAACAGCTGACAATTCTCGCCAGTTGATAGTAAGTTTCAACATCAACAACAAATTTCTTCCACTTCACTGAATGATAGCAATCAGCTGTTTATGGATATGTCAGAAAAGCCAAAATTCAATTGGTTGGCTATGGTATGGTTATGGCATTAGCGTTATGTTATGTCATCATTAACAAATTACATTGATTCCCATAAGGTTGGTTGGATCAGCTGTTTCATTTGGATATGTCTATGTCACCATTAACAGGGCTTTAAGGAGGCACTTTGAGAGCGAATGCTACGAGGAAAATATTTTAGCGCTACCGTGATTTAAATAGAGAAGCAAGAGAACCTTTCCGAAAATGCAAAAAGAAAGTCACACTCTTTAAGTCTATTATCATACTCATCCTGCTACAAGGCAAAATTTTCGATAAGATAATAATTAGGTAGGCTTGATATCTGCCGAAGGGGTTAAGCTTGCGATATCTGAAGCCATGCCGATAAGGTTCAATCAGCTTGTGGACAATGGTCTTTAAACTTCCGCACAATACGCTGAATGAATTTTTGATTAATTTACTGAGTTCAAAAACATAGAGAGAAATGAATCCTCATGGTTTCCGCAATCAGCTCCTTCTAGCTGTCGATCAATATTTAGAATCTGATTACCCCATTAGAAAATATACCAAAATATGAAAATTTTAAACAAGTGTCCAATATTTTAAAATTACATACCTATGTATACATTAAAACATTAACTTACTTGTATAAGAAGTATGATCTATGTTGTTTAAACGATTTGTTAGTTGTCAATCTATTAATCGTTACCCATAAAATGTTTGTTCGGATGATTTTTAATAAATAAATTTTAATCTGCAGAACTATAAGTATAGTAATTTGTATTAGCCTGATGACCGGTAAGTATGCGGGTTTTAAATTTTTGGGATTTTAACAATTAAGCTAACAGCTCTGGTTGAAAAAGGAAATTGTTCTAGAAACTATCTTAACCTCAAAAATAATTAAATAATAATTAAACTTCATTACTCAATCTTTTTTATTTAAAATCAATTTTTTTTCTGCAATGGTTTGAAATTTGTCTAGGAAATAGATTGAAAATGTATGTACTATATGAAAAAAAAAATACGGAAATACGGAATCAGCTGTTTTCACTTGCAAATTTTACTGAGTGAAATTTTCTGAGGAGAAACTTGAATTGTCAAAATGAGTTCTCTCCGTACAATACATCATTAGAGTTTCAATATTAAAATCGTTATCGTTTCCGAGGATTCTGTACTTTTACTATAACATCTATCGTTTTTGGGAAGAAATAGAGTAAAAATCTAAAACAGTCTAATAGTACATACATACTTCCATAATGTCTACATACATTAACCAAGTTGTTTGCTGGTGAAGTCATGAATGTCAACGTTCAGCATTGCAAACCAATGACAGACGTTTTTTTATTTGTATCTTGAATTAAACTGCATGAACAGGAATGACGTGTGGTGACATCTGACATGCAAGACGCTGACACGTGTAGCATAACCGACGCCAGGAAAGGCATGCGTGACAGGATAGACTTTCATTGCTATCTCATGATGCGACGCAGTATTTTACAAACAAGTAAGGCCAAATCTCTACTTAGCCACTTTTGGCTTTAATTTATTTGCCTGACCTGCCTGATTATCACTTCAAATCAGCTGAATGTTAAACCAAAGAAATCAAAAAACAAAAAGATTTGACCACACGTGGCGCCTTTGCCTGCCTGAACGGATAATTTTTCTTATAACTACCCTCCTTATAGAGAAATCGGTTAAATTATATGTTAAGTATATGTACCAGTGGCGGATCCAGGATTCTGGGAAGGGGGTTCCAAATTTGTTTAATGAATTTTCGTGGACATCTATAGTTTTATCGATTTTGAGTATACGATTTCGGGTGATCGTAAGTAGACGTCTAGTAATGTAATGGTCAAAGTTCCATTCACTTTCCAATATGTTTGTCTCATTGTCACTTATGTACGAAATGTTGCCCATACGCCATGTGCGCTACTTATTTTTTAGCACTTTTGCCTTGCCGTGAAGTGATTGCTCTTTCGGAAGATTTCATTTCTAGATAATTAACACAAATTTGTGATCGCAAAAAAAGGAAATTTAATCGAACATGACTAATAAAATTTTAAGACTCCACTCAAATAACAGCTGCTGCTACAAAAACGATCATAACACAAACATAAAAAAGATAAATATAGCTACTAAAAATAATATGTGTAGAAGAAAAAGATACAACAATTCAAATTCATAGCGTCATTTGACTTGTTTTGGCATTATGTCATCTGCAGGAAAACTATGCTAGCTGGGTGATTGGCAGACATTTTTTCTTGGTTTCTGAAGGATTTTTCCCAATCGAGTTTTGGAACAAAAAATATGTTGTTGAATATGAAAAAGCCCCCAGCAAAAAGACCAAAAAAGGCAACTCGACCGACTTAAATTGTATCGAGTAGACATCTTAAAAAATGCACTGTTCACGATATTCACGGCTGAGAAAATTTCACTCAGTAAAACTTGCAAGTGAAAAACAGCTGATCGTGACAGAGGAAAGCAACAACAAAAACTTAAAGTATTGAATTAACTACCATCGAATTGAAAGCCGTGCTAATGGTGGCATAGCCATATCCAGATAAAACAGCTGATAAAACCAAAATTATGGAAATCAATGTAATGTGTTAATGGTGACATACCATAACGCTACCGCCATAACCATACCATAGATAACCAATTGAAATTTGGTTTTTCTGTCATATCCATAAACAGCTGATTGCTATCATGCAGCGAAGTGGAATGAATTTCTGTAGTGGAATTCACTAACTTATAGCGATTCGATTCGGTTCGATTTTTCGAGATTTTCAATAGCGATGCCTTATCGAATATGCGATTCACTAACTTATCTATAACGATGCGGGCAAAAGATTTCTCATCCCGCGATAAAACATACTCAACGCTCAACGTCTCAACGTACTGAAATGCCATTTTTTAATAATAATAATATCGATATAATATTATTATTCAAATTTTTAATAAAAAATTCAAATTATGTAAAAACCAAAATTATGGAAATCAATGTAATGTGTTAATGGTGACATACCATAACGCTACCGCCATAACCATACCATAGATAACCAATTGAAATTTGGTTTTTCTGTCATATCCATAAACAGCTGATTGCTATCATGCAGCGAAGTGGAATGAATTTCTGTAGTGGAATTCACTAACTTATAGCGATTCGATTCGGTTCGATTTTTCGAGATTTTCAATAGCGATGCCTTATCGAATATGCGATTCACTAACTTATCTATAACGATGCGGGCAAAAGATTTCTCATCCCGCGATAAAACATACTCAACGCTCAACGTCTCAACGTACTGAAATGCCATTTTTTAATAATAATAATATCGATATAATATTATTATTCAAATTTTTAATAAAAAATTCAAATTATGTGCATTTTATTTAACGACATAGAAAACAACTGCAAATTGTGTGTCGTTTAGTTTACGAAACAGCTGATTGCGAATAAGCGAAAATCGAGAAAAAATAGTTAGTGAATAGCAAATATCGTGATAAATATCGGTATGACAAAATGTCGATTGCGAATGTCGTAATCGAAGTTAGTGAATTCCACTACTGGTTGATGTTGAAATTTACTATCACATGGCGGGTATTGTCTGCTGTTCATGGTTATAGCACCAATAATCGATAATAATCGATGTGGCTAAGAATATGATATGGTTGTGACTAGGGATTTATGGATAATTAAGTTTGTCTGCGCTTGATGACGTCCACTTGCATTCTTTGTTGGATATTCTTATAGTTAACGCGTCTCTACAGTTTTCGCGTAAGACTAATACGTCGACGATTACCCACTTTATCTGTTGGCGCATAATTTTCGGACCCGTCAAATATATGTCTCGATATTTGCCATCAGTTTCATTTAATAGCTTTTTCTTTCATCTCTTCTTTCCAGCTCTAAAATAGCTGTTGTATAATAGAAGCAACCTCTTTTGCACTGTTAGCCATCTTTTGTTGGCTAAAAACTGTTAATCATGCTCTTAATTAAAACCGTTACACACCATTATTTCGCATACAACGTTGTCGTAAGGAAACTTAAAAAAACGATTAAAAATAACCTGCAAGTTTTTGTGCAGAAATTATGAGTGTTATATGAAGTCATTGAGAGTGCAAAATGACGTATCAAGTTTTTATAAATGGGAAGTATAAACATTAAAGACAACTCAACCAACGCTTTAAGCTGTGAAATTAAAGAAATCCACATATGGGTATAAATTGCGACACCTCAACACCACGTATTTGTTGGTAATAAAATGCGTAATTTATTGCTAAAATGGCCAATCAATGCTGGGTCACACACGACATTGCTAATGTAGGTACTTGGTTGAATAGAGTAAGCAAATACAAACGGTAAGTTTTAGTATTAGACTGTTTCAGAAAAAAATCCGTTCTCGTGCTTCCAAACACGATTATGGTATCAATGTGAAGACGGTACTTAATCGAGGAAAGGTAAATACCGTAACGCATGGTAAACCACACCTCCAATCTATGACGATGCGGTCTAGATTCTAGAACTAATCATTACCCGACTATTGCGAAGTGAAATGGCAATTCTTCTGCCCACAAACTATACTTCACCTCGTATGTCGAATATTTGTGGGACGAGTACAGGGCGACAGGGCAAGTTGATCCAGTTCAGAAAGTGGCAGTCTGCAGTGACTACTGCCAGAAGATATTAGTACTGGATCGTACCGGATCCGTATCAGACCAAAGAATTGGACACACATCCCCACCACTTTGAAGCAACAACAAGAATACATAATAAGCCTGATCGAAAAGTCAATGCATCGGTCCAATGTGGCAAATGATTCCCTAGCCCATTCGATTTAGCTTGTCACTTCCGGCCTATCGGTACATTAGCCGTTTGTGTCGGCACATTAGCAAATTTTTGCAATAAACTCAAGTAAAATCAATGGCTGAAGGAGAAGAATAAAAAATTTTGAGTAACAGGAAGCTTGTAATATAATACTAAGTACATAGTGAGACGACAAGCTGAACGCAAGTAGCTCCATAAAGGAAATGATGTGGATAAAGCTAATGGGATGATAAGAACTCAACATACAGAAAGCACGGTGTGTGTGTGTGTGTGTGTAGGTGTAACCTATATTGGTGGAGTGGAAATGGAAACATACTTATTATACATACAACGTGGGCTCATTTTTCTCATTACGGCTACTAAAATAAATGTGTTATAGTGATGAGCGGTTTTGAGTATTTAAAGAATCCAATCGCGCAAGCAAAGGGCGGTTAGTTCAAAAATACTTCCTTTTTAAAAGTGAGACCGAGCGATCCTAGTGCGATGTGCTGTAAAGGTTGGGTATAGAGAATAATTCTGGAAAAAGTTACCCTAAAAATTATGCCATTAAGTTGAATTATGCACCAAACCCTTCTTCTGGGAATTGAATACTGAAGTGATGATCTCACCGAGCGCAATAATGACAAATCAGTACGAAACCGCTGAATCTGGGAGAGTAAATGTTTGTGACGTCATATTATCCCATCGTGTAGTACCTGCCAATTTCTCTGGACTCAGAACCGGGTTGCCAGAGTCGACTCTTACATTTCTTGCAGGGATGTTGTTGTTGTTGGTGTTAACAGGTTGGTACACTCAATTGATTTGGTTTATAATTGGGGATGTATTGATGTTGATAGTTCAATGGATAGTTATTTGCTTGTATTTATCCCAGCAGAAGTTATAGCACTATAAATGTATGCCAAAGTATCCGAATCCAAAATTCAAAAAGATGTTAAGTTGCGCCCGAGAGGTTTATGCATTGGGACACAAATTTTGCGATACAGTGCCCCAAATCCGTCTACGGACCTAGATTTACGTACCGAACCAACGCAACGTCAATAAAAAATATTTTCGTACAAGTTGATATGAATTGCTATGTGGTTCAGGAATTTATAAGATCAATGCATTTAAATATCTCTTTATCAATTATTTTTATTCAGCCACTTATAAATCAAATATTTTAAATTTTTACTTGTACGTATTGTACATACATCGGAGTTCTAATGGAGTTATTATTTCTAGCATCAAGTTTCATGTTTTATAGTTAATTATAAATTTATTTATGTTAAATTGATTTAAATAAAAATCCTTAATATGCCACTTGCAACTTACTGTATACAAATACATAAAAAGGAAATGTGGAAAAGTGGAATATTACAGAAAAAATTAGTGTGGTAAAGCCACATTCCTCTGATTAGCAATACAATTAAAGCTCTACAACTTGGGATTCCACAATATTTTCATCTTGTTCTTGATAATCTTGAGATACCGATTCGTCTTGCTCTTGATACACATGTCCTGTTGTATTGCTGCCATCTCCGTGAAAACTTTGCGCTATCGCATTATTGTCATCATAGGTTTCCACTTGTATTAATTCGACAGGTTCCGCTTTTGCTGTTATTACTAACTCGCCTTTACGTGCATGTGTCATTTTATGGTTGCGCAATTTGTATGCCTGTTGAAAGCCTTTTCCGCATATATCGCAACTAATAATAAAACCAATAATTATTAAGGCTCTTTTCAGATTATAAATAACTCATTAACTTACACATGCGGTTTCTCCCCAGTGTGTATCATCTTGTGGAATTTTAAAGTGTTTGTGTATGTGAAAGACTTGCCGCAGACATCACATACATATGGTCGTTCATTTGTATGAATACTAAAAGAAAAGTAAAAACAAATAAAATATGCTTATAAATATATAGCTATAATTATTTTTGCAAGGACCTGAAGACCGCCATTAAGGACTTACACACATCTAAATTTAAAATGCCAGATAACGAGTCAAATGCTTCCCTAAAATGGCGAAGGTACATACTACTGAATTAACAGTGACAAGGTCGTCCTATCTGTGTATTTCTACAAATAAATAAAAAATCTCGGCCCCGAAAATATTTCTACAAGCGCCCATTGGTAGACACTCAGGAACTAGTTCGTGCCCATTGGAATTCATAAATGGTAGGTATAGGCTAGAACATAACGGGTGAACTTTTACGGGCTTGTTCAACACCATTGGTCTTGAAGATGATCATACATTGACATTATATTCAATGTGCCCATTTAGCCGTATCTAACATGATATTTACTGACATTTAGCGATGTTATAGAAATCTTGGGAGATCAGTAATTACTACTTACCGGTGATGCTTATTGCGTGTAGAGAGATCAGCAAATGCTGCAGGACAATAATTACATTTGTAAGGTCGATTTCCAGTATGTGTATTCATGTGACGTGTTAATTGCTGTGTCTGAGCGAAACGATGCCCACATATTCTATGCAAGATTAATAATAATAAATGAATGGTACAATGTTTGCAATGTTACATTTAGGCTGCTTTCGAATACTTACTCACACTCATGTGGCCTGATACCTTTATGCAACTTTATGTGCTCTGTAAGGCGTCCCTGCGACGGATATATATTACCGCATATATCGCAAATATACGTTGTGGGTTTAATTTTCTTGGGTTTCGGGCCACGTTTTGCAGGAGATTTTTTCGTTGTGATTGTCGTCTTCTTGTTTTGTTGTTGACTACCAGAAGCCGATTCAGATTTATTTGATATCTTTGGTGGTCTTCCTCTACCGGGCTTATGTTCTACTACTTCTGTCTTGACTTGAACAAAATCTCCTTCATCGGAATAGTTAAATTCCTCATTAATTTCTTCAAGGTATTCAGCCTCATCGGAGATTGCGGAGCCAGAGCGCTAAAAATAAACTTTTAGTTTATATTTACTAGTCACCCAAATTTTAAACTTACGTCAATATTATCAAATTCCTTAAATTCTTCGAGGTCGTCATCTATTGGCACATAAATGTCCAAAACTTCTTCGGTATCATCATACTCCTGTTTGATATCAGTGTCTGGTTCCAATTTAAAATTTATCTCTTCTTCGTCAACATCAATTGGGACATAGTCGTTACTTTCTTCGACTACAGCTGTTTCAACCACAGCTGGCGCAATAAACCTACTAAGATGTTTGTGTGAACGTTGGCATGTAACGCGAAATTTATGTGCCACACGTAGATATTTCAGACATTTACCACATATTTTATCTGGATAATGATCGAAACGTTGTATCTGTAATATGAACAAAAAATTGATTGGATTAAATATCAAGAGTAAAACTTTGGTATTGCCACTTCTGCCCGCTCCGAGCTCGCTTCAATTGTACATACAGGTACTCCGCCACACTCCAATATCATTTGCGTCATGTCTTTGTCGTCATCCTTATCGAATATCGTTGTCATTCCTTCTTCAGGCTGCTGCAAGCAAACCCGACATACAATCCATTTTTCAGTTAAGCTAGTCTTCATAATTTGAAATAATTATACTTTGGCTTTTTGCGTGCGAAAGCGCACAATAAATACTTTGTTTTTAATAAAATTTTACAATACGAGAACGCTGTGGTGACGCGCTGCCAATTTGCTGTTTTCACTTTGACAGAAAATCCGTAGATGTCACTTTGTTCGAAATTCGAATGGCTTTTGGTACAGTTGGTAGCGCATAATACAGGGTTGATTAACATAGTTCAGGCAAGTTGAAAAGTAGTGCTGGGTAGTGAAACAAAGATTTTTGTACAGCGTCGGCGGAAAAAAATGTTAGTAGGGCACCCGAAAAAAAACCTGTAAGCTGGAATGACTAGCTATCTTTCATAAAGGCTCTTCAACATAGTTTATCTGCAAAGTTACCTAATATATGAAATAGTATTTATTGCATACATTATAACAAACACTAGAATTAATATGTAACGGAATGGAAACGTCTCTGACGGGAGATGACAGCAACAGCAGATTTCCTAATATATAGATATTTAATAGGTCCTTAGTTCAAAATTAATTACTATTGACATTAAACATACAATTTTATTTGCTTCTTTAAACAATTTGCTTAACATCTTTCAGTGGTAAAGTTAAGGTATTATACAAGAGAGTAAGAGCTGTATTCTGAAGACTACATTTCATAGATGAGTACGCTCATGAGTTCGTCTGTGATGTGATTGCGTAAATTTTTTATCACAATATTTGCAACTGAAATTAAAAATAATTAAAATTCTCTGTAAATTTTGTTAGTTAAAGATAATATTTTAATATTCATACTTGTATGGTTTTTCTCCTGTGTGAGACATAATATGGACTTTCAATACGTTAGAATAGGAAAAGGCTTTACCACAAGTTTCGCAAACATATGGACGTTCTTGTGTATGAATTCTAAAATTTGGAAAAAAAAACAAAAAACGTAAAACAAAGGATTTTTAAAAACATGTGAGTACATACCGCTGATGTTTAATGCATGTAGATGGATCCGCAAAGCTCGCTTCACAAAATTTACATTCGAAAGGGCGATTACCAGTATGCGAATTCATATGCCGCGCTAATTGTGGCGTTTGTGAAAATCGTTTGTGACAAATTCTAAAGGAAATAAGACCATCAGTCAAACATAGAGGCATGCAATAAATTTTAAGTCATATCGAAAAGGTTATATATTCGCACTTACTCGCATTCATGCGGTTTTTCTTTGGTGTGTAGTCTTAGATGTAATGTCAATTTAGTTTTTTCTTTGTAACAGTTTCCGCAATAACTACATACATAAGTATTTGTGCCCTTCTTTGTCCACTCATTTTGAGAATCTTCTTTATCTTTAGATTTATTTCTTTGATATTTTTTTCTGCTTTCCGTAGTTCTTTTTTTACTTGGTTTACCAATGCAACTACTGCTCTCAGGCTTTTGTTGTGGCAGCGGTTCTGTCTGATTTGGTTGCTGCTTGTTTTTACCTTTAAAGTTTTCTAACTGTTGCTCATCTTCAAATAATTTGATATTACTACTTTGTGCATCTGAAATAAATGTTTCCTCGTTGTTCAATTCATCGAATTGTGAATTTGCATAGTAAGCCAGCTCGACGGAATTCCCTGTGGAGTTGTCCTCCAAGAAATCCATAGCACCATCCTCGTCTTCGAGTTCAATAAACTAAAACAAAATTAAACATGTTAATATGACAACAACAACTGCTATAATTGAGTATGATAGGCAGGTATATGACCAGCAATAACACTTTTTATTTTACATCCGTAACTAGTCTTCTGAGCAAGTTTGACACTGGGGGTAAGGGCTATAGAAAATGTCCCATACTTTCGGGGATTTTTTTTGTAGTTATAAACAGCAAAGCACTAATATATAGAATATTTTGTGCACATTTCAAGCGACAGAAGAATAACGACCATTTTAGCTAACTTCCGGTTATCAAAAAATTTGGCAACGCCAACCATATCATTACAAACAATGGCAACGCTAGTTGAAATGTTTGTTTACAAACTTTTTACGGAGTAATTTCATTACTATTTACCTGAGCGTCATGCGGCGCCAACATACTTTCATCTGCTACTTCTACACAATCATCCTCATCGTTTTCTATTACTTCAAACACATAGCCAATCCCTGTTGAATTTTCGACGTCCTTTTCTTGTTCCTCCATCATTTCCAAGGATTTCTCAGATTCAGTATTCAGAAATTCCGTTGCTAACTGGTCAGTACATGGTTCAGAACTTTCAGCAGTTTTCGTGGGTGATGTTCCCTTAAGATTAAACTTCATCATTAACTCCTGTAGTTGCTTTGCAGATGTTTGACAAAGTTTACGAAACTTCTTCGCTGCTTTAAGAAGTAACAAGCAATTCTCACATATTCGATCGGGATATATTTTGGTATTGATAAGCTAAATTTCCCAAAGAAAATATTTAAAGCGTTAATTATTTACTTTATTTAATACATACTGCGACTGAACCATAATCCGCTATTTGTGCAGACAAGTTAGACGAAATATCATCTCCAAATATAGGCAGCATTGCGCCTTCGGACGTTTTCAAACATATTCGACATACAATCCATTTATTGCTTATAGTTTGCATATCAATTTTCTGTTTACAAATTCGTACACTTTTTACACTTTTTGGCTTTTGGCAATTAGTAAAATAAAATAGTTGGCAATGAGCTGTAGATGGTAACGCTAACGATAAGTCGATATTTGTGAAATCGATGTTGGCAAGAGTTAAAAATGCAACGTAGAGGAATTGTCAAGTGACATCGACCGCCAACGTGTGATTAAACGCGTCTAAAAATATGTGAAGGAGTTTCAAAAAAGCGTTTCGGTCAAAGTAATAATATTCGGTAATATTTTACATTCAACGTCACCTGCTAAGACACGTCCAAAAATGTCGGAATGAAAAGACGCTTTTTGACTTCGGTAAAAAAATTTCCGAAGGGGGAATCCAATTTTTTACTTCCATCACAAGATATTTCCAATTAAAGCTATAATTTTCCTGTGGTTGTTGTAGACACAGCTATAAGGTGGTGTTCTGAAAAATGCAAAATGTTGTTCTTGGGGATCGCGCTATTGTTGTTGTTGTTGTTGTTAGCAGTGCTTCGCCCTGCCCAAAGGGCCAGAACACTCCTAGTTGTCATCGGGCTCTTCTAACGGAAGTCCAAGGAAACGTGCTGTTTCAACAGGGTTGGACCAAAGTGATAAGGGAGTTAAGCCGTGGTTTCCTCGAAAAGCGGTGCCGCTATGTAGCGGTCGCTATATAGCGGTCGTTATGCTTGCCGTCATGAGCGGCACCGCTTTTCTGTAAACTTACATGAACGTATTTCCTACATTCTGCGGATTTGATTTTCTGTATTTCGATGTTTTTTGTTTGTTTTTGTGCTTTTATTTTCTGTAAATAATTATTTTTCAAACATTGAAATGTCTTAAAATATTGTTTTTGTAAAAATATTTCAAGAATTTGATAGAATTGTTTTTGACAACGTACTCTACCGCTATGTAACGGCCGCTATATAGCGGCACCGCTTTCGAGGAAACAAAAGCTTTAGAAGAGTATGTTCCGAAGAACACGAAAAGAGATGTTGCGTGTCGTGGTGGGCCATACCGCATGCAGGGCATGTGTTTGGTATGGTAGGGTTCAGTCTGGACAAATAGGAGTTCAGCCTATTGCAATATGAAGACCGAAGTTGAGCCAGCATGACTCTAGTCGCGCTATTGGTTATTTTTGATAAGCGGCCTATGGCCTTGAACGCAGAAACGAACGATTCGTATAGTATTACACTCAGTTTATAGTTTATATGTTTACGTACGGAGGAAGCATTTTAATAATTACGGATATTCGTAGACGCTAGAATATGATCGAAACCACACAAAAATAATTCGGTCATTCCCTAAAAAATACAACCGGAGTTTGAACAATATTAATCGACAATTTGCGAACTCTGGCTGTCAACCATTTTTTTAAGAGCTGTCATGTTATTTCCATTGTTTTCGTCATAAATATTTTTGCCATTAACCACCAATTGTGAAAACTGAGGTGGACCGCCATTTTGTGTGATCAAGCAATTTGAAATTGTAAGTTTTGCGAGCTTTTTTGCTATTTTAATTAAAAAGAAATATATATATAATTTGTACTCATAATTGAACTGGGTGCAAATAAAATTTGGTTTGTTTGATTTAAGCAGTGAGCTGGTGAGTGTTTTTTGTGGAAATGGGTGACGCCTTGGCGTCGGAGAGAGGTGGTGACACCGGAGACCCTGGTGGAGCTAGTTTTTGTGTAGCACAGGAAAATATGGTTGTGAGGGGAAATAATGTTGAAATGCTGGAAGAGAGTGATTGTAGGCCCACAAGTGGGGCACAAGTTGATGAGCTTGTTCTGATGGAGTCTCTGATTTCTGGAGCACCTCTTTTTAAGGCAGTGGAAAGGAAGACAAAACGAAGGAAGCATAAAGCTGAAGATTTAAAGCGGAAAAATGCCAAGAGGGTAGCGAAAATGGGAAACATGCCTCCATTACAAGGCATGATAGTACCAAAAGGTATGAAGCTATGTGCTGGCGATAATTCAAATTTATCTTTGGGTATTGTGTCAAACAGTAAGTTAGAACAGGTGCAAAAAAACATAACCTCAAAAGATTGTTCTGGAAATGTTAATGGCGGGATTTGTGAAGGGGGAAAAATGTGTTACAACATAACCTCCAAAATTGATAATGGTGACAGCAACAAGTGCGGTGATGTAGGTGAGAATAATAGTGTAAGACAGGTAACAAGTGAGACAAATAGAAATGTTGGGGAAGTTAGGTTTCCTTTAGAGTATAAGGGTGTGCCTGCTGTTCTTTTTGACACGTCAAAATCTAATATATTTGACAATATTAAAGTAAAAAACGGTTTGTTCTTTTGGAACAAAATAAAAAATTTTGATATTGAAGGGGTAAAGGTGGTTACGGTTACGGGTAGAACTCTATACAAAATAACTTTTGAAGATGTTATGTATGCGAATCGGTGTTTTGAAAATAAAAAACTGTCAGATGCTAAGATCCGTCCGTTCATTCCAAGGTCCTTTGTTGAAACTTGTGGGGTTATTAGGGGTATCCCGGAAGATCTTTCAGATGATGAGATCTTTCAAAATATGGTTTCGGACATAAAAGTTATGGGAGTGTCGAGGATTAAAAGAAGGGACAGTGAGGATAGGTCCAAGTTTGTTCCAACCCAAACTATCAAAGTGTTTTTTGAAGGTTGTGTTCTGCCTGCTGTTGTAGATATTTGGTTTTCGAATTTTAAGGTGTTGCACTACTTCCCACCTGTAAAGCAATGTTACAATTGTGGTAGGTTGGGGCATACAAAATTGAGCTGTAGGGCTGAATTGAGGTGCATTGTTTGTGGAGTTAAGGGCAGATGTCTGGATAAGTGTGTAAACCCCAAATGTATTCTGTGCGGAAATATTAACCATGTATCGTTAAATAGGAAAGAGTGCCCGAAGTGGCAGAAGGAAAGGGAGGTAATAGAAATTATGACAATGAAAAAGCTTAGTAAGAAAGAGGCGTATGAAACATATGCACAATTGAATTCAGAAAATCGTTTTGGTTTATTAGCGGATGACAATATAAACTTTCCAGAGCTACCGAAATCAGCACCAAAAATAGTAAATAATGACGTTGAGGTAAACAAGAGGTTTGTTAGGAGGACCTTCAGCAAGGTTGTAAAGGAACCTGCTAGGCCGGTAGTGAATAGTTTTCAGGGTAGAGAAAGGCAGGAAAAAAGAGTAGTTCCATGTTTTGAAAAACCAGGGTGGAATAAGGTCACAGAAATTGAAAAAATTATTAATTTATTATGCGAACGGTTTCAGTTAGGAAGGGATGATCCCTTAATATCGGTAGTAGCCAGTTTAAAAAATAATTTTGGAACATTCGAGTCCATTGAGGACCGAATGGATAGATTCAGGCATCACAATGATGAGGGTTTTACAATATAATTGTAATAGTTTAAAAGCTAACAAAGCTAATATAGATATGTTTGCAAATCAAAATAATGTTGATATTATAGCCTTACAGGAGATTTTCTCCCATGACGAAAATATAATAGTACACAAATTAACAAATTTCAATTTAATTAAAAAAACCAGGTCGGATGGGTATGGCGGAGTTGCTGTTGCCTTCCGGAAAAACATAAAATTTAAAAGAGTTAAATATAATACGGGGTGTGACATTGTTGTAGCAAAAACTACTAATCTCAATGAAAATTTGACGATTTGTAGTGCGTACTTCCCACCAAATATATCAAGTGCAATGTTTGAATTGGAAATAGTAAATTTGATCTGTTTTTTGAATGCTCAGTCGAATGTTTTGCTGCTGGGAGATTTTAATGCGAGGTTGATAGGCTGGGGAGATTCGATAGATTCGGCTAAAGGTAAAATTCTTTTTGAGAATATTCAGGGATCACGATTTGGATGTTTGAATGATGGATCCAGAACGTTTTATGGTAGTTCTATTTTGGGAGATGGGGGCCATAGCAGTGTTTTGGATCTCTCCTTCACTGACATCTTGTCGGGAGTGGATTGGAATTGTAAACGCATGTATGTTGGAGGTAGCCATCACTGTCCGATATTGATGGATGTAGGTAATATAACTAAACAACCATTTTTGTTTGTTTCTAAAGAAGTTCTTATGAAGAAGGTAAATAAAATTAAAGAGATAAACAGCATTAGTGACTTAACACATAAACTTAGTAGGGCAAGAAAAGAAGCGACTGTAGATTTAAACAAATTTAAACACACTCCCAAAGCTTGGTGGAATGAAGATTTGGAAAGGAAATATAGGGTTTTGAATGCTGCTAGAAGCAAGGCGAGAAGGGTGTCTAGGGTAGAAGACCTGGATGAGGCTTGTCGACTGCTTGAGGATTGGAAAAAAAGTGTGAAAGAAGCGAAGAAATCAAACTTTTTGGAAGCGGTGGAGTCTTTGAACTCTCAACCCAACACCAAGAAAGCTTGGTCTTTTATAAATAATGTTAAAAATGTCAGTACAAATTCAATATCTCACTGGTTACCTGAAAATAATGAAAAGTATTTAGAATTGTTGGGAGATCAGGTGGCGAATAAAAACAGTCCATCCTTGAGTATTATAGTAAATAGACTTTCGCCTACTGGTGGGGAATATAACAGTGATTTTAAGGAAGCTTTTTCTAGGCTAAAAAGTTTGATACTCAAAAAGAAGTCCACTGCTGGTGGTGAAGACAAAATTACTTACAGGATGCTAAATGCGCTTCCTGTTGAAACTTTTTCAAAGATGGTAGATTTTCTGTTAAGACAATTTGAGTCAAACTCAATATGCGACTCGTGGAGACGTATTTCGGTAGTGCCAATTCCTAAGGCAGGAGCAAATTTTGAAGAGATTGGAGATTTTAGACCAATTTCTTTGATTTCAGTGTTGATGAAGTCAATTAACATGGTTGTAAAGGAAATGTTGACTGAATTTATTGAAGGTAAAGGCATAATCCCTGATAGGAGTTTTGCGTATAGGAAAAATAAATCTGCAGCAATGTGTTTAAATGAAAGTCTACAGATCATTGGTGGTTTTAAAAAAAATAGGAGAAAAGTTTTTGTCTGCAGTCTAGATCTGTCAAATGCTTATAATTGTGTAGACATAGTCAAGTTGACAGAAATGCTTTATGAATTTGGAGTTGATCCCAGGATTTATAGTTGGATCTATAATTTTCTTCACAGAAGAATGTTAATTTTAGGAAAAAGTCATAAAATTGTTGAAAACGGTTTACCTCAAGGTAGTTGCTTATCGCCTATTCTTTTTAATTTGTATACTACTAAGCTTCATTCTCTAGAAGATGACAATACACATATGTTTCAGTTCGCGGATGATTTTTTGATAATATCAGTAGGTTTAACACAAACAAGTGCATTTGAAAATTTACAGCTAAAAATAAATGAGTTTTTAAGCCTTTGTAGGGAGCTCTCTTTAAGCATAAACGCAAGTAAGACGAAGATTATGTATATGGCAAAAGGTAAGGGTAGCTCTCTTTCTGTCAGGGTAGATAACACAAATGTTGAACAAGTCAAACAAGTGAAATTTATTGGTAGAATTTTGTCGGCTAATGGCACGATCAAAGATCAAGTTTGCAAAATCAAAAAAGAAACAGTTCAAGCGACGAATCTAGTTAAACGTCTTACATCTATTAAGTCGGGATTGGTACCTAAAGTTGCAATTAATGTGTATAAAGCCTTTGTTCGGTCAAAGATGGATTATGGTTGCACAACTTGGGCAAATGCTCCTTTTGGTTACAATAAAAAGTTATGTAGGATTGTAAATGACACTTTAAGGAGATGTATAGGTGTACCTCCTAGTGCCCCGATACATTCGAGATTTGCAATTGCGGGGGAGTTGCCCCCAATCTTTAGGGCCAAATGGTTGACAGCGAAGGAATTAGTTAAACAATTCATGACAAATCCTCGGTTTAGGGAGTTAATTACCAATGAATCTGAGTTAAACACGAGCTATAGCAATATATACAATAAGCACAAGAGTATTTTTAGAAGAATTATAACAGATGTGAAATATAACAAACATCCAGGTTTAATTATTCAAAAACATTCCTTAGCACGGTCTAAGAAAAATTACTCTAGTGAGCAAGTTGGGGCTATGTACAACGAATATAGAAATAAGGTGATTGAAGAAGGTTGTCATATATTCTCGGCGGATGCATCCTGTGATGAGGTATGTGTGGGATGCGGAGTGTATGATGCCAGTTCAAATGTATCCTTCTTATATCGACTAAATGAAAAATTCACATCGATGACAGGAGAACTAATTGCAATCAGGCAGGCTATTATGCTGATAGGGAAGCAAAAAAGATCAAAAGCTGTTATTTTCTCTGATAGTCTAGCGGCTTTGATGGAGTTAGATAAGGTCAAATCAGATAATTTTATTGTTGCTGAAATACATAATTTGTTATATCAAATGAGGGAATTTTTGATCTCTATTAGATTAACCTGGGTTCCGGGACATATGGGGATAAGTTTAAACGAAAAGGCTGATTGTGCAGCGAAAACTGCTTTGTCCTTTGGGCAGAATATAGAAATAGGACTGACGCCATTGGAGGCTCTTTTAAGAATTAAGGATAGTGTGTGGTCAGAATGGAATGATCACTTTAAGATTTTGAGTTTAAATAAAGGAACACGGTATGCGGAGATATGCACTGATGTGAATAGAACTCCTTGGTTCAAAGATAAAAAGATTAGTTTTGAAGCAAATGAAATAAAGCTCATAAATAGGTTAATGATAGGACATACTTACTGCAATTACTATATAAGTAAATTTAACACCAGGGTCTCTGGGCATTGCCTCTCGTGTAATACTCCTGAGACAGCTGATCACATAATCTTTGAGTGTCAGGTGCTTAGGTTATTTAGGGGAAGTTATGACATTTTTAACAGGTTTAATAATCTCGCTGGACTGCTTAAATCAAAAAAGCTGTGTTATTACAAGGAACTAATAGGTTTCCTTCACAGCTGCAACAAATTTAACCATTTATAAAAAAAAAAAAAAAAATAAAAAAAAAAAAAAATAAAAAAAAAAAAAAAAAAAAACTTAATTAAAATTAAAAAAAAAAAAAAAAAATTTTATATGTATTAATAAATTAAGTATATAAACAATATATACACAAAAATGCTATGAAAATAGAAAAATGAATTATTTATCTGTAAAGAAAAAAGCTCGTAACACTGTTAAAAGTAAAACATGTAAACCTCCTTTTGAGGTATGGCTATACCACAGTTTGACGCAACTTATGTTGTCAATATGGCAAAATAACCACTGCTGAATGGGCACCTATGCTTGGCGGTCAACAATGATTAACACTACATCACTTGTTCTGCGCACTACCATTGTAAAAGATCGAAAATACATAAATTTACGGACAAATTGAAGGAGAACCTGGCATGTTTGAGGACTAGTCAAACAACCTTGCCAATATGATACTACTGGTGTAGTATCACACATAACCAAAAAAAAAAAAAAATATTTTTGCTACTTTTATATGAAATTCAATTGAATTGATATTATTCTTGCTAAATATTATGTAAAATGATGGATATAAAACTCGAAGTGAATTCTTTGTCAATGTGTCGTATTTGCTTACAAAGCAGTGAAGAAGGTGAAGAGATGGCGTCTATTTTCGATCAGGATTCAGAGTCTATATGCTTGTACGAGAAGATTGAAAGTTGTGGGGGCATAAAGGCATGTACTTATATGTGGCGTCTTTTTCAAAAAAATTAACAATTCAAAATATTTCCACAGATTCTCACAGAGCCAGAACTGCCGACACGTATTTGTAAAAAATGCAATGCATTTCTAACAATCGCGCATAAATTTCGTACAATATGTAAAAATTCAGATTGTTACCTGAGAGAATTCGTATGTAAAGATCCTCAAAGCAATGAAGATGATGAAAATAAACCAGAATACCTTATGGAATATTGTCCAAAATCGGGTGTAACAGAAGTTGTAGAGCAAGCGAGCCACCAGACAGATGAAACACAGCATGAAATCAATTATGAAGAAGTAGCAGAATATTCAGAGTTTTGGATGCAAGATGACGCTAACCATGGAGATATCATTGTCGAGGATCATGGCGAAAATTCTCAAGACATAGTGCAGCGCCACCAAAAATCGACTCCAAGTTCGGCAAAGAAAACTCTAGGCATAACATCAGATGGTGCAGCTGTAATACACATAAATAATGAGAAACCACATAGCAAAGAAAAACAAATGCATATATGTGATGTTTGTGGTAATGTATATCCACGTAAGTATGCGCTAGAAGCGCATATGAGGCGTCATCGTAATGAGCGGCCATACGAATGCGAGTAAGCTTCCTGAAAACTTCAAAATATATTAGTTTGTTAAAATCACTATTTACTTAATAGGATATGTTCACAATCTTTTCATCTTAATTTCCAATTAACCCGTCATATACGAAAACACACTGGTGTACGTCCTTATGCGTGCCAATACTGCCAGCGCACGTTTGCGGATCGGTCCACAATGATGAAGCATGAACGGTAAATAACGTTTTTTTAATAAAATAGCATATTCATTAACTTATATTTGTATAGCATTCATCGCAATGAACGTCCATACACATGTGGCACCTGTGGAAAGAGCTTCACATACTCCAGCGTTTTGAAAGTACATATGTTGACACACACGGGAGAAAAGCCGTTTAAGTATGTATTGTAGAGAAACTTCTTTAAAAAAATGTGATAGTTTGAACAATGCCTATCTAAAGATCCCTCATGAAAACTAGCCATATATAGTGTGGATCAGCCGAATTAAATTCTGCTATACGGCCCAAAGTCTAGTCCCTTATACCGGCATATTTAAATATTTATTTAAAACAAAGGATTGAACTATATATTTAATTATAACATTATTCTTTTATCTAATCCTATCAATAGTTGTGGAATTTGTGGCAAACGTTTTTCGCGAGCACATCACCTTCGAGCGCATCTGGAAACGCTTCTCCATCAAAATGATCCCCGCTCTAAGTTACTGCTTAAACAAATTAAACGGGAAGAGGAATTCGGTAATGGCACCGAAGAACCTGCAGTTATTGAATAAATTAATTTACATTAAAATAAGTTGGCTATACACTATTAGACTGTTTCTGCAAATACATTTAATGGCAACTTAAACCTATAATTTCCCATTGTACGTATTAGAATATTTCACTTTCACTTCAGTATACATTTGTATGTATGTACAATAATACATATGATTTTAAAACTAGAATAAGTAATATAAGATTTATATTTCCAATGCGTACATTATAAAACAACAAAAACGATAAAGCGGGACGAATAACTTATGCGAAAGTCTGATTCTTCAAAGTTAATAGTCATAAAGTAAAATTTCTTAACGATCTTTGGGACCTATGATTTTACGTCGCCGCATATTATGAGGAACGTCTTTTGTCGCGTTAATAAAAAATTAACTGCAAAAAATAATTTATGTATTTTAACTTTGCTATTTGCCGTCAGTAACCTAATAATACTTGTCAGCTTAGCTACATTATCTTTAATTAATATTTAACGGATTTCATAAAATCAGCATACAATATGATCGTATACGGAACAGGTTTAGTCCAAAAATTTCTTTTACCGTATTTGCAAAAACCTAAATCGGCCAGTGGTTTACATTTTCTGAATTCATTACTTTCAAGAAATTAAATTAAATCACCATACGAATTGAGTTTATTTATCTAACTAGAAATTGATTAACAAAATACACAATGGGTACACCATCCGTTAATTATAACGTAATATTAATAAAAGAAATTATGATAATCGAATCATTAGCGCGATAATTTGCATTTTTTATTTCATATTCTAAATTTCAAACAATTTTTATTTTGTTAAATGAAATATTTTGCACATTTTTATATTTCTTTTATTATTTCATTGTCGAAGATGTTGAACTCTTGCTTTTATAGCATTTATTTATTTTTTACATACTACAACACCTTTTACAATTGTACATTTTTTAGAAGAGCTCAAATGTATTTTAGAAAAGGACAACTATGTCTATTTCAGGAAATATAGAACTGTATTTTAGAAAAGCTCAAGTTAAACTCAGATGTGTATTTCTAAAATATTTTAGTATACGGCAAATGCATATCAGATTCTTGAAACACTTGATTTTTTTTTAATACAATATATTTTTTTTTTCTTTAAATATGTCATTTAAAATCATAGTCGTTCCTTAAAAATTTCCTTTTCGAATGTACTCCGCAATATTTGTCTTATCACTTAACTTGATTTGCACAGCAAAAAAGAACACGATTATGACGCTTAGCACAAGCAATAGGCGCCAACTTTGACCCCTGGGCATTTGTTTACTTGCCCAGCATACGTATTTTATCTTTAATTAAATTTCGAAGTTCCGTAACCATAAGCTCATGTGATTCCTTGAATATCGATGCCACATCCCCTATAAGTGTTGCTTCGACTTCTGGCTTAAGTGACATATCGGCCATGAAAGAATTGAGTTCACGCGGCAACGTTGGCGTCTTCCAGTTAGCTATGTTGGGAATGAAATGTCATATAAATAAATTTATTGAGTAAAAAAGTATAAAGTATGAAATATAAGTTTACAAAAAAATTAATTAAATACAGATTACGCATCCCCACCCCTATATAGACTGTTTATCACGCCTAATTTGGCTTTCCCACACTCCAGCAACACTTACTTATCGCGGTTTCCATATTTTGAAATTGTTTCTTCAGATGTCGTATTAACTCAACGATCAATTGGCAGCGTTCCTTTTCACTAATATTATTTTCAGGGCCACTCTTCTTACGCGGTTTTATTTTGCCCGGCTGTTGCAATTTTTCATATATCACGGATAAAACAAATGCGTATAATGACAATATCTGCAAATGTAAAACAAAAAATATTTAAGTGCTTTGAAGAATCTATATTATTTATGTCCAGAGCTTACAGAAAAACCAAAATCCTTTCTAGATTTTTTCTATACAGCTTATTCCCGCATATGCTTACCTCTAAACATGCCGCAACTTTACTCTGCCATTCACGTCGCCGCCATAGACCATCGCTAGCAGCGTCACTTTCTGCTATAACTTGTGCACAGTATTGTACTACTTTTGTTGCTATGTCGCTAACAATTTTACATTGTATTGGCAAATGACCAGCACCACTGTATAATTCCAACATAAGTTGCGCCAACGAACTAAAGAATTCTTCATATGGTACTTCAAGAAATAGATGCAGTCTAGTTGGCAATAGATTGACCAGAAAACGATTTGATAATGGTTTGTAATTCATTTGACGCAAACGTTGATATAGACCATCCCATGAATCCCGTAATAATTCTATAGTTTCAGTTTCTTTCATATTTTCCGCATCGTTTGCGGAGGCACTATTACTAAGATGATGGCTGCTGCTGTTGCTATTGCTATTACTATTTGTGTTGGCGCTTTTTTGTTGTTGATGACTATTAGCCTTTTTGCAATTTATATCATTAACGGATTTTTCCTTTTCATTTATTTCAACATCATTTGTTGCATTCATTTGTGGTTTCGGATAGAATATATCAACGAATGATGCCACTAGCCGTAAAAGTAACTGACGAATTTGTAAAACTTCAACTTCTTGATCGAAAGACTCTTTGCGATCGTGTTCAATATCAATTAAATGTACCGGGTCCCAACGTATCAATGCACTCAAATCGCGATTGTCGGACAATTCATGCCACGATATACGATCATTTGCAGGTTCAATGCTCATAGCAGTGTAAGCTGCCAAATTATGTCTTACATTACCGTATAACATAACCAAATCACTTAGCTGTGCCTCTACTGAAGTGCTTACATAATGTATACTATTCGTAAGACGTTCCTTAAAATTCATAAACTCTTCCAATTTGGAAAATGTACAAAAACGATATGTTAATGCTATATATTCTAAGCGCTCCTTATAACTGTTGGTGAAAAATTTTAATGTTGTATCAAAAACTGTACGTGCCATTGAAAAACGTCCGCTCAAGGGTAACAGATTACAATGAATGTAACTCATTGAGTCCAATTGTATTTGTTTTATGTCCAAATAATCATACATCTCTTGTGCACCCAACATACAACCAAACATGTGATAAATTTTCAAGCTAAGCAATTTTACATGAAAATTACTGGTACTATTACGTAACGTATACTGTAATAGGCATAATGCTTCGAAAATGCGATCTGATGTTTGTTCTCTTAAGCTTACATCGTACATAACATTTGCAGCTAATAGCGAGTAGGGGTCGGATGGGCCCATATCGGTTGGTAATAAATTCTTACCAAAAAAACTTAAACCGTGTTCATAGTGCAGCTTTAGTGCTGTATATAATGCGAGCATATGTTCCGTTTCCAAATCTAAATGCGTACCACAAATGCGTGATATTTGTAAAGCACATATATGCTTTTGCATTTGTTCTTTCTGTAATATTTAAAAAAAAAAAATTAAATTATTTTCAATCATATTTTGTTTAAAAACATATAAATACTGATCCACAAAATCCACAAGGTACCTTGTGATAGCAATGTAATTGTATATAAACATAACTTACATTTTGTGGTAAAGTTGTACAACTAATTCCACTTTCTAGCAATAATTTGCTGGCAACCTGTTGACGTTGCTCCATGCTAATCGAAGGCAAAAAGAGCGCGATGTCATGTGTACAACAGGGTTTATCGCCAAACAATCGAAAATATTCAATAATCAACTCAGCAAAATCACCAAGTAACGCTTTTGCATCCATACCTTGCGCACGCATTCGCTTATGGAGTTCCAGGCGTGCTAAATATGGGCCACGTACTTTACGGTAAGCTGACTCTATCATCTACAATATAAAAAAAAATAGATGATTGGCTTAGGTGTTAAAATAGTTGTTTTAAATTATTACGCACCTGACACAAAAAATCATGGCACTCATCCAAAATACTTAATGTACTCGTTTCCTTCTCGTTATCCACACTCTCAGTTATTGCTGATTGTTGCGGATTTTCTTTTAGTAATTCAAAACAGCTGGATAAATAATCCTGATGGTAATCCCAACGGTCAGGGCTTTTGTCAAAAAGAATGAAAAAGAGATGATCATAAATCAATTGAAAACTGAATCCAATTTTTTACATGATACCAAAATTTGATTTAATCATCTATCTACAATTTTAACTTACTCATCTTTCAATAAATCTTTGAGTAGCTTATTTGTCTCCTGCCACATTTTTAGTTGTTTTAGCAAGTCAATTTTCATATAAACGGGCGCACCGGGATACAATTTATCACAAAGCTCGCTCTTGAAAAACTCCAATGCCTCTTTATATTTTTCTTGCAATTTCAAAATATGTAAGTAAAGGAAAACTTCTTGCTCTGATTCCAGTTTATTTTCATTAATCATTTTCTCTACCATACGCTGCGCTAGTGCTAAATAAATTTTCTTTTTCTCTGGATAGATTTTTTCTGGACCACGTATGCCCTATAAATATAAATAAAAAAATATGGCAAATTAAGCAAATACTTTAAATCTATATTTAACTTCATAATAATTACCTGTAGCACCACACTCATTACGGCCCAGAAGTAATAGGCAGTCTTTGGTTGTGCTTTATATAATTGTAGCGCAACCGATTGTTGTGATTTGAAATCCTCCATTCGTACATAGGATATGAAGAGATGAGCCAGCAATTCTTCATTGCCTGGTGATTGTTTAACCGCATTATTGTATAAATGCACAATTTTGTCCACTTTTATAAATTAAACAAAAATAAATAATTTGAATATTAAAAAGTGTAAATTAATACACAAATTAAGTACTTGTTCATAAATATGTAACAATAAATTGCTGCTGCTGCAGAGCCGTTTGAATAAATTCTAATAAATCTTGTGTTTCGGTGCCAAGAAACACGTCTGGCTGCTACTGATACGTGTTGTCGTGTGCCACGGCAAGCATATACTTTGTGGGACTGTGTGTTTGCTTGAATTTTGTCGCTTGGTTGATATTTTTGAGTGCATGAAATTTTTAGTCTATGAGAAATATGCGTAAGGTAGCCTACATGATGCCAAAATTAAAATTTTAATGTATGCTATGAAGAGTATTTTCTTAATTGCGACATACGCTACCTACGAAAATGTTGGCCTAGTTGGTTTTGCGTAAAAATTGTGTACATCTTGAACGGTGCCTATTTAATAGGTGTTGAAATTTATTAAAAACGAAACATTTTCAGGGATCGGAAATAATTAATATTTTTGAGGTTTTCGTGGAGTATGCACTTTTCTAAAATTTAATGGGCTAAATGATCCAGGCGGCAGAGGTAAACAATCAATGGATATAGAAGTCTCGTCTTATAAAAAACAAGAAATAAGGCAGTGCCGAAGGCTTAATAACTTTCGTGAATACGCAAACTCTTCAAAAGTGTTAATTTAAAGATACATAGCCCATTTATTGGAACAATCGATGGTATGAGATCTTCTTGGTCCAATCTGTCGGATTTTTACTACACACATTGCATGCATATACATATAATAAGTACCGAACCTGCAAAATATTACGTTCCTAGCTTTTTAATTGCACGATTTATAGTCCAAAACCAGTTTATCAGAACACTTGATTGTATGGGACCTATTCGTTGTATTGGTCCGATCTTGCTGGTTTCGAAAAATGATTTATATACATGTAACATGTAATACAAAATGGCGGCCGCATACCAAATGTCATTGAGATATTTCTAAAACTGGGGTATTAGTTTGCGCCCAAACAGACAGGCGGACATGACTTAATCGACTCAGCTCATCGCCCTGATCATTTTATTCTCATACTTGCAAACATCGCACCAAAGGTATAATACCATTTCATGTTTGCGAAAGGTATAAGTATATTAATAAATACATACCATATAGACACTTCCGATGGTGAATTTTGTAACAAACAAACTTCAGATACTATTACTATAGAAAATTTTGGTCCGATAAAAACCTCTGCGCTGGTTGTTTGGGTCCCATCTGATCGGTCTAGCTTCAGGGTTCGGCTTATTTACTTTACAATCGGTCTTCGACCGAAAATTAAGCCCAATATTACGTTTCGGAAAAGCCATACTCAGGAGGGATTCGAGTAATTTAGGGGAGGTATACTGGCGTCAGGCGGTCGAACTCTACTCTAAGGCCGGATTCCTATTTCGATAGGAACAACTTTTCAGACCAGTTACATGTTGTTGTTGTTGTTGTTGTTAGCAGTGACCAGTTACATAACAGGACACATCGTGTGGAGCCTATATTTAGGGCCATACATCCTCCGGATAACTTCTCATAAGGGACTCATAAGGCAAGATCTTGTTTGTTTGAGAGTGGACTTTATTTCTCAGTCGTCTTTTAAGTAAAATGATCTTGAATATACGATGATTAAAATTTGTAACCAACCGTGGCTTCGAAGGCGCTGGTAATTCCTTGTCCTCGCTCACCGCTGGTCGCACATTGATCACTTCTATATCCAGGTCCAGAAAGGAATTAAATCAAAAAAGGTTGTCAACGATTGTGACTAGTGGGGCACGATCACTCTGAGAGTTGTTATCAAGCTATTCTAATAGGAGTCCAAGAAAACAAGCAGCTCCCACAGGTTGGACCAGATTGAAGAGACATACACATAAAGGGCAAGTATTTGGTATAGAGTTTTTGGATCTGGATAAGTAGAGTTTAACCCAATACAATATCCGGAACGAAGTTGAGCTAAAAGAACGTTTTCCTCTACAGCTATTCCAGGTAGTTGGATGTCCATTATGGATCAAATGTCTGGGTTGTGTGCCAGATCTCATAATAGGGCTTATGACAATGCTTTTTATGTCTCTAGGTGGCCGGGTTTATTAATTAAACAAAATGGGGGATAGCATACCACCCTGCAGAAGTCGCTGTGATTCTTGAGCAAGTGTAGATTTGCAATTACCATTACTACATAATATAAACTTACATTGTTCCAACTCCTTGTAACAGAATGATAACACCTGTAACGTTGGATCATCTATAGGCTTTTCATTGCTGACAGATTTCAACATGACCTGACTTTCTTCATATCTTCCAAGCCGTAGTAACGCCAAAGCCTTTAGGGCACGAGCACACCACATATTTGGATGCTTTTTAAGCACCTTTTCGGTTTCTTGTAGAGCCTTACGATTGTTGCCAACCTCTAAGCTATCTGCAAATTTTAATATGAAAAATCTTTAATATGCAATTTCAGTTATTCAAAGTTCATTGAGTTATACGTCCTTTCTACAATAGGTATGTATGTACAAATTTATGTACGGATATTGATATGCAATTATCTACTTTATGCACGTGCCATTTGTTCACTTACCATAAATCGGTCGCAGTCGTCTCTCAAAAACGGTAGCATCTTGCTGTTGGGACATCTTATAGCTGAACTGTCCCCTTTTTTGATTAATAAACCAAGTTTTGACAAACTGTTGTAGCTTTTTATGGATTTTCTCAAAGCTGCACAATTTCAATTTGTAATAACTTCAATTACGCCTACTCACACTACTTTTGTTTGTAGTTCTTTTTCAATTATAATTACACAAAGTAAAAACGTGTAAAATAATTAACTAGCTAAAGTATAATGCGTTTAATATGAGAAATGTTTATTTTAACTTATCACGTTTAATTAAATTTTTCACTAGGCTTTCAACATTTGCCGCTTCTTTTACGCGGATGTTATTCTGATAGCGATGGTTATCACTTTAATTGCCGTACGCTTATAAAATGGTTTGATTTAAACAATTTCCTTCTTAATTTATTAAAACTTTTCTAGTAGATATTCAGAATTTAACTTTTTAAGCTAATTTTCGCACATCACCGAAATTTGAGGAGCATACGGCAGAAACTGCAATCAAAGTATAAAGAGATAAATGTCAATTGGATTGCCTAAAGCAAAAGATGAAAAGTGGGTGTTGCCATCGTATTTGAATCCGGTTCGTGAAATGAAATAAAATTTTTGTTCTTGTTTTTATAACACTACTGATTCCCCCATCAGTGAAGCCAATTACCATTAATCGGCAAGCAATTGGTCAGGCGTTACTGAGCTACGCGACGCCAATATGCCAGAACACCGCCCTTCGCACCGCCACTGGGTGTCTTCTTATGTCTCCTGAGCATCACCTTCATAATGAAGCGAAAATGCTCGCCGTTAAAGAGCATAGCGAGATGTTGACCAGGCAATTCCTGCTCAACTGTTGCAAACAGCAACATCCGAACAGACGCCTGGTCAACGAGAATCCGCCCCCCAGGAGCATAAGGAGCCATCTAAGCAAACACTTTGATGAGATCCGGTACCTGATTTCCACGCCGTTTCATCCTAAGGTGCACCGGCAGGCCCTCACCCTCATCCATACGAATTCGGTAAACTCCTTTGTCGGCTCTCTCCCGGCGAACGCCGTTCTTCAGGCAACAAAGCCACCCGTTGCCGAAGAGGAGCGCGTGCTGCCTAGGGAGACTAGGGTGATGCTGGCTCAACTCCGGTCTGGATATTGTAATAGGTTAAACTCTTACCTATCCAGACTTAACCCCGACTTGCCTAATGTTTGTCTGGCATGCGGCTTGTCCCCCCATAATACAAATCATCTTTTTGTCTGCTCAACATAGTCTACTCTTCTAACACACATATCCCTCTGGTCCAACCCTGTTAAAGCCGCTAGGTTTCTAGGACTTCCGTTAGAAGAGCTTGATGACAATATTGGGTAGATACTGACTACCTAGGCAGGGCTACGTAGTGTTACAACAACAACAACAACCATTAATCGGAGGATAATTTGACAGCTAAACAAAAAGCTAACGATTATTGATCATGCCTTTTTTTGAAAGCATCTACAGCCAAAAAAAGCTTCAAAAGCAGTTTTAATAAAGCATCTCTAGCAGATAAGGTACAAAGGGTTTTTTGGCCAGCTTTCACACATTTTAGTAGTTCAAACCAATTTTGAGATTTTGCTAGACAAAGAAGGCGTGCATTGGGCCAATACGTTTATTCTAATTTTGGCCTCTGTATGTAGTGCGTTTTGGTTGGCATCATTTTTGGCCTGTAAAATAATCTCAGATCTCAGATTTCCTCTATGTGAACAGGACATAATTTAGGGAGTTGTCATTTCAGTTTACTTCGTGCTTATTCGTAAATATTTACATCTGATTTGTAAAAGAGATTCGCCTTGGCAGTTTTCATTTTTTAAGCAATTTTCATCCATATTAAACGTTTCTTGTGGACATTGGAAAACTTTAGAATGAACGATCCAAACAAAACAATTAACGTGAATTTATCGTCACTTTTAAGTTTGAAAGCGGAATTACTACGAAAGAAGGCAGAAGTTAATAAAGCAAAAGCAGCGAACGTGGTATCAAATCAACCAAATGAGTACACCTCCAATGCAAAAAGCCACGCAACAACAAATGATTATACCTACGATAGCCCAGATTCCATCCGCAAACGGGACAAAAAGCTACGAGTTAATGAGTTAGAAAAAAAAGATGATGAAACCGTTTACGAACACGAGGATTCAGAATTGATCGAAAAATCAAGGCGCATATTGGAAGCGAAAAGCAAATTTTATGAACGCATGATACGCACTGGTGGGCAACTCAACTCTGACGATAATTGTCTAGTGTTATTTAATCGAAAGCATCAGGATGAGCGTGGAGATAGTGAATTTGTAAATGATAAAAATGAACGAACGCCCTCAAATCATGCGGACAGTAGTGACAGCGATACAGATAGTGGAGCTGAAAGATTCACTGACAAACGATATGATGACGATGACGACGAAGACTGGGTAGAATATACGGATTGTTTGGGACGAACGCGAAAGTGTTTGCGTGAAGATTTAGAGGTGGTAAAGAAGAGAGATGTAGAATTGGCCGCCAGTATGCCCGAACGCTTAGATCAATCTAAAGCCAATTGGATGTTAAAAACAAATGAAGCCGAAGATAAAAATGACGATGATGATAACCCAATCGGGCCAATGCCAACCGAGAGTATTGTTGGTGATGGTATATCAACGATGTCCAAACATGATGAACAACGGGCCAATTGGGAACGAAAAGAGCAAGAAAATTTGGATAAAATCGATGTTCACTATCAGGATGTATTTTTTGATGAGGCGAGACAGCATGGTGTTGGATATTATGCTTTCTCCACAGACGAGGAGGAACGTAAAAAACAACAAAAAGAGTTAGAAGAGACAAGGAAACGTACAATGGATGAACAAAAACGGCGGGAGGAATTGCGCCTACAGCGCGAGAAAATTATAGCAGAACGTGTACTTGCTGCAAAAAATAGGCAAAGGGCACGTCTTGGCTTACCACCTTTGGCAGTGCCGGAGGACGACAGTAAAAATAAAGAGCCAGACTCTGCTATTCAAGAAACGAAAGAGGAGCGAAAAGCGCGCAAACGAGCTGAAAAATTAAAACGTAAACAAGAGCAGGAGGAGAAAAAACGTGAATTGGAACGTCAACAATATGTACGCCCATGGGACGAGGAAAAAGTTGGTATAGCGAGCAATAAAGTAAAGGAGGACAAAACTGATGAAATAGAACAGAAATGGATTTACAGGCCCGAACGTTTGCCAATGTCGCAAGAACAATGGAATGAAAAGAAGCGCGCTGAGCGTAATACAGAATTCGGTCCAGTCTTTAACGAATTATCAACATCTGTAACAGGAACACCACCAACTCAACGACAATATCAATTAAAACGTACAAATTTCACAAGTATGCTACCACCACCACCACCTCTACCAGTCGAACAAATTGCAGTCAATAATCACATGTCCACTGCAACATTGTTGGACACGGATGATAGTTTCGCTACTCATCAAACGTCTAAAAGGAATAGAACATTTCATCGTCGCAACTATAACTTACACAACGATGCGCATGAAGAGGGAGTATTTACAGATTCACAGGAAGAACGTAATCGGGGTGCTGCTATACCACCACCAATTGACTTGGACTACGTAACACCACCTCAAGCTAAAAAATCTAGAGGCAGTCATCAGCTTGAACAATCGATTGAAGCGGGATTACGTTTCCTACGTGACAATTGTGATCAGGGAAATTTAACTACGAAATCTAGTTGGACAGCAAAAGCAGATTATTAAATGAAACCATACTTATTACAATTATTACTCCTTTTTCTAGATACGGATAATAAAAATCACCTAAACAATATATTATTTTGATAAAGTGGGTCTTTAATGGGCCTACTATTAGAGAGTGTTAATGTACAATTTATACAACTTCAGTATACTAATCCAAGTATAGAGAAAAACACAAAGTATCAAATTTTAGCATTCACATTTATTAAATTTGTAATCTATAGTACTGGTTTCCTATTTCCTTTCAGAAACATACATTACAAATAGATCGATTCGAATTTTTTTGCAGTTCCAATACTTATGGGGGTCGTATCGTATAAAATTTACTTTCGAATCGATATACTGGATCTGAATTTGGCTGCGCTCATTGAACATTTTTTAGATAAATTAGAGTTGTCTTGGAGAACTTGAGTTTTCGAATGTTTTAAAAAACATTTGCGCGTATTCATGAACTAAAAACCGATCTTCATTAGCCGTAATTTCATTTATTAAACGGAGTTTTTGGCCAATAGAATTTTGGTTATGAGATGAGATATTTTAATTTTTGTGTTAAGGATTAAAACATAATAATTTATATAACTCCGCAGAAAAAACTGATATTAACATTTTAAATGACAACATGTAATATTTAATAGCATAAAATTTCGAATTGTTATTGTCTGTTTGATGAGTAATTAATCGCCCAAATATCATTTTCTAGATCGGAATGAACTGAACTCAATATAACAGGAGTCACTAAACTATGCGCCTAAAAGCATGCCCTAAAATCAAACACTTATTTAAAAATAAATACTTTTAATAGTATTTTGCATTGTTTCAAAGATTTTTTGTGATCATATTTCAGAGCCCGAGACTTCTAAATACATACAAACACATATCCAAATATACTGCTTTCTGCGATTCAGCTCACGATATGCGAATACAAAAAAAAAAAAACATTTAAATTCAAACATCTCATTAAAGCATACCGCCATCAACTAAATCAATAACGATATCAGACATTTTCTGCCGGCATAAATCATTGGGCGGAAAATTTAATATAGGCGCACCCGCCTCCAAATCGTCGGGATGTGTATTTAAGTACATATCGGGTGCTTGTTCGGATGAGCAGGTTGATATTGGTATCATATCCATGGCAATGCCAAGCGCAAAACGTCCATAATTTTTCAAGTCTTCACGAAATCTGCAAGAAAGGTAATGTAAGTACTTATACGATATTCGAAGGTATCATAATTTTTTTTTTGTTTTAACTTACAAATTTGTCAACTTATTAGCCGTGTCGCACGCTTCCGGTATTTTCGTACATAATATTTGTAGCCATCGAAAAACTTCTGTTGTATATAAAGTTATAAATTCATCCAAATATTTATCGCGCAACATTTTGCTTGTGCAACAAAATAGCAAATTGGCTACATCTAATGCAATGGAACTATAACGTATCAACTGAAAATCAACTAAGCAAACCTGAAAAGAAATTTATTAAGAATAAAAAATAAATAAATAGAGCAACTAAAATAAATTAATAGCTTACTTCAACTGCTCTTCTTTCTGCTGTGTCACCCGCACATTCATAGCGATAAAGGAAATTATTTACCCAACAGTCGCCATGACATATTGCTGAAAGCAGAGATTCTGAGCTGGCGATGTGAATCATTTGTGAGAAGAACGTCGAAGTGCCAGCAAACTTTTTCATTGCAACCAAATATTTTGATTCTTCTGGTAGAACATCGGAAACCTTAAAAAAAAGAGTAATAACGTGGGAAATGTAACGTCACAACAAATTATCAAATCAACGATATCACATCACAGTCAAAGCTAATATTTAAAATAACACAGAGATGATCTATATCACAAAAAACTAAAAAGCTAGAAATATTACATCAAAAGTATGAAATCGAGCAGATGAAAACAAAAATTATCGTACAAAAAAAAATCAAAAACTACATGCGACATCCGTAACATCACATCAAACTATCAAATCAGCATATCACATCAATGCAATCAAACCAAAAACATCACATCACATCATATTAATAAATCATCAATAACAAATCGAAAGTAACTCATCACAACAAGCAAGAAGATTAGGCCAATTCTGAGTACTTTGACACTTTGAATATCTTATTGAAAAATATCGCATTGAGAATATCACATCATAACTTCAAATATAACATTATCAATCAATTATACACACCATTTTAATAGCATCCTTTGTCAAACGTTCATAATAATTTTTATACCAATTCGCATTTGAGGAACAAAAGAGCCCTTCCGTTATTAGGTTGCGTAATTTTTCAAATTGTGCAGGATTTTCAAATTTGTAAGACAAACTTAAGGCATGAAATTGAGCCACCTCTTTCAATACTAAATGCATTTCATCTATTGTAAGTCCCTTCTGCCGATCTGGCATTTGGAAACCACGTGCTTTTAGGTCCTCTGAAATTTCAAATATTTATAACATACATATCTATTAATTTAATTTCTTTACAAATATTTATTGCATTTGAATCAAACTAACCCATTATCAAAAGATCGTCTCGAGTATAGAAACATTTTGGAGCCGCTAAAAAAACTTGATCCGTTTTTGTAGCTTGAAATCTCAATAGTTCTGGCAAGATTTTGGTATAAAATAATACCTCAGTTCTGGAAGTAGATATGAAGAAAATAATACATTGATAAGTTCCAACCGAGTACATAGAAGCCTACACACTTACCCAAAAAGTTTATCGCTCCTATATGCTTCCCGTCTCTGCAAATTCTCAGGCAATCGTTTACAAATTAATATTTTCTCCCAAAATTCTTTTTCACCATCCGTTGACGTAGTCTTTCTCTGTCCGATGAGATGTGTGCGATATAACGTAGCTGTATAGTTGTCACCTCGCCCCGAGCCTTGCTCCTCCTGCAGATGATGGATGTACGAGTATGGAGTACATCATAAATTTATTAAAAATAATTAAGCCACAGCGTAAAGGATTAAAACAAACAAAAGATATCATATACAATGTCACATTAGAGTGTGTAATTTTTAACGGCAATTTTTTTTTTTTTGTAATACATGGAATTCTGATTTCTAATCAAAAATGTAAAGTAAGAAAAAAAAATTTTTAACAAAACATTTTCAAAAATCAGATTGGTAGTGTCGTGGGGAAAATTATAATTTTGTTTTTTTCGTTTTCGAAATTTTTTTTTTTATATTCATCACTAAGGTATTCTTTACCAGACCGGGTTAATTTCCATAAGAATTGAAAAATTTGTCGTTCAAAATTGATTATCGTTAGTAGAAAAAAATAAAGCGTAATCACATTTTTTTTTAAATTATTTTTATAGCCATAAAAAATCATGGTTATTTTTTGATTGGTTTCTAAATACCAAAACAATTTACATAATATATACAATAAATATAGACTTTGCCAAAAAACAATCCATCATACTGGTAATCATTACTTAACAGGTCTGATCCTACCAAAAACCAAAAAACATGTAATTAAAGTAAAAAATAAAATTTTCTTCTGATGCAGAACAAAAAATCACTTGAAAATGGAACACCCTAATGTACATAGCATATTTCTATATGCGTGAAAGTCTTCTTTCATGGATGCATTGAAGTACATGAGTATAATTACTAGTTCGCTCTGCATCGAATCCATGCACTATGGCGCCTTTGACAGAAAACGTCACAAAAATAAATAAAATGCACGAACTATGAAATGGGAATTTTGTGTCTAACAGTGGGACTTTTTTGGAGACTTTTTGTGCTTGATATTGCAACCTATTACTCTGAGCCTTCTACACCTCAGACGTCTTAAAGTCAGCGTCAACCAAGAGAGAGTTTTCGTCCTGGCTTCACAGGTGATTTTAGACTAAGCTATTTTTTTATTGGATTTTCTTCAGTGATTCTTGTACTGAGGGAGTTTTTTTCAATCATGGCCAAGCACGTAAAGCGTTTCTGAAAATTTAATAAAACAAAGATTACGTTTCATTCAGAAATGGGTTAAATTATGATTTCTACAATGTGTAGAGTCAAAAAGGCACCATAGTGCGAAGTCTCTTCCAATTCCGAAATGAAGCCGCAAATTATCAAAACAAAAAAAAAACCAAAAACAACTACAATAAAAAAATATAATGTCAAAAGCAATTGATCTCAGCTCAGTCAAGCAAGCGCCAATTATAAATAAACATTCCGCAGCAATTAATCCCAACCACTGTATACTGACTCAGCCATAAAACGCAGTCTACATATGTACTATGTACGTGCATACGACTTCTGTGCATTAGAGTGTGTGACTTTCGAGAATTTTTTTTTTCATTTTTTTGACATCGAATTATGAAAGCTTTACTGGCTATAGAGCAATTCAAACGATTAATGAAAAGTTGGGCTCTGATTGATATCAAGGGTACTGTGAGAATGTATGGAGACAAGCTTTGATGGACAATTTGTTTGTTGGTTTGTTTGTGTAGCAATGAAAATACTTCGAACTTGCAGCTCTGGCGTCAGCAACTTGCGGCACAAGCCCTTCTAGTTATCATATCCGTAGACCAAACATCATCTTTGGTGGTTGGAAAATAAAAAAAAGTTTTCTAAAATTGGATTGCTCCCAAAAAGGGCTGATAACATTCCTAGCATTACTGACATGAAAAGCTTATTCGTAAAAATTAATTTGCCCAACAGATGCTATTCGAAGACGGCATAAAATATGTAGATCGCTGTCATTTGGAGAAAAAACTAAGTATAAACAGCACCTGAAAATAACACTTAGAACAGAAACAGCCACTAAAATGAAAAAGAATATAATATTAGTCGTGCGTTGATGTTGTAGCAGGACTTCAACCTGCTCTCTGATGTATAAATCAAAGCCTGGTTATACTGAAATTATAACACTTGGTCAATGTCTTGCAACTTGTTCATATCATAAAAATTAGGCTTTTCCAAACCCGTCTAAAAATGACACACTCTAATGTACACATATTTGTGTTTGAGAAATATGCGGTGGGCGGTTGCAATACCACAACACAATGATGTAATAAGGAAAGCGTGTGCCATGAGCGCTCCATAACAAAATATATACACACAATAAATATTTAAGTGATTTATTAGATTTCTTTTTTTTCTTTTTCAAATAATAACTTACCTCCAATGCATCGATTTGTACTTCCGGTTCTATATTACCAAAAATTTCCCGAAATGTTTCCAATGTTACTTTCGAGCAAGTATCATCCGAGGACGTATCAGTTACTCCCATAGTATTTAACAACTCAATGCAATGCGATGTATAAATAATGGAATGAAAATGAAAAAACTAATTCAGACTTGCAAGAATGTATCCTTTGAAGGCCGTCAAAAGTTTTTTGTTGTTGTTATTCTGTTTTTTCTACTGATTTCACCTTTTTTATTGCGAAATTATTTGACTAAATTCGTACTTTTATTTATGTCTTTTCACTTGTTTTTTACTTGCTTTCAATGCTTAGCACAAGTGCTTTTCTCCGTTACACATTTACAATATTTATTTCGGATCCAATCAAAAGTATCAACCGCTTTCGAATGAAGTAGACATTTTGCATTACTACTTTTACTTCTGCTTTATTTCGTAGCTGTGCTTGTGTTCTTTCTTCTACACACAAGTATTCTATTTGCACACTTGAATAACAATACGCCAATTGACATCTCGATGCTTATGCATAGCGCCGTGATATCGCTCACATCGATTTTCTTCATTCACTACATTCGCGGCTTTGAAAGCTTGACAGCTGTGCGTATTGTAAGGCAAGGGATGAATGAATGAATGAATGAATTTGTTTATGTATTTGGTATTTGTCATTCAGTGCTGTCAATTTCCGGTGTTTTCACTTGCCGATTATCCTTTGCTGCTTGCGTTTACTATCTCGCATATTCACAGTAGAAGCAACAATATTTGACATAAGCAATTGCATACTTACAGGCTGTGTTAAGGCAAATGTATAATGAAGGCAACCCAACAAACAACGGGATATTAGTTGCCATCCCATACGAATCAGAAATGTTCAGAAATAGCTCGAAAATCATCACGTCATCTGTCAAATGATCAGCTGGTGTGCATTTAACAAAACCGTCGCAAACTAAAGTGCCTTATATATTTTGAACTTAGATTTTGGGAAATCACCTAATGAGATATCTTATTTGAAATACACAAAATCGGATGATAGCCACGCCCGTTTTTATATCGAATATTTTGTAATACAAAAAAGTACTTACCCGTTAGTAATACCTACATACAATATGCATGCACTGAAAAAAAAATCTACAGTAAACGGCCGTCAAATTGATAGTAAACCCTGTCATTTTTCGTCCAACAGTGGGTAATATAAATTTTGAAAGTGAACTCCTATCATTCTTCGAATATACTATCATATTGACATGAATTACTGTAAATTTGAAAGTGGACTCATATCATTATGCAAAAATCACATGTTTTTACTGCCAATTTTACAGTAAATACTGTAATATTTACAGTATTACCATCAATCGCTTGAAAGTGGTTTTGATATGTTACTTTCAATGTGCACTTTCAACTTTTTTATTTCAGTGTATGTATATATGTACATACATAAGTGATAAATTTTGTGTGCATATTAAAATTAAGGCAGTCAATTGATTTAAAAAAATGTTGACTAAATGGGCGTGGCACCACCCACTTTTATTTAAGCTAATTTTACAAATATTACTGATCATAAATCAATAATCGTTTAATTTGTGAGTTAAAAATTCCGGACGCATTGCCATTTTAGCAGGGAATGTTCCTTAAAACATGGACGAAATTGGGTAGAGACCAAGTCCAATTTTTTATGAACGATTGGAAAAAGTATCACCGAGGATCATAAAGAGGCAATTTTGGTTCGAAATATTATATTGTAACAATTATATTTCATTTTCAAAAAGTCTGTGTAAGAAGAAATTCGATAAAACATACATATATTTCTCTCGAATATTCCCAGATGCGCCTGATAAGATGTTGTTAGTCTTCAAGTTTCTCTACCATAAAAAAAATACCTGTCTACCAACATTTTGAGCCACATTTTATTGCCACCTTTTTTCACTGCGATTTATCCTAAACTATAAGAAGTGTTTTCTCAATGTCCGGTTAACGCTAATCGGTAGTTTAATTATCTGTCAAAGTACTGGTTAGAGTAAACGGGATATTGAGAAAGGGCCGTAAGTTGAACATTTAGTAATACATCGGTGATTAGTTTTTCAGCCCACAAACATAAAGACATTAAAAACATTAATACATAATTTGTAAAATTAAAAAAAAAAAAATTTATAAAAAAATTAACGTGCGTCGGCCGGGAATCGAACCCGGATCAACTGCTTGGAAGGCAACTATGCTAACCATTACACCACCGACGCAACTACTAATCTTATGCACAATAGCAATGTTAAGCACAACACCACCACCTCAAGTCAACTGAGAGTGTGTTGTTGCAGCGAGTATAGAGCAAACACGAATATAAAAGCACAATCAATATGTGTGCCAAACAATTGTTCGTCGCTTTGATACCGAACATTTTGTGCCATATCTAACGTTTGGTGAATTCTATGGTACGCCGAGACATTTCAAAATTCTACCTTTTGCTTGGTTCCATGATACAAGAAAATCATTTGGAGTTCGTTATTATTAAATTTTTAGCTTAGTGTTTTTTTATAAGCGAAGTGTGTTGAATGAATCATTTTCCAGAAGAGAAAAAGAAGGTTCGTTCTGGGCTAAGCTTCAGCGAAAGGCAACAAGTTAAGTTAAAAGCGACATGGATTTCTGTGTCTTTTAAAAGACACAAGGGTCTATATCACAGCTCCAAGCGTACATCTCATCTCACTCCACACTATATCACGCCACCTATTAGTGCCAAGCCCACTGATTGTTGTTTGTATTGATTTTGCCAAAACCCAGTTAAGACTTGGATGATAAATGAATTGTAGGTGGAAGAGGCCGATCCAACTTTAAAGCTTTGAAGTGACAAACTATCGTATATTGTTGTTTTTAAAGTGAGACAAGAGCGCTAAATTTTATTGGTATCGCCCTCAACTGACCTCAGATAAGAATAAATCCAATAATTAAAAATAAATTATTATGGTTAAGTAAATTATTTTTATTCGATAGTTACTATATTAATTTATGTACGTACGTATTTATGTATATTACAGTTACAAAGCATCATAGAAAATGTTAACAGTTTTTGTTCATAGAACGTTAGATATACTACCGTAAGTATTAGCGAATTCATAGCAACATTTCCTTAAGTGTGCTTTCTCTCTTTCTCTCTCTCTTAATACTTCATTTGCTCAAAGCATTCAAAACTTATAATAATTGTTAACCTCTTTTGGTCCCATGGGGCGTATATGTATATTTTTTATTTGTATGTATTTCTATTAATCTTAAAGCTAATTATGTTTTATATCACCACTGTCGCCTACTTCGTTGTCACTCCCAGCCGCATTCAACAATTGAGTTGGCACTAAATTTAGTTGGACCATTTCTTGAGCGTATGGGAGTGGACGTTGCGGCCATATACGACGCTGCATCAAACTTTGTGCATGTTCCAATTGACGTTGCAATTTAGCGATTGTTGGATAAATATTTTGCTCAACAAATTCAACAATTGTATACTGCAAGAAAGAATAGAGAAAGTTTTTTTTAAGTAAATTTTTTTTTTTTTTAAATGGATTGAGACTGTTTCCTTAACATTTCTCCCTAAGGTATTTATAAATTAAAAACTTATAAAATATAAAAACATGAACAAATTAGTTCTCTAAGAAAGTTCGTCAGATGGCTTTTGAGGCCGAATTTGAAAGGCATTTTTAATCTGGCCGAGAAGCTTTTCATGCCAGAAATTGATTATAATGGAAATATGAGGAACTGCGGCAATTGAGAAAAAAGCTTTTTTTGAGACCTTTAAGAGAATTAGGCTCCGAAAAAATTGCCTTTTCATGAAAGCTACTCTAGGAGTATTACTTATACAAAGAGGGGGTAGCTACTTGCAATGTTCTTCTTCTTGTTGTGTAGAAAAAACACCCAAAGTAGATTTCTGGGACTACAAGATATTTCTACTTCGATTAGGTTTTTGTACTACGAGTAGTTTCTCTGTCAAAGTTGGGCGGTAAACTAGGAGATAGCATTATAACGTACGAGGTGCTAAAATCAAAGATCTAAGGAAAAGCGAATCCTTTCCGCTAAATTAAAGCCAATTTCAAATATCAATTTCGGGGTTCTAGAATATATCCGCGGTAAGGTATGCCTGAGCTGAATTTATATCCGGTCAAGAAGTGAAAATAATCGATCAATTCTTCGGCGCACCGGTCTAAGAAAATCAAATTACGATCTGAGTTATAGGCGACTAGCATACATACATACATACCTCATCAAACGACTCATACATGACCTCATGTGCTTCTCGCCCCATACCAACTAGTTCATTGATCAAATTCGGCGTATTGAATGTCAATTCGTGTGCACGCAATGGCGAAGAGAAATTATGTCTCACATTATAATCGGACATCCAGGCACTTCGTTCTTGTACGTGCAATAAATAATTCTGTAGCTCAGTTAATTTGTCAAAGAGGCGTAAAGCAAACTTATAAACCATACTGCCAGGATATGTACAAGAAGAGAATAATTGACTATGATGTGAGTTCGGATGTAGCTCTATCCATGGATGACCGGAGCGTCTAAATTAGAAAAGCGCAAATAGTTAGATAATTTTAATTTTGTTATGCTAAAAGTAATGGCAGGACTTTAGACGCTTACCGACTATCTGGATGGAAGGCGCATTCCAATATACGCAGTATATCGTTCTCTTTGGGATTCGTTATAAAATGTCCACGTGATACAGTTGACAATGATGTGATTAGACTAGGTATGCCAACGGGTAATAGTTCACATAATACGGCAAAGTGATCATAACGCTGCCAGCCAGTTAATGCTAGACCTCGTATACCTTTGGAGAAACTGTGTACATATATAAAGAAATGAGACAGAAATTAAAACACGCAAGTTAGAAATTAGGTAATGGATACCAAGAGTTCATGGCATATTATATTCTTGAAGAGCCTTAAAACGGATGTGCGTATGGATTGTATCAGCTTATTTGCCCCACAGTAGTCCCCTGGTTCCATCGAGATGAATGCCGAGGGTCATCGAATCAGAAGAAATGTGCAAACAGAACCCAGTTTAACTCTCATGTTGTTGTTGTTGTTTTAACAACTAAAACACTCTCCGAAGGTTTTGGGGAGTGAAGTCGAATTGACAGTCGTCGGACGGATAGGAATCCGGTGTGCTTCGGTCATGACGGTTTAGGCAGGAGGGTAGCGAAATAACAGCCCTTTGTCGGGAAAAACCCGAGTCATTCCGGTACGTAGAACCGGCTGTCGTGGGAATGGTGCTTCGGTGCTTCTTTGCGGTACTGCCCGACTGTCCTCGGGCATATTCTATACCACTTACCCTCATCCCATTCGCTGTTTTCCATCACCCTTCAACTAGCTGGCACTAAAAATCAACTTACAACTACAATACCTACCGTCCACCTTCCTTTGCAATCACAGCTAGCCATCTGATATTATTCTCCAAGTGTTGTTGAATTGGTGGTATCATGAGACTCTCACCGAAAGCACCCTTAAACGCCGATGCTGCCCAAACGCTTGGAAACACCTTCGAATACATATCCCATAATTGTGGTTGAATAAATCGGTATATATCGTTGGCATACACCCAAACCATCGGTTCTACATAATTACCAATATGAGAATGTTGCATTTCACTTAACATCATGCCACGCAACATATCATCCCAAATGACCACACGCAATTGAGGCCAATGTGTACGTATGAAGTTTGAAAGTGACGTAACATGACTTAAGAAAACTTCATTCCGTGCACGCTGTCGACATAAATTACATTCGCCCATGCGTGCCACCTCATCACAACCGATATGAATATGAGAGAATGTGAGTGGATGATGATCTCTTGGTGTATGAGTTGCTTCTCCTCCACCTCCCGAGGAATTACCGTTATTTGTGACAGCATCATTTAGACTAAGATGAAATTCAATTATTTGACTTAACATGCTTTGTAAGAATGAAATGGAATCTGGTTGACTGGGACATATCGATTGTGGACTTTCAACTATTTCACGCATATGCTCAAATCCGGGTAGTTTCAAAGCGAATTCTATGTGACCAAAAGTTTGTACGAGTGGCATTATGGTGAGACTATGCATTTTGGCAGTTTCTAGAAAATCCTGTCGAGTTTAGAAAAAATATATATACATACATATATGTTAGTAAGAATGCTAGAGTTTGTGTGGAGGCGAGGTTATATACCCAGTAGTGACTTTTAACTTTCTCAAAAATATTCGATACGTTCTTCTGACTTAACCTATACATAGCTAACGTATATCCTTCGAAACGGACCATCTTTTCAAATGTTAGGTTTAACAAAGCTAGATGGCAATTCCATGGCCCGAAGGGACGAAGTACTGCTACAACTAAAACTACTACCTATTTTATAGATCTTGTCATACCCACTCGAAGGATATTCTATTTCAAATCGGTTTAGCCCCTTTTGGGGGCATTTATACCCATATTAAATGGAAGCAGAGGAAGAGGGAAACCATCACTTTGATGAAACGACCAAGTGGAAAACAATTTGCGACCCCCTTGTTGTTGTTGTATAGATGCCTTGCTTGTAGGGTGTAAGTGAGATTTGGGGTATAATAAAATTTGTGCTGACCATTTGGCTAGACTTATCGTGAAACAGCAGTAATAGTCCAGTATTTGGTCGAAAAGGACAAGGCTTGGTTAGTGGTCCTACTATGTCCATGCCGGTGAGACTAATTAAACTGAGTTCCATGATGCGCCCGAAGCGATGTAGAGCCAATCCCGAGGTACCGTATAGGTAATCTTATTTCCTTGTCTTTTACGATGCCTCAGGACCCATGTAAGAGAAATCAGACTCAAACTATCCGGCACTATATGAATGTTGCTGGTCCTAGAGGTGAATCCAGAGAAGCTTTCGTCGTCCTTCGGAAGAGGTCAGCAGCCCTTCGAGTGTGCTACTGACATGAAAAACTATCTCAGGAAAATGCATATTATAACTTTCGAGATCCCTTAAGCTTTTCATTGACCTGATTAATACCTAACCATGGCTGAACATGAGCAAATAGTACTGCTGAGCTATACCATATTACGCCCTAACACTACTGGGTGTAAAAATTTTATGTTTTGTATATGACATCTTACCTTGAGTTCCTCCGCTTTGTATGCATTCTTCGCAGACAACACCTGTAGGGCGCCTGTGTATGGAAACATATCTTCATACTCCATAAGCAAGCCAGTGGCACCCAGAGTTTTTAGCATTGGCAGCAAGCGTTTCAGAAACGAAAGCTACAACAAAATGTACACATTAGAATACAATCGAGGCATGCAAACCATTTCCCCACAAACCTTTGGTGGCGCACCCTTGAGATCCAAATGTACCAGTCGCTCGTTAGGTGCACGCGGTCCATCTGGCCCAATACCCGCTATGGCTGGTACACCCAAACGTTGCAATTCATGTTCATATTGCGCTTGACGTTCGGCTGATGTTAGCGCTCGATCATAATCCATATTATTTTGAAATTCATCCATGCCGGCGTTACGAGCGCGTTGTTGATTCTCAAGTATTTTCAGACGTTCCTCTTCGAAGAGATAATTCGCACCCGTAATAGGTAGTTTCTTCCGACGTGCAACTAATGAGAGTGTTTGCTCAGATGCTTCGATTAGCGCAATAGTTGGTGGACTTTTTGTTGGTTTAACGAAGCGCACAATACCCGAATTCTTGCCACTATGAGCTGCAGCTGGTACAGGTATGCCACCGGTGGGACCACGTGTACGCAACAAATTACGTTCAACACTCGAGATGGTATTTTGTTGCTGCTGCTGTTGGTGTTGTTGTTGGTAACGTAATACACGATTTGCTTGTGATATTAATTTTTGTAAGATGTAGACGTGCTTTTGTGGATTGTCAGTTTGTATGAGATCCTGCAGAGGGATTGTTATCTAAGTGCTTACTATTCACATTCTTGCACTACAAAATACTTACATTAAATTGTGCATCTTTTGGTATGTCGTTACTGTTGGATATGAAGAAGACCCAAGTCCAAAGCGCAAATAGTACTAAACTGGAGATGATTAAGACTGCGCTGAGCTTACGACGCCATATGACTATTAACCAACTAGATTGCATCTAAAAGTAGAAGAGGAAAATAAGCATTGAAATTACTAAGAATGGGCTATGATGGGTTTCCTCGAGTAAGGTGGCTTCTCAATTCTGATCAAATAAAATAAAATAAAAGACAAAAAAATAAAAATAAAATAAAATAAAATAAATTAAAATAAAATAACATAAATTAAAATAAAATAAAGTAAAATAAATTAAAATAAAATAAAATAAAATAAAATAAAATAAATCAAAACAAAATAAAATAAAACAAAATGAAATAAAATAAAATAAAATAAAATAAAATGAAATGAATGGAAATATGTAAAATAAAGTGAAGTAAAACAAAATAAATAAAATAAAATAAAGTAAAATATAATAAAATAAAATAAAATAAAATAAAATAAAATAAAATAAAATAAAAGACCAAAAAATAAAAATAAAATAAAATAACATAAATTAAAATAAAATAAAGTAAAATAAAATAAAATAAAATAAAATGAAATGAATGGAAATATGTAAAATAAAGTGAAGTAAAACAAAATAAATAAAATAAAATAAAGTAAAATATAATAAAATAAAATAAAATAAATTAAAATAAAATAAAATAAATCAAAACAAAATAAAATAAAACAAAATGAAATAAAATAAAATAAAATAAAATAAAATGAAATGAATGGAAATATGTAAAATAAAGTGAAGTAAAACAAAATAAATAAAATAAAATAAAGTAAAATATAATAAAATAAAATTAAATAAAATTAAATAAAATAAAATAAAATTAAATAAAATTAAATAAAATAAAATAAAATAAAATAAAATAAAATAAAATAAAATAAAATAAAATAAAATAAAATAAAATAAAATAAAATAAAATAAAATAAAATAAAATAAAATAAAATAAAATAAAATAAAATAAAATAAAATAAAATAAAATAAAATAAAATAAAATAAAATAAAATAAAATAAAATAAAATAAAATAAAATAAAATAAAATAAAATAAAATAACATAAAATAAAATAAAATAAAATGAAATGAAATAAAATTAAAAAATGTTATTAAATAAATAAAAAAGAAAATAAACAAAATAAAGTTATACAAAACCAAATAAAGTAGATATAATATAATAAAATAAAATAAAACAGATCAAATAAAAAAAAATTAAAATGATTATTATGACCTAGTTACATTAAAAAAGATTTAAAAAAAAAATAAAAAACTTAATAAAATAAAATAAATCAAAGTGAAAACAAATATCTGTAGCATAAAGAAAAACTGTGTCATTTAGTGATAAAAAGAGAGAAAAAAAAAATAAGAGGAGAATAAATTGAATTAAAAACGAAACGATAAAATGAAATAGCAATTGTTTTTTTTGCTAATTTAAATATATTTGAATTAAAAATGCAAAATTATTCTGTCGACTTTTGTGGTTGAATATCCGCCACTGGGCTAACTCTTGTGTAAATAAATGCATAATTCGACCTTGACTCCGACTAACTACCAAAATGATCCAATTTTCATTAAAGTGCATAAATAAATCTATTTATTTGCCACTTGGCGCCATTCTCCATGAAGCTGGGCACTCAACATTTTTTCCATTTTTTGTTGTTGTACACATTGGTACACATTTACAAGTACATACATACATAAGTAGCAATTGCACGTGCTGTCAAATGTAAAGTGTTTGGCTCGCGGTAAAATTTTTTTGCAAAACTCAGACTAAAGAAGCAGCTCAAGCACTAGATGAGCCTCAGCGTAGTATTTTCTTTAGTTTTATTATTACATCCATATACCAAGTGAGTGAGTGACTATATGAAACTGAGCTGTCCGTATGTATGCAAATGCTTATATGTATGTATGTGTGTGTTTGTTGAATTTGCCAGGAAGGCAAGTTTGGCCCTATAATGGCTTTGAGGCCAACAAGTAGCCCCAAGTGTTCCCTAAAGCGTATGCGCGCTCATACAAATGACTACAAACAAAAGCAAACGCACAAACATACTGACACGATCAACAATGGACCATTTATTGTATGTTGTGAAAGCTTGTATATATGTATGTACATACGCACCTACATACATATAATGCATATGTTAAAAGTTGTAAGTATGTACTTAATGGTCATACCACATTTGAATGTTCCTTCTCTCGAGCGTGGATTGTGGAATTCATTCAAATCTGAGAAAAATTAGCTTTTAAAAATTTATGAACCGTTAAATTTTGGTTGCTTTAATCCTACATTTGGTCTTACGAGAAGAAGGTAGATGATCTTAGGAAGGGTGGTACCTAGTTTACACTGCAGTGGCCTGTACTCACTTTTAACCCAACACTTTTTTGCTCTCAAGCCCAAGACAAGCAACTTTGAAAAATATCTAAATTGTGATTTGAATGAAAACGTACAAAATTATTCGGTTAAAAAAAATAACGAAACTTTTGTGGTACACCCTAATATTCATATATACATACCTATTTATTTGCATTGCTATGTAAATGTGAGGTTAAGAATCAGCATATTAAATGCAAATATTTTCAATATGTTTTATATAATGTTCGTATGTATATTATTTATTTCACTGCTATCTCCTAGTGACCTGACTAACAATATATGTATGAGTATATGTAGCAGAGATGTAAGCGGTTAGTACTTCTGTTGATATTTAAACTTTTGGGTTAAAGTTTAGCTGCAAAAGAAAATGTGGCTACAAACTTTCCAGATTGTTACTGGAATGGGTTTTGGTTGGCGAATGAGTTGTTAGTGTGGTTACATTGGCTTTGTGCAAAAATAAAAACAAATTGGCATATGTATATACCCTGCAGTGAAATCAAATCAAACTAGTCAGAAAAAAAAACTAGTTTGCAACTAGAATTTTCTAACTCATCATAAACGAGACCGATAAATAAAAAATCTGCAGAAGAAATTCTTTTTAAATTTAATGTTTTGGGCAACTGCCACCTTCGCCCATAAGCCCAGACTACTTATCGGACCAAAATAATTTTTTCATTCAACGATCGCCAAACAAATTTAACTAAAGTTTTTGGTTAATTTTCGACCAGCATTGGCATTTTCTTTAAACAAAAAAGAGGTTGGCTGATTAGTTTTCAAGTAGTAATTTACAACTACTTAATTTGACTGCTGGGTTGTAAATCAGCAATACAAAAAAAAAAAAATTTTTGTTCTAAGTACTATGAGTGCTTCATGCGCTAGTACCTTTAAGATTATGCCATTCAGTGTTGAATAGGAATGTCAATAAAGGGATACCTTGCAGCGCATCCCGGAATTTCTTCATTTCACTCACGGGATTTTCGGGATTGGAAATATAATACTAAGAACTAGATATGTGTGGTTTATTTATAAAAAGTATTTAATTTTTTTTACACATATGCAATATTTATGAATATTTGAATTTCTTAATTGCGTTACCTGAATTAACCTGAATTATTGTAGCAACTATCTTATCTATGTAATTTTATTATTATTTAGGGTTGTAGCATTAGTTTCTTAAACATTTTCTTCAATTTTTTCAAAATAAAAATTTTTGAGAAAAGCTCTATACAAATCCTAGCACTAATTGCGGGATTCCGGTATTGTAGATTTTTATCCCGAAAATCCCGTTATTATTAAAATTCAGAAATGAACATCGCTAGTGCTGAATGAGTGGATTTTGTTACTCTCTCTCTCATATTTAACCAGCAAACCCAACAATGAATGTAAGGCTTCAACATTTTTTTTTACTATCTCGCTTGCTCATCTTACAGTTACTCTCAGTTACAGTTAGGCCTCGTAAACCGACTTTTTTAACAAAAATATAAAAGGGAAAATTCATTTGTAAAGTTTAATACAAAAATAAATTTCTCAAAAATTTTAAAAAAATGTTCCTTAAATTCAAAAAAAAGGTTAATATTAGGTAGCGCCGAAGTCAATCAGGCACCTTCCATTAGGGAGTAGTAACTCGTGACCGACGTACATATTTCTTACTTTAACATTAACTCAGTTGAGCTTCTCATAGGATGTAGTGCTGCATGATGGACTACCCGAGGTTATACCCAAACACCAGTCCTTGTGTAAAGTTCACGTCAGTTGATGGGACTAGCTGGCATGAAACCACACTATTATTTTTGAATGTTCTAAAATATTTTACACAAATGGAGGTGAATTACTATTACAAAAGTAAACACTCCACACATGCGGTTAAGAATGTTTAAGTTAATAGTTTGGTACATGAATGTTGTACACACACGTCTTACTGGCCATCTTACCACAGTCCATCCAACACAATAAAATCCAAAAAATAAGTTTATCAGTAAGTAAATATCTCGCCATCTGTCGCACTTAATCCTTTGTCAGTTTATTTGATTCTATTTTTCAAAGCTAAACTAAAACTCCACCACTGACCGCTAGAAACAAATTGAAAATAAATAGCGCAAAGACAAGAAGCAAAAGGAAAAAGAAACGTAAGCCACACACTTTTGTAAACAGTGCCGAAATTTTTGTATAAACTTGCACACTAGACCGTTTCAGAAAATGTTGGGGTGAGTTTAGAAAATCATCCAGCTTTGCCGCCAACTTAATGAGGTACAAAGCACACTATCTTACATCTGGAGGATATTTTCTTCACAAAATCTCAAGTAAACTAAGTAAAGAGCCAAAGTGAGTAATGTGACAGCCTATTATTGGCGTTGACTTTCTATTGAATCACTGGCCTGAACCATGCCAGCATTCCTAAGATGAGTAAGATGAACAGGTAGAAAATTGCATTTATTACATATGTACTTACAAAGATACATATATGTATGTACATAAGTATGTATTAGAGATGCTTCGAATGTGGAGTTTTAGAAATCTCCGGACGCCAATGGCATTTATTTTTATACACAATTGCGACAACTTGAGCAATATTTGAGATATTTGAATACCCATTTTCGGGCAAGAAAGGTGCCATTGAAAATAAAGAAAATCGTATTATAACCGCACCACTATTTTCGATATCGAAAATTTCGAAAAACATAAAAAGTGATTATTTCATTTTCTAATGCAACAAAAATAGTTGAATAAATAATTCATACAATCTTTAGTTCTTAGTAACAAGTTGCAAATCCCGAAATTCCCGGAATTGTTGGAAAGAAAACTAAAAAGAGCGAGTTTCCGGGATTTATGTACATCACTAGTATGCGAACATATTTTATCGTCAGACGGAAGCGCAAACAATAAAAACTCAGCAAATTGGAATAGAAGATTTAAACCCATAAAACTGAGTTACGAGCGCTTTAGCAATAAATGCAAAAGCAATGGAAGGATAAACAGATAAGAAAGTCCAAGTTCAAGTGAAAGCAAATATTATATACCCAGTAGTGAGCAACAGCGTAGGGTAAAAAAATAATACAAAATATATTTTTGTTTCACATTTTTCAGTGGGTACTAACTACTTGACTGGATATTTTATTTGTTCATTATCGGATATGCCAAATATATAGCAATAAGCACAAATTCTAGTCCTAACCCAGCAAACCACAGGAGTCATAAATGAGTCAGAAAGCAGTCCTAAGTGAACATTTTCAAAAACAAAATATGAATATTTGTTCCAAAGTTGCTCTGCTTAATAAACACTCACCGTATATGGCTGATAGTTTTCATCACATCGGACCGATGAACAACTTATTTCTGAGTCTAAAATTTTTCACATATTTAAGACTAATATCGGACTCCTAAATTTTAAACACTCCGACAATGTTTGTAGGGAATAAAACTAGAAATAGCATCCGAAATTAGCAGACATTTTATTTTATTTTTATCTTACAAAAAAATGTTTATTTAAAAGTGGGCGTGGTTTTTCTTAGAAAAATTTTCTTTTAGCAAGGGTAATCTCTGTGCATAATTTTGTTTGATATTTTAAATGGTTTTTGATTTATTAAGAATTGTAAAATTAACTTAGTCAGAGGGGGCGGTGCCACGCCCATTTAAAACATGACCACAATGACACAAAAATTGTAATCTTATTATACATACGTAATCACTTTTTTTGTTTGCAAATATTAGCATACCACACGACCACACAATAGCTAGCGAAAAAACACCGAAACTTACAGGGAAGCAGCGGCTCAAGTGCCACAAAGTGCGACAGCAGTAAAAAGCTTGTCGCTTACTGATAAGGCAAACCTCACAAATTTGAAGAATTTAGGATATCGAGGAAATTCTGCAGTACCGAATTCATATGCCAAAAAAACCGGTTAAACATAGATTACTAATCGTAATGGTTAGTGTTTTGATTGATTATTTTCCTGAGAATCCAGTTAACGATTGATTAAAAATAATTAAATTTTTAATAAATATTTTCCAATTAATTAAAAGATAAAAAAAAATAATAATGGTTTTTCTCCATTATTAAAAGTAATCAAAAAAATCAAAAAGAATCAAATGTAATAAACAAAATTAAATGTAACAAAAATAATCAAAAGTAATCAATAAAAAATCAAAAATAATCAAAAGTAATCAAATAAAAATCAAAAATAATCAAAAGTAATCGAAATAAAATGTACTTAATAAAACAAAAATCAAAAAGAATCAAAGTAATAAATAATAATAAGTAATCAAATGTAATCAAAAAAAATCAAAAAGAATCAAAAGTAATCAAAAATAATCAAAATTAATTATTTTGTTTGTTATTTTTTATTTGTTTAAAAACAGTAAAAATCATGATTTTTTTTATCGTATTCAATTTATAATTGGCTTTTCTTAAAACAATAAAAATAATCATTGCCAATTAAAAAAATCCGTCTAATCAATTGATTACTAATCACAAATCAAATTTAACATGACTAGTTCCAAAACATAAAAACAATAAGAATATAATAAAAATATATTGTAACTGGTCGAAGTACGTTCCCTTACGGTCTATTACGATTTGGATTACAAAAATCGAAGTAATAAAATGTCCAAGATACCCTGTTTAATACCTTAATTATTAGCCTCTAATATATCTTGACAACTTGACATACATAAGTAGCAACATCAACGCTGTAATCGTACTATGCACAACCTTAGCTGGACTGACCACCCTAGCTAACTGTTGTTGGTATACAAGAGAACATACATACATATATACGTGCAGGTAAATCCGTAAATCTTTATATGCATAGCTTCCTGCAACTATGTACATACGAGTATATGTGCATATGGTTTCATGTGGATGGATGCCTGATGGATGAATAATATATGTAACATGAATGGCTTTCTATGTGTTTACGTTGATGTTGAAATGTGTCATGACAGCGTTGATGGGACTGTTGATGTTTATGTGGATTTTGCCACTGTAAAGTCAACGGCACAGCGGTTGATGTTGATGTTGATGATGACGACTGTAACGATTATATAGACATAAAGACGATGGATGGCATCATCAATTTGGGTTATGTAGCTTTAGTTTTGTTTGTTACTTTCAAGTACCTACTACGATGCACTGAAATATGTACATATGTAGTACATACAATATTTGTGGAGAAGGATGCACATATAGAATATGTACATACCTACACTCTTTTGTTGTTATTGTGTTGCAGCCAACAGAAAATTGTATAAGTGATTATATTAAGGAATTGACCAATAATAAAATAATTTAAAACAAACTGAAAACCTTCTAGGTATGAATAATAGACTAAAAATAATTTCGATATATTTAGAAGAGACCCACGTCCCCTACAACTCGAGTTCTGCTACTTAATTGTTGCCACTTGGTATATTTTTACAGAGTTGCCACCTATCTAAAATTTTTTTAAAGAGTTGGAATTGATAATATTTACATTTTTTGTTGGGTATGTGCATATTCATATTCAGATACATAGGTAACTAGCAAGCCAACCATGGAGTATGAATAGATTTCTTGGCATTCAACATATCCATGCATGAATAATTACAAAGGCGGTAGATTGTCTATGGCTTTTAGCATTTTACATGCGGAAAAAACTTGTAGATTGAGTGGTGAAGGTACTTTGTTGTCTTTTAGTTTCACAAATTACTACAACACCAATAAAGGAGGTTATCTCTGTGCCTAGCAGCAGGTGCATTCACAATATTGCAAGTGAATAAATACACTTTGGGCACACTTTAGTCGTGTAAAAAAATATGGCGTCCTTTTTAAATTATGAAATTTAGGCCCACCCATCAATGCATAAATTTTTATTATGTTTTTAGAATTAATGACAGTAAGTAAGAAATAAGGCGGATACGAACTTTAAATGCACATTTGGATATACATACATAGTATGCTAAAGCGTATTATTTAAAAACTTTAAATTGCTGCAGATTTCATGAATGAAAAAATAATTTATTTTCTGCACCCTGTAAAACTGCGAAAATAGTTTTTTTTTTTTGCTTAAAACTTTTTTATTTGAACTTTGATGTATCAACTTTAGCTACTATTAAATTTTATCTTTTAAAACTAACACCCTGTATTAAAAAACATTAAGAAAAAGGGAAATATCATTTTCGATATCATTTGTGCAGCATTATCCGATTGAAATAAAATCACTTATTAATAATATTACTGAAACATGCCGTTTTGAAATGTAACATAAAAGCTATACAGAAAAAACTATTTTCGCTCTACAGGGTGCCTCTTTGGCAAGCATTTTCCAGACTAATTTTTTGACTGAAAAGAAAAATTTGAGCCTAAAAATATTTACCCCCAAAAACATAAAACATAAATTTTAAAATAAAAACTTTACAAAATTTTTAAATAGACATTTCCTCACAATTTAAGCGTTTTATAACCAAAACTATTTTGTTTTGATTCCGGGGATTAATTTTTTTGGAAAATACTACAGTGCCAAAAGTGAAAAATAGTTTCATTAGAACTTTGATTGCAATTTTGATATTTTTGGCACCAAAACTCAATCGTATGTATGGCCGCTCGAATGCACGGCAAGTACATTTTAATTTAAATCTTTACTAAACTTAACAAGAAATTTAAAATGTTGGCCAATCCTAGTCATATAAAATAAAGATTTTAGCTAAAATGGTACATATATAACATGATGAAATATATTTTATGAAGAAAAATTTAATTTGATGAAATTGTTTATGTTTTGCAAGGCCACCATGTGTCAACTATTTTATTCACAAACCATAGCATATCTCTGGTAATTAGCCAAACTCAAGTTTGGAATAATGATGTCACAAGCACAACCATAGTCACTCACAAACCGTCATACCGAAAAATATGAAATGATGTTTATTTTATAATTATGTTTAAGTAGATAGAACTCTATTTTAATTTGACTATGATTATGAGTAATAATATGCATATATGTACATACATATAAAATAATTTTTTTTAGCCCAGTCTAATGGACATTCCCACAAACTTTTGTACACACCAAAGCGAGCTCGGCCAAATAATAATGCGCTTTAGAAAATATTATACAAAGGATGTTTGTAGTGAATCTTAATTGTACTGCATTGAATAGGAGGAGGCTTCACATATGATGTACAATTAATTATTTTAACAATAAAGTGACAAAAAGATGGTTTAGACAAATACAAGAGGCCAGTAGTTGTGAATGGAGGGCGAGGAAGTTGTGATTAAAATTGATTACTTGTACATTCTTCGAAATTTATTAGTGCGATGTGACGATTGGAATCAAAGTGTTCTGTGCTGAATTCAGGAGCAATTAATGAGAAAATCTTAATATTGCATGCAGCGAGTTGTGGCCAAGACTGAAGTACGTTGTGGACCGACTGTTTGGTGATCTACGAGCACCACTATTGGCAGCAAAAATTTGTATAGAGTGAAGCACTTCGTTTAGTTGGAAAGAAGAGATATGGCATCAAAGCAGGTTATTGATTGCGATAGCCCCTTGTTGGGGTGTGTGTCATCTCTGCCTCGCAAATTATTCAAATTCAAACGCGCCCTGGATTTAAAGCAACAATCAGCCTAATCGTCTATATCGAACGATAGACTACACGAACGATTCGTCTGCTGACGTTTTCGTCTCACTTTGGGATCTTGTATCTTTATCGTTCGTCTCTGCTTTCGATTTACGTTATTTACGTTGCTTTCGTCTTCATTACGTTGCAAATGACTGAAACGATAATCGGATGAACTTTAAATGTATTTTGTAAGGTTTTTTCTAAGATTTGAAGCATTTTTGCTTTATTCAGTGGTTTTGATATTAAATTGGCAACATTGAAAATTGTTTGAATTTAGTTGAAAACATTTTGAATTGTGGTTATAATCATTTTATTTGGTTATTTTACTTTTTTTATTTCCTCCCACCGCTCCTTTACTCTGCCTCTATCGGAACCCAACACTGGTTGACCTCTGCCCATGTCAGGATTTCTCTCCATCTCCTTTACCAATATCTCGAACTGTGTACTTGTTGTCTTTTTTAATACTTGAAGTATTAATTTTAAGTTAAAAATCTCATAATAATTCATATATCTTGTTTACCTACTTTTTTGGCCAGAAGCATACATCTTGACGATCACTAATAACCTTCCGTCTTTTTTAAACGATTATCGTCTCTCTTTCGTCTTGTATTCGTGTTAGAAAATGCCAACCCAGACGAAAACAACGTAACGATCAGCTGTTTTCGTGCCTGCCAGACGAAAGTATATTTACATGATACAAGCACACGAACGAAACGTCTGGTAGACGAAAGGAACGTTCGCTTCGAGATACATAATTTGGCTGAATGTTTCCTCCTTTACATATATTTACTCAAAATTCGACAAACCTCCGCACAATAATCAGCTGCTAAATTGATTGTGCATCATCTTTCGATTAGAGACATCTTAACAGCAATGCAAGAACAATTCAAATGAGATGAGCAATTCTTTTAACGATAAGCGCGCAGATGAGTCTTTTCAACGGGAAATTGATTACTTCTGCCATACCGTCCGTTCGTCTGTGTAGCATAGGAAATACAGTTAGCACACAAGAAGGTTCACGCTACAACATCAATTTGCTCCAATAAACATTGAATACAATAGCGAGGTTAAAACGTTGGCTGCAACGCATCGAAGCACTGCATCCGCTTGTTGACGCTTTGAAGGTAAAACTGAAAAGAGGCGAAATGAAAGACAGAAAAGCGGCGAATACCGTACATTTTCTGAATATTTGCATTCGTGACGTCAGCAACGTCAGGGACATAATTTACACAAAACTCACATAAATATTTGTATAAAGCAGTGGTCGGCATAAAGAGAGCTCTCAATATGACGAAAGTAAGCTTAGGTTGTACTCATCAAGCAATAAAACGACAGTTTGCATTTGCTTAGTTAGTAAACATAAAGCACAAACTCGATTGACGTTTCGCTAGTCCAGTGTGGAAAGCATTCGAGATGGAAAATAAAACATTTTTAATTATTAATTAAGTATTGGTTTAGGAAATTTAAAGCAACAATTTTTTGAAAATCTTTTTTTAAATGAAGATTCGGATATCAAGAGGTTCGAGGGAAGCTGTACATGAAAATAAAATAAAATGTCTTGTCCTTGACGATTGGGTTATATCAAAACCGATTGCGCGCACATGAACGGCGAACAGAGTTCGGCTCCTAGGAAACTATTTGCCGACCATTGATATGAAGTATGTAAATTCGAACCGAGCGCTAATGCTGTTGCTATTGTTGAAAGCAATATTTAGAAGGCAGCAGAATTTTGATTTGGGCTAAACAAAATCCGAATCTGGACGAAAATTTCTGAGCAACAAAATTTTGTAACTTGATAACGGCCTCGAATTTTAAAGAAGTCATGAATGTAAAAGCTTTTCTATTTCTCTGCTCTGTTGCTCGAGAGAGCATTTTCTGTGTGGTTTCTACGATTCTCGGGCTGTTTAGATGCACTTTTGGAGACGAGTTTATGTCTTTCGTTAGTTCAGATAGATTTGTGTATAAAGACGGGCTTCTTGGTATTCAAGTTGCGGGACAAGTTACATAAAAATGGTTAAAGATAATTTTTTTTCAGTGGTCGGCAACTCTCGACAAAAATTAGAAGATGCAAGATAACTGGTTCTTAATCTCCTCTAATTATTATAATTACAAAGTAATATTACCGAACTTTATATTAATTTCGAGAGGTGTATCATTGCTAGTCAAGAATCTAGACTCAAGCTTTTGTAGGATTGATCTCATTTTTGATTCAAAATTGTCAAAGCATTGAAATACAAAAAATTAAACTGTATATAGTTTTAAAGAGAATTGAATTACTCTGAGGTGAATCATTTTATTTCGTTATTTATAAAATAGTTAAGGTCGTCGCATTAACCCATGCATGCATTTAAAGCTTCAAATATTTACTATTGAAGTGTATAGCAATTCATTTTTTTCATATACAAAATTATTTAGAAATTATAAAAGTAAAAATTAAGGTCACCAATAGGTTAAGGCATGGCATTCAAAGGGTTAAAACGCTTAAAATCAAATACTGAAGCCTATGTCAAACTATTTTGATGTGAAAAATTTGATTTCAGAGTTAAAAGAATATTGAGGTCGTCGATGGGTTAACGTATGGCCGCTCATGGGTTATAATTTTAAATATTTACCAATTAAGTACAGCACAACCCATTCAAATTTAACCAAGAGATCGTTCATAATATCGTTATAAAAATAAAAATGTAGATAACGAGTGGGTTATTGCATGACCGTAATGGTGTTTCTGAATTTTTGGTTTCTGAAAAAAGTTTTCTGAATTTTTTCTTCTGACTTTTGGTTTTTGAAAAATGATTTCTGAATAAATTTTTCCGAAAAATTGTATTTCTGAATTTTTTCTGTCGGAATTTATGGGGGGCACCGGTATGGTTAGCTGATTTTGTGTTTTTGCTCTGGAAATTAACTAAAACGCGAAAATCAATATAGAGAAATTTTTTTTTGTTTTGGTTTTTTTTTTATTGAACTTTAAAATATACAAATATTTTATTTTTCCCGTCATGCTCCTAAATTGTATGAACATAATTACCGATTATTTTTTTTTTATTTGGCCAATCTAATGTATATACGAATATTCGGTTTTGTTAATAACATTTTATTTTTGGCTTTCATAAGAGCCAAAGAATTTGTTATGCTTAATCAAGTTTATAAGTTTACTCTTTGAAAATCTTGGTACATAAATTTTCCTTTATTCACATAATTTAATTTGTGAAATAGTTTTGTGGTCTTCCATGAAACGTGTTTGGACTGGTTAATGCACTAAAACGACTAACTCAAAATTGCACATTCATATTTGCTAGCAAAAAGAAGACGATATACATATGTACATATGTAGATACTAGATCTCACACACCAGCATCCTTAGAAAAGTCAAATATTTGTATGTAATTGCTTCTTTGAAAAGTGAGCGAACACACATTTTTTGTTGCTGCAAACTTTTGGGACTTTTCACACTCTTCTTCTTGATTGTAACATTTAGTTGTAATTTTATGTAAATTTTACAAACCTCAATGACAAACAATGGTAACAAGAACCAACCATTTTCAAACTTTCAGCCACAAAAATTTAGTCTACAGCCACACAAATACATACATCCACATAAATATTTAGATAACTTAATGAACTTTTGCTTGTTGAAAAAAAACATCGACAACAACAAAAATTAAGTACCTAAAATATCTCAATCAACCCACAAGTGTCGGCTAATTAGCGTAAAAGAGCTGTTTAATTGTCTATTAGATATTTTATCGAAACGTCGCCATAAGCTCAATTAACTTGACGTCTAATGGGAAATTAAGAACAACAACAAAATAGAGAATGACATTGCAATGTCTGTTTAATTGTCTATTAGATATTTTATCGAAACGTCGCCATAAGCTCAATTAACTTGACGTCTAATGGGAAATTAAGAACAACAACAAAATAGAGAATGACATTGCAATGGAATAACGGAATTTAATGTCATTATTGTGCCTTTTTAACGCATTTAATTCCTTTTTATAAAAAAACTGTCAAAATGCGTAGAACGAAATGAAGAGCAGAGGAGTTGTTTCATAAAGTTTCAAAAAAGTACATTTCTATAAATTACCAGCAGAGCGTAGGCGAGTATTTCTGCTTGAGTGCCCTACTTCTAAACATAGAACCAATCTATGCTAAATGCTAGTGCAACTAGTTTGTGAAATTATCTAACACGTAAAAATTAAAATTAAATCATCACATAAATCTTTAACAAATTTCCTTGCGCAAAAAGGAATTTCAAAAGTAGTTGAAAGTTCTGCAATCCTTCCTACGAATTTCAAACAAATAAATTATCAAATTGGACTTGGAAAATATAAGTTTGTATGTATGTATGTATCTATGTGTGTATGTGTGTAGGTACTATGAGTGAATGTGAATAGCTGGCAAAACATGCTTTTTACTACTTCCATTCATTAATATTAACTCAACTAATAGATACCTTTTATGTATTTTATTGCAAAAGTTTTACACAAAAGTTTAGTCAATACGAGTACAATGATGATTTAATGGATAGATTTTATGAGATTTTTTTGGGACTTGCCTGTTTCCTGCAAACTTTCAATCTACTCTACGAGTACACGAGCTCATGTTCGCTTAATTAGTTTAGTTATTAAAATTCTTACTTTTAGAGTTGGCAAAATTATCGATTTTATTATCGATAAAATGCATGGTCTCACACTATCGCTTTCAACGATGATAGGTAGTGGCGCACTGCTAGTCGTTTAATTTAGTAGTAATTTTAGAGTTTTCTTTTGCTATTTAGAGGAGTTTGCTAATTATCGATGTCGTTATCGAAACAATCGGTGGCTGTTTAGCTCTTCACTTGGTTTAAATAGTCCAAAAAAGTTCAGCCCTCATACCTATAAAATCTCGTTTTACAGCTATACAACCCGATAATCAGCAGCACGAGTAGAAGAGCAGCAAATTTTATCGAGCCCTCTCTCCATACTCACCACTGGCTTAAACACTCAAGGAAAGCGCTCGTTTTACAAAAAGTAAATATACTATCAAATTATCGATATTAAGTGAATAAAACATCGTCATCTTGCGACCTCTATTTACTCCGGCATTACTTTTACGATATTTTTTATGTACGTTAGACCGGTTGAATTTTTTTTTTTTCTTTTCCAAATTATTTTAATATTACTAATATGGTATTACTTAATACATATTTATTATTCGACTCAATATTGATCTCATTTTGCTTTATTGCAGATAAAGAAAAAACAAATTTTCTGGTTCTTCTTCTTCTTGATCAATATTTTTTTTTTAATCAATATGATTACTATAAAATATGAGTTTTACAATACATTCAAGCTTATTCTTCACAGAAGCTGTTCAAATCTTCCATTAAATTTACCTTACTAGTCTTGTTCGGCCCTAACCTCGAAAACCCCAAACAAAGAACTAGGGTAAAAACGAATTTAGCATTCAATCCCTTTCGATAATATGTATTAATTTTTATTTATATTAAATTTTGCGTTTTACAAAAATTTACAAAGTAAACACGTGAAATCAGTAAGCGATACCAATGTTTAAGACTTGATTACTCTTCAACGGGCAACATGAGCAAATTTTCATGCACAACTTTTTTATCGTAAAAAGTCCAAACTAGCAACGATATAAATACATACCTCTAAAAACAAATATAAAAGTCAGAGACCTTGAGAGTATTTACTCTTTTCTTTTGAAAACAAAAAAAAAAGATCCAGTCTAATGTGCATATAAATCCTCATTGCTTTATTGCCATTATCCTTAAAATATACTCCGTGATTTTTGTAAATCAACATCAGATCCGTAACAACAAGCCCGGAGTTTTCGGGATTACTTTGCTTGACAAACGTAAGTCACGTGAGAGCGAGCTGCTGAGTAAGTTACTGGGCGACAGTCTGTTACCAATTACGTGGTCATGTAAAAGTGGACAGTACTGCCGTCAAATGGTTTAACTTTAAGTTAGTTTTGACCTGATGAAAATTTATGCAGGGATTTGCTATACCAAAATTTTGTTACATCCCTAATGAACCTGTTCAAACTTTCTGTCGTATTTTAGCACTCTAAAGTTGCCAACCAAAGTGAAGTTTTATTACAAATGTTCTCTTACTGGTGGAATGTATGAATTAGGGATGATAATTATTTGAATTTTTTTGATACCGGGATTATTAAGATCTTAGTTCAAATAGCTGGATAAGCATTATTCACGGGATTTTTTAAACTCGCTTTGCTCTAGCAATTGAAAAACGTGAAGTAATGGTTTGAGAAACTATCTGACCTTAATATATTGTTATTTTTTTTGTCCCGATAAACCCGGTATTGTGAGAAAGAAATCTTAAAAAAATACGAGATCTCGGTATGTGCATCCCTACATATTATGTATGTATATCATTCCGATTGCACTGAGCTGCTGCACCTGCATTCAGTTGGGTGCATTTTAGCTTCTTTTGTGGCTGTTTTTCTCTTTTTGTTCGTATTGCCTTGTGATTTCCTCATTTACCTACTAGGAAGTTTTTGTTTTTATTTTTACTGCATTCGAACTATTTGGCTTAAAATCATACTATTGTATTTACATATGCAGTTTGTATGTATGTTCATATGTAGGAACCTTCATTGTTCTCTGCTATCGAATGGTGAAATTTATACCTTTTCCCAAACGTTTTGCAGAATGAGAACATAAAAAAAAGCATTAAAGCGTAAAATCTAAAGCTATGGGTAATGATTAAGCAGTTTAACTGCGAATGCTTTATATACAGCTGAATGGCTCTCGTGTCGTTTTTATAGTTAACTTTTATCGAAGTAGAGTTTCGCTTTTTGTCATAGCGAGCTACTTGAAACCATATTTAACAGAAACACTATAAAATAAAATAAAATAAAATAAAATAAAATAAAATAAAATGAAATAAAATAAAATAAAATAAAATAAAATAAAATAAAACAAAATAAAATAAAATAAAATAAAATAAAATAAAATAAAATAAAATAAAATAAAATAAAATAAAATAAAATAAAATAAAATAAAATAAAATAAAATAAAATAAAATAAATTAAAATATAATAAAATAAAATAAAATATATAAGATTGAATAAAATAAAATAGAGTTTCGCTTTTTGTCATAGCGAGCTACTTGAAACCATATTTAACAGAAACACTATAAAATAAAATATAATAAAATAAAATAAAATAAAATACAATACAGTAAAATACAATAAAATAAAATAGAATAGAATAAAATAAAATAAAATAAAATATAATAAAATAAAATAAAATAAAATACAATACAGTAAAATACAATAAAATAAAATAGAATAGAATAAAATAAAATAAAATAAAATAAAATAAAATAAAATAAAACAAAATAAAATAAAATAAAATAAAATAAAATAAAATAAAATAAAATAAAATAAAATAAAATAAAATAAAATAAAATAAAATAAAATAAAATAAAATAAAATAAAATAAAATAAAATAAAATAAAATAAAATAAAATAAAATAAAATAAAATAAAATAAAATAAAATAAAATAAAATAAAATAAAATAAATAAAAATAAAATAAAATAAAATAAAATAAAATAAAATAAAATAAAATAAAATAACATAAAATAAAATAAAATAAAGTGAAATGAAATGAAATGAAATAAAATAAAATAAAATGAAAGAAATTAAGATAAAACAAAATAAAATAAAAAAAGTAAAAAAAAAAACAAAATAAATTGAAATAAATTGAAATAAAATCAAATGCAATAAACAAAACAAATACAATAATAGCTATACCATAAAAAAATTAAAAAATATATAAATTAAACATTTAAAAATACAATAATATAAATGGACATGGATAAATAATGGACATGGACTGCATTATAGTATAGAAAGAAAATTAAGAAAGGGAAAGGAAAAAACAAAAATAAGGACTAAATAAAGAAAAGAAATTATAGAAAAGGAACAGTAAAGATTGGTGATGGGGAAGAAATAGCAATCAAAGAATACGACTAAGTAAAATTTAATGAAATTAAAATAAAGTAAAATTAAATTAAAAAGAACAACTCAATTGATGCATTATTTAGCCAACAAACAAACCATCGTGCTGATAGCCCAATGGGTAATAGAACGTGCCAAGATTTCACTGATGCAGAAGTCTTGCAGCTTCTAGAATGGATGCTTATGATCAACTATGGCGTTTCAACATCAAATTTTTATTTTCTTTTCAAATAAATACTTTGAATAATTAATGAAAATTATTAAAAATAACATTTATAAAAATTAGTATTCCTGGACTTCGACTTATTTGTAGTCATGAAAACGATAAAATAAAAAATTTTAAATCTCTAATTTTAAATCTAAATTTATTGAATTGCACAAACCCTAGTATCAATAAAAAGTGGAAATATTTGTCTCGTTGGTTTAAACATTGCATCGTTGAGTACATTTAAATGACTTTCCAAGTAAATGGCAATAAAGTAAATATTTAATTTTTAATTAAATTATGTCGCAAACAATTATGCACTTTCGTTTCATGCTTCGAGTAAGTAACTATGTATCTACTACGCGCACTCGTTTTATTTGTCACAGCCTGCAGAATAAAAAGCCATTTCCTGTAACTGCAGTTGTTGGTAGTTTTTTGTATTTTAAATCATTGCCAAGCACTTGTCAGCTTCTTTTGTTGGGCTATATATTTTTTTTTTTTTTGTTTGTAACAAATTTTTCCTGCCTTTCGGTTTTTGTTCATTTTTGCATTCACCACAAACTTTGTTTGCAACTAAGTTAAGGCAATCGATGGGCATTCCTACTATTTGCATATAAACTTAAAAAGTACGGAGTAGGTTGTAATGAAAAGGACTTCGAAACAAGCATCTATTTTGATTACTTTGAAAGTTGTAGTTTACAGAGTAATCTTTACAATTAATAATATTGCAACACGTTGTCTGTGCATATACAGTATTGGACAATACAATCGCACCCCCTTTTTGTCATCGAACTAAAACAAAGACGTCCTACAAATAAAGTTTCAGATAATTTCGTATAAAAGTTTGACTTATGTTGTAGCAAACTTCGTTCAAGGTTTTACTAAAAGCTTTGCACCAAATTCAAAATAATTTAGCAAATTTTGACCTAATTTTTCAACTTTTTTCCTCGGCACTTTAGAAAAATTCTGAGTACGCAGTTTTGTAGCCCATTCAATTTGACTCTGACAAAGTGCAAGTATTAAGTAGCTCCGACAGCGCCTTGATTTTTAATAAATTTTTTTCCGAACTAAGTTATGTATTTTCTCCATATAAAAAATAATGTTGTGATTTCGTTGTATGGAGAAAAAATACAGATAAAAAATTATTAAAAATCAAGGCGCTTTCGGAGCTACTTAATACTTGCACTTTGTCAGAGTCAAATCGAATAGGCTACAAAACTGCGTACTCAGAATTTTTCTAAAGTGCCGAGGAAAAAAGTTGAAAAATTAGGTCAAAATTTGCAGAGTTATTCTGAATTTTGTACAAAATGATCAAGAATGGCTTGAGTGGTATTCATTACAACATAAACGATGTTTGAAAATAAAATAAATCGAAATCGCATATGAAAGACGTTGTTGTTATAGCTCGATGTTATATAGGGGGTGCTATAGTATCGTCCAATACTGTATGTATGTATGTAAGTATCAAAGAAAATGGCAAGTTATACATACATAAATACATTTATAGAGTATTTATAGGAGTAATTGAAGGCAAGACAACAGTTTTTAGAATTTTTGTCTATCTGTAAGCATGTTTGTTCGCGCATCAGTCAACAACTAAGGTATAGAATTCGATAAAATGTTCACCAATTTCTTTGTAGATGTCCAACTTAAGGTTTTGAGACCATTTAACACACTAGAATATTTTATTCTTCCTGTACACAGTGGTGGCAATAATAGTTGGATCCAAGTACCGGAAAGATTTTTGCCCTCTCATTGTTTTCAGTATGACCCTGTTTAATCCACATCCACTTGCCAAAGCACTGTTACAGCAACAATGAAAATTCTGAATAAAATGTATAAGAAGTATTCTCTTGGCCTCCCGAGTTCCCCCAATTATATTAAACTTGATACAATACTCGCCTTTGGCATATAGTGAAGGACCACAAATCCTACGGAGAACACTTATCTCCAATAAACCAAAGGGACTTTACCTTTTTCGCATGCACCAAATTGTGCTACAATTTTTAAGAAGTTGCATTTAAATTCATGAGATAACACCAACAAATGGTTGTATGAGTTTAGCGAATCTGAAATTGCACTTATTGTTGTTTGCGCCAAAATATTTGTAAATCACTCACGTGCTACTATTCTAAAGTACAATACATAACTTAACGAGAACACTCTTGTATTTTTTCTCAAAAACTTGCAAGCAAACTTTTTAGTTCTTTTACCCTTTTGTGACAGCTTTCATGTCGGCATTTTCTAGGGAAGGGATGCAACTCTAGAAAAAAAACACACAAAAAAACATTTTACAGATGCACTCATGTATAGCAATATTGTACGAATTTCTTTTTATTTCACCAATAGCAGCTTTCACAATAATTGTATGTGTGTGTGTGTATGGGGAATAGTGTGAAAGTTCAGTATTGTGTAAAGGTATGAAGGTGCGCAGTTTACAAAAGTGTCGCCTTCAACCGACTTGTCAGGTCGCCAAGCTGACGCTATTGATATTGTGAGCTTTGTTCTGGGGGTTGTGAGTCTTTAGTAAAAGTTTAAAAGCATTATTAGTAAAATCTGAGGCGCGAATGTGTGTCGAAACAAATATTTACAGATTAAGAGCCAAATTATTATAACAAAACGAGCTGCAGTGTCCATAGACTCTTGAAATATATTTGACTTGCTTAACATTAAGTTGCTTAGTAAGCACGAATTGTTTCTTATCTTAAAAAAAATAAACTCCCGACTTTAATCTCAATAATGCCAGAACCTGGGAATTTTTCTCGGTGAGTCTAAATATTTCTACAATACGTGAAAAATTTTGAATTTCATTTAATAGACTTGCAGACTATTCTGAAGTACGATTAGCTTCATATAAAATTAGAAAAGATAATAAATAATTACCTATTAATCGATTATTTCTGTTATCGATTTTTGAATTGATTATATTAATGGTAAACATCGTTTTTTCATAAGTCGATTTCAAGAATTACACATACTTAGGATTGCGTTTAATAAACTTGCAGACTATTTTAAATTTTAACAACATATCTGCAGAAGTCTGATTATAAAACATTAGAGAAGTGAATAAACAATCGCTTCTGAATCGATAATTTTTTGTTGTCCTTTTTTCAATCGATTTTATTAATAGCGCACATCGTTTTTTTTAAATCAGTTAATCGATTATTTTTGTTATCGATTTATAAATCGATTTTATTATTGATGTACATCATGTTTTTAAATACGATGAAATATTCTATGTTTTGAGTATATCTATAGAGGTTTCGAGCATTATTGCATAAAATTAGGGAATTGAAAAAATTATCGCTTTTTAATCGATTTTTTTTACTGTCGTTTTTCTTCAATCGACTTTACTAATTAAATTTTAATAAATCGGTTGCAAGAATTATACATTTTAAATAAATTTTTGGAAATAGTGCCATTTGCGACAAGAAAAAGCTGCCTAGTAAAAATTAATCGGCCAATAAATTTTAGTAAAATATTTAAGAATATTAATATTAATTTATTGACATACAAAATCTCAAATCTTTCTTTAACGATTTGCACTTGAATCAAAATGATACAAAATATAATAAATAAATAAATATAATACATTTTTAACAAAACGATTTATCTCTAATCAAAAAAAAACACCGATTATTGCGTACTCGCTTTTTCCCACTCGAGGTCATACGCTTACACAGAAGATTTCTTGCAAAGAACGAATTTGCACAATAATCAAAAAGTTACTCATACGCACCGTCATCCCAGATCGCCTAGATATCTATACTATGTATGTATGTTCAGTAGGGTGATACATTTTCAACTTAAATTTTTCTGATTTCTTGAATTAACGTATAACAAAAAAGAGGAAAAATACACATGAGGATCTTACTTAGAGTAGCTAAATTTTTTGCCATGCAATTTGTGTGAAGAGTCGAAGTTTTGAATGAGTTTTTACAAGATTTATACAACTAACAATGTGTCTAAATACTGTAAAGTGGATCTAAAACTTTAAGTTGAGCAGCTAGCAACAAAGTGGTAAAAGTTGCATTGAGTTCTAAACAACCGTTTTTGTGTGATGCGCGTACAAACATGCATAGCGAAACACGAAAATTCTAAAATTTATTTTTTTTTTGCTTCATTCCTCGTCTTCATCATATGAATGCATTTCTTTAATATCTATAATGCACAGACACCGTTGTAAGGTGCAGTTGAGTTTTTCAACTAGAATAAAAGCAAAAGCAATGCGCATTAAAATGCAACACCCTAATGTACATATGTACATATCTACACTGCTGCGCTAAAAGTACCAAAACTGTCATTTAAATGCCTACAAATTGAATCACTAAAATGCACAAACTGCTGACACTGCATTGAAATTTGAAAAGTCATTCATTTGATTGTTTTCATTTGCTTTGGTGCTTTATGACTCTCAAACAATTACAAACATACCTACAATGGAGCAACAAAAAGAGAATAGATTTTGTTTATTGCAGCAATAACTACTACTACGTTGTGCAGAAGGCAGGGGCAAAAAAAAACAACAAAAAAACAAAACAAAAATTTTATAAAAGTCAAGCTCATAGTCAAAACTGCGGAATAGAACTGGCTCAGTGCTGCAATAAAATGATGATGATGATGATGGCGAATAACTTGAAAATCGGTGTTGTGCTTTTGTTGATGGCGCCGTCGTTTACAACAATTCATACATGCATTTAGCTATGTGTATATGTGTGCGTGTATACTGCAAGGTCTCTTTGTCTAGTCTACAATTGGTATGTCCTGTAACTCCTTCAACTAGTCCGGAAAAATACCGAATTTGTTGCAAAAAAATTTATTTTTTTGGAAAACAACTGAAGGTCACTGAGCGGGAAAAATGTCACTATAACTTATTTTACCCAGCACCAGAGCTCGAACCTATGATCTCTTCCATCTTGGACGAGTAATTACCCATCATAACCTTAAGCATTTAAATTATTTTCACAGAACCACTAATACGAGTATTTGTTATATTTTTTTTGTCTATAGAACTAGTTCGAGACTAGTATATTTCGTTCCAAAATCGAATAATTGACATCTCATAGGACATCGCCAAGTTAAAAATACCACTTTCTTATATGGGAAAAAATACAATTGACTAACTAGTTGCGCTTGCTACGCATACTAGTTTTGGAGTAGTTCATTGGTTTTTCTGCTGGGTCATAACTAATGATGCTGCTTGGTTTGCAGTCAGTTAACTGTGCTGTTGATTTACTAACTGCTGAATACGGCCAGTCAACAAAACATATTTTCTATGGGCACAATAAAGCATTGGAAGAATCGTTGCAGAATTGGAGCATGGAAAGGATAAAATGTGTGGCAGTGATGATGATGGCGATGGCAATGTGAATGACAACGGCACATATTTCTGATTTTGTCTGTCAATTTCACTGCGTTCAGAAAGTTCGGGTAAGGGAATTTTTTTTTTTGTTTTTTTTTGTTTTTTGATATTTACCTATGCATTATCATGCATTTACTTGCTCTCTTCGCACTCTCAGAGCTGTTCAGTTGGTGCTTACAGCGGCACTTTATTTTAACTGTAGATATAATACGAATCGGAGCGACAGAGTAAATCGTATAATTAGCAATCCTACTAATGACACCTGCGTCCATAGCTTCGCTTCACTATAAAAAGGGCTTTTCCCCACGCCCATCTACGGAAATTTTGCGAATTTTTTGTTCGTGTATTTTGCAAGTGCAATATACATAATTTATATTCACTTTTTTTTGCAACGTTTTTTTTTATAATGTTCATCTGTGAACCTTTTAAAAATATTTTATATAAGGGTGGGAGTGGTTCTTACCCGATATTCTCTATTTCTCCACAGAACATACATTTTTTTTTAAATAACTACGTATTTATGCCTAGTTTGGTTTTAATAGCTTCAACGGTTATGGATTTATGATTAAGAACATTTTTGAATTAACTTAATCAAAAAGGGCGGTGCCACGCCCATTTTCAAAATATTTATTTGCTTCCTTAATTTCAATTTATACACCAAATTTATTACTTATTGATATTATAAGTACGGAATAATAACTTTTCTATGCTTTCCAAAATATTCGATATAAAAAGTGGGCGTGGCTATCATCCGATTTTGCTCATTTTAATGGAGGCGGAATATTTATTTTAATAAGATTTTTTTTAAATCATGTACAGTATTGAGATTGGGAGTATTCGAGAGAAAAGATTTCCGAAAAATGTATAGTCCAGATCTGATCTAATCAAAGGCTTCGCTGGCTGGGTCTTATTATGAGAATGAACAAAGAAACTCCAGCCTAGAAGGTTTTCCTGTCGACGGGCGAATTGTACAGCAAGACTCGTTAAAAAAACTGGTATTTCCAATTGGCGACAGTTGTCGATGGAAGGAGAAGAGTGACGTGTTTGTTGCCCAAGACCAGAATCACCAGGGCGGTTAAGGGCCAATAAATGATGATAATCATGATCTCTGTTTTCTTTCATACAAATTTATGAACATAGTATTTTTTGTATGGAAGAAAACATAAAAGCTCTTCAGAAAAAAAATCGCCAAAAATCAGGAAAATTTCTTACAGACTTGAAACAAACACTTTATCAGACTTAAATTGAATGCGCTACAAATCTGCACTTTCAAAAAAATTCTAAAAATTCTGGAAAAAAAGTTGAAAATTTTGATGAAAATTTGTCTAATTTTTGCGAATTTCCCATACATATTTAAAATATAATTTATAGTTTTTGTATTAGATCTTGATAAGTTATCTTACAGGAAAATAGTTAAAATTAATTTTCTGAAGCCGAAGTTGGTGAAAACATACAAAAAAACTGGGTATGCATAGTTTTGTCGGCCACTGTATATATACCAATATCTATCTCAATTCGTTTATGCCGTTACGCGCTATCGGTATACATGACCCAGAGGTGAATCATCATCGAGTAATACAGTTATTCAGTGATTCGTAATATACTCGTATCAAGAATCAACTACAATTTTTATAATTTTAATTATAATGAAGTGGGGAGTTATCTTTTACATAATCACACATATGCAATGTGCATATATATGTATGTACCTACATATATACCGATGCTATGGAGCATACGAAAATGTCAACAGCATCCATTAAAAGTTTTTAAATTAACCAGATGAAAATTTTAATTGGAATTAAAATTTAATATGATAAAGCAAAATATTACAGATGCGTGTACATACTTTTATATGACCATTTACAGATATGTACATAGTAATGAACACACTCTACACCCAACAAAAAATGGTGTAGCTAGCAGTAAGCAATCTGGTATACGGAGGCCATCAACATTTGTCATAATTGAAATTTTTTTTCTTTAGTCAAGGCTACACACTTCCTCTGCTGCGAATAGGGATATCCCTGGGAAAATAGCCTGGGCTGCAGTTGTTTTGATCGGAGTTTATTTTATCTTGAAAACTTTGCACTCACATTTTGTTGGTGGGCACATAGTGCATACATCACATCCATAAATATATAGATATGCTCTTTACATTTATGGGAATCATTTTATTATTGCAGGATGTGCATCTTCTTTGCCACAGGCAGAATATGACGCGTTCATGTTGACAAAGCACAGGATATAAAATATAAAAACAAATACATACATATAGAGTAGTGTGCAATATATAGTCGTGAAAAAAAGAAGAACTTGGTTACAGAGAAGTTTAGTATTGAAAATCGAAATCGGTTCGTGAATATGCTTCTTGTTCTTATAAGCGAAAAAACTTGAGAATCAAAATGATCAATGGCGTCAAGAGTTATCAAGTATCGACCATGACTAATGTAATTAAGTTCCCGCTACTAATAACAGTTGCTGCCACAACAACAACGAACACACGAGCACGAGTGAGATGACGACGGCGAACCAGAAGCATGCATGGATGGGAAAGTGAGATACATTTGGTAGCAGCTGCTATAAAGTTGAGATTTTATTTACGGACTTTAAACTCAAACTTTTATCTAGAATTTTCAGTCGTGAAAATGGTGTAATTTTGCATTTAACTAGTTTAACGCGACAATAGAAATAAAAAATTGTTAAAAATAAAATTTTTGGAAAAAATACAAAAATTTATATTAAAAAAAACTGAAAATTTCGGGATATCTTGAAATATATCAGCAATATAAAAAAAAAATTTACTTTCAAAATTTAGATTTTTCAAAATCAAAAAAAAATTAAGTTTGTATTTTAATTGAAGACTGAAAAAAAATTTTTTTTTTTTCAAATATTTAATTTTCGTACCTCTAGTAATATATTTTTTATAAAGCCAAAAAACATCCTTCTAAAAATTTCGAAATATCTTTGGATATGTATGTAAATGTGTACATACATACATACATATGTACTCTATCAGCGGTATAATGTATGTAAAATAATTTTAGTCTAAAATTTAATGGCAAACTTTAATTTTTTCGGTTTTGAAAAATCCACCGATCTGTAAAAAAATAATTTTAATTTTTTTCAAATATTTTTATTTGCTAAATATTAATTTTTTATACAGTGTCACATTTAAAAAAAAAAAAACGAAAAAAATATTTCTGAAAATTTCGATATATCTTTTATGTGTTTATAAGAGATATGCATACATTAGTACATATGTATGTAATACCAAAAATTTCTTTTCTTCTTTTTTGAAAAATCGAAAATTGTCTAAAATTAGAAATCAAAAAAAAAAATTTTTATTCTATATATTTATTTTCCAAACCTCTAAGTACCAAATTTAAAAAAACACCCTTTTGTAAATTTTCATATATTTTTAGATATATCATAGGTATACTACAAAAAAAAATTTAGTCTAAAATTTAATGACAAACTTTAATTGTATCAATTCGAAATTTTTCTAAAATGAAAATTTTAAATTTTTTTCTAAAAAATTTATATTTCATAACTCTAAGCATCCCGTTTCATAGTAGTTTACGAAATATTGAAAAAATAAACTTTACCTAACAGAAAAAAAGAAAAAATTAAAGTCTGAATTTGAACTTTTGGAAGAAAAAAATTTTTTTTGGAAGAATTTGGTTTTATGATTATTTAAAGGCGCTTACGCTAAGGGTGTCTTCAGGGTATCTTATCTAAGCCTCGTAAAGTTTCCTACGATATACATCCAATAACTTTGTACTTTGTGTATGCCCATCCTCGTTTAAATATTAAATTTGTATCCATAGTTATAGTACGAGAAAATTTTTTATGAAAATTTATAGTTGGGTAAATATTTAGTGTGAACATCAAAATTACTTCAATTCCGCTGTGTATTAATTTCCCGTTTCTCTAATACGCAAAGGGCCCTGTGGTGCTTCGCAAAAAACAAAAAAAAAACAACCGAAGTGTGAAAGTTTACTCCCTTATTCCCAGGACAGCATTCATGCAACTGTCAGTGATTTAGAAATGCCACCAAAAAACTGTTTTGGAGTTTACAACAATTCGCTTCGAGCGAAAGCCTAAATGTGTATACTTCGGCAAATGCATCTGTGTGTGTGTGTGTGTGCGTGACAGTTTTGAGCATCGTTAGGTGTTTGAAACGTGAAGTGACAGTGGTTGCATGCAGCGGATGTGGAAGTGGATGCGGATATGAAACTAACACAGCAGCGACACCCACAATATGTAACAATCATATGGCTAAAGGAATTTGTATTGTTGTATGTTTATTAGTAGTGCATGTGCATGCATGGTTGAGCATAATTCTGAAGTGGCTAGGTTGAAGTGAGTTAAAAACAGGCCACAGAAACGCAATCGAGGACACAGCATCGATGCATCGAAACTTCTGTACCAACTCTAATGGACGAAATACTCGTTAGGAAAATAGTAAAACATAATAATTTTTGGATTAAAAAATTTTATTGAACAAACTTTTCAAACAAATCACACCTTTCCTCCACTCCCCCTTACTTTTCTTATACATATGTATCATCGATATCTCCGAAACTGGAGGAGCTATTGGAAAAAATGATATCTTAAATTATAAGTTGAACGTGTAGTAATGCAACGGTAAAAGTTCCATCCAACTCGAATGAGCTGTTTTTGAGTGATGCGCGCGCAAACACTCAGACAGACAGTCAAAAATTCTAAAAACGGTTGATTTGGCTTAGATTTTTCCTTAATATGTTATGCACAGACATCGACTTGTTACAATTTTATTATGTGTATGTATATAATATACCTTTCGTGGTTGTTTTGCAATTCAACTACATTTATAAGGTTTTCGTGAGTGTCGCAGATGTGAGTGTCCTGAAGAGCAATTCTGTGTGAATGATTTGACGCTAGTTATGGATTCTGGACATACATAAAAGTTCCTTAAATCACCTTTACTATTCCCTTTGCTTTTTTCATCTATCATGCTCTGCTACTCTATTTTGGCCTTCTTTCTTTGTCACCGTAGCTCTCTATCCTTCTGGCTTTTGTATTCTCCCTACCTAGACCGCTGTATGTCCCGGTTCATACTTGTCTCCTCTCATCAGCACCATCCATTTCTCTTTCTATCATTTTCTATCTATTTGCTTTCTTATTCCTGTCTAGCTCTTTCACTTCGCTACTCCTTTGCTCTCTCCCTCGCCCTTTTTCTAACATTTCCCGCAGTATCTCTTTCATTATCTGACTCACTTTTCAGTTTTCTTTTACTTTATATTTCCCTCTCGCTTTTTATGCCTTTCCTACCTTTTTATCTTGCTGCTTTATAACTTCTCCCTCGCCATCTAGCCCGCTTCCTTTTTCTTTATACATACGTCATGCTGTCAAACATTTTTTCGATTGGACGCTGTCCTTTTGACTTACATTTGGAATTGAACTTTTTACTCTGCTCAGCTTGTAAGGCACTCATTATTTATTTTATATCCTTCGACTTATACCTATTTTGATCGCTCACAAACGACTGAATACAACAATGAGTACTACATTTGACTAGGCGAAGGTTAGAACAACAAGAACAACGAGGCATAGCAGGCAAGGAAACAGATTCGCTTGTAAATTTTTTATTCCATAACAAAAACAGTTTAAAGAAATATATCTCCTTACTTTATAAGTGCTTTAATGCAGTACAAATTGTACTACGTTTATTATATATTGTACAAATGGCATTATACCTGCAAACACACATACATATGTATGTAAGTGTAGCTACCTCGTAGTATAACCTACTAGTTAAAAGTTACTTCAAAACTGGGTAGTATAAACACGAAGCCTAACCAGTCAGCCAACTTGGAGTTTCTCCATATAAGAAACTTTTACGTTTAACATTGCGATATCAATTGTAAGATGTCTAACAAAAAAAATTCGTGTCTTAAACTAGTTCAAAATGTCCCAAAAAGCTCTAGTTGAAATGTAGTAATAAATTTTACGTAAAATAACGTAAACGCCTCTAGGCATGTTGGATAAGAAGCATCAACTTTAAAAAGTAAACTCTACTGGAATTTTTCTAGAATTTTTCTATGGTTCACATTCTTGCCTTTTTCGGACTAGCTTGAGGTGAGTTGATATTTTTCCTGATTAGTTTTAAGTTGCACTGTACCGTATCCATGAATGGGAAAAGGTGGCAAAAACATGCAAACAACTTCAAAAAAAAATTAATTCAAAAACCTGCAAGAAAAAGGCTAGAACGCATACATATATAGTCATTTAAAGTATACAGGGTGACTAAAGTAAACTATTAGATTAGATGATCCGAACTAATTCCCGATTAACACTTATGTTTTACACCCCCAACAAAATTTTGTTACTTGTTAGCTTGTTGGAGATCCGAAACATACAAAAAAAAAATATTCCGCACCCTGTAAAACACCGCCAACCACAGCTTCGTCTCTCAGGCGAAGTTTGGCATCATTAAGAAAGCGGTGGCTGGCTGTTACTGACACTGAAGGCAACTCTCAACTGAGGCCAAGAGTCAGTCGCATTCATACTCCTTTTTTAAACATCGTAAAATACAACAAACACCCTGTATATGAGTCCACTAAGCACATATTCCTCTATGGATGTGTGTATGTGTTAGGGTTAACGGCAAATAATGCTGACGTTTTAAATGTCCGCTTGCAGCAATGTTAAAATTGTTTGAATTGCATGTAGAACACCGTTGCAATGTGGCACGTTCCAGCGAACAACAACAAAAATAACAAAAACAAGAAAAGCAGCAAAATGCAACGAGGGATTCAAAAGTGGAAACTGTTGAAATGCTTAAATTATGGATATGGTCGTTGTAGAGCTTTAGCGCCACGTTAAATTGTAGGTAAGTAAATATGTATGTAGTATGTGTGAACGAGTATATAGCTTTGTAGAGATTGTAATAAAATGAGACAGTTTTGTGACTCTGTGTTATAATTGAAACATGCAGATGCGTTGTCGATTTCGTATATCTGAACATTGCCCTGCAGTGAAGCATCAAACTAAATAGTCAGAAAACATACCAGTTTACAAATAGAATTTTCGGACTAATACCGAATTAGTCCAAGAAGGTACTAAACTAGTTCCAGTATAAAGTCAAAATTATGCCGACTGCTAAAAATCAGGAAAAATTGCAAAAATCAAAAAAAAAAAAACTTTACTTATCCACTGAGCTCAACTACATTTCAATAATTTTCGCTTACTTGAACAAAAATGGTATTCCCGAAGTCTTACAACTGACATCACGTAGGACAACGCCATGTTAAAAATTTTTTGGCCTCTTTTGGACTAGTTTGTCCGAAGTCTTCCAACTCATATCACGTAGGAAAGGACATCGTCATATTGAAAATATCCAAAAAGGGCAGTTGGATGACTAGTTCAGCTTGCTATTCGTACTAGTTTTAAAGCCGTTTCCAACTAGTTGGTTTGACTGCAGGGTGCATATGAATATATCCACACATTTGCACATACATACATACATACATATGTATGACGGTATGAGTAAAGTTGCAAAGATTGCAATGTGTTGCTGCTTTTGTTGATTTTTAAAATGTTCTTATCCGCTCTTGAATGTGTTAAGCAGCAGAAGAGGTATCAGTAACAGCAACAACTACAACGACAACGATATACAGCCTTTTGGATCGCAGTGCAGGTGCATGTATGTATGTGTGCATGTGTGAACAGGGGCAACGTCATGGGAAGGGGGAGAAGTACAAAAACATTGATAGAGAGGCAGGGAGGGGAAAAACAGAAAGAGGGTAGCTGGAGATATAGTGTGCGACAAAGAGAAATTTGTAAATAGAGAAGGAGAAACAATGATAATATAATTTGAGAGAGGAAGTTAGAGAAGGAGAGAGGTGTAAAAAATGTGGATAGGTGATATATTCTCTCAATTTCCTCTTCCTTGACACCTCTCTGTTTCTCACTAAGTTCCGTTCTTTTCCGCTACAAAGCTTATATGGGTAGGGCAGGATTGGTAAAAACCTCTCCGAAACATTCGAAACGGACCGAGGCTGCAAGTGAATTTAACAAGCGATGAACAAAGACGACGCTCTATAACTGTTCCATCGGTGTACCTGCCCTGAAGTTAGGTTCTGAATTATGAAAAATCACGAAACATGATGAGAAGACTCTTGAAGTATTAGAGAGCAAAGTTCTCCATAAGATCTATCGTCCTAACTTGAAACACGAATTTTTAAACGCTAACTCTGAAACCTTGCCTTCTAACAGCAAAAAATACTCTGCAAAGTTCGAGGTTAGTTTCTCCGATATTGACAGTTATTTTACGAGCTTCGGCTCAACACGAGCTGCACGCGGCTACAGAAAGCTCTTGAGTGCAGCGCTGATGTACGAACTTTAATTTTCCTTCAACTCTCTTTTACTTAGCCACTGCAAATGCTGTAAAAAAAAAGCTTTAATTATGAAATTTCCGGTTGGCAGCATCCAGCGTTTCATGTTGAACTGCATATCTCCTGCCAACCACCACAAAACCAAACAACTCACCAACATCAGCGTTGGGCCAGTTTCCGAGCGGTTGGTTGCAGAAAGAAATGTGCCAGAGTTACCATTAAAAAGTAACTAACTGAATCGACCACATTATCACCACCATGGAATCCAAAAATCTGCTAGCCTTAAAGTTTTTCCCCCCGCCAGCCACGCGCCCACTTTAGTCTTTTTGCGCCTTTGCGGTTGAGCTTATTGCTCAATGTTAGCTCACCTTGTTGGTCAAGGCTTACAGTGTGGCTTATTGTTGCTAGCTTGGACGGGTTATTGACCATGCACTACTTGCCACCACCATCAACCTCCTCGACCAACTTCAGCAATGCTTTCATCGTTGTTAACCCCCCTCTTTTGCTTGTATTTGCTTTGGCGCAAATTCGGAATTTTGTTTGGAATTGAAAATTGCATTGCTAATGCGCTTAGAGCTTTAATTACTTGCAATTACTGCTTGCTACATTTTCCCCCATTTGGAATTCCAACAGCAAAACAGCGAACAACCACAAGCATGTGCCAACTCGGATGTAGAGTCGTAATTATTGTGAGTTCCTGTACCCAATTCGGCAATTAGAATAATGGATCTGCAGTGAGAAATTCACTTTTGGAAAACATTAAAATAGAAATTGTAATGAATTGAAAATGTTTATGTTCATTTGTTGTTGTTGTTGTAGCAATTCACCTTGTTTAATCAACTCGTTTGGGTCCAGAATCCCTACAAGAGTCACTATTGTTCTTAGGACTAAGAATTCATTTGCAGCTCAGTGAACTGGTTCAGGGATAAATCAAAGGTGAAAGGCTAGAGTAGAGAAAATGTTAACAATAACAACGTTAGACATGACTTTTCTGTGAGGGCCTTGATGTAAGCCGAATGTTCATACTGACTAAGATTCTAAGTATATTCCTAGCAGAGATTGCATCAATTAAAAAAGCAGAGAGTTCAATATTTAATCGGGCAGTGAAGCATATGTTAGATGGAGGCTGCTTTGGGAAAGTCACATTGGGAATTATAGGCAAGAGTTTCGCTGATATTACCTCATGCAGTCGGTGAAAATATTTTGCCAAAACAATTTAAAAAAAAAAAATTAATATAAAACAGTAAGTGTGATAAAAAAATAAATAAAATAAAACACTAAAAAAAATTCTTCAAAATAAAAAAATCTTCATTTAAAAAAAAAAATAGTAAAAAATAGAATAAAAGAAATAGATCAAGTAAAAAAAATTTTAATTTTAAAATAAAAAATTTGATAAAGAAAAAATTTTTAAAACATCAAAAAAAAATTTTAAAAAATAGAATATAAAAAATTTATAAAGTTAAAAATTTAAAAAAATAATAGTGAAAAATAGTACAAAAAAATTGATGAAGTAAAACAAAAATTTAATTTAATTTAAATTTTTTTTTATTATTGGTTTATATGGTCTGTTCATTTTACACATTTTTGTAAGTTTTATTAGCTCAAGACCAATAGATGATAATTCTCAGTCAATTATTATTATTTTTAATTTTGAGGAAAAATTTAAAACCAACAAACATATGTATACATGCTATAGTTGTTGTAATAATAATTGACTAATAATTATTATTAACTGCTCTTGAGCTGCAAAAATAAATTTATAAAATAATATAAAAAAAATTTTAATTCAAAAAAAACATTTTTTAAATATGTAGATATAACAAAAAAATTTTTAAATACAATAATATAAAAAACAGAATGAAAAAAGGAAAAAAATTTAAAATAATAAAATTACATATTTTATCAAATCTAAAAAAGTAGAAAACGAATTAAAAAAAATTTTTTAATAAAAAAAAATTTAAATAAAAATAAATTAAATAAAAGAGAAATTTTTTAAATAAAAAAATAAAATAACATAAAAAACAGAATGAAAAAAAGGAAAAATTTTTATAAACAAAAATAATAAATAATATGAAAAATTAAAAAAAAATATATAATACAATAAAAAAAATTTATAAAATAAAAAAAAAGGTATGAAATAAAACTAATTAAATAAAACAACAAAAAAAATTATAAAATAATAAAAAAATAATAGATAATTAAATAAAAAAAAATATATATTGGAAACGAACTTTTAAAAAAATATTTTTCGTGGGCTTGAGCTCATTTATAGTCATGAAACGGCTTATTCAGCAATTCCTGTACACCCTGTATATGTCATATCAACGCTATGAATGTTAAGCAAATTTATGCCCGCATTTGTTGTATAAATATTTGTCAGCAAAATTAGCACATTGTTTTAACTAAACTAAAATTGACCGCATCAAATCAAATAATAAATATTGAAGATTTAAATAAGCCGAGCGCAACTCAAATAAAAATCCAACCCAAACGGTTGTTTGCACTTCTCTCCGGCGGATACAGAATTGGGCCATATTTATTTGTCAACTTAATATATAGAACAAAAAAGGGTTAAAAGTTATGAAAATAAATCCCAATTGAAAACCAGTAAAAATAAATAAAAGATTTTATTGATAAAAAAGAAGCCAACAACAAAATGTGTGTAAACGAGCAGAAAAAACCAATTTGTAATGCCATTGATGTTTGAAATGAGCGCTTCGACGAGTCCTTTATACCATTTTCGTGTATGTGTAAAAATGGTTGGGTGTGTGTGTGTGTGTGATCGAATGTACATAAATCATTTAAATTTTTTTTGGGTTATTGCTGCAATATGCAATTTCTGCCAAATACAGGAAATTTTCTTTTTTCAAGTTTTTTATTTATATTTATGTATGTAAGTATGTTTGTTTGTCAATTAAAAATATAAAAAAGATTAAACACAGGCACAAATACATTTGTACAGTTATATATTTCATGGATGTGGTGAATTTGAGACTGATGGCGCGTATACGAATGCCTGCACCAAAGCATCCAAAGAGGCGAACGCGTATGTCAAGAATTTAAATTAAAAATTAGTTTCAACATTTTCCTTCATATTCAATTAAAAACTTTTAATAAAAAATATTTAAAAAAATAAAATTTAAAGTTTATTATAAAAAATTATTATTAGTTGCATGATCCAATAATACAGGTCGTGTCGATAGGCCAGCTGATTTTTATTTTTTTCTCGAATTTTGACAATCAAAATATTTTTCAGTACGATTTTGACTTTAAAGCCACAAATTACAAAAACGAAATACATGGAAAATTTTTGTGTGTTTGTATGTTTGTCGAGCTGCTACGACCTGTTATGGTTGGATCATGATTAGTTGCCTTGAGCTCATTCATAGTCATGGATACCAACCAAAAACTTCTAAATTGGATCTTAAAAAATGTTTGTTCTAATTTATTTGTTGATTTCTCGATAGGGTGATAAGTTGAAGTATATTGGAACGATTTTCCGTCATCCTACCGCCATCTTCAGTGTTTTGTTTGTTTTGTTTCAATTATTGTACTACGACTCTGTATGCTGTTCGGCTACGACTTACTGACGTTGTAGTTACGTCGTGCTGTGGTAGAGGTGACTTTTAGGGAACCGTACTCAGCTATTTTGCTTTATCGGGGAAATTAGATGACTATGGCTGATTTTTTTTTCGCAAGAACTCTTATGAATAAAATAAAAAAATTAAATTTTTCGAAAATCAAATGTGAACTTCAATCCCTTTGACTTCGCTCCTGATAAGTCAGCAACCTTCCAGTGGTTAGTGAAATGAGTACTGCATTCAATTCATAGTGCAGTCTGCCCATGACTGATGCTTAAACCATCTTAGGCAAACAAATTTGGCTCAAGTTGCAGTCGACTGAAGAAAGTTGCCATGTCCGATTGCTATGAATGTGGGCCACATTGTAAATCATTGTATTTACAGAAGCAGTTCTTATGCCAATTGTTATTGCAATTTCAATGCCAAATACACAAAATGATATGCTTTTTGGCTTAGGATTTGTTTTTGAACATGGCGTAATAAATTTAATGGGAATTAGGAAATAAATATTTATTGGATTTTCATGGATTACATTCTTATTTATTTTTTTTATTGGAAAAATTGCTGAAGCGAACTCGTCCAATAAACATTGCTTGCGGGCTCATAAGCCGAATATTACCGATTGGTCCGGCTGTAGCACCCGAGCATAACATTCGGCTCATTTTACTCGGCATAGAAAATTGAAGAGTTGATTTTGAGTCGAACTGGAACTTCGTATTTGGACCTTGGTCAGACCTGTTAAATAATTATTACTAATGTTGTTGTTGTTGTTGTAGCCCTACTTTGCCCTGCCTATAGGCAATGATTACCGATTTGATTGTTTATTTTCCGGAGAATTTATTTAATGATTGATTACCATTACTTAAAATTTTTAATGGTTATTTTCCAATAAACTTAAAAATTAAAAAAAAATAAAACATGATTGCGATTATAAAAAAAATTCAGAAAATTATTATTAATAATTAGATTAATTAAGATTATTTAAAATTATTATTTTTGGTTATTTTTTTTTTTAATTTCTCTTTTTTTAATCGTAATTTATAGTTGCCTTTTATTGAAAACAATTAAAATAATCATTACTAAATAAAAAATCCATGCACAAAGGTAATGATGTGCAACTCGATGGTTGATCTACGGATATGATGCCTCCCACCTATCATTACCCATCTTCTCTTTTCTTTCGGAAGGAGGGATGACATGACCTAGAAGGTTCCACTGGTCATACCAAATCGCTACCACGACAGTCGGGCAGTACCTCAAGGGAGTACCGGAGCGTACCGGATTCATATATCCCAAAACCTTCGGGGAGTGATTTTGTTGCTAAAACAACAACAACAACAACTTATGAAATTTAACAGATCTGGCCTTGGTGAACAATTTATTAAATGTTTTTTTACTTCACTATATTATATTTTATTTTATTCTGATTTATTTTATTTTATTTTATTTTATTTTATTTTATTTTATTTTATTTTATTTTATTTTATTTTATTTTATTTTATTTTATTTTATTTTACTTTATTTTATTTTATCTCATTTAATTTTTGTTTATTTTCGCTGCCTTACCGAGCCCAAAGGTTCTTACACATCAATAATTAATTAAGTATTTCTCAGTCGGGCCCACTAAGCCCTACAGGCTCCACCTACCTAGATTTTTGTTCCCTATATTAGCTAGTGCTAGACACTCGTAGAGCAAGTAAATAAACATTTCCTTGTAGCCAACGTCACCACAACTCCTGCACCCATCATTAAAGTGACGTTACGAAAATACAAAAGCGCACAGCAATGGAAACAGCATGTGGTATTCTAAAATTGTGTTTACACCTCTAATGAGTAGATCGTATCCGCAAAGCAACATACGACAATAGCTGCTATTGATTGCATCACATGTTCATAAACCATCCCATGATAGTAGTCGTGCAACTATGCTGAACGCTTCACTGATTTCTCTATATCAAATCCTAAACATAATATCCTTTTAGGATGCGTGAATATGAGTACATACATACATACATGTATTTGAATTAGGATGAGCCACATTTTTTTAAACTACAAAGCTATAAGTGTTCCTTAAGTCATCAAAAGGTGCTCTAGAAAATAATCGGATAAGAACAAAACTTGCTGCAAAGATGATCATAATTGAACTCAAGTTAAAGTGCATAGTTTTAATTTTTAAGCTGAATAGTTTTATATTCTCATAGCTAATTACCCTGCAGAAAATTGGACTAGCCCAGAACTATACCTGAGCTATACCGCAATGGTTTTATTTTTTTTTACCCAGTTTTTTTTTTTTTAATTTTACTTTACTTTATTTTATTTTATTTTATTTTATTTTATTTTATTTTATTTTTATTTATTAAATTTATTTGAATTTTATTTTATTTTATTTGATTTTACTTTTTTAATTTATTTTATTACGGGACGCGTCACAAAGTGGATAGCTCAAACTTCGCAAAAAATATAATTCAGGGATAAGTGTCGTCTTGATATTTGGGCCCATAATTATAGTCGTTGATTAACCCACGGTTTAATTAAAATCCTTACTTTACATAAAATGACTTTTAAAATGTTGGTCAATGATAGCCATATTAGGCAAAGGTTTTAGTTAAAATTAATAATATTTTTTCATTGCAAAATAAGACGCACCCTAATGTGTATAGATTCGATTATTCTTATTGCTTGCAACTTTTGTTGCGAAAGCTCAGTTTGTTATACGGTTTACGGTTAGTTGGTTTGATTGTGTTGGTTAGTTGCTCATTGCTGTTATGCTATAGCTTTGTTGTTTCCTTATTTTGTTGAGTGTTAAAATTATTATTTTGTTGTGAAAGCCGCGACACCCAAAACAGATATTTATAACCAAACCGACGACAAAACCACCATTGCTGTAGCAAAGCACACATTGCATCCAACTGCAATGGAGAATATCTTCAACAATGCTTAACGTTTCTTAGATAATAAATCAAGTGTAAGGCGTTGAAATATGCTATCTACTCACAATATATACAACAACAACAAAAAAAGATGCATTCGAGCAACAACAACAACCAAATAGCAATATGGGACGAGAAGCAGGTGCTTGCTGTATAGTGTTTGGTCATTAGGGTGGTTTCATTTTCTTTGTTCGTTCTACCTGAAAATTTTAGGAGTGTTAAACTTTGATCATTCCTGATACTCCACCTCGATACTCTCAATCGTTGTTCAACTTTCTTTGACCTTCTCATTTCTTTTTATTTTACACTTAAGCTTTTTTCTTTTTTCGCTTTTCATTTCCCTTACACTTTCAATTTAACTTTCTTTTCATGTTTTCCTTTTCTTTAAGTTTCCCTCTTAATTTTGATTTCTCCTTTCCTTTACTTCTTAATTTCGCTTTCTCTTTCTCCTTTCCGTTCCCTATAAATTTCCCTTTCCCTTTCTCCCCTTTCCTTTCTTAATTCCTCCTTAAACCCTTTAAAAGCATTATTCTAAGCTCTATTATTCTAAAACAACAGTGATGGCAAAAATATTGGTCCCGAAATTTAGAATTGGTTTTTTTTCTTGAAATATATGTACATATATTTACGTGTTTTAATTTTCATGACGAAATCTTTAACAACACCTCCATAAATGAAAGAAGGAAACCTCCAAATATTTTTTTTATTCTTAGGCGAAAATTGTCACTTTCATTGGAAATTTTTTTTTGAAAAAGTGGTTTGAAAAAGGGTTAACATTAGTATCAGAAATTCGGGATATTTTAACCTCTTGGCTCTCTCATAAAAGTGTCTTTTTAGTAATTTTTTTTCGAAAATTTCGTTAGGGTTCAAATATTCTGGGAAATGATTGCCCGAAAAATGTCATTAAAGGTCTGCTCAGGTCTAATCTTATTGTAAGATTTCTGGCTGAATGGCCTTTTGTTCTATTCGAAAAATGTGTTCTTCAACTTCTCGATGATTTAAAAAATATAGGAAACAAAATTTGAAAACGAAACACCCTAATGTTCAAACATACATACATACATATAAATACTCGCATATATGGAGGTACGTATGTTTACATAGATACATACATACACACATACTCGTATATACACAGTAAAAGCACAGCAAAAGTGTTCAAATTTCAAGTCCATATTTTCAAGTTGTCCACTTCAGCGAATGCATCCGGCGAAATGAAAACGGAAGTTGAGATAAATGTTAGTCTTTGTTTATAATTTGTTTCTGTGGCGCGTTGTAAGCGTACACACACACACACACACGCACCCATACACATTCACATAATGAAGGCATACAAACTATTCTAACATTCTTTGAAACAGCTGTGACCCACAGCAAAATTAAATTAGAATAGCGAATACGATCTGAGAAAGTAAACAAAAACAAAGCATAATATACCAGACCATTTCCACGTTAACCTCGTAACTGCAAATGAGCGAAATTTCAGCAAAAAAGCAAATAAAAACAAATTACATTTTGCATGCTGAAAAACCTCAACAGTACGTGGTAAATGAAGCAACAAAAAATCATAAAAATTATTTTATTTCAACAATGTGATTAATAAATATATCGCGTTTCCCGTTGTCTTATAAGTATTTACGCATACAAAAACAAATTTGTTAAAAAAGTGAAGATACGCGGTTAAAGCAGAAATGGTGCGATATTTAATACAGCTTATGTCTGTTGGTATGAATGCGAAAAGAAAATTTCATTGCTAAAATATTTAGTGCCATTTTCAAAGGTTCATTTCCATTGCGAATAGCAAATTTACTTTCCTTACAATTTATTGTGTAATTTGGTATTCAATTTGATTAAATAAATTATTGCATGATATATGTCTGTATGTATGTATGTATGTACATATGTATGTATGTATATGTTTGTGTGTACAATTGTAAATTTAAAATCCCAAACAGCTTAAAATGCAATACATCAATTTATGCCAATCTGTGTTACTTTAACAATCATTTTTATGTTCATCATACGCCAAGGCATACCCACCAAACGTATTTACATACATACATACAGTAGCTGTAACTTGCTTAAAAAAAATGAAGACATATTTTAGGCACTTTTATACCCAACTGCATTGTTTAAGCGACATAAGCCGTCTTTGTTTTTGTTATTTCATTCGCGCTGCACTCTCTTGTAATTCGCAAACAGTTTATGAAACATTCTAAAGATATATTGTATGTTAGCAATCTCAAAAGGGGTTTTTTCACAGGCCAATCCCGCCCCGGAAAAGGTTTTAAGTGTCGGATCCTTACTTGCAATTATTACAAAGTCTACAAAACTGTTAATTTAAAGATACAGGGCTCAAACACTATTTATTGGCACAATCGATTGTATAAGAGATATCCTTTAAATTGTCCTGATCATATCGGTTAGCAAATGATTAAAATATTAAAAAAGGCGGCTCCATACCAAATTTCATCGAGATATCTCTGAAACTAAGGAGCTAGTTTGCAGACGGTCGAGACAGACGTAAATGGCTAAATCGAAGCAGTTCACCGCTCTTATCATTCGGTATACTTGTTGGTGGGTCTATCTCTTCTTCTTCTCATACTAAAAAACAGCGGACCTAAGTTATAATACCATTTCATGTTCACGGGGTATAAAATAAATGTTTTTAGAATCGATTGAGCCACGTCCATAGTAAACATGGAGGCATTTGAGCGAAATCTTTCGCAAAAATGTTACATTCAAGCCATTGTACTGTTGAAATTATGCGAAATTGGAACGTAACCACGCCCCTTTTACGATATCGGAAATTTCAAGAAACGTTTAAAATGTTATAACGCGGATAAACGGTCAATTTTTGAAGCTTCATTACTTTTGAGCTGAAATATTGCCATTCTACCTTCTTCTTCTTCTGTTCATACTCTCCGGCATTATTCCTATCAGCCAGCATGTCATGCTCCTCACAATTTGACGTTTTCTAACAAAAACCGAAAAAAAATTTGTGTTCAAAATAGAGGTCACGTCTTCAAATCGCCTACTTCGTTGCTTCTTCATGCAGACAATCTTAAAGAAGTCATTGTTGATCAATTTGAAGAAATCCTTGTTTTATCCTTATGCTTCGCTCATTAAAATAGCACCCTGTGTTTACATACATATGTATGTACATATTGACAGGTCATATTTACATTAATGCAATTAAATCAACACAAACAAGCCATATGTTCGTACGCGTGTAACGGTATAAAATGCAAATACTGAAATTCATCCCACAATGAAACAGAAATTATTAAGAAGAAATACTTGTTTACAACTAGAATGTTTTAACGCATCTTAAACTAGTCCGAAAAAGATCAAATATTTTGCAATAATTCAAATTTTTGGAATGCCCTAAGTTCGAAAATATTGATGCTTCTAGTACCAAAGCTCCAACCTGAGATCTCTACCACGTCGACTTAGTGCTTATTCACTAAGTCTGGGAATATTTATATGGGGCCATACCAAAAGTTTTCCGAAAAATTCATTTCCCTCACATTCTAAAACTCCTACTCACATGCTTTCAAAAAATCGCCAACTCCCTGCTTAACTTAGTCGACAAAAAAGGTAGAGAAAACGGTAATCAAATAAGTTCCCTTAAAATAGTCACAACTTTTTCTTCTTTTTTTGGCTAAATAAAAGTTGCCCTTAAAGCTTTCTATGCCTATATCTGCATTTACATACACACACACACACTTACACAAGAGCCACACCACAAAAAAAAAAATGAGGTCGCGCGTAATTGCCAGTTGAATATAAATCATGTCAGTCGTGTCATATTCAATTCGTAAACACCCAACGGAGTATAACAGAAATGATTCAACAATAATGACAAAAGCGTTAACAGATTCAAGTCTCCGGCTCCCTGTCGGCTGGTTGAGCTACATATGTATACGAATGCATTTAAATCAAATCAAAACGAATTTCATCATCATTGTAATAATCACAAAATATCAGCCTTGAGATGTACACAAAAATTTCTTTTAGATTTCATGTTGTAAACTCAAAGACGATAGACAATAATTTGAATACTGCGACTGAGTGAGTTGTGGTTGTAAGGAAAGGTTGCAAAAGGGACTGTTCACACAGTATCATTATTAACACGCTGCGCAAATCAGAATAACAGATTTATGACATGATGACGAGTCTCTGCATTGAGTAAGTGAAAGTATGGATGTGTGTGAATGATGATGGCATGTACCGTATAAAAGATGTACGAATTTTTGACACATTTGGCACGGCTGACTGATAGAGGAGGATTGGGATTAGCGGCTAAAAAAATTTAAAAAACATGCCATTAAAAGGAAGTAGAAAAATACTAAGTCGGTAAAATACATAGATACATTAGATAACTTTACAAAAACATCAAACAAATAACGCAGCGGAAGATGTAAATCATTTTAATACACTACAACATTAGCATTTTCTTTTGCTTGGCGGTCGAAACCGAATGACCGGATTAATTTTGTCAACATTTACCTGTCAGTTTTTTAAAGATGTGAATAAGTCCGTAGACTTTTTTTCAGCGTTTGACAAGTTGTTGAGTTGTTGTTTTAGGGTATAAGTAGTGGGTGAGTGAAATTCTGAGAGTTACGATGACTTATAGAAATTCAGCCAATGAATTCTCTGAGGGAAAATATTCGTCATGTCAAAAGTAATCAGTTTTTACTTTGGAAATTTTAGTTCAACATTCTGAACAGTAATACCATTTAAAAACAAGTAAGGAAAGGACTGTCTTCGGCTGTACCGAAGGTTTTATACCTTTCATGAATACGTATAACTTTTTTGAATGTCCGATCCTTAATTACAATTTACAACCACATTTAGATATCGGAACAATCGATTGTATGGGAGCTATACGTAGTATCGGTCCGATCTTCCTGGTTCCGACACGGCTAAATCAATTCAGCTCATCGTCCTGATCATTTCGGCATGCTTAAAATCCTATATCTTCTTCTTCTCATACTTACAAACATCGGATCAAAGTTATGATACCATTTCATGTTCATGAAAGGTATAAAAATATTAAAATAAAAATTTCTGAAAAACCATATCATTGAAAAAAATATTTAAACAAAGCAGTTGAACTTGTATTTATCGGTTTTGAGGGAATTGCGATATAGCACCGATAATCGATTGCATTGTTTCTCATAAGGTTCGTCGAATCAGCTGTTTTATAAGGTTACCGATAACTTGAGCTTAACCCCACCCCGCGTGCCAATGGTACCTCATACCAAATTTAAATAGTATCTCATAATTTGCACAAGTTATCGTGGTCACAAACGTTCTTGAACACTTTGTTACACGAATAAAATTAAAATCAAGATTTGTATAATATCTAAACTTATATGATCCCGTTTTTGTTTTCTATGAACAACTCAATTTAATTTATCCTATGCATATTTTGAATTCAAATACTCCCTTATCTTGAGCGTTCAAAAATGCTATGAATAAATAAATATTGCATGCCCAAATATGGAAGCCAATAACACAACTTCCTTTAAGTTAACCTTGATTGATTACACGTGTACATACATACATATGTCGAATTGATGTCAATCACATCTTGATACTAACCATTTTTGAACTAAAATCTTTAAAATGTCATTACCGTTTTTATTGTGATTTATCCGTTATTGCATTCAATTTTTTTCTATTTATACTAAAATTTTAATACGTCGTCTGCATCATTATTGTCTACTCCAACTCATATTCGCTTTTTATTGTTCGTTTATTTAATATTATTCATGTTACACTTTTTACTATTCTCATTTGTTTAACTAATATCTATAGATATATATAAGTATGTATGTATGTATGTATGCAATGCATTTACAAAACACAAAATTCTTAATCAAGCACCACAACAAACAAGCGCGTCGAAAAATTTTCTTATGCTACCTCCGCTATTAACTGACTGCAATTGATTCGCAGGACATCTACCAGCATCACAAAAAGCGTCGTCGTGTATCCTTTGGCAAGCCAAACCAATAGCAGCATGGATAAAAAGTGTTGCTGTTTCGAAATGAGGGTAAAAAACGTCCCTTTTATTTAAAAACTCGTTGATTCGCCAAATGTTTTTCTGGCCGAAAACTTTCTTGCTCGCATTTGGAAACTCATAGGTACACACTTACAATCGCATAATTATTAATTAATTAATTATCTTCCTGTCTATCTTGTCTTCAGCGTAATTACAGAAACATTTAAAATTAAAGGCAGCTTATTTAAGAGAAAAACAATCATGCAGTTGGTCGGTAAAGCTCAAGGGTTTGGTGCATTATCGGTAACCTTTAAAAACCGCTGATTCGACCAATGATTGACAACTTTAAATTTGCTGAGACATTTGCAATCAAAGTTCACAATTTTCTGTCATTTTCATGTGGTTGTTGTAATCACAGAAAAAGTGTGTTCCGCGCAGAAATGCTGGGGATCGCGTAGCCGGTGTTGGACCGGCTGAGGGTTATTTTTTTTTTGAAGCGCGACCGAAGGCCTCCTACGCGGAAAGGTGTTCGGTACATAACTACCATTGATATCCTCCCCCGTTTGTGATCTGACCTGGGTATTTTTTTCGGTTTTTTAGCAATAACTTTTCACTGAAACAAAATATTTTTTTTCCGAATTAGTATTCTTATTACCGAAGTCAAAACGCGTCTTTTGATACCTATCTCGACGATCTTGGTCGTGTATTAGCAGTTGCGTACGGTCGTATAGAATTACAAAATGGTTTCAATATAACAATAACTCTATCATCTGCAAACACATGAATGTTGCGTGAGAAACGAAATGCATTACAGACAGGAATAAATCCGCGACGAAATTACTGACTTTCGTCAGCACTGTGTTTTAGCCTTTACGTTTGAGACGAATGACGGGGAATGACGGAGACGGAACCATGATCTGTTCTTTCAGACAGTTTGATTCCAAGGCGAATTATATACCTGGTGATGGCATACAATCAGCTGATTGCTTGTTTTTCCCGTTCTGTAGTACAATTGGGGTTCATACAAATGTCATCAAAAGAAAATCCTCAAAGGTTTGTTTACATCAGCAGTGCTTGCGGTTTCATACTTTGTGCAATATTCAGCACTTCACACAATCACCATGCAAGTAAATATCTTTTTCTACATAAATTACACTATTTTAAGAGTTAATTAAATTTACACTCCGAAATTCACGTATGCACTTTCTGCGATGAAAACAAACAGTGTGTGTCCTTATGGTGTTCACTTCATATTCTCTTACACTTTGACATCCGAGTGAACGGCGAATCAAGCCCAAGATGACTGAATTCGCTTTGCTACCACCATATGGTTCAGTTATGCTTGCATAGCATGGCAATACATTGCATGGGTTCTGTCATTTTCGATATCTGTTAAATGGGTTTTACATGTATTCGATTATACAACGCGTGGCAGCCCAGATCATGGCATAGAAGTCTGTTGAATTTTGATCTCTATGTAACTTAACATACCTACTGTCAAAGCTTTTGCTTATTATTCCTATAAATTTTAGTAAAAAACAAATAAAAGCGTTGTAATGGAAGAAGAAAAGCTGAAAGAATGTGTGCGAGCTCATGAAATTCTGTATGTTTCGCGAATATCTGATTTTGAGGGGATGTGCGTTGATAATCAACATTTTCTTTTGCGTGCTGTGTATTGAACGTTTGAAGTTTACTGGATTAATTAATGTACACCCGGCAACCCTAAAACAGCTGTACACAATTCGTCGCGTTCACACAATCACCCACCAACAAAGCCATGAAGACTTATTTTCGTTGAATTTATGTACATATAGACGCTATCGAAGAACAAAATACTCACATGTTTTGATCGGTTTTATATCAGTTCAAGGTGCATTTCTTTAAATTGGCCGACAATGTTTTATTTCATATTTTCATTAAAACCACACGCCCAACAATAAACACCGCAAAAAATAAGCACGCAAATATCGAATCAAAAGCAACACTGTTGTTGCAATAATCGAGAGAACTCAAGAGCGACTATTCAAGAAAATTACGAAAATATAAGAGGAATAATAAAAAAGTATGTTCTTTTCATATATCGAGAAATTTTCGGGCAAATGAGTGTGGGTACGAAATTCCTATTAATTACCCGTAAATTATTTAGGAACTGCAAAACTCTTGTACATCAACCATCGTCATCACGTGAAGTCAGTTAATTTATTTATTACTATAAGTCATAGTCGTAGTTTAGGCCCAGTTTCATAAAAGTCGGTTAACGCTAATCGGACGTTAATTTATTAGCTGGCCGTTCCGTATACATACTTCAATTAAATACCGTTTGGAAAATGTTATTTCTTCTGTCAAAATCACATCTTTTCCATTCTATTTACACCAAAATGTCGAAGAACACTTGATTTATACATATGTACATGCAATCATAACGAATATGGAAATAATATATTTCGTATATTCCCACATGTATCATTTTTCTTTTTAGACTCTAAAATTTAGAGATTTGTTTGCGAGATCTAACGTTAACTACGGTACCGAAATTTGCTTGGCCTAAATCAAGTTAGTCAAGAATAGTAGTGAAACAGACCTACTCTGCTTAGCGAAATAAAAATGCCGGCAGCGCTGCCGGCTTTATGATTGGTTGACGATAAATATTGCTTAATGAAGCGGGCTGATTACCTCGAATAGTTTGGCATCTTTTCTACGAATCGGAGTGTAAGGCAGTGGATGACGGTACTCCGAGAAAGTGGAATGGAGGAAATCACGTTCAGAGTTGCTTGACAGTAAAAATTGCAATTAGAAACTTTCATTGATAATGAAATGAACTGCTTTATGTATAAAAATTTGGGAGTTTTTTGCCTTCACGTTCAATGTTTCAGCATTAAAATCCGATTGCTTTATTATTGCATACAACATATCCTGTGTGGTTTGTGTGTGTGTGTTGATTCGGAGTAAGTCAGCTGTTAGTTGCGCCACTAGTAGAGATATACTATGCTGATGTCTTCCTTTAACTTAACCAGTTACTCTCTTCATTAACAGCTAGGTACATAGAACTAGCGAAACCGAAAACTTTCAGGGTATCAAAATTGGCAGGGCTGCCATGACCACTTTGGTACGAAAATATAAGACAAATAATCGTAGGGCCGATTTATACAGAATTTGAACATCAGTTTCGAAGGTAGGGCCACCTTATCTTGAGTAATTCTTAACTTGGGGCAAACCCTTTAAAATTCCGTTTATTTTACCATTAGAGACTCATTTAAAAGCTCAAATAGTTTTGTTCACAATCAAGAACATTCCAAAAACAGATCCCAATTATGGTGGGTACCTAAATCAAAACCAGAAAATGGCATAATGCTGGAGAAATTCATACTAGAAAATTATTGAATTCAATTCCTTGTTTTGTTGTGTTTTTTTCTATTCACCTTTACTTTTATTTTTCGTAAAAGCAGTTTGAAGAAAATAAACGACGTACTAGGGATCGAAAATATTAAATCTATGTGTTTCTCTTTGTTCAATCTGATATTTAAAAAATTTAAGAATGAAACCACTGCTAATGCTCTACGCTAATTTGAAGGTATCTTATAAATTGGCGTGGCAGCTCTAAACGTTTTTCTCGTGTTAAGTATTTAATAGGGATGAGAGTAATCGGTTTTTCAATAACCTAATTTTTTTTAAATACAGTTTAATGTATAATTTTGAAAAAACTAAATAACCAAATCTGTCAACTGTCAACCATACGGGTTTGGGGCTTAGAATGTACCCGGGGTAAATACGTTCGTACATATATCATCATGCACCGACTAAGCAGGGCGAAGTATTGCTACTACAACAAAAGAACTAAAGAAATGATGTATGAACTCGTCGTATGTTCATTTCAGGTCGTTTTTTGTTTCGCAGGAGAATGCAGGCTAATTTCAATAAACAGTTTCTTCATGTAAAACAACTCGGTATTTGTTTCCTTTGGCACTCAACTACTAATAAATTAGCTAAAAATATGATAGGGGTGTCAAAAGACGCGTTTTGACCTCAGTATTAATGATCCGAAGTCGAAATTTCATTTTTTTGTTCCAGTGAAGAGATATTTGCAATCAAAGTTCAGAATTTTCTGTCATTTTCATGTGGTTGTTGTAATCACAAATTACACTGTGAGAAAAGAGGACATCACCGTGGCGGTAGCCACGGCTATGGCACACACCCGGAGTTGGAATGGCGTAGCCCAGGGTTATTTTTTGAAGCGCGGCCGAAGGCCGCCTACTCGGAAAGGTGTTCTGCACATAAAAAACATGGATCGGGCCCCGAATTGGGGATCTGACCCGGGTAAATTTTCGGTTTTTCACTAATAACTTTTCACTGGAACAAAAAAATTAAATTTCGACTTCGGATCATTGATACTGAGGTCAAAACGCGTCTTTTGACACCCCTATCATATTTTTAGCTAATTTATTAGTAGTTGAGTGCCAAAGGAAACAAATACCAACAACTCTAAACCTACATAAAATTGCAAGATTGCCACAGCCTGAGCAGACCACGATCACATATGTTGGAAAATAAAGTAATTGGTACAATAAGTTTTTCATGATAGCGAAACCGACCCAAGATGCCCATCCCTAGTATATACCAGCCATTTAATAACGCGAGACGCACTTGTGGCGAAAAGTTCGGGACCGTTCGTTTAATATTTTCACTGGTAAAATTGTGCTTTCATTTAATAAATTATAACTTAAGTGTAAGTAATAATTAATTGGAATGTTTTGTGCATAAAATGGAAGTGAATGAAAATGCAATTATATCGCAAATTTGCATTTGAAAATTTTTTACGTGAAAAAGTACATGTGAAATATATATATATAGAAGTGCACGAACATAGTGAAAAAGAAATAGGATCAAAGAAAGACCAATTGACGAAAGAAGACGAAACTGAAGCAGTGGTGGCCGAAGTTAGAGTGAGAAAACAACATTTGCAAGAAATAGAGCCAACTGAGAAAAACAGACCGACGACAGTGAATACACAAACAACAAAAAAATCTGCAACAATAGTGACAACAGCCGAAGCAGCGACGTTGGCTGAGCAAACAGCAGCTACGGCGACGGAGGCGACGACGTTGATAATGTGTTTGGTCGGCATACGTGTATAAAAAGTTTGAGTTAAATAAAATAAACTATAAATTATTATTAAGCAAAAATATTACAACCTACTATAAATAATCATAGGTATGAAAAGTTAAAACATTTTACTGAAATTTAAAATTAGGACTATAAGCTTAATGGGTATGGTGAAATGAAATTTATAGCACTTGGTTAGTTAAGTAAAACTAAAACATTTACATACATACATACGTGTGCATAGAATCGAATGAAAAAAGCGGTCATATAAAACGGGAATGAATATCGGAAAATACATAAAATCTAAAATAGTAATTAAAACAGAATGAAGAAGCAACAAAGTGTAGAACGGAAACGAAATAGCATACAGGTGAATATTTAGTGGAGCTACTCATGCACAGTTTAACCACGTAAAAACGAACGTGAAACACAAAGCGAACAAGAAAATTTTAAATCTAGGTACAGCAGCTAATTTTTAGTGTGTGTGATTTTCCAGTGGTGTTGTGCAACGCTTACGAAACGTAAGTGAATACAGCATAACGTAACGTCAAAATTTTAACGTAACATAAAATGGTTCTCTTTTGTTGCATTGTTTATTGTTTTGTTGTACTCTTCATTGTGTGTGCATAAATTATTTGTGTGTTTTATTTGTAGCTCTCAATCACTGGACCAGCTTACAATTGATAGATATTACAAAGTTGTGATTAATTTGATGAAAATCGAAGCAGCTGTCATATAACAGATTTCAAAAGCAAATCTCACAAAGAAAGGTGTGTATATATTATTGTTTAAGGTATTGATAAGAAATGGTATGGTAAAAGTATGGGTCGCACCAATATTTTCTGCGTTATTATTAATTATTGAGCGCGTCTCCTGATACATATCCCAACATTTTTGGTTGTGTATTAGCGCTCGGTACCCCACGTAAACGATTACCAATTACATAGTCTGTAAATTTAATAGAAATTGGGGTATTTGTTTCTTTGGTAATACTTTACGGTTTACGTCAAGTGTTAATACACGTCCAAAAATCTTGAGAGAGGTATCAAAAGACGCGTCTTGACCTCCGTAACAATAATCCGAAGGGGGAAAAGCAATATTTTGTTTCTGTGAAAAGTTATTAGTGAAAAACCGAAAATTGACCCGGGTTAGATCCCAAATTCGGGGCCCGATCCACGTTTTTTATGTGCAGAACACCTTTCCGCGTAGGCGGCCATCGGCCGCGCTTCAAAAAATAACCCTGGGCTACGCCATTCCAACTCCAGGTGGTTGCCCTGAACGGTGGCAACATGCCACCGTTCCGACTCTATGGGTCATTTTTTTCTCACAGGGTAATTTGATTACAACAACCACATGAAAATGACAGAAAAATTGTGAACTTTAACTGCAAATATCTCGCAAAATTCTAAAAATATCGGATTTCCCCCTCCAGATTATTGTTACGGAGGTGAAGACGCGTCTATTGATACCTCTACCTATATTTTTGGACGTGTATTAACACTTGACGTAAACCGTAAAGTATTACCGTTTCTTTTAGGAGACAACTTGTAAATCGCGTCCAAAATTACCGGGAAATATTTCAAAATACGCGTTTTGACTACAGTATGATGATTCGAAAGCGAAACATGGTTTTTGTGACTATTTCAAGAGATTTGCAACATTTTCATGTGGTTATTGTAATCACAGTACTAGGGCGTGTCGATAAGTGCAAAAGTGTGTTCTGCGCGGAAATACTGGGGATAGCCTAGCCGGTGTTGAACCGGGTTATTTTTTTGAAGCGAAAGGTGTTCTGCATATACATAAATAACTAGGAGCTAAAACTATCTCAATTCCGATTCCAGACAGTTAGCGACATTTATGCAAAAAAAAAAATCACCCGAAACCGTCCAACACCGGCTACGAGATTCTAGAACTTCTGCAACAACCGTTTTATTCTGACAATAAAATTTCAACTTTCAAATATCTTTTGACACAAATATGTATGTTTATTGATACTGAGGGTCCGATATTTTAGGAGTGTGGTCGAACAGAATTACCGATTTTTATACATATTGTAATCAATTGGAGAAACACTCTGTTCTCCAACAAAAGGGAACCGCCGTATTGTTACATAAAAGCTTTTGGTTGCACTTATGGTCTTCAAGGATCTATCGTCCTAAATGTTCTCCGCGAACATCCCACCAAATTGGCCATTGATTGAATTTTAGTGGTTTTTTGTCCAATGTCACCTGTACTTACCATTGATCTAGATTTCTGATGTTTTGTTGATAATGGTGAGGGAATGTATCGCAAGGTAGTACCGAAGCATACCGGCAAAGGACTGTCACTTTCGACAACACTCCACAAAAGCTTCGGGAAGTGGTTTTGCCCATTTGTGGGAAAGTTTGAAGCCATACTTCAAATGGTAAAGCAGCTCAGTTTTAATGTACTCTGGGGTACAGATATCACTTAAGTACATGTATACCGATCTTCAGGCATGCATTGATCGATTGTTATTGCTTTGTTATTGTTGCTCAGTATTGATGACATTTGAAAAGTTATCAGAAAAATATCGACGTGGTCGGAAAGTCATCGATTGCTTTAACCTAACCTACCTGATTAAGGGCCACTTTCATAAAAGCCGGTTAAGCCTAATCGGCGATTAATTTGACAGCTAACCATACAAAATACGTCAATTAAACTCTGGTTAGCGGTTACCGGCTTTTATGAAAGCGGCCCTAAGTTTGTTGTCAGGCACTGTACGTACATACATACATACATACATATGTACATAGTATATACTGACATCACATGCACACAAATATTTATTTTACTAAATTTAAAAATTGCACATCAGTAATGTAATAGTGATGTGATGTGATGTTCCATTTAAAGAAACGGTTATAAATGCAACCAGCTGCATGCTAGGAATCATTCCCGCTCCGTTATTGTATTCAATTGTTCACGTCCTGGCATTTGAGTGTAGTATGTTAAAAGCGATCGATACCATAAACGATAAGGTCAAAGGCCGCAATCATACACTTTACCAATGGTCTAGAAATCGCGGTTTGCAGAGAACATCCTTTTTCAGAAATATACGCTTTGGGTTACTTGTCAAATTTACATATGTTTGCACGGAAAAGTATGTAGGGTAACTGCACCAGTATCCGGACAGCGCTAGTGGCCGGACACTATGTCAATGTTTTGGGATTAAAAGGCAAATCCCCAAAAAATATTCTCAAATAGCAACACTAATGGAAATATACATGTTTTCTGAGTGTCCTTGGAAAATTTGGGTTGAATAAGAAGTATAGTTTAAAAGTTACACGTAATTTAAGAGACAGAAGTTTGAGCATCCGGCAAAATTACAGGTTTTTGTAAAAAAAAAATAGTGGGAACTGTTTAGGAAAATAAGTGCAGAACAAGTATTTATTAACATATTACAAAAAAGTTAGTAATATCTGTTTGAAATATAATAAACCTTCATATTATAAATAAAAAATTTATTTTTTTTTAATTTTCGGCACAAATTATTACTGTCCGGATACTAAAACCCAAAATTTGCTATGATTTTCAGTATCCGGACGGGCTGTCTGACCATTGGAAAGTAGGCGAAAACTATGAATTACCATCTTAATTCTACTAAATGACAGTTTATTATATTTTATATGGATTACAAAAGGATATTTATGTTTCAAAAATACAGTGTACATACAAATCTCGGGTGTCCGGATACTAAAACAAAAGTGTCCGGAAACTTAATTTGACTGTCCGGAAACTAGAACAAATCGAACTTTTTTGGATTTTTAATTTAATAATACTAAGAACGTTATAAATTTAAATTCTACATGCGTCATATTATTTAGAAATTTCTATATTTTTATAAACAATTTAACTTTTCGCGGCAGCGTATATAGTGAGAAATTGAGTGTAAGTCAAAGATGCGAAAAACGCTAAGTGTCCGGATACTAGTGCAGTTACCCTATGTATGTATGTACATATGTATGTATATCAAAGCCTTATATTGGTTTTTAAATTTTTTTTGCCAGTTTTGATTAGCGACAGCATCTAGGGTCTACAATATAAAGTAAATCAATTAATACTTTATAATTTTCAAAGACAGATCAAGTCCTAATAAAATACGAATATTGGAGATAATACTCCAAAGTTTTTTTGTTAAAGCGCCGGTTGTTGGCCATATGTTATTCTGGCACGCTTCATTACTTAGACTCGGATTTCGTGTGAGCCGATTCGCAAACGGTTCTTTGTACCACTCTAATTAATAAATACAGATGTGATTGCGAAACCTTCAACATCTATGTACATATCTATATATGTATGTATGTTTGTATGCATGCATCTAGGTGTATATGTACATATCTATGTACGTACAGTTGCGCCTAAAATGATAAGAGTGAAGACAAACATTTTTTAAACTTGTTCACAAAATATTTTAGGGAGCTAGGTGCTAAGGAGCTGAGAATACACCCGCTTCAATATATGCCTGTTGTATGAGGCAAGGGAAGTGTTTTACGGTTACAAAAACAAAAGTTTCATTCTTAGTTTGTTGAGAAACGTGCTACTAATGTTTTGTAGCCAAGTGTATGTACGAATGTACAGCAGTGTCCGATTTGGTATGACCAGGGCAAAATTTCTTGGTGATTCCGTAAGCAAGTACACGTTGGGTAATGAGAGTGGAGAGTCAACATATCCTTAGATCAACCATTGAAGTGTACGTCATTAGGTTTATGCTCCTGAGGCACCCGCAAGGTTCTTATCGTGTAAGTGAAATGCAGCACATCCCTGTACATTTTTTAATTTTTTTAGGCCCAGTTTTCGCTTATATTTTTCAACTCCTATAGGACCCATAGTTATGGGATCTTTTAAAATGTTTGACTTTTTGCTACAGTAATTAGACTTATTTTAATATTTCCAGTATCGCATAGTTTGACAAGCCAGTCCACACTGTTTATATGAATGCCAGGTGCCTACATAATTTTAATTTTGTCACCAGTTAGATACCTATACACGAAATTCGTAAGGGAACTCATTCAAATTGACTGAGCTACTACTGCAATTGTACTGCGCAGCGAAGCGCATCTATGGAAATAAAACGAAAATCGATTGCTCTTCAAGTGCAAAAGTACTCATCATGTTTCTGTGATTCCTGCATACGGCAGCAGCCTCTGCTGTTGTGGTGCGACGTTAACATCAACGTAAGCGCATGTCCTCCGATTCAACGCCACCTCCCACTCGTCCTGGTTTTCTGCCGTGTTTGTTGATTACTGACGTACGGCGTTAGCTTAGACGCACCTTGCGTTGTCACTTTCTTCGCCCCTGTCATATTCCCTTGTCATGCGCTGTATTGTATACATAAGTATGTACATATGTAGCTTACAATTTTATATACATATATACAACACCACACGGGTGTATATAGCAGGCATCCATCACCATTGTAAACGTCACCGTCAGCACAAGCTGCTTATATATTTTGTCAATTCTTTCATTACACTACTTTTCCCCACCAATTTGATTGTGATTTTATTTTTACATTCTCTTATTTTTTTATGTTATGTGTTTCAGGTTGTCCGGTTCGGTATTGGTATTTTTGTGCGGAGTGGGAGAAGAGCTATATCTGAAGCCGAGGTAGCACAATACAACCACGGCAACGGCTACGTCACACTCACAACAAAACTTATGTTATTCGTGTACTACAGCGACAACGTCTGCTACTGCAGAGATTGACACGAACACGAGTGCGAAAGCAACAACGATTATTCAGTGAAGTGGTTGTGCAAAGCAGAGCTGGCGGCAGAAACAGCAACAAGAGCATAAAAAACGGTATAAAGAAGAATCACAAGGCAAACATGAACTAAATTTTGCACGAAAAGTAAGCAGTTTTATTATAAAAAAATCATATTAGAGTGTGCTTCGGCAAAAACAAATAAAAGTAAAAAAAAACTAACTTCAGATTCAAATAGGGCCAAGCACTAAATTGTGGAATATTGGAAGGAGATAGCAAAGAAGCACCAATAATAGCAGCAGCGGTAGTAGCAGAATTACTGGCAGTGGTGCCGTGCAAGCAATTGTGTGACTGTGGAAAGATAATACGACGAATAGCAATAGGACGAGTAAAACGCACAAATTGCCCACAAAAACAGCTTGATATAGCAGAAAAGTAAATGAAATATGTTGAAAGTCAAAGGAGAAATGAGGAGAATGGCTGCGTAAGCTTCGCAGTGGCGGCGAGCGCCAATTAAATATTTTTTGTGGTGGCCTCAAAACAAAAAGAACTAGAAATTTGTGAACTTTATGAAGCAAAAACCTACAGAAAGTATTTGAAAAGTTATTGCGATTTAGCAATTTATATAAAAAGTGTAAAAATAACACTGCTACAAATTTGAACAATTATACAACATCTTGGAGGTGCAATTGATGTCAGTACATAAGATAGCAAATATCACCAACACGGGAATATAACAAACTTATTACTCCCGGCACTAGATACATCATTAAATAAAGTTTGCAACTAGCAGCAGATATCGTGTAAAAGTCATAAAATAACAATTTAAACCTTGCTATACATCACAACAGATAATGTATGGGAAAGCTAAAACATCGTCAGTGCCGTCAGATGCACAGGCACGCGAGAAATTGGCGTTATATGTTTACGAATACCTGTTACATGTTGGCGCCCAGAAAGCAGCACAAACTTTCTTATCGGAAATTCGATGGGAAAAGAACATCACATTGGGTGAGCCTCCTGGATTTCTACATACCTGGTGGTGCGTGTTTTGGGATTTATATTGCGCCGCACCCGAACGCCGTGATCAGTGTGATCACTCATCTGAGGCAAAAGCCTTCCATGACTACGGTTTTGTCAGTTCCGGTTATGGTGTAAATGGTATTGGTCCTGGTGGACCACATAGTGCTGGTGGTCCAGCACCCAGCCCACTTGGTCAAATGCCACCTGGTGGTGAGGGCCCTATGGGACCTGGTGGACCAATGGGTCCCAACTTCTTTCCAAATTCAACAATGCGTCCATCACCACCGACGCATGCGTCAAGTCCACAACCACCACCATCTCAAATGATGCCTGGTCAACCGCCATTTATGGGTGGACCCCGATATCCTGGTGGTCCTCGTCCTGGAGTGCGAATGCAAGGTATGGGAAATGAATTCAACGGACCTCCTGGTCAACCAATGATGCCGAACAGTATGGATCCGACGCGACCGGGCGGAATGGGCCCTATGAATCCGCGGATGAATCCACCACGCGGCCCCGGAGGCATGGGGCCGATGGGATATGGTGGCCCAGGAGGAATGCGAGGTCCAGCACCAGGTCCAGGTGGTATGCCACCCGGTATGGGTATGGGTGCAGGCGGACGACCGCCTCAATGGCAACCAAATGCAACAGCTCCTATGAATGCGTATTCATCATCTTCGCCTGGTAACTATGGTCCAGGTCCCGGTTCTAACGGACCGCCTGGCCCTGGAACACCGATAATGCCCTCACCACAAGATAACACACAATCTGGTCCGGGCGGACCTGGTGATAATATGTACTCGATAATGAAACCTGAATTTCCAATGGGTGGTGGACCAGATGGCGGTGGTGGGGGTCCTGGCGGTATGGGCCCTATGGGTGGTGGACCTAATTCAATGGGCCCTGTACTTAACGGTGGTGCTGGAGATGGTTCCGGTTTAGATGGTATGAAAAATTCGCCAGCAAACGGTGGTCCCGGAACGCCGCGTGAAGATTCTGGTAGCGGAATGGGCGACTATAATTTAGGTGGTTTCGGTGGTCCGGGTGAAAACGATCAAAATGAATCGGCGGCTATATTAAAAATCAAAGAGAGTATGCACGAAGAGGCGAAAAGATTTGAAAAAGACTCTGAACATCCAGACTATTTTATGCAATAACAACATAGTAGCAACAATACGGCCACGACGCACACAACAGCGGCAGCAGCTAATGCTGTAGCGGCAGTTGCAGCAGCAGCGGCGGCGCTTGGTGCCAACATGCTGAGCGGTGCAGCCGCAGCTGTTGCACATAATCTTAGCAACCACGGCAGCGCTAACAACAACAATCTAATCCACCATGCAAGCAACCATAGTCCCGCAGCGGTAACACCGCACTTTCCTAAAGAACTTAATTTTTAAAAAATTCAAAATATTTTTAGGATGAAGATTAATTGTAGCAGGCTTTCAAAAACAATATATGAATATGAATTACAAGTATTGAACAAGTAGCAGCGAGAGTATACAGAAAGTCATCTTTGAATTGAGAAGGAAATATTTTCGACACTCGAATTCCAATTTTAGACAACCATAAATTTAAATACCTGATATGTTCTCAAAATCTAAAATATTGCCTGAATTGTATAACTACTTTTAGCGGAATAAGTAAATATGTATTTTCAAGTTTTGCCTGCTTTTAGGCGCACCTTGTGTTGGAGTTTATGTTTTAACTAAAATTGGAATGCGAGGGACATAAGCATATTTGCATCACTGCTAACAACAACAACAACAGCATATTTGCATTCCTATAAACCAAAAGAAATATTAAGTTTACTTTGATATCGTCGGCTTACTGGAAACAAGCTAACTCCCAAAAAAGGAACTTTATTTGACACTCAAAGAGGTAAATAAAATTTTCTTTAATAGCTTAGAAAGCTCTCTCAATGTTAAAAATTTACTTTTGTAGCTCCGAATTGATTCATATGTTCCTCCTGGTTGATGCGGCTTCGCTTTTTCTATATGACATAGCAGCAAATTGTCGTTTCAATATGCCACGGAATTAGTAAATTTCCAGTCTAAGCTGACATTGACATATGTAAAATTGTTTTTCGGTCTTATTAGCAAACGACTGCCATATGCAGCTGACAATGTGCGTTTAGAGGAAATGTTTCTTTGTTTAAAAATCTCTTGACAGCCACCCAAAATTACCTCTCGAGTAACTCTTATATTTAAAATTTCGCAGAAAGTATTAAAATTGTACAAAATAAAAGCGCAATTAATTAAAGAAAAATGATACAATGGTCGGCCGATTTTATAAAATCATATTATGCACTTGAAAAAATTGAATATTTCAAATACTGAAAAAACAGAAATGTCACATATAGAAAGAAGTCTTATACAGATTTTGATCTATAGCTAAGCTTGAAAGAAGAGGTATACATTTCTTTTTTTAATTATTGGATGCATAATTGCACATACATATTTGTAAAATAAATATACTAATAATTGTTAATCATAAACAAAAATGGAAATAACTATATTGTACTTATCAAAACGAACTTAAACTGTAAAATATTAAAACAAAAATATTAAAATAAACGACTACACATAATTATGGAATGAATATGAGGAAAAAATAATTTAGACATAAATTTAAAACTATCAAGGACACGGTTAGCAACTATGAGTAAATAAATACTTTAAATTCAACATGTGTGTGGAATTACGAGTAACTTAACTAGATTCTAGAATTTAGGGCAATATACATAGGTATGCGGTAGAGAGAGAGTGGTATTGCAGCTGAGACTAATATTGCTATGCTGCATAAACCGTAAATTACATTTGTAATAGGCTAAAATACATTCAAAATCATATTGTAAAATTATGCATATACATATATTTAAATTAAAAGAAAATATAATATATGTATGAATGTATTTATCACAGAAGCAACACTCGAATTTCATAATATTTTTGTTGCATTAAGTAAAGTTATTAACTAATAAAAGAAATATATATTTTAAGCAAATTTGAGACCGTTATATTCCTTTCATTTGTCGAAAGTAGAGCGGGGACGGCAGTGTAGCGTGATGGATCGTTATTTATTCCCTGATATCGGGCTATAAAGACGGTATATTTGTAATTTATGGACAAAACATCTATTCTTATGAGTTGTAAGATGTGTAAGGGCTTTATTTTAATCTCCAAATTTTAGTTCCAAATAAATGTTTACTATTTATCATTATTAAACTCTTAATATTGCGATTATGATTGTAAATTTTTAATATACATACCTTTGATAATTTATCACTCAGAACCGGGCTGTAAAATGATAATGCATACAGTTGCATGTATGTTTTAATTAAATTTTATGAATGTATGTGTGCAATGGTGTTTTTCAAATAAATTAAATTTAGCTTTCTTGACTTTGTAATTCATTCAATCATAAACCCTGCAAACAATTTTATATAAGAGCAAATGATTTTTGAACTTTCAAATATGAGCAAAACACCTGTATTATTATATGACATTAAAATGTTTGCTGGACAGTATTTTAGTATGCGCGAGGACGGTACGATTTTCAACAGAGATGATCTCGAAAATATTTCTGAATTTTTGTTTACATAAGCGTATGTTATCTTTTTTCCTAACAATAATTTGTTTCGTTTATGACTCTTGGAACTTTTTATGCTTCTTTGGGAAGTTGGGATCGATTTGAGTCGAGAAGAGTCAAAATCGCTGCTATGAAATTCTATGTTGGTTGCAACGTAAACTAAACCCTTGGCATATATTCAGTGATTGCATCATATCAAGTTTTATACAGGTTACTAGTAGATATCTTAAACTTAACTTGATAATGTCATAATTTTGATACATGAATTTTGCATGTAATCGAATAGCAGACACTTAAATGTATCCAACTTGGCTTAGAAGTTTGTTGATTTTTGAAATGCAATAAGTGGTGCTAACATTTTCAGATGCTTTGATGTTTAAACAATATTTTGTACGTGCCGACTTCATTTGACAGAAGATCCATTTTTAAATTTTTTTTTCAAGAAAAAGTAAGTATGATTCAAAGGTGTGGCCAAGTCAGACTAAGACCAGCTTGGTAAGCCTAATAGCCGTTTAAGGTTGATCGCACCTGTAGCTGATATTCCCTTGAAAAAGGTGTCAATTACCTTTGAATAGGCCTATGATCGCTCTGTAGCGAGAGGTATTAAATCCCCCACGAGCGCCAGTATTCCTCTCTTTTCTCAAGCATTTCCTGGCTGTTTGACGACCCACTGGCAGTATTGGTTCAGGCCCAATGGGATTTGTACTTTCGTTAGACTTGTTTCCTTCCACTCCTATGTGATCTCATGTCAACTATGGATACGCAACGACATTAGATGGTTTGATGAAGGGATTTTATCATTCGCTCACTGGATATTTATAAACTTTTAAGTGAAATATGTGCGAAGGCGATGTCCCACCGTCCCTATAGCCGAATAAAGAAAAGAAATCAACAGTCTTGTCTCTCACGATTTTGTCGGTCACATTTTTTAAAGGCAAAGGTGGCCAACGTTTTTGTTTGTTTTGAAAGCTACTTAAGAAAATTTATTTTGACGGGTGTACAACAAAAAATTATTTCTTTTTGTCACGGTCCAACATGCATAATTATTTACATCAAACACATAACTTAATATTGTACAAAAGTTTAAAATAATCGATATTTAAATTAAATTAAATAAATATGCATATACATATACGAGTATATAAATAAAATATTTACTTATTGAAAAAATAAAATAAAATGAAACTAGCGTTATACATTATTTTTTAGAGTTAGTTCATTACAACTTAAAACTCTTTATAGTTATAAATAAATTATATATTGATAAAAGTAAAAGGAATATACATAGAAAAGAAAAAAATAGAAGAAAAATCATAAAAAATGTAAAACAATTGAAAAAATACAAAAAATGGTTGATGAAGAAAATTAAATATGAAACATAAATAAATTTTAAGTTAAAAACAAAATCTAAAAAATATTAGGTATGTATTGTACATATAAAGTACATGTGTGTGCGTTGTGTTTATATAATATTTAACTAAATTTTTCGTTCATTTCCGCTCCTGATTGCAATGAATGCATGAATGCTCTTGAATGCATTCGATTAACGGACTAATCGTTTCGAATAACAACATCTGAATTTTTTTTTATTTTTAAATCAAATGGCAAGTTGTCGAGTAACTATCGTTGAAAGACATTATAACAAAAATGCGGAAAAGTATGTTAAATAAGAAACTAACAGCAGACTTAAGGCATCGTAAGAGCAAGCAACTATTCGAAATTCGATTGTAAATATGTAATTGTTTGAGGGATCTGTTTTTTTTTTTTCGAAACAATTTTTTACAATTCGCCTAACCTAAAAAACGATTAGTCGATTAATAAGAGCTTTAGTCCCTAGCCACTTAATATCAATATTTCTTTTTTACTTTCCCTTATAGCCGTAATTTGTAACTAAAAAAATGCAAGCAACACAAGTCGAATCAAAAAAAAAAATTATTATTAAAGAATTGATCAAATATGTTTGTATGTAAAATAGGGCGTGTACTATAAAGGATATTCATAAAGTATTTGTCATAAAACGGCCGAATGTGAGAAATATAGTATTTGAGAGAAAAAAGCACAATTTGTAACTAAAAACAACACATTGTCAAAAATCATAAATGTGTGCACATTAGGGTGGTTAAAAAACATTTAAAAATTTGTTTCGAAAAAGGTTCAAAAGTTACGTTAGTATGCAAAATAAACACTGCTACTATGTATGAATAAATCGAGAAATGGTTCCAACCGTGAATTTATCTTAAAATTTATGTCAAATAAAAACCCGCTATTATTATATTAAAATAATTTGGTTAATCGTTTTTTAAAATGATCTAAAAAAAATGTATTGAAGTCGAGGGATGCTTCGCATAAAATCATCGATATACATATTTTCTGCCACCGAAATTAAAAAAACAAAAAACAGAATCGAAATATTTCTGTTACTGATATATGTACATACATATGTGCTTACCTATGTATGTACATATGTGCTTACCTATGTACATATGTGCTTACCTATGTACATATGTACATAGAAATGATGCTTACAAAACAACTCAATATTGACATTATTTTGCACACAAAAAACAAAGACTTGACACCTGTTACAAAACAAACACAAATTTTAACCACCCCACTGTGCATACACAGTGAGAATTTTTTTTTAAACAACAACAAAAAAAATATAACAGAAAAATTTAAAAAACTTAAAAAAATTAATTTAGCAATTTTAGACTATAAGCCACATATGTACATACATACATACATATGTATGGCAATGCAAGGTTTGCATATGGAAAAACAGTGTGTGATTAAAAATGAAAAACAAAACAAAAAAAAAATAGGTAATGAATGCACTTTAAAACGATGCAAATATGTAAAGGGCATTCTTAAATCTAATGGTTTGCTGTCATTTGAAATATCTACCTATGCCTATACATAGTAATATTTCGTGATGAAAATGTGTAATTTTGTGCAAATTGTATGCATGAAATAATTTAATTTAATTAAATCGCAAAAACAGAAAAAAAAATTAAATTTAATAAAACAAAAATTTAATAAAAACGAATTAATGAAATGTGGTGGTGAATTATGCAAATATGTTTTTACAGTAAGTATTTTTAGTGTTAATTATATACAATTTGCAAATAGCATAACAATATGATGAAAACCCCAAATATATGAAAGTGTGAGAATGATGAATAAAGTTTTAAAACAAGAATATTTGTAAAAAGTAAACAAACAACTTAATATTGTTTTACTTATAGAAGATGCAAGGTAGGTGGAAATAAAACCAAACATATATATTGTATATTTCTTTATTTACACTCCCTATCACTGTTGTAGAGTGTCGGGTCCAAAAACTCGAATTGGCTGCTAAACGGATAACCATGAGTCTCGAAAAGAACTTTTCTCTCAAATACTCCCAATAACGTGATACTCAATATAACGTGATCTTTGTGCGCCGAGAGCAACACTTGTTAGCAAAAGTGACTCTCATTGATTTGAAATTCTGACATTCTCCCAGTTCTTTATTCAGGCCAGGGGAGGCATAAATCACGGAACACTTGTTATGGCCAATGATATCAGTTTACTCCAGCAATGTCATACTCTGTTATTCGTAGAATTTCAAGAATCTCCAATTAGAAGTTGCCTTTTAAAAGCTCCGTTCGGTCTGGAAAGTGAGGTCCTTCCCAATTCGGACTGAGCTGTAAGTATTGCTCGATGTCTTAATGCGTACCCGTATAAGCTCGGCACGATCACCAAAATCACATTTTAGCCTTAATTCACAGTCAGGTAGTGGGACATACTTTTTATAGTCAGAGATTGGGGTATCGGGATCGTCCCTAGCAATTACCCAATTAATTTATGTTGGCTCTATGTATATGTATGTCGGAAACGTACAAGTAGGGTCTTAAGTATCGCTCCACCACTGGAACTGCTTCCCCAGCTTTTGATGGAGAATCACCTCGGCAACAAACTGTATACTTTTTTGACAATTATTACAACTACGGAAATAATTAAAAAAAAAAAGAAAAATAATGCACTTTCTTTAAATGGCTGCAGAAAAGTATCTATGCTCTGCATATTTTTGGATTATTTTGTTTACCATTTCATGTTCTTAGTAGGAGAGTTAGATAAACCAAAAAAAAAAAACGAAGGTCCGCGTCACTTCCGTATTCCGTCGATTTTCTGTCTTCCCGGCCTGAGCTAAGTCAACTAACGAACTTTGTACAAAATCGGTTCAGTAGTTGCCGAGTTTGTGCCGAAGGCATATCGTGACACAAAATGTTTTTAGGTTATTTCACATTTAAGAAAATTAAAATTAGTTTATTATGTATAGAAATGTTTTAAGTATTTACATATATGTACATATGTATGTACATATATAGATTACAATAACATTTAATAATTTTTATTTTATAGTTTTATCAAAGGATATTTAAAATTTGTGCGTACTTATTTAAATGTAAGGGAAATGGTGGATAATTCTAATGCACACCAAATCGTTCAAAAGTACTTTGTATACTCGTACTGCGTTGGTATAAGCTTCGGCGTGGCATGACGAGCGCATGGCGACTACCGCTGGGCACATAAAATATGCTGTTACTCCGCTGTGTGCGACCATTTAAAATGCTATTGTTCTCATTATTCGACGAACCATTGCGGCTGGATAGGCTATTGTTGCGTCTTGACACTGTAAAAGTATCTTCCAGGCAGATAGTGTTGGCGCGATTTGTGCTCTATAATGGTAGAAACAAAGTTAAAAAAGTTTTTATATATTACAGGACCATATATGTAAGTTATTGGATATCCATCCCGTTCTTGCTTCTCTGCCCACTAAGTGCACAAAAAAAGATAGTAAAAATATTCTGTTGCAAACGGCCGAAGTGGAACGTTTAACTTTTACTTGATGCTGGCAAACTCAACTGTTTAGAAACCAAATGTTCCAAAAACGTATAACTGCTGGAGTACGCTGGTGATATATAGATATATCAGGGCAGATCGAAGAACCTGAAACAAATTTTTCTGGGATGTGAACTTGTGACCTTCGGTATGGTAGACCAGCACATATGCACTATACCATGGTGAATGCCGTGTGAGGTACCCGAAATATTTGTCTTAGAAATTTTAATCTCTCGCTACCAGCCTATGAGAACTCACGAGCCCATTATTTTTGGTGAATATTCTTCCAACAACAACCACAACGGAGATCCTAACTGCGTTTGAAACATCAGAGGGAGAAGGATTGGTCTTTCTTTAGAAATTGTAATTGAATAGATGTCTCAAAAGGTCCTAACCTATAATTCGCTTTATTATCTATAGATAAGTACTGGATGAGCAATTCCAGATGAGCTCAAAACTCGATAAAAACCAACAAACGGGACAGGAGTGCTCGCCGGCATAAGGGCCTCCAACAATCGGGAAATGTTTTGCCATTACATAAACAACTTAGCGCAGAAGGCACTTTGCTTGTGTTATCGTTCACTACGTTGGCTGTACCACCATTCATGGATTATGCTTATTTTATTGGAATTTCTTCACTTACCCAACGCTCCAAATCACAGAAATGTATTTCATAATCACAGTTTGTGGTGGGTAAATTATTGCCACTACCACAATCACCGCCGATTATACCACAGTTGCATGCTCCAATGTCAGCGACATTAGATTTGCACATGGATTTGTCGACGCGCAAATGTAAACCACGATTTGTTGAGAAGAGCACTGGTGTGATGAGTTTTGTTGTTGCATTCGAATTTGGATTTTGATAGAGACTATTAGCAGCGCCGGTATTATTGGTTGGCGCTAATCTTTGTTGTTCCCGCTTTCGTATAGGTGTTGGAGTTTCAGACGATTCATCGCTGCTATCAGTCGACCCAGAGGTACAAGGATTTCTCCAATTCCAAGGTGCCATGCAACGGTTTTTATATTTTGTATTTTCCATGCATTTTACATTTTCATGTTATCGATTTTTTTACCTTACTGCAAATGCTTTCATTTTATTCGCCGTTTAATATCTCACTTTGGGATCTATTGCGTATTTAGACATTTTTATTTTTTCCTATTTCATTGATTGTGTTCAAGCAACGCTGGCTTACAAAGGACTAACAAAGAAATTGTATGAGATGCGCGTGTAGCTCCACATAATTAACATCCGTTCTGCTTTTGAAATTTTAGGAGGTGGTAAACAACGGTAATTTTGACACTATTAAACAGCGCTGACTTCTTATTCTACGCATTACATAGGTAGTATCATTAGACAGCTAAAATTTGTTTGTGTTAACATTAGTATAATGCATGTAAAAACAACAATTCTTATTGATTTATTTATGTATGCACATTAGACGGTTTAAAAAAAAAATTGTTTTTCAAACTCAAAAAGTTCGCTTGAGCTTTTACAATCCAAGCCCCGAGAGAATGTTAAACAGACAGTTTCTACCCTATATTATCATATATGTTCTAATGACGACGCCAGATCCGATTACCCTTGAAGTATTCGAAATTCGAAAATTATTCCGAGGATTAAAAGACATGTACGCTGAGCCAACTTTGAGTTTCGAAACAGCATTAACTTAAGCCGCACAAAGCTTACACAGAAAAATACACCTATTAAAAAGAGATTTCATGAATTTTCAATGAATTGTGCCTATACAATTCCCCACTGCTCATGTTATGTTGATTGGAACGGCTGTTCTCTTAAGAAAACGTAGATTCCAATAACAGGGACGTGCAATACACAAGCAATAGAGCGATGAACTGATGGGCCTAAATATCAACGAAACGAAAGTCCATTTGAAAAAAGTTTTTCCTCAAACAGTCTAATGTACTTATATTGGTATGTGTAGATTAGGGTGGTCTATGCTGTTGACTTGGTTACGTTTAAATTATATTACCACTGTTGTTGCTAACTTTTGCACTAAACCATTGGCGTAACATAGGCGGGAAAAATTCATTCAAAAATCTTTACACCCTTTTGGTTAAGCTTTTACAAAGTAGTTTTTCAGTACAATGTACATACTTTGCATCTGTCTCATGCTGTTGCTGGAGCCACAATGGAAGGAGGGGTGGCATGGCCTAGAAGGTTACAGGTTACCTTCAGGGATTTATTTTGTGGTTAATATAACAATAACAGCAACACTTTAATAGACTACGTGTCCCAGCCAAAACTGCTACAAAAACAATGTGCGGTCGAAATAATTTAAACTTTTCCACTTATTATTTCATATTTTTAAATAATATTTATTCTTAAACTATTCATTTTTAAATATATTCTATTAGATGAGAGAGATAAATCAAACGGAATTGCTTGTAAGAGCTGCCATAAGAAACTCCATTTTATTGAGGAAACTTTTTCCTTCGATTTTATCGAAGCGTACCTAAAAGAATAGAATGAAAGGCATATAAATAAAAATAGTTTATGCTTATTTAAAAATTCGTAACTTACTTCTTTGAAATGACCGCCCAAATTTTCCCAGAATTTCTCTGGCACCAACGGATTTGGTATAAAATCTGGACGTGGGCTACGAGCAATGTAAACTTTGACATCAATTTGAGGATCACAACGGATTTGTACAGCAATCATGCGATCACCATTTGGCGATGCCAACAAACATGAACTTGCATTACCAAGTGGCTCAACTTTTCCTATGCCCAGATTATTACTGTTAGACAATACTGTCCAAGCCATGCAACGTGCTAAATTTAACAGACAAGATATTTGGTGCGAATTTATTTGGCAAAGTATAAGATCACGCAACTCTTGTGGCTCGTATGAGAGATGCATAACACGCCCATCGCGACAAATGCATTTCAGTGAACGCTCCTTAACATGTATTACCAGTGAAGTACGATTAATAGTGTCATAACTAAATAACGATATTTTAATTAATTAGTTTTTTTTTGCATAAATATGCATATTTTGACTCAATCTTACCCATGCGTTACAATGTTTATTTTAACACACGACATTGTTGGGCTATTCATCGCATTCCAATGTGATACAATTTGTGGATCCTTAACATCGCGTGCCAATGTATCCAACACATATTGTGTACGTTTGCGCATAAAGATATGTTGCGCTTGTGCAATTATTTGCTCGAGAATCGTTTGTGATTTGGTCATTTCCAGTAAGCTTTGACGATCTGCAGCTTTAGGGCCAGCAAGCATACGTTTTTTACTTGGCCCTAAAGGTCCACTAGTAGGATGCGGAAAAGGATGATGAGAATTCTTGTGATGTACTTCACGTAAAAGTTGGTGTAGCGAGTGCTCAAGTACATGGTCATGATCATTTATGGGACCTGGTTGACTGGAGTCAAACGTTGTTGAGTGGCATAGGGATATGATGAGTTGTATACCAGGTAGTAAAGTGGCACGAATTTGATTACCAATAACAACATGTGGTATTGGCGCCTGTAATTGTATAGCTTCTCTGGCCAGTTGACTGAACAGTTCTTTACAAAACAGTACATTTTGTGCGAATTCCAAGGTTTTTTGCCAAACACCAGCCTTTAATAAAAATTATAATTGAATATCTGAAGTAATTTTTTAAATTAAACAGTTTAAAGGCCAAATAATTATTACATAAAAACATTGTTAAAAATACTTTGGCACAATGTGCTAATAATCAATTATCTCACTTGCTGTGTAATATTAGGACCGTGCCCCATTAGATTTACGTTGGCTGTGCATAGATCTTCTTGGTCTTTTTGTGTAATCACTTTTATATATGCTACACCTTGCAACTCTGCCGGTACAATTACACGTAATGATGAAGATGTTTTTGGTGATTGCGTGGGCAAACCATTATTTCCACCACCACCAACATTACTTCCCGTTCCCGTAGCGTCGTCATCTGTTATATCTTCGGCTTTTGTTACCTCAAAAGTACCGCTCATACCAAACTTAGAACCTGCTGTGCGATAACTCAAATCGCCAATAATTGCATTTGAAACTTTCTTCAGACGCCAATTTTGACGTAAACGCAGTAGCTCGATGTGAAAATCAGTTACATTACGATTCCGTTGTTCGCTATGAGAATTTCGTAATCGCTCTGCGCCACTCAATAGCACCTGCGCTGCTTGCCCAAGTGCTTTTTTACGACTATAAACTTGCACTATTGGTTTGACTTCGTCCGACTCCTCAGGTACTGGATCCAAAACTAAATATCGCTTATCTTTCGCTATTGTAATGACATCCGAAAGTACGCAAACTTCAGTGAAGGCATCGTTCAATTTATTGCGTACTGAGTCCCATGGCCACAAACTGCCTTGAAAAAGTGATGGATCTTTTGTTTCATCATCGGCTGATTTGTCTTCCTTCTTCAAATCGTCCAGCGAAGTTTTGCTAAAATCGATTTTAGCTGCACAACGCGCCAACGTCTCCGATAATGTGGGTGGCCTATATATAAACAATTACAAATATTAAAGATTTTGTTTGATATTTTCTATACGCTCCTTACGGTTGGTAGATTTCTGTGCCATCATATGTTATTTCCTGAATTTGATTTTCACATGTCGTTTCTACTGAAACGTTAACGCTTCCGGTTAAACTCATTTCTACAATAAACTTGCAAAATTTACGAATAATATGTAACTATATTAAAATTTATGAGCGGTAAGGTATTAAAAATGTATGAACAATATTTTAAGCTCTTCATCTTCACTGAAAAGTAGTTCACAATAGGTGTTAATTCGTGAGATCACAATCATTGCAGAACATTAAGGTGGAAATATTAGCAAGCTGATTCAAAACAAACAGTATTCTTCTCAATCATGAAAATCGTCTGTGATGCTTAAGCTTTGGTTTCCTCGAAAGCGGTGCCACTATATAGCGGCCGTTACATAGCGGTAGAGTACGTTGTCAAAAACAATTCAATGTAAAAGTAATTAGGTGTAAAGTTAGAAGACGGTGAAGTTCACCGTAATGTAATATAGCGGCAAGGATGATATATTACGGCCGTCATGACGGTGAAAACTAGTTCTTCACCGTTTTTTCTCACCGCTATTGTCATAGCGGTGTGAATTCTATCAAATTATTGAAATATTTTTACAAAAACAATATTTTAAGACATTTCAATGTTTGAAAAATAATTATTTACATAAGATAAAAGCACAAAAACAAACAGAAAAACTCGAAATATAGACTAATACATTTCATCCAAAAATGTCGAGAGGGGCATCAAAAGACGGGTTTCTATCTCCATAACAAAAATCAAAAGGGAGAAAATAAATTTTTTTGGTAAAACTTTCCATCCAACGTCAAGTTTAAATACACGTCCAAAATCCTAGGTAGAGGTATCAATAGACGCGTCTTCACCTCCGTAACAATAATATGGAGGGGGAAATCCGATATTTTTAGAATTTTGCGAGATATTTGCAGTTAAAGTTCACAATTTTTCTGTCATTTTCATGTGGTTGTTGTAATCACACTACCCTGTGAGAAAAAAGTGGCACGCGGAAGGGCATCACCGTGGCGGTAGCCACGGCTATGGCAACCACCCGGAGGTGGAATGGCGTAGCCCAGGGTTATTATTTGAAGCGCGGCCGAAGGCCGCCTACGCGGTAAGGTGTTCTGCACATAAAAAAAAGTGGATCGGGCCCCGAATTGGGGATCTGACCAGGGTCAATTTTCGGTTTTTCACTAATAACTTTTCACAGAAACAAAATATTGCTTTTCCCCCTTCGGATTATTGTTACGGAGGTCAAGACGCGTCTTTTGATACCTCTCTCGAGATTTTTGGACGTGTATTAACACTTGACGTTGGATGGAAAGTATTACCATTTTTTTTATTGAAAATTTATCGAAAAACCGAAAATTAACCTAGGATCGATTCCAAATGGGTAACCAGATCCATGGTATTTATGTGCAGAACACCACATGAAAATGGCAGCAAATTTTCAGTTTTAATTGAATGCAAATATCCCTTGGCTGAAATAAAATATTGCATTTCCCCCTCGGATTATTATTACTGAGGACGTTTATTAGCAGTTGACGTTGGATGAATAGTATTGCCCTTATGCCGAGCTACTAACGTTTAGGAAGCAGGCGTAATGGCTTAAGCAGATACAGTACGGCGATACGTTGAAAAAACTGACAGCTGAGTAGACGAGAAGTGTTTGTGTGCGTAGCGACAGATACGACGCATACGGCAAAGTTGATTTTGTTCTAAATTTCAACGTATGACGGATACGTCGAGGCTGACGTACTGTATCTGCTTAAGCCATAGAGGTCTTCACTCTTCACTGTGCCAAATCAATGTGCTTGTGGTTACGCCACTGTAACACCGTATAGCGCTGTGTTACACAGACTCAATGTTGATGTTTTCAATAAATCGATATATCGCGTGCATCTCTGTTGCTGTCAATTACGATACTCTTTTTTTTATTTTACTTCGACTAAGTGTTTTATGTCACTGTGGTGTTTTACTAAAATAAAAAAATGGGTACCAAGCGGAAACACATCGAGGATGAATTGTCTCGTTTCGAAGCAGAAATATCTAAGCCAGCTACCCACTCTACTCGCAATCTTTTCGTTCCGAGTCAAGTGAGACCCATTATTGCGGCCAATACCTACAACCAGGTACAACAAAAACTGCAACAACAACCACAAACGACCACATTAACTGCAAGTGCTACCACGAATTCGGCCACAATATCACAACCGCCACAACGTGCACAAGTACCACCGCCACCACTTCCCCCGCCAGCTTTTATGCCAACATTTGTACCCACGCAAACAAATGGCACACATAACTCCAAGTCAATAGTGGGCTCTCCTGCTACCATAACAGCAACACCAGTTGTTGTTAGTAGTGCACCGAAACTTTACCAAAGTAGACAGTCTGTGAATGTGCCAACAACACCGCACATCGATATCAATGCCATACAATTTGATGTTACACAAAAACTGAAGAAGTTGAAAGCAGAAAAATCGGGTCCTAATCCCATAGCTGAAGAAGCCATTAAAGCTGCGCGAGCATCTTCTGCATTACAATCTTTTCAAACAACTGAACGTAAAAAGAAAGATCGTAAAACGATTCGTGTAGCCGGTGGCTCTGTATGGGAAGACACTTCGCTTGCCGATTGGCCTGATGATGATTTTCGCATATTTTGTGGTGACTTGGGCAATGATGTAAACGATGAAGTCTTAACACGCACTTTTAATAAGTATCCATCATTTCAAAGAGCACGTGTTATACGTGACAAGCGCACTGGAAAGAGTAAGGGATTTGGTTTTGTAAGTTTTCGTGAACCAGCAGATTTTATACGTGCTATGAAGGAAATGGATGGACGCTATGTTGGGAGTAGACCAATTAAGTTGCGAAAGAGTACATGGAGACAACGTAGCTTGGATGTTGTAAAGAAGAAGGAACGAGAAAAACAGTTACTACTGCAATCTTTCAACTCCTAAATTAGATAATTAAAAAATGATACCATACACAAATTAAGAAACTTCAGAAAAGTTAGAATTTAGATTTCGACTACCTAGAAGGCAATCCTATCGCCCTTTGTAATGGTGTTAGCATCATTACGTTTTTGGATCGTTATTTTAAAAAATTTGAAATGTAATATAAAGTTATGTAAAAGTATGTTTAGCAAATCATATTTCGGATTTAACTAGATTAAAAAAAAAAGTTTTATGTATTACATATACAAATGTTCGAAATAAATAGTTTGGATACAATCAACTGAGTGGATCGAATCACTATCCTTTACGATCGGGTTAGTGGCTTAGAATATACCTGAGGGCGCCATGCCTGTTGCTGTCGTTCCCACGGCAGTCGGGATAGTACCACAAGATGATAGTATCGGACTAAAGGACGCCAGTATCAGATAACCCTGTTTGGTCCGTTCTGTCTCTTGATTTAATTCGCTCACTAAGTAAGTCAGCGAACTCTTCCTTCTACTACAACAACAACACCAAACGAGGCTTAATTTTTTGCGGTGAACATCTTTAATTTTCTGAGAATCACACAGCAGATGAAAAAGTTCATTCGCCACTCACAATAAAAATTTTAGGTGTAAGTTAAATATTCTTTAAATTAGATTTATTTAAATTTAGTAGAAATTATAAAAAAGTCTACATTTCGATAAAGTATTTCATCTCATCAATTCATAATTCAAAAGAAATTTAACTATGTATCACTGAATAGAATTAATAATTATGAAAGTTTAATTTAAATACGTTTAAGTAAGCATAAATAGATATTTGTACAAATGTATGCAAAATGGACAAGTAATAATAGCTACATGCAGGCATGTTCAGCATTTCACTTTCACTCACTCGCTTGTTTCACCCGGCGAAATTTGCATAGGCTCAACACAGAGTTTGACTCGAAAGTGAATTGCAGATAAAGCCTGATTAATACCTTTCTATATCTACGATTCATAAATTAAGTCAATAATCACACTTATTTTTCAAATAAGTCGGCGATGTTCAATTTTAGAAGAATCGCCATGGTTTTCATATGAAACAATTTCATCATCTCCATCATCGTTAGATGATACACGTTCATAAACTCTTGAATGTGAATTCAATTGAATATTTGATTCACGTAGCGCCGGACATGTACGTAAATATGGACGATGACAATTTTTCGATGTAAGTGGTGGATAATATTGTCTGTAAATCAAATAAGTTATAGACAGTCCAATTATGCTGCCTGAAAGAACATCCTCCCAATGATGATGATAATCGCAAGTGCGGCTTAAAGCAATTAAGCCTGCCAAAATTAGTGGCATAGCTGTAACACACAAACGCCAAGATTGACCACGACCACGTGAACTGAATGCGTGCAATTTTGCGCCTACAAACATGGCAATAAAACCAAAAGCAACAAAGGAAACTGAAATATAAAAGAAAAACTGTTAAAACTTTCAACATATAGTCGGGTTTTTTACAAGAACTTACAGGAAGCATGTCCACTAGGAAAACTTTTACGTCCTTCATATATTTGGTGTATGTCGCCAGTACAATTGTAAATATCTTCGCCCGCAATGGTATTATTGTTCAACACTTCAATTCCATCTGGAAAACAGCGATAGTAGAAATCAGGTCTATGACGGCCAACTGTTATTTTTAGAAGTGTCGTTGTAAGGCCATTCAATCCCAGTGCCAACGTCCATACCCAATTGGCAGCGCGGAAATCACGCCGATCACCCGTCAGCCATAAATTAAACAATGTCATAAATAATGGACCAAATACTGAAGTATATAAAAGTGCTTGGGCTGAGTAGATGTCCGGTGTACGGGGATTCTTATATAACCATATTTCCTCTGGGTGTAATTTACGCTTAAAAGGCTTTAAGGTTTCCAGATAGCTAAAAGAAATATATACCCTCATCTATTATTTGTTTGTGATAAGAAATAGGTGTTGATAGATAATATATTGGTTGATATCACGCGAATTGCTGGGCAATTAAGAAGGTTGCATGATAATAACTACCTAAATTTTTTTAAAAATTTATTAAATCTTCTCAGATTTGTTATTAAAAAAAAAATTGTTCCAAACTATAACTTGTGGAAAAATCTACTTTGCCGGAATATGTTAACATTCAATTTTGGAATAGATATATATCGTCCCCTCAATATAACAATAGCGTATGTGCTCATACGCCATTATTTTTTTATTGCATATTTAGAATCTCCATCATTGATTCTATGTCTGATCAAAATTTCGTCAAATTCTACTTCCACAAAGTGGGTCAAAATGTCATTGGAAAAAATGGTGTATAATTTCTTGTTCAAACATTTCCTTCAATAAGTGTATAAGCTCATATGCGCTATTTTACTTGAAATTGCCACTGCAAAGTTGTTAAAAGAATAATAGTGTATGCGCATTATACTCCATTTTACCCTGTAGAAATAAATACAATTTATCAAAACTTTAACTCATAAAATAGCTTATAATGATATACACTATTGTTTGAGAAATAGTTTTATTCCGACCATTTCTATACCCCACATAAGCTGTTTTATTTTCAATACAAATTCGAAAATTTTATCAGAAATTTACAAGAGTAATAGTCTATGCGATTTTTACGTTGTTTTGACTACATGAATGCCAAGGAAATATTGTAGTCATTTGAAATTTCAGCTTGCAAATTCATTTCGCAGAGAAAGTTTGTTCATTAAAAATATGGATTTTAAACATATGAGTGAGTATCGTCCATTATATAATGTAAGTGAAGAAAGTAAGGTAAATATCAACAGGAATTAATTACTGTTTTATAATGTTACAAATTGATATTTTAATAAAAATACCGTAAAATTATTGAATGAAACAGCGTATACCATACAAAATAAAATAGTGTATCAGATACATCATACGAATTCCCTAAAAAATAAAATGGCCTATATGGAGGACTTGCGCTTTGAATAACATAACTATGGCCTTAAAGGATGCGTAGAATAAAAAAACTTGGTAAATTTAAAGGCAAGAAACGGTATAATGTATTCATCGAAAAATCCACTATGAACAATTTTTCTTTACCGTGATATTGAGGTTTTAATAGACATCTGATTTGACAAAAACTTTAAACTCGATTTTCTCAAAACCCAAAAAAAATTATACGCTATTGTTATATTGAGGGGACGATATGTCTTCAAAATAAAGTATTTAGCTAAGAAATAAAATCATGCGCATCATTAGTGATTGAAGAACGCACAAGCCTTTAGTTTTCAACCGTTCTCTTCAATTTTACTGCCGGGAGAGTACTTGTTGAAAAATTTTTCTATATTATACAATGGCAGTAATTTTAACAAATTAGCAAACACTTTTCTACAAAATTGGTCTGAAGTGGCATATTTCGGCTCAAAAATGTATACTCACAAGAAAATATAAACCAGCAGCATACGTATTCCAACATCAATGGCATCACTTATACGATTTGCTCTACTTCCAATGCTGTAACAACAACACGCGCTTCCATCATGATCACTCTCATCATCATGATTATTATATCGTGGGTAATATCCCTTTGTCTTTTGAAATTGTTGGGAGTTTGAGTGATTTGAATTCACTATCGATTCGTTACGCCACATATTTGAATTATTCCAACTTCTCGTACCTTTGAATGACTCGTCACTTCTGTGTAGCTCATCTGCGGAACTTTCACTAAATCGTCGCAACGTCGTTGTTGTATCGCTGTTGATATTTGAATGAGTTAATACCGTATCATCTTTACTTGCTGCTGGTGTTGTCAGCATGGTCGGTGCCATTGTGAGATTTTTACGAGTGTGTCGATAAGCGATTTCATGTGCAGAAAAGAACTGTGAAAGGTAGTTAAAAAAGTGAATAAATAAAGATGAGATTAACCTTGCAAAATTCAACGATCTCTCTATTCGTGTGGAAACATTTTTTTTTCACCCGAAAAAAAAAGATAAGAAAATCACATACATATACAAATGACAGTCAACATTTAAATAACAGTAAACATATCTAGCCAAAAGTTGGCTACTGTGACATATCAGCTATTCCGCCGGAGTCCTCGCCGTCTGCTGTCGAGTAGTTCCGAAAATGCTCTCAGCAATTACTCAATTTTCATACTTAGTGACGTACCTACGTGGTTCGGCTAGCTACCGACAGCCAACTAGTGCTTACATGATTTTATTAAAGCGGCTCTTAATGATAGATATTAAAACTGGTTTCCAGTTTGCGTATTTAATTTTTTATATAAATTAATCGGAATGTCATTCAGAGTTAATAATGCCAAGTTGGCAATTTTCGGGAGAATTTCGTGACACCCATGGAATATTTGAGAGCTCCGCCGGAATAGCTGATAGACCCCACTACTATTTGCTTGCTAGGGAAGCTACGGATTTTCAATAAATCATCATTCTCATTCCAAATCATATCCAAATAGGTATCTTGGATTTGAAGTTTTTGACAGTTATGAGTTAAATAAAGTTTTTTAAAATAAAGTTTTTTTTTTAATTTTTTTTTGGGGCGCCAATACAAAACTTTTTACCAAGGGAAAACTTTGACAACCATGAATATAAATCATAATAACATTATGTAAAATTAATTTACATGATAACGCGTTATTAATAAAATAAATTTCAGATATTTCTTTTACTCAATAAACAACTTAGAAAAATTTGAATATTGCTTCCGTAACATCCCTAACAGATATTAGTTAGTATATTTATCTTATCAGAGAATGTTTAGTCTCTATCTAAACATTTTGTATACTCCATTGTAATATTCCATACACTTATGAAAGCCAAATATATGATATTTGATAATAGCTGATGATATTTGAATGAGCTGTTACTTTTTTAATTGACTAATAGCTCAAATATTTTAGATTTTGTCTTGCAAGTTTTACTGAGTAAAATACCCCCAGCAGAAACTTCAAAATGCGCTCCCTCGAGCTCATTTGTAAAAGTAAAAGTTGTAAGTGCTTGAGCAGTCGGACTGGTGAGTCAGTAATCGACTAAGCAGGGCGATGTACTGCTAAAATATTAAAAGGTAACAGTTAAAAGAAGCAAAAGTCAACACCTGATAGCGTTGAGTGTGCATTAATCAGTAATTTAATATTACCAATTTTAAATATTTATCAAGGATTTATTGATTGATGATCAAATTATTAAACGTTTTTCTACGGAGGTTCAAAGAAATTTATACAAATGTGCATAATAATAATGTGAATGCCTATGTTTAAGATTTAAGTCAGCGCAGGGTTTTCGGGACGTGATTTTCCTATTATGAGATCCCAGGATGAGCATTATGATACAATTTTGCATATGAAACAATTCAATCAAATAAAAGGACACGGTCTCCAATGCCACAGGCTAAGATATCCGGTATTACATTGGCTAAATCCAACTGCATTTGTCAAATAAGGCAACGACATGTTATTCACGTCAACCGAAATCGAATACCATATCCGTTAACTATCAAAATTAAACAAATATTAGGCGAATACTGTAAAGTAAGCTAATGAGCACCCGACTTTGTTGAAATCTTAGTTTGCACAAAATTACAAAAAAATGTAAATATCTTAGGGCCGTTTACTCGCCAAGCCCTTAATTTTGAATCGGGAATCCGGCCTGATATTAGCAAGTATCCATTTCAATATACATATAGCTCATAAAGGGTTAGATGAGCCAGATACCCAGCCCAACTTTACTAATTAATTTCTTTAGTCAGTGCCTAAATTATTAATCTAGTTATTTAAAACGAAACGACTCACATACTTATTACCAAATGTTATTTAACTCAAATTGAAACGATTTATTTTACGTTAGAGCCATTGCTCGCATGTGCTACATATCAGAGCCGAAATTAAATTTCTTAATCAATCTATACTCTATATTAATGGAAGTTAAGTTAAAAAGCTCATAGATTTGATGATATTCGAGTCTTCTGGTTTGTCGTTACGTGGAAAATAGATAGAGTATCGACTTCAATTTTAATGAATTCCAGCTTAAGACATACATATGAGTCGCCCAGTGTATAAAGGGAATTTGTCCATTTTTGGCTTTCTTGAGATTTCGGGTGGATACACTTCCTTTTATGACTAACTATGCATGGTAAAAATTTTGTTCTTAAATTTCAACGGCAAACCTCTTTTAAAGACAAAAGATTTTTTTGTACGAAACAAAAAATTTGTATTTTCAGTGGAAGAAGGGAATAAGTCCACGTGCGCATTTATATTGCATTAATCACTTGTTAACTTTGCTTTTAATCACTCTTATTTGTTTCTAATTCTTGTCTCTCTTCGAGTTTTCGGTACCTGCCAATTTTTTTTTGTGTTCTTTAAATTGTTGTTGTACTTAGTTTAATGTATGAGAGCAGCAATAGGAAGCGTAACTGTAATCTTACTTTATGCCTTATTACATAAGAAATCGACCTTTGATTGCTGTTATGATATCGCTGTGGTCAAAAGAGTTTCTTATTAAAAAGATTTCGTAAACATTTTTAATTTTTTGACCTGTGCATATTAAGTAAGTAAAATTGAATGGTATTTTTTTAAATATTATAAATATAAGAAAGCAGGGTAAGACAATGTTATTGAATAGCCTGACTCAAAATCTATTGTATCCTCAAACTAGAGCTATAACAAAAGAAAAGAAAAAGGATATGATTGATTTATTAAAATACATATATCCCTCCCGTGAACCATACTTTTTATAAAAAAAGGATAAAGGATTATAAAAAGAAAGGAAACAAGAAGTTTTGAAGTTATTTTTGTTTTCAAAATCCGAAATTTTTTGTTATTTTTTAAGTTCATTAAAAATAAAACTGTGCGAATGCACTGAGCTAAAAAACAAATTATCTGCAGCCGTTTTTTTTACAAAATTAAAAAAAATGTACTCTTTCCAAAGTATACTAATTCAATGAAAACACTACGGGAGGTAAGCCAATATTTGAGTAGATGGACATTTTTTCTTTTTATTTCCGAACGAATGTTCAAATTCAAAACATAATTAATTTGCATTTTCACGGTATCGATATTATCAACAAAAATTTTGGTGGACTTATTCCCTTTTTTTCACTGAAACCCTTATCAGTAAAAACGTATTTGTATCATAATAACAGGTTTTGTGAACACATCCACTTACATACTAACATTAAATTTTTAGAAATTGTAAAAGAAGTCCTAATAACTAATTTTGGAATTTTACTTTTTAGTTTTGTCGTATCAATTAGTTTTAATATCAACGTCAACTGTTTTGTCGTTTTTCTCCATTTCAAATTTTTGGACTCATTCTCTTTATACACTAAACGACTCATATGTTTCTCGATATCTTATAAGTTGTAAGTTAGAATTATGTGGATTGAATATATGCTGCAAACCGTAATTAAGAAGACATAAAACGCGTGATCAATCCAGCTGCAAACGCCACATTTTTATTATTTAGCAATGTTGGACCTTGATATTGTTCATAAAAAATATATGCAAGTGTTTGTTTATCTAGCTATAATACTAGTATTTATAAGTTTTTGTTTATCACATACTTGGTATGTGCAAAACACATTTAAATTTAGGCATACACTTATCTGAATGTGCTGAGTTTCGTTACAAAAAATTATTATTCGATTAGTACAATATATGTATGTAACTGGAACTAAGAAATGTTCACTTAGTTGGTTCTTCTATTTTTTTTTAAATATCATGGCACAGTAAAACAAGGTTCGTGGCTGCAAATTTTCAAATGTATTCATGAAAAATTGAAGAAATTTATACATTCGCCAACTTAGCCCGTAACTATCAGATTTCGACGGTTAGGTGTTCCAAATTGTTAATTTACATTTTGTACAAGCAAAGGAATCCGAACACTATACTATAATCGGTTACATCCATTAGACAAGGCGAAGCATTGTTCCCCACGCCCGCGTTTCGGGGACTCAGGATATTGAAAAGATAATTACGTGCAACACGATGGTTGATCTACGGATCATTACCAAACTTCTCCTTCTTTACGGAAGTATGGTCATGTGCACATAGTAACAATGTTTTTCTTAGGCCGCTTTACGGGGTTATTTTATTAGAATTAGTAACGTGAAATTAACTATAAGTTATTTTTAACATTTCTTAAGACAGACTCGAACATATACTAAACAACTAAGACACACTTCATATTTATGCTTACTTCTTTTAATTCAGTTTTACTCTCCACGTGCCCATTATGGCTGTTCATAGAGTTTTCCGGATTTGACCTCAGAGACAAAATTTGTCTCTCTTCAACAAACGCAGGAGATCTTTTCCTTAGCCCTGTTTCCTCAGGGAGCCTCTTTAATAACTCTTGCGAAGTTATTTGACTCATTATGCTATAAATTACACACCCTAAATATTTATACACGCATGTGAATATAAATTAACTATGATACGATTGTGTATTGTTGCTATGATACCTGCACAGTTGGATTTGGTAATGAAATTGCTTTTCTTGCTAGATCGTTATTTAGCCTCACCTTTAGCTGGCGGTCTTTAAGTGACAAGTTTTTTTTCTTATCACATTTCTTGAATCAACTCACAATTATCAAACTTTCTCTAATCTTCAATATACGTTTGTTTACTATTGTCACGCCACTTTTTTGCCTATACCATGAGCTGCTGCGGCACTATCAGCCGGATATGTAAATTTCTTCCCGCTTGTTTTAATATACTTTTATTTACACTTTTGTAATGTGTAATTTCATAATTCAATTACAATTCGTAAACTTTGGTTTGCCAAATACCTCGTTCATACACATTGGACGCCTGAACCATAAGGAGTAATAACTCAATGTTGTTTTGTTTCGTTTCGTATGAGCTTTTCATCATGTGATTATAAAAGCCTAAACTCAAAGCTAAGCTCTAGTCGATGTATTAGCTTTAGTTTACCTGATTTAAACATTTGTTTCTTGATAATAACAGCTCAATATGACTTCAAATGTATTCAAATAACATTTCATATGATGTACTTATTTAATTTTAGCAGTAAGAGAAAATTGTGTTTTTTTCAGTAATTGGAGTCAACAGTTCACAATAGTGTAGCTGTAGAAAATATCGATAAAATGCAATTATTCTCATGTAATGGCCATAGGGCCATTATCACAAACGTCGGTTAAGAGCATGATCCAATGTGTTGATAGACCAGCCAAAGAACGTGGAACTATAAGGGCCACTTTCATAAAAGCCGGTTAAGCCTAATCGGTGATTAATTTGACAGCTAACCGTACAAAATACGTCAATTAAACTCCGGTTAGCGGCTACCGGCTTTTATCAAAGTGGCCCTAAGAAGGTTCGGTAATACTATCCAGCGAACGTCAACCGTTCCCACAACAGCCGGTTCTACGTACCGGAATGCCTCGGGTTTATCCCGCCAAGGGCTGTTATTTCAGTGTAATCCTGTCCAATTTGTCCAGTCCCACTCCTTGCAGTAGGGCTGCTCCAGTGCCTCTTGGGTAATATGTACTATCCATCGAATGTCAACTGCTAATACAGGTCAAAAGAGGTCGGGAGAGGTATTAAAAGACGCGTCTTGACATCCGTAACAATGATCCTAAGGGGGAAATCCGATATTTTCTTTCGGCCAAGAGATATTTCTATCCAAAAACATTCACAATGACCACTTATATCATAATAACTTAATCAGATTTTTGTGTAAACGTATATGTCATTCTAAGCCAAGCCATGATTATGTTATCATATGATAAAGGTTAGACATTGAGTAAACGGGCCTTAAAGGTATTGTGGCGAGTATTTTTTTTAACGTCATAGTGATCAAAATGAATGACTTTGTTTATCGACAGATTTGCATTTCTAACAGGTCATATGATTTGTTGACATTTTGCTACATGCAAAATAGTTGTAATTATTATAAAATTAATTTTTTATAGAATTCCTGTATTAAAAAACCAAAATGGCAGCAACCGAAGAGGATATTGGAAATTTACTTGATTCATTATATTTAGAAATGTTTGATCTGATAGAACAACAAACAGCACTCCGCGTCAATATAGAACGACTGATGAACAGTGGACAGTTGATGTTGGCCAAAACACGTTACTTACAAGGATCTCAAACTATAAGTTCCGCACAAATCCCTACAGAAAACAGTAACGAGTTTAAGGCACTTTGTGAAATAGTTGAACAAAAGAATTCTGACAAAGTATCAAATTCCGAATATATACTGAAGTAAGTTTGGACAATTTAACTGTACCAATGAAAAGCCCCATGCCCACTCATTGTTTTAAATTTTTCCCGTTTGATTTTTAGAAGGTATTCCTGCAATAAAGATGAGGGCTTCGTTGAACCAATGAATTGGTTCACGATGCTACCGCCAAGCAGCCTGCGAGCTGCATCAGAGCAATTCAAAAAAAGTTTGGAATTAGTTGTGGAAAGTGCAAACCTTCAACGCGAACTTTTAGCTGTCATGGAAAATATCCGAACACTAAGAAATCATAAGCAAATAACCTCATTATAGGTAAAAACCTTAACGTTTTTATTAAAAAAAAAGTTTTAATTAAGTTCCAGATTAAAAAAGTGTATGATGACATTCTCACCAATGATAAATATATAGGTAGATAAATATAACAAAAGTATATAATTGCAAACCATTATGTACAAGGGCACGCTTTAGTTATTTCTTCATCAACAACAGCAAATTTAACTTGCACGATGTCACCCATACCGGCCTCAATTATATCACCAGCTTTAATAGGCAACGAGCCGTCTGGTGTGCCGGTGAGAATAAGGTCATTAGGCTCGAGTGTCATATATTTCGAAACGTATGCGATTAAATCGTCCACTTTGAAAATAAGATCTGCTGTATTACCTTTCTGACGAATTTCTCCATTTACTTTTAACCATAGTGGTATATTATGAGGATCTTTAATTTCACTACATGATATGAAACGTGAGACCGGCGTTGAGGTGTCGAAGCCTTTACCCAAACTCCATGGATGACCATTCTGTCGAGCGACACCTAAGTTACACTGTGCTGTCATATCCAATGCCAGACAATAGCCTCCAACAAAGCTTAGGGCTTCTTCTTTAGAAACATTTTTACATGTCTTGCCAATTATGACACCCAGTTCGACTTCATGAGCAACCTTTGTAAACACGCTAGGAATCTGGAATAATTTAAAAAAAGGTATGATTTTGTAATTTATATTAATATTGCTAATGGCCGTACCACAACAGGCTTGCCCTCAATTTCGTACGATGTGGTTGGCTTCAGAAATATGAGTGGTTCCTCCGGTACGGGTACATTTCGAGTGCGTATGATATCCCTATAAAGGAAATTTATGTATCATTCAAAATTTGGATAACGGCCATTATTACGTGCTTTACATATAATTAAGTGCTGCGCCAAGTATTTTTTTCCCTTGAAGAACGAAACCATACTTTTCAGTAGTGCTTGATGACGCCATTCTCCGACATATGTTGCCCGTAATGCCACATAAAGAACTGCTTATCACATTTGTTTTCATTTCTTAAATTTGAATAAATAAGCAATGAAAACCCGTTTGAGACCAGAGAGAATTTAGTACACACTGAGAATTGATAAGGATTAGTACTTTTGAAAGAATGATTGGGAAACTGATAACAGTTATGAAATCAGCTGTACAATATTCACCATGTTCCATTGCAGACCAGAAAGAACCCGGGGCGAACCGAAAAATAGTTATGACGTTCCTCTGCATACAAAACGCCGCAACCCAGCCAACAAACAAAAGTATCAAGGACTCTTCAAGAATAACGGAGCAGAGTCTGACCACATTTCTTCGATGTTTTCAGGCGTATCGCCCTTTTTCTGGCAGAGTTACTGTTATATTTGCTTGTTGTGTAAAGTTGTTTGTTAAGTTCTATGTTTAACTTTAATACATGTGTATACGATCAGCATGAATATAGAGCCCGAACTAACTTCCCAAAGGGTTTACAAAATGGATCCAAAAATAAATAGAAAAATATTAAAGGTTGCATAAGGCCGCCCACGCAGAAAGATGTTCTGCACATGGATCGGGCCCCTAAATCAGGATTTGACATGGGTCATTTTTTTCCAAAGTAATGAAAATATTGGTTCAGCGGAGTTATATTCATGCTCCTAGGACCGAAACACGTCTCCTGATACCCCTTCCGACATTTTTGGACGCGTATTAGCACTCGGTAGTCCATGTAAATGATTACCAAAATTTGCAGCAAAAGGAACTGTTTCCATTTTGATTGGTTAAAAGTAAAAACTTTAAATTTTTTGTTGTTACTTTCCCTTGTCACGATCAGCTGTTTTTCATTTACAATTTTTACGGAGTGTAATTCTCACAGTAAAAACTTGTAGCCCACTCTGTCAATGAAATGTCAAAATGCGCTCTCGCTGTAAGTGTTTTGTGTAAGCGAACACTTTCTCAGTAATAACTTTATACAATTTGTTAAAATTTTAAAGTTTGCATGGTTATAGAAAGAGACTAGCCAAAGTGCTGCCAAGTTCGCCCTCAGATTTCACCATCCTCTGTGAACATATTCGTACTGATGAAAAAATCGGATTAACTGACGGCTCCCAAATGTCAATATTTTCAAAGCAATCTGGCAATTACCAATTTGTGTGAAAAACAACTGGAAATACGCAATTATAAAATTGTTTGTGCTCATTTATAGAAATATTAATATTAATCTAATTTAGATACAAAAAGTGAATATGACATGAAAGTGAAAAGTGCCCAAAAATGTCCAATAAAAGTGTGTTGGAATCTAATTAGCTGAAAAAATTATAATAGGAACTTGTGGCTATGTATATCTATATACATATATGTGTACCTATGTACATCTACATATACTAATTTGGCATTGGAAGTAAATAAGTTCTTGCTGAGACTGAAAGAGAAAACATTCAATTATAATATTATCTAATATATCTTTAGTTAAATAATAAATAATTAAGGAAATTCTGAAATAAATTGAGTAGAAATAGGAGTTAAAAGGATTTTCTCGAGCTGGACGCTTATTGGATTGCTAACTTTCACTTATTGGAATGCAATCAGATCAACTGTCAATTGCAACAATAACAAAACAAGACCATCTGCCAGTGAGAACAGTAAACTGATTGGATGGCAATTGGACGGATTGATATTAAATCAACAACGCCAATAACGGAGTAAATTTTGGGAATTTAAAGACTTTTATGCAAATTAGCTGCTACTACATGATATACTTATGTATATGTATGTATATAATACATATACATATGCTAAAGGGGTAAACGTGACTAGACACTTTTTGTTATGCAGTATAAAATTGGACAATTCTGCTTAAATTGTTTTAATGCCCATTTCCAGTAAAAATACCCTGTCGCCTCTTTGAAATAGTCCTCCGGATCTAAGTGCCGAGACAAGTAGCATTACAAGTGGCTTGACCAATTTTTTCAAGGAGGCCCGGATTCGACATAAAAGATGCAGGTTCCGACAATTTGTAAAAAAAAATTAGAATTAGCACACCATTTATGCCAAATCCACATATACCTACATTAGTATCGTAACATTTTGTAACGCGATATTTGCTTGTAAAGACAAATGAAAATGAGAATAACAAAAACTCTGTTTCCATAAAACAATAAAAGTTCTGTTAAGACATGTACATATGTACATACATACGTATGCTATCCCATAAAGATTGTGGTGATAATAAAATCAGCTTAATCTGTGAATCCAGTGAGAAAATTATATTTCAACTGGTGTACCTAAGGAAAGATCGTCACGTACTCGGGGGGGAAGGATTGGCTTTCTCGACGGACAAGTTTGTTGCTGTATGTAACACAAGAGCGATTTGGTATTACCAGTGCAGCCTTCTAGGTCATGCCACTATTCCTGAAGGAAGGACACGATGGGTAATGCGAGGTGAGAGTCATCATATCCGAAGAACAAGTATCAATTTGTCATTACCTTTGTGCGTTTTAGTCGGCTCCTACGGCAAGTCAAGTTTAGTGGGTGCATCCAATAGTATTGCTCGTCCCTCGCGACAGGTATATTCTAACAAGTAAACGGCGAATTAGATCCCGGAAGTGGGATCGATGTTGGATTTATTTGTCCCGTAGCATATTGACAAATAAGGTGAAGATCAGCCGATTACAAAATATTTTTAAAAACACCCTATCTCTTTGAAGAACACCAAAGCTGTACAATACATTTGGAGCTGAGATAGAGCGTTTTTCAAAAAAAGTTTGATACTTAGGGTGACCTTCCACTCAGTATCATACATATGTACATATATCTGTGACAATAAGGCAAAACTACTAAAATAATTTTTGAATTTTTCAGTACAGCGGTTTGAAAGTTGAAATTGTAAAGTAAACGTATGGAATAGATAGTGGTAATATTTTGATCTGTTACAAAATATACAATACCGGGGGAGCGTAAAAGAGAAACTTCACAAAATTGTATTTATATATAATCTTCAGCTCGTCAGTTGTCTCTAAGCTCCTTCACAATGCCTGGTCGGATATTGATTACTTTTTTGTGTGTACTGAAATAGAACTGAGAATAGTTTATATTTACATCCAGACCACTGGGTGAACGTATTTATGGTAGGATATTACATACTATTATTGGATAGGAAAAGTGATAGGCATAACTTTTTTTTTTGTGATCAATGCAGGTAAATTTCGGGTCAGATCAACATATGCTGACCCTCTAGGAATTGTATAACAAGTGAAATACTAATAGTATTTTAGGAATTTGAGCAGTTTTCCATCCCATTCAAAAACTTTAAAGCCCCAAAAACTTTGAGCCTATAACAAAAAGTTTAAATAAAATGTTATTGTTTTATCTTAGGGGTCTGAATTCTATAAGACCGTAAAGGAAACGACATATTTTGCAAAGAATAAAATTTCCAAACGTTAATATTATAATTTCTTAGTGTGCGGTGATGACAGCACATACAATTCAAGTATCATAAATAGGTATTAAGCTCTTAATCACGGAAATAAGCTACCGTTCAACTTTTGATTTTCTTTTATTAAAAAATGTTAAATGACTTTTTTTTTAAATGCAATGAAAAGTAAATGTATGTATTTACAAGTATGTACAAATGTATATACAAACACACGCTCATGCATGTTTATATACATATGTATTTATATTTATAAATTTGCGATAATATGCGGGAGCCCGTCAGCATTTTTTTTCAATAATTAGCTGCATGTTTGTTGCCGTGCAATTTTGAAGTCAGTTTTGCTTCACCTAAATCTATTGAGCTAATTAATTGTGTAGTGAGAAATTTTATGAAATTTGGGAAAAACGTTTTGAAATATTTACTCATGTGTTTTTTTCAAACTCAGCCCAATTTCAATTCGTTTGCACTATGCGGTTTTTATAATTTTCGTCAAAGTTTATATACATAATGGAGAAAAAACTTACCATAAGGTTTCCAAGTTCACGTTTGGAATGCCGTGAACGTTTAGAATGCCGTAAAAGTAATGACTCGCCTCTCATTACCTATCTTCCCTTTCCTTGCGGAAGGATGGATGACATGACCTAGAAGGTCATATCTACCAAATCGCTACCACGACAGTCGGGCAGTACCGATTGAGAGTTTCGGAGTCTATCCGACCAGGGACTATCGAATCGACAACACCCCCCAAAATCTTCGGTCTTGATTTCGTGTAATAAATAGGCATTAGTCCCATTTGCTCAGAAGCACGAATATGTAAATTTGCCAACAATGAGTTGACAGGGAAAATTAAATATTTGTAAACGACATTTGTACGAATAATACTAAACTATCCAAATTCAAAACTTCACAGTGATAATAATACTCGAGACTCTCAAGTTGCCATATTAAAAATTACGGTCGGGTTTATATAATATCGCAATAATATTATCTCATCGACACAATTCAAAATCAAATCAATCAAATCCTCTGTCAATGTTGTTATAACATTTATGAGTCTGAGATAGTTTTTGTAATCAACCAATCAATCACCACGGCTGTAGTGCGAGATTTAAATAAAATATGGACTCAACATTGACGCATCAGCAGCATAGCCGTTTGCAATCAGCATCGACCACCACAACAACATCAGCAGCCAACGTTACACCATTGAGTAGCAGTATAACTGGTGGCTCTAGCGCACTTTTAACAAATAACAATAGTAATAATAATATCAATAATACAATTGGTAGTAGTGTAAGTGGTAATGCACGAAATGTTGGGAGTGCTAGTCTAGCCATAATGACGGGTACAGGTGCTTTGGTACCAATAAATCCATTAACACAATTACCAATACAATCAACGTCAACGGAACGCATAACAACTAGTACATCATCGTTAGCGAATCTATTGGATGGATTTACATCACGTGTTTCAGGTGATCGCACACAGAGTACTGCAAGTACGCCAAGTAGTATTAGCAGTTCATTAGGTACCACTGCAAATGCCTTTTATTCTTCATTGGGTTTAGCTTTCAATTCGTTAACATCCCCCATATCAACTGTGGCTGCAGCTGCTCATGCCACAACAGCAGAAGCTGCCGCTGTTGTTGTTGCCGCTGCATCAGCTCTATCAAATCATCTTAGTTCGCCGACAAGTGGTACACCACCAAATATGGATGAATTAGATGATGATGATGATTGTGAAGATGATGATGACGATGATGACGATCGACATGTTCCGGCACCCACCCCCCGTAAAACATGGTCTGAGATTAAAGCAATTGTTAACGATATGAGAAGACAACTAATAAATTTATCCAGTATGATGCCATCGAATATACAATTTCGTACATTGTCGGATGGACGAGTTCGTTGTTATTTCCTAAGTACGCCGCCTAATGCTTGGGAGCCCACATTATTGTATGCAGATATAAATATGAATGCTACAGAGGAAAGTATGGAACAAAATAATGGTGATGATGACTCTCCCACTACGGAGATAAATAGTGGTAGCATTGCTGATGTGGGCAATGATATGGCAGTAGGTGTGGAAACTAATAGTAATTCAGTTGCAGTTACTGGCACAGGTATGGATGTTGCTGGGAGTGTAGGAAGTGCCGGTAGTGGTGGTAGTCGTTTGCCATCACCAAGTTCGTCACAAGCATCATCGCCGCATGTGTCGGTACCATTTCTCAGTAGTAGTCAAAATAAAAGGTTTGCCTAAATTGTGTTTGTATGTACAGTGAAGCCTCGATTTAACGGAGTTGAGAAGCAATAACAACCGATGTGTATTTAATATTATCAGGCTAATGGTTATCTACTTTTAATTGTCACTTTACATTTTTATTTTTAATTTTATTCTAACTTTTCATTGAGATTTTACACCAACAAGAAGCTTGTGTTTCCGGTCTTTATATTTGAAGTATCCTGGTTCGGTACGAGCTATAGACCTATTAATAATTTTTTTTGCAGCGAAAAATTATTGTTGTTTTTGGGTTTCTTAATAAAAATCTCAAATAAAAATTTTTTTTTAGTCCGAAATCCCATTTCAACACTTTTAAAAAGTTAAATTTCCCTTCAAATAATGTTTGAATATCTTTCAACAATACTTTTTTTTAAATTTACGATTTGTGTTGTTTAAATATTTATTTTAGTTTATTTAGGCTTTACGCAATTTGTTATTCCAGAAAACCTTTCGAGCTTTTAGTAAAATATTTTTCTTTTTATCAATTATCGTTATATGGAAATTTCACTGTATGTAAATAAAAACATATATTTACATCCATACGCTATGTCAGAACTAAATTCTTATTTGTTTTTCTTATTTTATATTTTTTGTTGTAGACTTCAATGGAAGATAGTATTACAACAACCAATGTCAAGTGTAGCGGCAGCGGCCGCTACTAGTGGCGTTAATCCATGGTCGAGAGAGTTTCAGCTATTACAGGAACGAAAGCGTCTTTCAACGTGGGGCATCACATCGTTTGAACTGCACAAACCTAGTGGAAAAATTGTGTTTCCCTGTTTTAGTGATCTTTATCAATGCCTTGACACCGGTTACAATGTAAGTTATTCCAAAAATCTAAGACATCATTTGATTACAAAACCTTTTTATACCTTTCATGAACATGAAATGGTATTATAACTTTGGTCCGATGTTTGTAAGTATGAGAAGAAGAAGAGATAGACCCACTATTAAGTATACCGAAATGATCAGGGCGATGAGGCGAGTTGATTTAGCCATGTCCGTCTGTCCGTCCGTCCGTCCGTCCGTCCGTCCGTCCGTCCGTCCGTCCGTCCGTCCGTCCGTCTGTTTGAACGCAAACTAGTCCCTCAGTTTTTGAGATATCTCGATGAAATTTTGCAAGCAGGCGCCATTTTGCATAGGATTAATCATTTGTCGGAACCAGCAAGATCGGACCGATAGAAGGCATAGCTCCCATACAATCGATTGTTCCGATAAATGGGTTTTGGCCTATAACTCTTGCAATTCAAAAGCTAGGAACGTAAAATTTTGCAAGCTTAGTTAATATTGTATTTGTAACGTGTGTAGTGAAAATGACTCAGATCGGACCAACATGACATATAGCTCCCATATAATCGATAGTTTCGATAAATGGGTTTTGGCCTATAACTCTTGCAATTCAAAAGCTAGGAACGTAAAATTTTGCAAGTTTAGTACAAATTGTATTTGCAACGTGTGTAGTGAAAATGACTCAGATCGGACCAACATGACATATAGCTCCCATATAATCGATAGTTTCGATAAATGGGTTTTGGGCTATAATTTTTGCAGTTAAAAAGCTAGGAACGTTAAACTTTGCACGTTTGCTACATATTATACATGTAACATATGTAGGCAAAATCAGCCAGATCGGACCAACATAACGTATAGCTCCCACACAATCGATTGTTCCGATAAGTGTGGTTTAGCATTCATGAAAGGTATAAAGCCTTCGGCACAGCCGAAGACAGCCCTTTCCTTACTTGTTCTTTTATCAAAATGCCCTATCTAATGATTTGTTTAAATTAGGACTGTTTTGGATAGTTAGTTTCCATTACTTATTCATTGAGATTGAACGTTTTGATTTCGCCCATATAAAATTGACATTATTGATATATAACCTCAGAAAGTTAGAACATCTAGCAAAGAAGCACATAGACTAAGCACCAACACTAAAAAGGAAGAAAAGCCAGAAACAAAACATCAGCCAACGGACAATATTTTCTGATTTTCTATGCATTTCATACCTCATCAATGGGCTACTACTGTAGTCATCCATATTTTGGCATAATATCTATACCATCCCTTTCGAGCCCCCTATTCTTTCTAATCCAATCTGCCATATCATTAATCGACTGACCTCTTCAAAACAAAATATTTGAATACTTCAACGTTCTCTTCAGGCAATGAAAGACGCTCACCAAGGAAAGAGTATTTGGGCGAAAAATTAGATGAATATCGGCATTAAGTCATTAATTGGATGTTGTTACAGATCAAAAATTCTATAGCTCGTCGTGTTTGAATTGGCATGATGAACAATTATGTTTACGTTGTTCGTTCTCAATTTAGCGATAACTTCCCTTGTAGACTGGCCTGAGAACCGACTGTTTCCAAGAACCCTACTTACCTACTTTTTATACGCTTGAAATATTATTAGTTTGATTCGTTTTGTTTTGTTTTTATTAGTTGATAGTTGATAAGAAAATAGAAACGTCCACATATTTCTTACTCAAAGCATTCGATTAATTAGTTAATTAAATGATAGTGAACAGTTGATTTATTTCATTTTTGTATGCCAATCATGATTTCAAATTATAAATTTCTAGATTTTATAGCATTTCATTTAGTATAGACAATCAACCGAAAAGTGTGCCGGTTTAAAGGTTTTGATTTTAAGCTTTCTATTTCATTAATGATAGGTTACTAGTACAATTATTTAATTACTGTCGTACACGTATGTATGCACATCTGTGTGCATGTACATATGTATGTATAATCTCTTGATAACAATTTTTTTTACTTTCAAATTTTTTCTTGCTTAAGCTGGTTTTGAAATAACAACGTCACGTACTATCTGTTGGATTTTTCGAGAAAGGTTCATTAGCCTCCTAAACAAACTAATGGCTGCAATTCGGTATATCGATTATATTTTTAGTAGAACAGCTCAAGCTATAATTTCATTTATGCTTTGGGGCAACTTTGTTTTTCGTATATGTACCTCTTGTATGGTTATTTGAAATAATATACGTGCTTGAAAAGTATACAAACCCAAATCCAATGCATTACTATCAGATTTACTAAGTTATTTGGCATTATTGTTTAAGCGGTTAGTCGATTGTTTGGATATTTGCTGGTCTATTTGCTGGTTGGTTTGAGCCGTCACCTATCCCGGGAAGACATTCATACTGCTTCAGGGTGGCGGTTCACATTTATATTTAAATTATTTTTCCCAATATGCCTGAGTGCTCTAGTTAGATTCATCAGTTGATAATCTTACTTCTTACTCCCATGCAAAGTTATTTTCTAGATGCCTTATCAAAATTGTTTTAATCAAATACCAGCATTGCTGAGGTGCGATAAGTTATCTACATATGCATGCTTCTTTTACTATTGTAAGTCATAATTACTCAACAGAAACATAGCTCATGTACAGGATGATTCAAAAATGACAATACATCTTCACCATCATAAACAACATAATGTGCACCTTAACCCTTCCCCTTACACCTCTTTTAATAAAATAATAAAAAATAAATGAATTGTTATTCAATGTTTTTTTTTTTTACAGACAAGCCCGCTTTTTCCAACACAACTACGCACATGCCCTCAGTGGGCTGCCTTAGACCCACAAATTTGCCCACAAAATTCCGATCTGATTGCGTACATAAGTGGTAGCGATATATGGGTTACACATACAGTTAGTGGACATGAAGAACGCTTGACATTCGCACACGATGGTCGTCGTTCTATTGCCGATGATCCACTTAGCGCTGGCGTGCCATCATATATAATGCTAGAGGAATTTAGTCGCTTCCAGGGTTACTGGTGGCAACCAAAATCGGATGGTAAATGCATTTCATTATACATAACAGAAATATCTTAACTTTATGCATTTAATTTTGTTTTTTTTTGTAGATGGAATTTATCGCATCGTTTATGAGGAAGTTGACGAATCCGATGTTTGCCTATACACATTTCCATCTTCACAAGCTATGCCTGGAGAAATGGAAGAATATCGTTTTCCGCGTGCTGGTACAGCGAATGCGAAATCGAAATTAAAATTAGTGCAATTTGTTTTAAATGAATCGCTACAAATTAGCGATGTTTGTATTAAAGATTTGCCATATTCGCTATCGTTGGTATTTCCATGGCTTGAATATATTGTGCGTGTTGGATGGACACCCGATGCTAATTAGTGAGTAACATTGTCTGAATAATGTTTATAATGCGAAAACAGAAGTAATAATTTTATTTAAGCACAATTCTGTGCTTAGTCCCTTAGTTTGAACAGCCATGAGCAATGCAAGGCCTATATAAGAATCAGCAGAGGGGTTAAATAAATTACTTACGTACTTGTTGTTTGTAACTGTAGAACACTCGGTGTTACCGATGTAAAGAATTTGCTTGTTTTGTTCTTAACTTGTCTCCCAACTGGGTCCTACAACTGAACTACAACTAAATATTTGATTTTTGCTCGTTTTGGTTTATTTTGTTCCTTTGTTCGTGTTCCAAAGAATACCGGATTAAACCTAATAGTTCAGTGCTAAGTTCATGTCTGACTACAATATTTCATGAATTAATTTAATTTCAATTAAAACGTATGCATGTGTAAATTTTGTTTGGATTTTGTCGGTTCTCTGGGGGGTTTTAGCGCCTTTTCGAAATGTTATTGTTTTTGTTTTGAAGCTTTACCGGAGCTTTAAGAATGTTGTTGATAAAAATATGTACCATTTATGTACTTCATTTTGCCTTTGAATTAGAAAAATCAGCATTGCTGGTATGAGCAATTTTTTATAAGGATTCAAAACCGGAACTGTTCAAACACCGGAACCGCACCAAACGGTTGTTTTTCACGACGGTAAACTGCCTAATTTTCATCAAAACGTATTACGTTTTGTCCTTGGTTCAAAAACTCATGTTTTCTCAATACAAAATTAAAGTTTTTAAATATAAAATTACATTTTCTTAATCCAACCTATGTTTTCTCAATATAATATTGAAAAGATGCGGTTCGGTTAAGCACATTGGCTCAGGCTAATTACACAAAATAGAATCTATACATAATGTAATATATAACAGAGAGGTTAGATTAAGAAAGTTGTGTAAGGTGGGCAAGCTCTATGTACAAAATATATTTTTGACATTCTAAATATCCCCCGAAATTATTAACTCGTAAATAAATCAAATTTTTACAATTTTCAGCGTATGGATGCAGGGCATGAACCGCAAACAACAGCGCTTAGATTTGGTGCTCATACCTTTAGATAACTTCTGTGAAACGTATACTAGTTCGACGTCGTCACCTTCTGGATCTGCCGATCACAGTTGGAAGAGCCCATATTGTAGAGCTGTAGCACCACTACAGGTACATTTGCATTTGCACGGCCTTTAACCTTACTATGCCCCAATATTTATTTTTATATTTAATATCTCATTATAGGTCATTTATTCACAAACTTCAGACTCTTGGGTTAATGTGCATGATCTGCTCTACTTTTTGGAAATAACCGATACCACGGTGACTTTTTTATGGGCGTCCGAAGAGACTGGGTTTAGGCATTTATATCTTGTTACATCTAGTCTAAGTGCGACCGGAGCACTGAATGGTTTTAAAGAAGCGCATACGAATGCTAATAACTATGAAATGAATAGTCGCACAAATTCAACTTCATCGGCCACATCATTAATGGATATACATGCGGATTTTATAGATAATGCTACTCTGCATCCACGAATTATTAACAAAGTATGAACACAAAACTATGCTGCTTTTAGGAATAGTTTGAATTTAACAGGAGTTTGCCTCCATTGTAAAAATGTCACTCTGCTTACATTTACGGCTCACAAAATTTACCTAAAAACAAAAAATTGTTTCGTATTTTAAATATATCACCTTAGGGTTCCCTTAAAAAACTTAAAAATATTGCATTGCTTATTACATTTTTCTTTATTCATCCATTTATTCAGGTTGCACTAACCTCTGGCGAATGGGAGGTTTTACATCGAAATATTTGGGTGGACAAAGCGCAACAGCTGGTTTATTTCGTCGGACTACGTGATACGCCTTTGGAAAAGCACTTGTACGTTGTAAGCTTGCAACGTCCCGAACACATACGTTTACTGACGGAACCCGGCTACTCATATCAAGTCGAGTTTAATGAGGTTAATATAAATACATTTTTTAGCTTGATCGAATAAAAGTAAATTTTATCTTTTATTTCAGTCTTGTCAATTGATGCTGCAAGTTTATTGCAATATCCAACGTTTGCCAACGAGCAAAGTGATGCGTGTCACACAAACTTGCCAAAATGGTGGCGTCAACGGTATACAGTTGTCCCTTATGGGCTATTTACATGAGGGCGGCAAACCCGAACCACAGTATTGCCCACAAGTGTTTCGACCACAGTTACCTTCAGGCGAAATTGTATATGCGATGGTTTTCAAGCCACATAATTTCCATCTTGGTATAAAATATCCTACGGTGCTTAATGTGTATGGCGGTCCCGAGGTGCAGACAGTCAATAATACATTCAAAGTTCGTTTACTGGCCACGTATGCATTGATGATAGTACTATTAAATTGTGTTTTATTTTTTTAGGGTAAGCATCAGTTGCGTATGCATATGCTAGCTGCGCAAGGATACTGTGTGATATGCATTGATTCACGTGGCTCCAGGCATCGTGGATTGAAATTTGAGACTCACATACGTTGTCGTATGGGACAAGTGGAGTTGAATGATCAAGTCTCAGCGTTACGTATATTAGCAGATCAATTGGGTTACATTGATATGAGTCGTGTAGCGATACATGGCTGGTCTTATGGTGTGTAATGAATATATAAAATTTGTGTATGCCCTGCAATAATTATATTTGAATTGTACACTTAATAGGTGGCTATTTAAGTTTAATGGGTTTAGTACAGTATCCAGATGTATTTAAAATTGCAATAGCTGGTGCGCCAGTCACAAATTGGGAGTATTATGACACAGGCTATACGGAACGATATATGGATTTGCCACAGAATAATAAACGTGGCTACACAGCTGGATCTGTGTTAAATTATATACATGCATTTCCGGAAGAGTAAGTTGAAAATAATTCAAATACTATAAAGAGCTGTAGGTAGGTTGCTTTAAATACTTATCTTAACTGATTTTTGAGTTCTGTATCTAAGGAATTGCTTTTGAGCTTTCTCATTCACAATTTCGCAGACCTTTTTCTTTCATTATTTACATAACTGACTAAAGTTCGTTTGATTTTCGTAAAACTAAGCTTTTTATATACGTACTTTTCACTGAATAACAATACTGTTTTCTTTCAACACACAGAGAAAATCGTCTTCTGCTCATACATGGTCTAATCGACGAAAATGTACACTTCTACCACACCTCTCAATTAATATCAGCATTGAATCGGGCGAACAAACCCTATGATCTGCATGTGTTCCCAGAGGAGAGACATTCACTGCGAAACCTAGAATCGAATAAAAATTATGAGACAAAATTGTTAGCTTTCCTGCAAAACTTATGAAATTGGCAACAGCGTACTCCTGCATAGCAAAAAATTACAAAAACAATAACAATTATGACGATAGCAGTGCTTAAGTATAGTCTTTAAAGAGATAAATGCTATTGCTAAAACTTGTACTGTAAGTAATTTAAAAGCAAACCATATCTACGTACATACATACATGCTTGACAACGAGACAGCGCAAAGCACACCGCTTGTATTATATATACTTACGATTGTAAAACGAATTGTAAATTCAATATAATTTTGAACCTAGCAATGCCACACCCCCAAAAAATGCTGGATGAGAATAAGTTGTTGTTGTATAACCTATTAACTAATTTTATGTTTAAATAGTGTACTTTTTATGTTCTTTAGCGGCAAAACAAATTACTTAGACTTAAACAATAATTTTTACTAATATAACTTTTTTTGATTGTTATTATTTGATTTGTACAACCAGAACTAAATTATAAGTTATTCAATATATTTATATAAATACATTTAGAAATGCTAATTAACAAGCGAAAAAAAAACAATTTTATGCACATACAGTATAATCTTGTCTCTTGATGTTTGCATAACTGCTTTTTTTATAGTGCAAAACAATAGACAAGATATTTATCTAGTAATGTAAAATAATGAGACCAATATACACATATACATATGTATATGCAAAGCTGCGTGTACGAGCGCCCCATATCGCCTAAAATTTTTGAAAGCAAGTTTCAGCAATGACTACTAAAAAAAGTGGTTTTAAAAATGCCTTATCTCAGGTTTTGGTTAAAAAATATTCTGTGTCAAAAACGAATTTATATGTATATTCGAAATAATTTAGTTTCAAAATTTACAAAAACTTTGAAGATAAGAAGCTCTGGATTTTTTTATTAGCTTTCACCTCTCGGCGGTGTATATGCTGAGAGTGATTTACACTAAAAACCCAGTGGCCGATATTGTTTTTAAGCTGCATAAAGATGCGAATACCTATAACCGGTAGAAGGTTGGCTGCTAAATAATGTACATTTCGTGTTGCTATTCGGATTTTTTAAGAAAAGTATTGTAGATTTCTGAAGTGCAAATATATGTATGTAAGTGGTAATTTAAAATAACAGCCGTTCGTCACAAATATTGAATAAGTTATTATCAATGAGGGAATAAATTCAAATTTCATTTGCGCTTTTGTCTAAATGTTAAAGCGAAATACATTTTTGTAAAAAATTTTACTTAACCCGTCATGACGGCCGAATGGAACATAATCCTATCCTCTTGTCGGTACGAAAATACCATACATACATATATCAGAATAAGTTTTAAAAACTTCAGAAAAAAGTTGTAATGCAGAGTAATTGGTTCATTCTGAATCACATTTTACAGTTCTGAAAATAATTTAACGGTTTTATAGATCAGCGGATTTTTCATGTGGGTTGCAAAAGTTATAACTTTTAAAATAAAAAATTCGATAGTTTAGGACTTATAAAAAGTGTGAAATGGGTCAATAGTTAAAATCGTAAAAATCTGTAAAAATGTAATACATAAACGGAAGTATTTTTCAAGAACATCCATGTCCTACAATATTTTTCAAAAACGTCCCTTATCAGCTAAAAATGTATTGAAATTGCGTGAGATGGAGTTTTTTCCGAAGTTGATGGTGTTCGGTCAATTTCTAAGATAAGTCGTTTTTCAATCACTTGCTGAGAAAGGGTTGCACTTAGGGTCATACTAATATTAATAGTCCTTACGTAATAGAACTTTGTAGTTGCAGCCGGACTTACTTGGGAAAGACTGCTATTAACGACTGCTCAGCACAGCAGATTTTGAATGACTATTTTACCAATTGTGAGTGGGTTAAGAAGTCAATTACAATAATCGCTTTGACATTTCTGATATCAAAGCTGGCAATCAACAAACTACTTGGCAGTCACTAAGGGCGTCATCAGCAGAGGATAGTATCATGTAATTGTTACAACTGCTTCAAATGTACATATTTAAATATAAATAATTTTGTTAGTGAGTCATTCAATGTTTAAAAAATAGTTATCATATTCTTGGCTTGTTTCTATTATTATAACATATGTATAAGTATGTATGTATATGTATATATTATATATATGCTTTTTTCAAAGTGTTCAACTAATTTTTTTATTAATATTGTTAACAATTAATTATATTTACAAATACACTGTGTTGCATAAGAGACAACAAGAAAAAGAGTTTGCGCTAAATACGATTGAGACGCATTAAAAACGAAAAGTATTGTGTTTTTAAAATAAATATTTCTATTATGTTCTTATTCAAGTAAATTTTCATTATTTCATTGTTAACAACTTTTATCAACATTATTTTCTATGTAAAAATGTATGTATGTCGCCCCATATTCTAAAAAAAAAAATTATTTTTAAAATGACATTTCCATACAAATTTTGAATTATGAGAGTTTTATAAACTTTTTTCTTTGCTTTTTATGAATAAGAGTTTAAATATTTAAATATTTTGTAAGTTTGACGGTTACTGTGTAACGCGATGCGAATAAGTTTGATAGCATTCAAAAATCATTTGCTTTCGCAGCCGTTACAGGGTAACCCCCAAAGTAAATATGTAATAACATCATTGTAGTTGAAAAATCAGACAGACATGATATACATAGTTCATTTCTTTATAATTCGCAAAGTCAGAAATGACCTATCTGTCCGTCTGTCGGTTGAAAAAAGTTGAACAGTGTAATTATTTTGAAATATTTTTAAATTCTCTATGGAAAAATGGGCAAAACAAACTGCAGTAATTTGAAACATCCACAATTACTCGTCAGATTAGTTCTTATAGTTTGAATATTTCAGAAGATTTTGCGTCGAATCTGCGCAGTTGTAATTTGCAAGCGCAATAGTCGACCCTTTTTCTTTAATTGTTGTTGTTATCTACCTATTGTAATATGTATTCTCTATTTTATGCAAAATCTTTAAAATTCTGGTAATCTATTTTTTTAAGAATTTGAAAAAAAAAAAACACTTCAGATCGTTGTTTCGTTTTAATGGCGATTATTTCTAATGGTTCTTGGAGGCATAAAAATATTTAATAATAATGCTTCTAATCAATAAACGAAAAATTAGCCTTATTATGGTTGGCTTCATCGAGAGAGAGAGAGTTCAGTTCATAATAAGGCTACATAGAAGAAACCAAAACTATTTATAACGCTATTGAGCTTCTCGTCTGAAAGTAACATTTTGAATACAATTTCATAAAGGGTAATTAGGTCAAATGATGCAAATTAAGTGTTTAAAAAAAAAAAATTATAAAGTTTATTGCGGTTTTGTGTTACCAAGGTAATAATCAATTAGGAATATCGATCGTCTTGATAGGTCAGTAAAGAAAGCTTAAAATAGTGTCATCCACAGTTCAACACCTCTACTGTCAGCTTGACATTCTAACTAGTATTTCTCTCTTTATATATGTACATATATGCCTAAGAGTACCCTACAAGACGCTGCTGATGGATGCATCAGATTTTTCATATTGCTGCTACAAATCTGATGACCGATTTTCTCTACGTACTAATGACACCCTCAAAGCTTACTTTCAAATGGCGGCTCATGTGATGGTCAGATGTCTTGTAGGGTACATTATAAAGGCTTCATCAGTTGAAATTGTGTCAAATTTTATTGACTTTATTGAAATTCGGAAGTTTGGCAGCTGATTCATTGCCGAAGCGCTTATTTGCCATAAAGATGAGAGTTATCGACAGTTTTTTGCACATAAATTTTTTTATCGGTCATTTTTTGAAATATATTAATTTTGCTTTATAAAATAACCTAATATAAATCGCTTATACGAACGTTGCAATATTAAATCTAAATTAAATACCTTAATGCTCTAATAAATTACTAATTTCTTAATTATTATGCTCACATTAGAAAATGAGAATTTCGAAGTTAGTCGCTAATTACAAAATAATAAACATAAAATGTTAAAATGTATTTATTAAATGAACGAAACGTAAATAAAAGAACGTGATTAATCAAGAAAGCATACAAGTATGTTAAAATATATATTTACATTACATTTATTTATAACTACATATATGTAAATTATCGCTATACTTATTAATTCAATGCTAAGTTTATAAATACGTAAATAATAAGTAAGAATAAACATTAAATTAATAAAGCGATGATATAAAAAAAATCTTAACGTCAATGAAACTTCTATTCTCTTAGATAACATATTGGTACATAACCTCACTTTCGGCCGCAGAGCGCCCACACGTGGATTCGAGAGCTTCCTGCTTAAAGAAGCAATTACTTACCTTATAAATTTGAACTAACTAAATTATTGCTGTTTGAACTAGTATTTCGGTAGCAGGAACTAAGGAATGCAACTTAGAAGTTCCAAAACTTTGAATGGGCAATAGCAGTTCTCAAACATACTCGGCATTTGCTTTTTGAACTCAGACCTGTTAAGCAATGATTACTCATCGTAATGATGAGCGGTGTCATTGATTATTTTCGTGGGAATTCATTTAATGATTGATTACCATCATTTAAAATTTTTGATTATTATTTTCCAAAGAAAATACTTTTTTGGAGTATTACTTACCCAATAAACACAACGGATTCGCCTTGGATCCGAGGCGAGCTCGCCTTCTCTTGAAATATCATCGCGGTGATACTTCGCGGCGATAGAGCGGCGAATCCGAATTCTCAGGCGAGTCACTTATCATAGGCGAATCGAGATTTTTAGCTCTTTCTCGGATCGTGGCGATATCATCTTCGCCTGTGTGTTTATTGGGATTTTGATTTTTTTTTTTGATAATTTTTGATGTTATTTGATTATATTTATTATATATATTCAGTTTTTCATTATATTTTATATTTTTTTTATATTATATTACTTAATTTTTTTTTAATTTTTATTCTGATTTTGTTTGATTATTTTTTTTTTTATTATTGTTTTAAATTTTTTTTTGATTAGTTCTGGTTATTTTTGATATTTTTCTGATTATCGTTTGTTATTACTATTTTAGATTTTTTTATTTTTGATTTTTGTTTCAATTATTTTTGGTTTTTGATTATTTTAAATTTGTTTGATTATTTTTGAATTTATTTCGATTATTTAAAATTTTGTTTTTATTATTTTTAATTTTTTTTTACTATTATTTTAGATTTTTTTTGATTATTTTTGATTTTTGCTTAGATTATTTTTGGTTTTTTGATTATTTTATATTTTTTTTTGATTATTTTTAGTTATTTTTGATTTTTGTTTAGATTATTTTTCATTTATTATTATTTCATTCATTTTTTATTATTTTAGATTTTTTTTTATTATTTTAGATTTCTTTATTTTTGTTTAGCTTATTTTTGGTTATTTTTTATTTTTTTTTTATTTTAATTTAGATTATTTTCAATTTCTTTTTGATTATTTTTTTTGATAATTTTTTTTTTTATTATTTTAGTTTTTTTTTGATATTTGTTTAGATTATTTTTGGTTTTTTTTATTATTATTTTAGATTTTTTTTTGATTAATTTTGGTTATTTTTGATTATCTTCTTTTATTATTATTTTAGATTTTTTTATTTTTGTTTAGATTATTTTTGATTTTAATTTAGATTATTTTTAATTTCTTTTTGATTACTTTATATTTTTTTTTTTTTTTTGGCTTTTTTTGATTCTTTTCATCGTTTTGTTGATCAATTGATTTGTACTGAAACTTTTTAAAGTTTTGCAATTTATAAGATTAGATTGGTCATTCTACTTCAACTTTGTAGTAATAACTTGTGGTAGAGACAACCACGCCACTACTTCGCTACTTCTGTATAGTCAAATTAGGTTGCTTATTCATCAAAGACGTAGATTAAGTGACTCTTCTTCTCCCGTTGGGCATGTATAGTGTACTCCTTCAGCCGACACGTCTATACTGAAATTGTCAGCTAGATGCTCTAAACCTACATAGGTTCCAGAAACGCCGAATCTCTTCACAGACCCAAAACTTTGCCATGATCTGCAATCAAATATTTTTACTCAGAACCCAAAACCATCGAAAAATGACAAAAGTTCTAAAAATCTAAAATTGCGAAAAGTTGAATAAAGGGGTATTCCAGCAAAAATATAGGGGTGTTATCTTTAAACCTCTAATATTTCTACCTATCTTCTGAATTACTGACCTGGGGTGTCTTAGTTTTTCAATAACTCTTTGGTTGTTTTAAGCATTTCATTAGAAATGGAATGCCCCTGCAAAATAAAAATTCGATTCTCAGACGGCTTGATTTTATACCGCGTAAATTCATTCTACCAGGCACGCAGAAGAAATGCGTGCGCGGATGCTATTTCACAAAAATTTCTATTTACTACAATTGCGCCTAAATGCACACTATGCTCTTTGTCACAGCTATGCTATGGTCTGTGAATAAACTAGTTGACACAGGGTGCCAATGAATGATTGAACAACATTTGAAATGACGCTTGCTAAGCAACGACTATGATAATGAGCTTTAGACTGCAACGGCGTAAGAAAAATTCCAATGTGTATTCAGTTTCTTTTAATTTCGTCAAAATAATTTGCATGCTTTTATTTCTTACATTTGTTTTTTCTTTGCATCAAAATTATGTGTATAATCATATAAAGAAGTCTACAACTTGTTTACTTAGCAATTAATATTAATGTGTACATTGTTTTTGTTTGTTAATTTATAAATTTCTCAATACATACATTGATTTCATGATCGTCGCAAATGGATTTTATTTCGTTTAAATGATTTAGGTATATTGTTTTTTGTTGTTTTTTTTTTCTTTTTTGCATTTTTTGATTTTATTTACCAACGTAAGACTAAATTTTACTTAAGCTAGTGTCACTATATATACATACATACATACATATAGAGTTGTACATTTTACAGCCAGCTTCACGTAGTAGTTTAAGTGAAAAATAATTTCTTTTCGCTCGCTCAGATTTCATATAAAATTTGAGTAAAAAAAAAAAAAAATATTTTCGATTTAAATTTCATAACGTGAAACTGGCAGTTAGTATTTTATTACTTATTATTTAAATTTACTTTTTCTTTTTTTTTTTTTGAATTTTTCTAAAAAAAAAAAACAAAAAAAAACAAAACAAAACTAAAGTATATATGTATTATCTTTAGCAAAGAAAAAATTAAAACAACAAGCTAAAGTAGCAAAAAACGCATATATAGCATTAACTATCTAGTTATTTAGAGAATACACAACAACAAATGCATTACTAAAATTGGATTGGGGTATTGGTTTGTGTTGTTGCTGTGAGAATTTACAGTTATTTGTTGATTTGATATTTCTACTGTTTGAGCGCTACACTCATTGCACACATTCAGTAAATACCGTTACATTGCCTACGTATTGTTTCTTTGTACTCATTACTCGTTACATATTTTATACTATTACTAGTTATGTATGGGAAGCAGCTGCTTTCGTTTACTTTTCTTACGACGACTACGCTCAACTTTTTTTGCAGCCTGATACTACGTATCACGTCCCAAAAAGCCATTCGGTGGTGGTGCTGGCTGTTGTTGTTGCGATTGTGTTGTTTGCTGTTGTTGGCGCAACCAATTCTCTTTCAGTGAAAATGCCGATGATGGGCGCGCTGCTTGTGATGGTGTTGTTGTTGTTGTTGGCGTGCTATGGTGTATGCTTGATGTGGGTGAATTAGACGCCGTGCCAACTGCCATTGGTATTATGGTGGCATAACCGATAGCGCCTTCGTCCGTGCTTGATTGTCCACCAACTGTGGGCGTGGTTGTTGGCGAATTGAGTTTTGAGCTCGGTCCTAAATTGGCTTTTATAGATGATGCTGCAGATTTTTCCGAGTCGGCAGTGTTATGACTTTGACTGCTACTACGGCTACTACGCGCTTGAGCTGATTGTTGCGCCTTGTTACTATTACGTCGATGCGCACCCAACAATTTCATTTTGATATGCCCTGTCTCTGCATCATCATCATCATCATCCGAATCGCCATTGTCATAATCATCCTCGTCATCAGCATGCGTTCGTGGTGGTTTACTGGCAGGTTTTTCATTTTTATTTGCATTCGTCGTGGACATGGGACCCATCATTGTATACGCCGGATCTACGTTTGTTGGTGGCTGAGCAAGCGTACTTCTGGTTGGTGTTGATTGCGCGGGTATCACTACAGGATAATTTGGATTATCAGTGGTGTGCAATATTACATTGGCATTGGCATTGGCGCCGGCGGCAGCTAACGGTCCCATGCGCGTATAATCGGTTGTAGGTGGCGCGTGTAAACGTTCCCTAGGCAACGAACTTACGCCCGTTAGTTTAGCAGGTGATGCGGTAACATTTAACGTTTCATCTAAACGTTTGTAACTCGCCTTACCGGCACCCTGCATGTGCGTTTCAGTCTCATCGCCAGCACTTGAAAGTTGGTGTGATGTATTTACTGATTCATCTAATAAATGATATTGTGGTTTGGTGCCCGTAATTGTATCCTTCACATCAGCCGCTGGTGAGAAGAAACGTGGCGCTGGCACATAACTAGCAGCGCTGCCACCACTTTCGATAGTACCCAAATGTTGATTGGCGCCAGTGCCAGTGGTGGGACCGGTGTTTAAATTCGAATTACTACTACTACTGGTAATGGGATTCGAACTGGTGCTCTTGTGACTCGTATTACTACCCGAACGTTTGTGACTGAATATGCGTCGATTAATATTTTTGAGACGTTTTGGCATGGCTTGCATTTTATCAGCGACAGCACGCAAACCCGAATAACGTCCTGTCGGCGGTTGTAGTGATGAAGCATTCGATGAGGCTGCCGAAGCTGTAGATGGATGTAGTGATGATGCAATTGGTGCATCAATAATTTCATCATCCGGTGCTGAGCTTGACATTTGTCTTATGGTTGGCATACGATGTCGTGGTTTACTGCGTGGCAAAAGCTTTTGCCCACCACTGCCAATACGTGAACGATGGCCAACACTCAATTCTATGCTACCGTTGTCATCATCATCGCGCGACACATCATATGGCACTTGTTCACGATAGTTGGGACTTGGATCGTACATTTCATAGCCACGATCATCGGTTGTAATCGTATTACTGGCTGAGGTGACCGAACTTGGATCCGGATCGGGTAATATATAGTTGGCTGATGATTCTTCGTCGTAGGGAAATTTCTTTTGGCGTGACGGCAGTAAATGTAAACCGGGTTGATGTAGGAAATGTGATAGCGAGTGTGAGCCGCCGCTAATAATGCCCGTTGATGTTGATGGCAATGAACTTAGCAGTGTGGGATTTGTATGCGACTTTTGTGAAATATTGTAACTTTTCTTCGAATGGCCGTCTGGCGTGCTGCTGACCATTTTAGCTGAGGCCGGGCTGTGGCTGTAGTTTAAAGATTAGATTTTTGTTACAAAGTGTACATAGTTTTCAAATAATAAACATTAATTCAGAATGAGATGTGAATGTGTATAAAAGCTAAAGTGAGGTTATGTTAATAGTACAGTCAATAAGGAAAAGAGTTTGTATGTTGGCGTGATATCCACTGGGGCAGTAGAAGTTTCCTCGAAAGATCTTGTGCGAAAACAAGAAAATGCTCAAGCCCAATAGGCATTCTAGCGCGCCGGTGGAAGCAGGTAAAAAGGGATAACACCAGTCCAATGAAACGACCAAGTGGAGACTAATTAGATGACCATTGAAAGAAGAAAGTAGGAGGTCATCATATCCGTATATCAGTGAGCGAGTGGCATCTCAATACCCTTCGCGGAAACACATAAATTGAATTGGGATCGCATAGAATGCGGTGTGGTAATCACTTCTCAAGATTTTCTCCTCCACCCCAAGGAGCCTTCTTTTTTTTTTGATCCCAAAGTCAGCTGTCGATAAGAAAATTTACTGGGCTGGAGCTTTGTATTAACAGCTCATGGTAAAATTTTCTTTGATAGTCCTTGTTGACATCGGCGGAAGTAAAATTCTCACAACAATCGGATCTGCGTGCCGGAATGACTCGTTGTTTCTTACCCGACCAAGAACTGTTATTTCCATGCAACCCTGTATAACTGGAAGAACAATTTCTTTGGAATACAATAAGCACATAACAAGTTGCAGTATCATGCTAAACTAACCACACCACACCAGTAGCGCATTCAGTGTTTTGGGAAAGAGGCGCTTAAATTTTTTTAAATAAAATTTCGAGCAAAAATATGACTTTTTGGATCCGAAAGGAGGGGTTTCGGCACGAATAAGAGACACGTTTTTTCTGAATACTATGCTGAGATTGTAAACGGCAGTCCAGATAGAGTGATGTTCTACGCAGCCATCGGTATGTTATATGTAGTATGTTTATGACAATTTGTTAAACTTTCGAGCACGACAGAACTTCGATTCTAAAGCCGTAAGCAACATAAAAAAAAATTTAAAAATTCGGCTGCAGTTAAATCGTACTTTTATTGTCGACCTCGAGCGAAGCCTCATGAAAACCAAAGTCCGGTCGCACTCTATTAAATTTGTTGTAATTTTTGGGCTATAACTAAACAATTTCCAATTGTATAAAAATCAATGTTAATTTACATATTTATTTATTTGTTTTTTTTTGGAAAATTATTATAATGCATTTTGAAAAATCAAAATTAAATTAAAAATCGAGTGAAAGTGTTGCAAATTTTTATTGCTTAGAGAGTACTTTTAGTGACTTTTGTAAAACAAAAAAATATTATTTCTTAGGTTTACTTTTGCTGAGATTTAAATACAATATAGAAACCGTTTGTTGATAGCCTAAAAATTACCTAAAAATTGTATGTTGCTTGATTTGCTCTCACCTAAATGGAGAGTGGCGATGTTCATCGTCATTCGCCATTTCATCATCATGCTCGTCCAAAGAAGCGTTCGGCAATTTTGATTTATATTCCTTGTACTCGTCGGTACGCAAAGGCGTGGTTGCATCATCGATTTCATTATCTTCGCTGAATATATCGGCAGTGGTAGTAATAGTACCTGGAAAATGCAAATGGAATTTTTTTTTTTGTTATTAAACAAATTTTCTGCAAAAGTTGATATTTATATGCTTCTTACCTGCTCGTTCTTTCTCCCGTTCACGTGTACCATCTTCAGAGAAATAAAAGGACACTTCATGAAAATGTTCAATATATTCTTCATCGGATGCATTCGTTTGTACATGATCCAATAATATGCGTAGAATTTTCGAAAATGATGGACGTTTTGTAGGACGATGTTCCCAACATTGTTGCATAATTTCATAAATTTTATCAGGACAATTATCGGGACGTTCCATGACACCACCTTCAATAACGAAGCGTAAAACTTGATCATTTGAGTAACCCTGTATGACGAATAGAATAATAAATTATTGACGAAATATTAGAAAATTATATTGCTAAATATCTGAAGCATAAAATAGTGCTCTCATTCTTCTTCTTCTCATTCTAATAAAATCAAAATTGTATCTGTGAGAGAGTAACAGAAAAATAAGAACTTACGGGATATGGCTGCGATGCGAGTGTGACAATCTCCCACAATACAACACCATAACTGAACACATCACTGGCAGTGGAATAGATGCCATCGCGTAAACTTTCTGGTGGCATCCAACGTACGGGTAATAAACCTATTTGCAATTAAAGTTTGCATTAATCAATATTCAAATTCTACTTAATATTCGTTTTCAAGTTAAAATACCTTTATCTCCTTTACGGTAGTAATCAGTCTCATAGACGTCACGTGTCATACCGAAATCGCCAATTTTCACCGTCAAATCGGAGCCGACCATACAGTTGCGGGCCGCTAAATCGCGATGCACAAATTTTTTGGCCGACAAATATGACATGCCATCGCCAATTTCGATAGCCATCTGCAAGGAAAGAAAGTTTAGACATATTTTTTAGAAAAATATAATTATTAAATGCAATGGAAATATTGGCCAATAATCATAGACGTTGCTTAATATGGCTTTTCATTAAAATATTTATTTAACTTAAAATAACATTTAAAATGTTGGTCAATCATACATAGTCATATTAAACAAAGATCTTAGCTAAAATGAAATGTAACAGGGTCCCCTTATGAAATAAAATTAGTGGTATGCAGAAATTTGTTATGTTTTGCTAGGTCACCCTGTGTCAACTATTTCATCCATGGATATAAGCGAAAAGAACCTTAGTTTGACCGAAAACTGACTTGCTTATATTTGAAATTTTTTTTCTTTCTTATCTCTTTCTTTGTCTTCGTTGTTGTTGTTTTAGCAACAAAATCACTCCCCGAAGGTTTTTGGGAGTGTTGTCGAATTAACAATCCTTGGCCGGATATGAATCCGGTACGCTCCGGTACTCCCTTGCGGTACTGCCTGACTGTCGTGGTAGCGATTTGGTATGACCAGTGTAACCTTCTAGGTCATGTCATCCCTCCTTCCGAAAGGAAAGAGAAGATGGGTAATGAGAGGTGAGAGGCATCATGTCCGTAGATCAACCATCGAGTTGCACATCATTACCTTTGTGCATATTAGTCGCCTCTTACGACCGGTATGCCTACCGCGGGCATATTCTTAACCCCAACCCGCAGGGGTACTTGTCTTCGTCTTCATCTTCATCTTCTGCTTAATTTTTATTTATAACACTCTTTCTAACCTCTCATTAACCTCTTCAAATATTAGTTGAGAAGTGAGGTTAATTCAATATATTTAAAAAATAGTTGCTACCTATTAAAGAATCTATATTGGTTTGCAAGAATAATTCAACTCGTAGATATTATATCTAATAAGCGAGGCCCCGATGGACCAAAAAAATTTATAATAAACTCACCCGAAATACACGACTCAGCGGTGGCGGTTGCACACCCGCCTCACGATATCGAAATGGTGTATCATCATTAAGTACGCTATCGGGTCGATGAGCACGTAGATATGATTTTAAATCACCAAATTTCATCAACTCCATTACCACCAATGCCGGCTGACCAATCGAACAAACGCCAAGCAAACGCACAACATGATGCGTATCGAATTGTTTCATAACACTAGCCTCACTCAAGAAATTAATACGTTCACGATCGGTTGCATTTTCATTGACAGTCTTAATAGCGCATGGCGTATCCTCTACGCTACTAACTAAACTTTTCAGTATACCTTCGTATACCATGCCAAATGAACCTTGACCCAGTGGACTTAATTGTATGACACGTTCACGTTCCACTTCCCAACTATCCGGTACATATTGCATACTAATATAGTATGGATTGACGGTGGGTATAATTTTAATTTCGCTTGGTGGAGCATATTTACGTCGTAAGTACCAATAAGCGCCACCAATAAGTATTAAAGCAGAGAGTATACCAGCGCATAATGTTGCAATTAAAGCAGCAGACCATTTCTCGGGCTAAAGGGTGATATAAATTGTTTAATTAAGTACCGAACCAGTAAGATAGTTTAATTTGTTTATAAATAATACATACCGGAATATCAACATAAACAATTTCCGAGTAAACACCATCGCCAGCTAGTGAATTGGCACGTACTCGTACACTATAATTTCCCGTTGGTAATTGCATTATGTAACCGTTAGTGAGATTACGATAAAAATCTTGTGTAATGCAACGTTTCTCTTCAACTGCATCTTGTTCGGATTTCTTATAGGAAATTGTATAGGAGACTACATCGCCATTTGGATTCTCTGGTGGATCCCAACGTACACGCACATCACTACGCGTCGTATTTGTTGGTATTAGATCAACACGTAAGTTCTCCACCTTGTCCACACCATCTGCAATAAAATTGAAAACATTTTAATTTACAAAACAATTTTAAATTTTACACATTACTCATTTACTAACCCATTTTTTTTGTTCTCACAAAACGCATGCGCATATCACTGCATTCTTTTTCAGTTGCACCATTTTCAGGTTCACGACATGCTTCCACTCCAATCGTATAGAAGGAGAAATGTTTGAGCTTTTGAAATACATATTTGTTTACAGTTACAGAGACATTTTGTACAAAACTTTCATAGTATTGTCCAGTCGGATCCATAATTGTTTCATTGTTACTTGTCTCATTTGTGGGATGATAGGTGGTGCTGTCGAGTGGAGTTATTGTAGTCGTTATGTCACCATCGCCTGTAATATCCATTTCGGCGGTAGTTTTGAGTATAATGTTTTCAAAATTATCATCTGTTGCACGCATATGACGCCTAAGGAAGCTATCCTCAGGTTCGCCTTCACTATGGCGTCGTCGACGGCGTTTGGCATCCATATCGGCGTATGCTGCACTCTCACTGCCAACCTCACCGGGTCTCTTTGGATCATCGGTACGCCTATAAAATGGAAATGAAAAAAAAAATTGTGAAGGATTTAGTGAAATGTGAGAGAAAAGACTTCCAATTTAAATAAAACAAGTCAGAGGTGGAATAGATCAAGGAAAAAAAAATGTTGTAGAAGTGCTAGTAAAAATCAAGCACTCTGAAGCGTGAAATTTTGCGTTTGAACGCAAAAGAGCTTTTACTTTGAGAGTGATTTTGCAAGTTGAAGAAACCATGCAAGAAATGGGGATTACCAAGGCGAATTAATACAAGGTGTCATTTTCTAAACAGCTGATAGCTACTTTTTTCTCTAATTTTGACACTACAAATTTCGCCGCGGTACGATTTTGACATTAGTGCTACGCAAGGCAAATTCATTCTTATGGTAATGTTAAGTGAACAGCTGACTTCCTCTTCTTCACGTTTTTAACCCGCCGTGTAATGTAGAATGTCATAAAAAGAAAGATTTGACGGTTGACTTTGAATATTGTATTTGGTATTTATTTTCAAAAAACTATCGCAACTTACCAAAAGGATACGATGGCGATGGTTTTAACTAAATTTTATGCACGCATGAGTTGTCCAAACACGTATTTATTGTTCCAGACACCATTAGTTCAATTAAATTTTTATAAAATACAAAAAAACCATCGATGGTTGTCATTTCAAATTTTTTATCACTATGACATTCTACATTACAAAAACTTGAAGCGAATAGAGGCGAATATTGCCGAATTCGCTCTGCCATTACCATAACAATCAATTTGCCTTGGTGCTACGAATTAAAAAAACAAAGTAGGCACATTGAAAATGTGTGGAAGTGTGTTTGTAATTCGCTTGGCTTCCACCTTCTATTAATTCGCCTTGGGGATTACTGATCACTGCCGATCAAGAGAGGCAAACTCTCCGATATTTGTAAAACTTCTTTTTACTTACTTCACATAAATAAAGTTCTGCAGCGTATTCTCGAAATCAATGCCAGCGACTATGGTTGCCTCACTCGTGTCGACACCGCTCGAATTAGGTCTATCACCATCACATTTGCAATTTGCCGCATTCGGTTTCTCTGTCGCACCTCCAGGGCTATTACGAGTTGTATCTTTTTTCTCGCCATCCTTATCGATTTGTGCGGCTATTGAAAAGAGGAAAAGTTTATTAATTCAGTGCAAACCAAAAAATTACTTATGTAGCTCTAACTTACGGTAATTGCAGTAGTTGCGTGTTTCCATTACTTGACTGCTTTTGTCAATGGCTGCATGTACGCGATAAGTTATGAGATTACCCTGCGGATTGCTTGGTGGCATCCATGTAATGGCCTAAAAGAGTTTGATAATTTTTAATATCTCCTTTTTATAAATCGATAATTGGATTATGCAAACATTAATTGCCTTAACTGTTGTCATTGTACAGTTTTATAATAAAATTGTATAACTACTTTACATTACTTACGATTTCTGAACTGGATATCGGATAGGAATTTATATTTTGTACAAATCTTGGCTGCGCTGATTTCGTTTTGAAATGCATTATAGGACTTTGTGCGTTACGTTTCTCCGATGATATCGTCCATGTTTTGACATAATATGCATATTGAGTGAATGGTTGTAAATTTATGAAGATAAATTTAGTCTCTTTGGTGGGATCACTCACAATCCAGCTAAAAGAAGAAGAATAAGCAATTTATTAAACGATCTTGGTTTGTTGGAGCAATGAAGTAGTGAAGTTTATGAACGACTGCTTGCAGTGTTGCTATAAACAAATACCAAACAAACTAAGTCTTCACATGTTCTAATTATAGACCTTCCGAAGTTCGGGAAGATTTAATAAAATTTTTGCTGAAAAAGTGTTTGTTTACACAAAACACCTGCAGCGAGAGAACGCATTTTGAACGCATCGGCAGAGAGCGCAACAAGTTTTTACTGTGGGAATTTAACTCCGTAAAAATTGTAAGTGAAAAACAGCTGATCGTGACAAGCGAAACCAACAACAAAAACTAAAAATTTGAACTTGTAACCAATCAAAATGGCAACAGCTGATTTTGCTGCAAGTTTTTACTGACTCCCCTACTAGACAGCTGTAGGTTATCTGACGAGTCAGATAACCTCTCGGCCTAACTTGTGTTTGCGTTATTTTTACATATATTTCTCAATTAGTTTCTGCAGAGCAGTGTGCCAAATCTAACCGTGTCTTTGCTGTTTTTTTGCACACGTACGTATACCGCATCCCATTCTAGCGCATGTAAAACCACATAAATCTGTACTCTTCACTCACGTTATCAATAATGAAAAGTTTGGTTAGCGCTAACAGTCAGGTATAATGCAAACACAAGCCAGCGCTAATGGTTATGAATGACGCAAACTTTATATATAGCTAACTATGAAAAGACAATTGTTTGTATTATTAGATTTGCTTTTTATTGTTTAATATAAGTCAAAATTGCACAATTTTCACGTTCACAATAATCAGTAAATTCATAAAATACATATATCTATCACTAAACATTTGCAAAAGTATAATTTTATTCCATTTGGCCAAAAGTTCCTTGATTTGCTCGTCCCTCTGAAAGTATATAAATTTGGTGCATAAATATTCAAAACAGTACTTCACTTATTAAATAACAATTATAAGCACTATATACTTTCCTTATCAAGGCGTTTTAGTTGTAATTTCACTGCTAAACTCCTTTTATAATATTTTTTACATATTTTAAAGACGCAGTTGCATTTTGCTCACACTTTCAAGAAGAAGAAAAGCAAAGAAAAAGCAAAGCTTGAAAGAAGGCTTTGTGTGTGTTAGTAATTTACAATTTTCGCTTGCATGTATTAGTGAGTGTGGTTAGGCCGTTCTAGTAGGGTCCTATTCGCTTGAAACTTTTTTACTTTTTGCGTTTCGAGAGAGTTTTACGCCGTTCTCGTTTTACTTAACTTTTAGCAAGTTTTGTACGCGAACAAAGCTATGTATGTATTATGAAACGTTATTTTGTAATAAAAAATCTTTAACATACCTGTCATCGCAAACACGTTGTGATACTTTGGTGGCATTTTTGTATTTATCCTCCATAAAATAATATTGATAACCAATGAAGGTGCGATTATCATCGAATATTAATGGATTCTCAATTTCTACAACCGCAACACGACTCGACACCCGCATAATCGTCACATTTAACATCTCTGTATTACCTAGAATTAAAAATGGTGGCATAAAATGTAAGTAAGTATAATTTGAAACATTTTTTTTTTGGGCGTTAAAAAGTTTTTTATACGAAATGGAAATAGAAATGGTTATACAAGCACTCACATGACCCCTTATGTCCATTCGAATCGGTGGCCACTTCATTTTTATCAAATGTTGCATTCTCGCGCATCATCGGCAGTAATTTCTCAATCTCATTGTAACATAATTTTGGATTAAAATGGAAGAAGACGCGACCACGTTCGATTATAACGGTACGATTTGGTCCCCAAATTGTTTCGAGGTCATTATTTTCCAGCGCGTAAATGGCAAATCTGTGAAGATAAAAGTAATGTAATGTAATAAAAAATTTGATTTAGATGAAATTGAGGTTTTAAATAGTTTATAAGAGGGAAGAGGGGATATAATAAACCATTTTTACAATAATAAATTCACGCTGTGTAGAAAACGTAAAAGCTCTAGCTGTTAGAGGCAACCATACTGATACATTTTATCAATGCAAGGTTATGTTAAATCGCTCTGAGTTGACACCTACATATATGTATGTATGTACTTTCTAAAATAATATTACATCGTGATAGCATAGGATCTATAAATATAGATTTAATAATAAAGTTGATTTGGCAACCCTAATAAAATATTTTTTTCTGATAATCCACGTGCTTTCTAAAATTTATAAATAATTTCAAATAGGCGATAGTATAGAATATACAAATTTAGAAATATAAATTAAGGTGATTTGGCAACCCTAATAAGCTACATTTTTCAATTGAAATTTCATATTCACCCCTATTCTGCATTACAATTACGTTCCCGCTCTACGCTCCGCTTGGATCGTAAATATGCATTCTGAGTTACGCTTGGATCGAAAGAAAAAGAGGAAGAGCTATAAGTTTTTCGAAGTCAGCTGTTTGCCTTGGAATGTGTGAAATTGAAACATAACAAAGCAATTTAAATTACACAAATTATTACTTTTGATATAAAAATAAAGCTTTATTATGATTTATAAACCTAATTTTATATGTTTGAGCATTATTGAATAAATTGAGTGAAATTTTGTAGATCAATTGACTGATTGTAGCCGACAACGAAGGAACAACAAAAAGCAAGGGGACACTGTTGGTGGATGTTACCACATCGTCAGTAGGTAGCTGGTATTTTCCATAGAGCTAGCGCTAGAAGAGTGCGCTTTGTCGACCAGGTACACAGATGGTTGGTGTCCCGTCGTGGGGCAACACCATACGCCGAGCAAACATAAGACATGTCAGGGTTAAGTCTGACCGCAGGTGATACTTTTCGCTGTAGGAAGACATTGGCCGACCCGGAACTGACAAAGAACTTTACAGAGTATGAGTGGGTGCTGTGAAGTGGCCGCCGGTGCACGTTTGGATATAATGGCAAAGTCAAAGCCATTACCTTAGTTTTAATTTCGTTAGTAATATTGTTTGGTGTTTTGAATGCTAGTCCAATTTGTAATTGTTTACAACCGGTGCCGATGCTAATGCGCGTCCAAAAATATTAGATCTCCGTAGGCGGATTCACATTCCTGGCATCGAAACGCGTCTTTTGATTTCCCTCCTTACATTTTTGGACAAATATTAGCACTCGGCACCGGTCGAAAACAGTTACCCTGCAAACATATCAAAAAACATCATTAGAGCACAAAAACAAAATATAGCGAGCGTTTTACAACTTTTACATACGCGTTTTACTTAAATTTTAAGAATTTCAACAAAAAATCGCGGAAATTAATCGTAAATTGTTTGCAAAATAGAAAACAAGTAGTTATCCGCCAACAAAACTCCAACGTAGAAAAACGGAGCTACGATCGAAGTGCAGAATTAGCAGAATTGGAAGTTTCGAAGTTGAACGTAGCGGAATTGAAACGCAGAATACCAAAGTTGCCAAGCGGAGAAATTTTCGATCCAAGTCGAAATGCAGAATAGGGGTGATTAATTGAAAGTTTATGTTGACCAATTTTCTTAAAATTTTAAACGATTTCAATAAAAAAAAATTCTATCCAAATCGGTTGAGACCTCTCCAAAGGCAAAGGGGATACATAAAGTAGATGTACAAATATATGTAAAGGCATACAATTCAGAAAAGGTGACAACCCTATTCAGAAATATTTTAACCAAAAACAGCGCGCTATTGAAATATACTCCCATTAAATATTTGATACTCATGTTGCTTATGAAATTTCAAATAAGTGGCAACCTTGTAAAAACACGCTTAGCGAAAATATGTAAGACCCGAGTGGTTGCACGCATGATCACAAACATACAAACACACAAAAAATTTCTATGTATTTTGTTTTTGTAATTTGTGGGTTTATAGTCAAAATCGTACTGAAAAATGGGTGATTGTCAAAATTCGAGAATAAAATAAAAATCAGCTGGCCTATCGACACGACCTGTATTATTGGATAATGGTTGCACGTAAGTAACGAGTAAATAAATTTTAAAAATATTTATGTTACCAATTGTTTGAAGAAATGCGAATTTAACAGTTTTAAAAATCTTCCTCTTACTTTTCTATAAAATTGAAAAGCATTCAGTACTTACTTATTTTCAGCGAGCTCAGCGCCGGCTATGCGTTTTAAATGCTTAAAAAATGAGAGTGAAGTTAAACCATAAGTGCCTTGTATTTTAAGAAATGTGGTGATTTCTTGTATGGATGCCAACCCAGACTCCAACTCCTCCATTAAATGCTCTAGAATAATAAATAAATAAATAAACAAAAAAAAAAACCAATCAGTAATTTATAATTTTCTGCACAGCAATGAGAACTTACTTCCGCCACGCTTAATATTTATGGTTAGTCCATTTTTTACGATATGCGTACAGCCGGTGAAATCCTTAGCCCTTTCCACACTATCAATCAGCGCACCATTACATTTATTCACACAATTATCGCCGCAAGCTTGACATGTGGTACCGATTTTGTTGTAACCATTCGGGCAACGTGTCGAACATTTACCATCGTAGGGCACAATCACTTGAGGTTTATTATTTTCGAATTTTGTGCCAATATTGATGCAATCGTCAGCGGTGATACAACGGCGATCCAAGTACTAAATTGTTGGAAATGGAATATATTCGATTTAAATACGTGTTGTTGTTGTTGTTAAATATGTATATGTATATCGAACTTACGCTGAAATATGTTGATGGACACTGTTTGATGCAGGTGTTGTTGTAGATAGAATAATCACGGCAGCTGATACAAGCATCCGGATTGTCACGTAAACAACCACCAATGCAATTCTCATTGCAACACGTATTCTCATCCACACAATTGTCCTTGCAACGATCCGGGCAGACTATGTGAGAGAGAAGTGGAAATATTTTGGTTAGTTCTAATATGAGGAAATAAGTCGGGGAAATGAGTGCCATAGGGCTGTACTACTCAAATAACGCCTACTTATAACATCCATCTATTTAAGTGGAAGCAATTGAGGAACTCCCGAAACCTGATTTAACCCTCTCCTAAAAGGCTCCTTACGATTGCATAAGAAATTTCATTTGACTCCCTCAGTGAAATGAGAAAGTGATAATCAGATAATCGGACAGTGTATACGGAAGATTGGGGCCCCAAACTGGGGCATTGAGTTAAAGTCTCAATCGCAGTTAGTGAGCACAAAAACTTCTATCCCTAGTGAATGTAGCAGACAGTCAAGATCGTACTTGGATATCTCACTAGGCTGGTCAATACTATTATTGACCTTAAAGTCAAAGAGTCAACTGAAACTGAACTGAACTAGTTCCACGGAACTCGTCACGAAGTGGATAGCTCATGACTGTCCCTTTGGGAGACTGGTTCGCAATTTTACTGCAGGGGAGTATCAGACTAACCACTATCTCCCAAGATGATGAAGGTGACTGAGACGCTTCTATAAATGTCTTCCAAATTACGTTTCTAAGAAGTTTACACTCGTCATACCAAATTGCTACCACGAGGACTGCCACTTTCAGTCGGGTTCAGAGGTGACGTATCGGTAACCTTATAAAACAGCTGATTCGACCAACCTTATGAGAAACAATGTAATCGATTATTGGTGCTACTATCTGTAACGTAACCTTACCGACCAAATGCATGTTGGTTTTTCTCTTACGTTAAGGATACGACTACAGCGATACGACTACTGCACCAATGAACCTGCCTTTCGGCAGGACTCACCAAAACCTACATACGTGGAGTGTTTTTATCTGTAAAACAACAACAAAGGGCAGTCTGGCGGGTTTTTACAACTCCTTATGAAGAGTACGAATTCCCTTTTGCTACGTTTCACAACTGGTTCATAAGACTCTGTCTATCTAGTTAACCTCTCCAGGAGGGCGGTTTATAGTATTTGAAGGTTAAGTTTATTCGGCAAAACAAGCCAAATTTCAAAACACATAGATGGTGCCTACTTACTCTTTTGACACATTTTATTGTTCCAACATCTTCTTTGACCATCAAATTCTCTGCATACCAAATCGTTGTCCATGCCATCTTCTCTTATGCTCTTTCCATCTCCAGGGCATTTTGGGCATTCAATTAATTTACTGTTATTCTATAACATCAAAAAGGACAGAGAGAGAGAGATGAATGAAATAATATTTTTCTTTTTTTGTTGAGATAAAATAGAGATCATTTCCAAATTCTTTGTACTCACATCGATGGTCATCTCAGCGTCTTTATTTAGTATACGTTTCCAAGCGACTGTGTCTACATAGCAGAGCACAACATTATTCTCAAGCCGCACACCGCCACGCGCAATCGTCGTTAGCTGTCCGAGACCCAAATCTTCCATATGCGGATTATAATAAACGATGAGTGCATAACCCTCGAATAGTGTTGTACCGCGTATAACACTCAAATTGGGAAAGAGTTGTGACAGAGAGCGTAAATGATGTACCCGATAGACGATAATAAATTCTGTGACTTCAGTTAATAATGGAAAAGTTTCCGAAAATTCTTGTACTTTATGCTGATTCATGAGTGTGATGAGTAGGAATCCTTCTATGACCGTGCAATTGCGTAACTGTTTCAATGAGTCCGGAGAGTTGCGTATATCCAGCGAGCGACAAACTGAAAATGAAGTAAAAGAAGCAGAATTTAAATTAAAAATGTTAGATTCAAAAATGTTTATAAAATATTTATTAAAGTAAGCTTTTAGCTAGTTTCTAAAATTTGGTAAAATAAGCTCTTAAAAGCAGTTTTCTGTCGTTTAGTTATGAAAACTTTTATTTGGGTGTGAAGAAATAAGTAATGATAGACGAGTGGCAGATCCAGAATTTTGGGAAGGGGGGGTGGGTGTAAGTCCAAATTTTTTTTATGAAATATCGCGGACATCTTTTATCCACAGTTCCTCAAAAATATGACTTTTTGGATGCCGTAGTGGGGGTGGGGAGGGAGTTGGACTTGAAAAACCCCCCGTGCATCCACCCCTGTTAATAACAGTATTTAACGCTACTCAGCCTCAAAACACTTCCTAAGTTTTAATCTAAATCATCCCACAGTAGAATCTTCAACAATTTTTCCCCACACTAAAAGCTCACCAAAAAGTTTCCAAATGCGCGCTCAGCACTCATTCAAGATTCAACAACTCAGCTCACATTATTTCAATTTATGCTAAAGTTTCTTCCTAGCCTACTTGATTTACTTGAATTCGGCTTTTATGAGCATTTATGGAAATCATGAATATAACTTTGCGTAGAAGAAGAAGAAGCATATATTTGCAATTCATGTATGTAGTTTTACGCTTTCAAATCACGTTTATCATGTTTCGATTTAAAAACACGTGTCGTAAATTTGTAGTTCAAAAAAATAAAAAAAATACACTGTAAAAAAAGTTTGCGCTTTGATTTCAAACAATTCTCCAGTTTCGAAATTGAGTTACGGTGTACTATGTATATACTCTTATATTGATACAATAATTAGCTGTGTTCGCGCACAAAACTACCAAAAAGTGTATTCGAAATGAGAATGAAGTAAAACTCTCTCAGAAGTCAGTAAAAACTTGCAACCAAAACAGCTGTTGCCATTCTGATTGGTAAATAGTAGAAACTTTAAAAGTTTTGTTGTTGCTTTTCCTTGTCACGATCAGCTGTTGGTCACTTACAATTTTTACTGCGTGAAATGTCTACAGTAAAGACTTGCTGCGTTCTCTGTCAATGAAATGTCAAAATGCGCTTCTCACTGCAAGTGTTTTGTGTAAGCGAATACTTTCTTAGTAAAAATTTTATAGAATTTTTGAAAATTCAAGTGTACGCGAACACAACTCTTAACTTTGTTGCCAACTGACATATTTGGGCCTAACCTTTTGATTTGATGAATGAATTGACGAAATGTATAATTTGTCGGATTTTAGTAATTATCGGTAGCGCCAGTAAAGTTGCTATGGCTGGGAATTCCTAACGAAAGGAAACGTCGCGAAAGACGTGCCTGGCATAAAGAAATTCAAATATTTCCCCCCATTAATTTGAAGCATGAAATAGTATGTGATAGAATTTTGGTAAAACCAATTCAACAATCATTTTCAAGTCGAGCTTATTTTCTAGCAACACTATTGCATCATTGTAAGAAATCTGACAAATATTTTATGAGGAGTTTTAGGCCGCGCTTTAGTTTCAAAAAGGGGGTTTGTCAAGGCGAGAGATCTAGATCTGTATATGTGGCGGTTTTTAAGTTCAATAGAGGAGGAATTAGTTTATCAGCCTATCCTTTTCCCTGTCATTTGTTCAACTCTCTGTGCAAAAAAATAAGGAAGGGAGTAAGATTTTGAAAAAGAATTAAAATTAGAGGTTAGTTTGAGTGAAGAAAGTTTAATATTTCGACAATTGCTAACTTCAGAACGCTTGAGAAAATAATGAGAAACATCGGACGATGTGGCCTAATGAATAAAAGGCAAAAAGTTTGGCGACCACGCCCACTTGCATCTGCAACTACAGTTCGGCATTACATCTGCAACTGAATGCGTGCGTCTAGACTTTAGAGAGAGAGAGAACCATATTTCCCAGTTGACTAATAAGTGTCAAATAAAGAATCGCTTTGTCTGAAGCCATGCTGGTTCACAGACGTCCATTCTCCTCACCTGCTTGCAAAATATTGTCATTCTCACTTCATTAAAGGCGGATATTTTCCAAACACCTGGGTTCATTACAAAATGTGCAATCGCTTAAATGTAAGACTTTTTGGAAATGTACATACATAAATGCTTAATTGAATAACCTATTTCAATACGCCATTTACTCGTAGCTTGACTTTTTTTCCATTTCCATCATGACCCCACAAATGCATTTCGGCCAGCTGTAAATGTCAACAGCTGCTTCAGTTAACTGTTTAATTTATGAGTTGCTTTTTGCACATTTTTTTCGTGTTGGTTCGCAGTTTGAAAGAGAAAAAAAAAATTAATTGCAATAACCGCAACTAAATTTTGGTTTGCTTTGTTGTTGTGCAGTGTTGGTAACACTCCGATATGCAAATATTCAATTAGGGCCCAAAATATTTTTACAAAAATTTCCGAATTCTTGACTACTTAAATGTTTCCATATTTAAAAGGCCAATTAGGGTTGAAACAAAGAGTGCATGAGGAAGTCGCCCTAACATATGTACATACATACATATGTACATATACATATTTACTTATGGAAGGGCAACTAAGATCCGAGTTTGCTACTTTCCAAAGTGGCACTTTTGGTCACGCAATTAAGAGAAGCATGCAACACTTACAGACATACATTAGGGATGTTATATTTTTCAATTTTTCCAAACCGTGGATTTTTTGGCACCCGAACGGGATTGGTGTCGGGATTTGAATATTTCTTAGTCTTCAACAGTTTAGCTTGAAAGAAGTCAAGAAATTGTTTGAGCATCAATCAGAAGAAAGATACTTGACATAGTATTGCAGCTAAATTATTTTTAGGCAGAGTTACCACAATGAGTTGCCACCTTAACCGTTTATATTTATCTTCTTGCATTTCCACAAATACCCCAAAAACGACTTGAACTAATTTGATGAATAATTTCTACATTCTCAACTCGCTCACATAAGTGCTGCCCCTGAGTATGTTTTGACAGCGTTGCCACCTATATGAAGTGTAAAAAAGTGAATCACAAATGCCAGGTTATCTATCACTTGTGGTTGCCACTTAATGCTATTATATTAGTATTTTTTCATATTAGCCAATATATCGAAAACAACTTGACCCTTTTGGATGAATTCTCGTAGATTGGCAATGCGATATATTACAAGCTCTCCTAAGTACTTAAATGTTGCCATTTAGGCTGTTATTTCCTCGGGTTCAAACAACCCGTCGGAATCCAAAAAGTCATATTTTTTTAGAAAAAAAGTTGGTCTGGAAATTTCATAAAAAAATGTGGCGCTCTCCATCGCAAAATCCTGGCACTTGAACACCTAGATGGCGCGCTTATCTACAATTGTCTATACTAATATAAACCAACACAGCCTTAAAAGATTGGAAGAAATATTAAATTGAAACATTAATAAGCGGTCTACAAACATTTGAAACTCCTCCCTCCCAGCCAGAACACTATGCCCTAAATAATCCCTTAATTATGCCATAGTACTAAGGCAAAGTATGCCTCACAAATTTGACAACTTTCCATTATATTGTACAGGGCAAAAGGAAAAATGTAAGGGATACGTTCATATGCGTGTGAGTTTTTGTCTCTCTCTCTCTTATAAGCTTCATGTATTAATCGCTCTCACGCGAATGCCTATACATAAGGGATGTTTAAGGTATAGTGTGAGGCATTAAATATGGCCTTAATAAGCCATTAAATAATGGATTATAAAAGGGATTAGTTAAGGCATTATATAATCTGTTATATAAGGGAATAAATTAAGGGATTTTATAAGGAATTGTACTTTACCAGGTCTTTGATCCTCTTCGTAAATAAAAGAATGTGTTTTATAAATATATATTTATTTAAATTATAAATCTAAACATTGAATGTATTATTCCACTTTTAAAATAACTCAAATTGCACTTCCTTCATTGTTTATATTTATATAGAGATCATACACCTATACCAGTATCATCAAAATTTCTAACTTTTTAGTAAAATTTTTTAGATTTTTTTCGAGAATGCAGTTTTTTAGGTCGTTCAATTGTAGTGAACAAAGATGCTAATCTTAAGCCGCTAAAAGAATATTTATTACTAAAAAGTTAGAAATTTTGATGAAACTTTTTCGAGTTTTCTTGAATTTTCCACAAATTTTTAACTTTGATTTGTTAAATTTTCATTGTGTTTTTACACATACTTTCATACAAAAATAATGAAATTAGTCAAAGGAAGTTAATCTTACTGGAAATTCCAAAAAAACCCTTTGAACGCAGACATACTGGGCTAGGTGTATGTAAATAAGTATCTTATGGATAACTTTAGAATATTAAGAAAATATTTAAGAAATTAATGAATGAAAAATAAAGTAAAATATCTTAATAATTAATAAATAAATTAGAGTTAGCTTTCTATAGCTTCTTGAGGTACGATTTGTTCTTCATGTTCAGTTTTTTCCGTATACACCAACGACGCTGTAGAACCATAACTTTTTCCATTGTCAAATTTCGTATATTGGCGAGTGGGCCAAATCGGCAGACATACCACCATCACCGCCACCGGCGGACGATAATGATGAACTAGATGAAGATGATGTATTCGCTGTTGCTGTTGTATTACCACCACTACTGACTGTTGTTGGTGTGCCGGTACCGGTTGGGATGCGTATGTGATGTTGGAGTTGGTTGCGTTTGTACGGGATGTGTTAATGACAATTGTGACAGTGCTACCGGATTGTGTGTTTGTACGGTGCAGGTGGATGAGGTGGTTGTTGGTGGTGTACCAGAGGCGGCGATGACGGCGACAGCTGAATGTGTTGCTGGTGTTGTATGTGTGAGAATATTGTTGGAAGCAGCAGCAATGTTGTTTGCGTTTTCGTTGCTCAACAATGTTAAAGATGTTGGTGTTGTTACTGTTGTTGATTGCGTTGACAATGGCTTCGTTGGTATCGTTGATACCGTCAGCGGCTCTTGATGTTGATGTTGGTGATGTTGTGGTTGTAGTTGTTGTGACGGCACAACGTTGATGATAATACTCGTGATTGTGATGGTGGTGGTGGAGTAATTGATTTTGATTCACCTGCTTCGGATGTGGTTGCCACTGCATTTTCTGTTCCGCTTGTAGTGCATCCAGTTTCCTTGTTTTCTGTTTGATGTTGGCCCTGTTGGGCAACAGTTGTCGGGCGTGTAGTAGATCCACTTTGTGGTGGTGGTTCAGAGCCAAGAATAGTTTGTTGTTTCGGTGTAGGTGTTCTAACTGGTTGAGCAGTGGTAGATTTACTAGAAGGAATAGGTGGCGGTGCTATTTGCTGTTGTGCTACGCCTTGTACAACGGCTGGATTTTTTACCTGTAAAGTCGCTTGAATTAAGCTCGGATGATCAGCCGGCTGAAAAAAAGAGATAAAGCGACTTTAGATTTAGAAATATAAGCTAAAATGTACCCAGTGACAGTAGATAAAGCCAAATAATTATAAAAAAAGCTCACTTTTGGAAGTATTTTCTGTTGCATTATTGGAGCCTGTTGCTGTTGTTCAATTGCATTTGTGCGTGTTTGTTGCTGCTGTTGCGAGGGTAATACTTGTTTCGTTATAATTGTCTGCGAATTTAATTGACTTGGTTGCGTTTTAATTTATAAATTTATTTCACAATTTTTACTTACCTTTGTTTGGTTTAATTTAATTATTTTTTTCCACGCTGTTGTCGCTGTTGCCGGCACGATGACTTTTCACTTTTTGACAAGTGCCAATGACATTCGTATGTTAGAGGGAAATGCCGCTAACATGTCAAGCATAAAAAGCAGTGTTACCCGCTCTTACATTCACAGTCAATCAGCATGTTTATGCGATTGTAGTTGTGAATGCCTTAGTCCGTTCTAGCTGGGCTGTATATGGAAACGCAGCTGATGCGAATCAAGTTGCCAACTCCAGTAAATGCGACTGTCTAGCTGTTAATGCTGACAGCTGATTAACGCCGCTTTCATATAGACTACAATCACAAAATGTACAGTTTGATGTGAAGGAGGAAAGAAATATGCTTGCAACTATATTTATACATTTTGGTAATTACTAGCCATAGCCGATTTTGGCAGAAGACGCCAGCACTATGATACGCCTGTGCAGCAGTCTGGTCAGTCAATGAATAAAATCCGACAGCGTGATGGCGAATGCAGCAATGCGGTTGTTCGTCAAGCTACATTATGTCAAAAGTAATTTGTGTACGAGTAAGTTAGTTAGATTTAAAGACAATATCCGTATTATACATGACAGTTATGCTGCAGTAAATTAGCGAACCAGTAGTCGCCGAAGAAGAAAGTCTTTGAGCTACAGATTGCGTGTATTACGTTTTTGTAACTACACGTTAAGAAAGCAAAAAAGGAACCAATCGAGAATGGGTGGCGAGGAAGTGTATTGGGTGGCGACTTCGCGACTTCGCTATGTAGAAGTAAACAGGGTAAAGAAGTGCTTGGGCATTGAGTTAGTCGAGTAAAAATATCAAATAAATGACTCGAACCCAGAGATGTAAAAGAATGCATTCTTTTACGAATAATTATTCATTCGATTTGTCGCAAAATGATTGCAGCCATTTTTTGAATTCTTTGACTGGGGCTTAAAAAATGAAGTCATTCATTTTTTGGTTATTCATGTATTGCATTCATTGAATAAAAAGTCTCACTGAAGTCAATTGAAGTCATTTGAAGTCAATTTACCTGTGGCATGCGAGACATGATCGTAAACTATTGTTGCAAATAGTTAGTGACTTCTCTAAATGACTTCAAAGTCGTGACTTCAAAAAGACTTCAGACTTCATTTTTTCATTCTTTAGTTAAAAAGTGAGTCAATGAGTGCATTCGAAATTTGAAGTCATTGAATAAGACTTCAACTGATTGCATTCGCATATGAATGCATTCTTTTACAACCCTGCTCTAACCTAGCTATTCTCAATAGATTTACTAATCGACAGAGTACCTAAAAATTACTCATGAAAAATGGGATAAGTTTAGATATCCGAATTGAAAGTCCCTGGCACTTCTGCCATTTATTTCGAGTAGGTACTATTCGAGAAAGCAAGTTTTGGTAGAAAAAGTTATATTTTGAATTGTAGGACAGCTAGTCATACTATACTGAATAATGTAACTGAAAATACTCTGATATACGACTAACCGGATAACCGATAAACCGGTACGCTACTTTGAATCAGTTCAATTCTTTTCAAAACTTGTTCTGTATTAGACCTGTATGCGCATTGAAAAAAAGAAGCTTTCTTGAATCAATCAGATTTTTAATAACTCAATTGCGTTTACTCATTAAATGCATTTATCCATTAATTTAGTCATTCATTGATGGATATATTCTTTGTTTTATTCATTTCTTAAAGCGGCATGTTGAGTAATTTCAAGAAGACAAATGAGGTACAGTGTGCTTTTTAGAGCTTTTGAGTGGTTATGATCACCATGCTCATAACTTACCGAATTTATTAACACTTCAGAAGAGTTCCTAAGATCTAATACGCGGGTTAAAATATTTAAAAAAAATTTCGTAGGGCATGGCTTAAGTTTTACCACTTAAAATCATGGGCTTGCCACGTGATGTGAATGCATGTTTGTACGCCCATCACTTAATAACCACTATATAAATCTAAATGTGTTCTTCTTCTATGCATATCTGGAGGTTCAACTCAAAACATAGGATGTAGTTTTATTATTTGCTTTTTGTTTTTTTTTTTTTAATCTCACACGTATCAAAATTACACACTATGCGGTGTCTTCGTGACATGACAAACAAGCCGCCATAGCTTTAATAAATTTATTTTAAACAATTGTAGAGAAATCTGCACAATGCAATCTGTTTATGTTGTTTAAAGAAAATTGAATAAATGCTTAACAATTATGGTGAAAAAATATTTACACAAACATTGTGTTTACCCTGCAATGAAACGAACTGTTGGCTATTTATTAATCGCTTACACAAAACACTTGCAGCGAGAGAGCGCATTTTGACATTTCGTTGACAGAGTGCGCTACAAGTCTTTACTGTGAGAATTCCACTGCGTAAAAATTGTAAGTCAAAAACAGCTGACGTGACAAGGGAAAGTAACAACAAAAATTTCAAAATTTGAACTTTTAACCAATCAAAATGGAAACAGCTGCTTTTGCTGCAAGTGTTTTGTTCGATTGAAATTTTTTTTACTTTTTGCATTTTGAGAGAGTTTTACGTCATTCTCTCTTTACTTACACTTTTTGCAAGTTTTGTACGCGTACAAACCTGTTATCGGTTACATTTTGGTAATTATATTTCGTGAATCTCAATTTAACGAAATTATTTCGTTAATTTTTTTTGTGAACTAGTACAACGAAATAGAATCATTTCATTAGTTGCGCAACCCTGATAAAAGGCTCTACTTGGACGAACTAGTTTGAATACCAATATAATTTCCTGGTACTAGACTAGTATTAACTCTGATTAGTTGGGCGTTTTACTGCATGCTGCATATGACTGTATGTATGTATGTGCATTTATTAAATTGTTCAATAATTCCACATAAAAACATTATTGACTTGTTGACTGTTGGCAAAATGAAAGCCATTTCGCGTTCGAGTTCGTCCCGTTGTTAGTTTTGCTGCAAGCTTGGCGAAACATGCAACGTGTTTAAAGTGCGCCATAATGCTGTGGTTGTATGTACATATGTATGTATTTATTGTTATTGCCTGACAGACAGACAGACAAACAGACAAGTGTAAATATTGAATTTCTAAAATAACAATGAAAATTGTGCGCATAAATAAAAGATTTTCTATTTAGTTAGTGGGCAATTACGTTTTCACGATTCAATTGCACAGCGCATGCATAAGTGCAAGAGTGTGGTGGTGTATGACGAGTGCAATTATTGGTGCTCCTTTTTTTTGTTGTTCATTGATGATTGAAATGCTCAATGTTGCCATTCTGAGTGTACGGTATTTTTATTTATTAGTTAAGGTTGGCGGTTGGCTTGACATCATTTTGAATTGTTTAGTGAGCAATTACGACTCGTCTTTAATCATCAATTGCTTTTGCTATGAGTATGAAACATGCTGCAGGTATTTAATAAATGTTGTTGCAAATGCAATTTTATTAAATGGTGCCAAATAGTAGTAAAGGCTACATCAAATGCCACAATGCATTTATTAAATGGTAAATGGAAACAACAACAATGGCAATACTCATGTCTGTATGTTTGTTTGTATGTATGTATGTATGTGTGTACAATGAAATGTAGTTAAGCCTTTAAGCTTTTCATTTTGTGGTGCATTTTATGAGCGCCAAGCATTGACATGGAGAATGCGGTGTTAATGGCATTCGCATCCTGTTGCTCTTGTTGTATGTTTTCTTTTATAATAATAGTGATTATCCATAGAATATGCATTCATTTAACCAGTTGCAATTTTTTTACATGCCAGATTTATATGGGAACACTATGTCAAGGCGACTGGTATGTGACTATATTAATGAGCCAATTTTGCATATGCAATTTGTATGCACATTAGACCGTTGCACAAAAAAAAAGTAATTTTTTTCTTCTTTGAAATAGACTAAACAGTTTCGTTTCTTAATGTTTGCTATATTTATGCAGCAACTATGAAAAAATGTATTTCATATTTCAAGCTAAATCACCAGTAACACTTCGGTGAAAAATTATACAATTCTATGAGGTAGTTATTTAGTACAAAGGGACAGATCGACCTAAAGAGACAGACCGACCTAAATTAATTACAAATATTTTGAGCCAACTTCTATTGCCACCACTGTGTATTTTTGTGTAGTTAGATTTATCCTAAACTTTAGGATGTACTTCTTACAATACACCAACGAAAATTCCATTCAATTCAAAGCAGCCATTTTTAAGTGATGCGCGAACAAACATGCAGACAAAATTTTTTAAAATTGTCTAATAAAAATATATATTTCTTTGCTATGTATAACATACTATACTTTCGTTAATTTTCCGAATTTTTTGTTCATGGTTTGGTAAAATAATTATTTGTACAATTTTATTTGAATTTTGTATACGCCGTGTTTAATTCGTCATTTCGTTGCTAGATATGAGTAAAATTTATGTCTGCTTGCCTTAAAAAATGCTTAAAGTGAAAGCAACAAAAATAGGCAAGCAGAAAAAATTAAAAAAACGCTCACAATTTGGGTTGTTACAAGCGACAAGTTCACATTTGATTTTCATAAAAATAATTACAAATAAAAAAATTTATTTGCTTTTGTTTTATTCACAACTCGCTAAGTGCTTGCGAAAAAAAAAAACAAGTTGAAATATGATTTTTATTATAAAAACACACACCACAAGCCAGGCATTCAACTAACTTAAAGGAAAACAGGCGATTCAGAGTGCAAAGTGAAAAGCGTCATATCCATTGAAAGTTTCAGATTCAATTAATTTGTCCCACCCTAGTACACATGTTGGTAAGAGCTATTTGTTAGGAATTCGTTGTCGTTTACTGCTAATGATTATATTCTTGTTTATTTGCGTAAACCGTTAAAGTAATCAAAATGTAGTTAAGCAAAGAATGTTGATATACATACATATGTAGCATAAAGCTGAATACACAACGAGTCATTGAATCGTTTCAAAAACAAATAGCTAAAACCAGCTTTAGTAATAAAAGAAAATATGAGTTAGGCCATTAAAGAAATCAAGATGCATTCAGGATGGAATTCTTCATAGTCGCCCTCTTGGTATTAGAGCAAATTGTTTCTGGAAGATAAATAACGTTGTGGCAAAAGCTCTCATGGTTGAAGCGGTGGCAGATTTTTATAGAAAGTGAGTTGGTCTGCCACAGCCATGTCGAAATTCCAAGACAGGTAGCTTGAAAAAAAAAAAACTTTATTTTCTAAAGCGGAGTTTCACTTTGAAGTGCCACAATTTAATTGCTTTTTAAATAATTCTTGAATATCGTGCATGTTTGAATTCGCCATTTAAAATCGTCTGCTTTTGAAGATTCAGAGATTATGCTGACATGATTAATATTTATTAACGTTACCACGAAAGTGGCATAAATAATAAATCTTCATAAGTGCTACTTAATGAAAATATTTCTAGGTCACGCTATGTATATTTTTTTTTTTGAAGTAGACTACACAAGTCTCACATTAAGCTGCGAACATTAGGTTCATATTGTTGTAATTGCAATTAGAGTTTCATGTGGCGGATAAAGTGCTTGCGAGAGTTACCGATATCCACAACCAGCTGGCACTACTTAAGGTTTGACAGGTAGACGTCTGCTGCTCTCTGCATTGTGCTCTTCGTGGGGGGAAATGTAGTCGTCCCACCTATTAAGCACAGCCTGAGGCGAGCTATGTAGTCACATAGCTTCTTGCCACTAAACTCCTTAAGAGTGAAGAAACATGGTCTATCAAAAGAACCGTAGAGTCTTGGGAAAGAAATTGTAGTTTTGACACCAAAAATAATTGTTCTTGGGTCTCGTCATTTGTCTGCCTAGTCTTTTATTGGTTAAACCACTCGTATTTCAACGACTGAGTGGAAGATGACAATATTTCAAAATATTTTAAGTAATGAATAATTTTTTTAAAAACGGTACATTTCAAAATTCGATTCAAAAACGTGCTATTTTAGCTCCAAAAATATATGAAAATTACGTTCAGATAGGAAACTCTTTTGAAAAGTTTTTGAGCCATGCAGGATATGATTTTAGTAAAAGAGTTCTAAAGATTCAAGACGATGACGGTGATCGTGGAAGAAAGGCGAATTTCGTCGTTAAAAGCAACAACAACAACACAAAGGCGACATTATTCAATCAGCTGATAGCTACTTCTTTCCCTAATTTTGACACTACAAATTTGACAGCAGTACGATTAATGTCAGTGCTCGAATTACGATAAACGATCTGTGATCGAATTTTTAAAATGAAATGACGTCATACGCAAGTAATCGGTAGGTTCAATTACGCATTATTATTCCTTAAAAAAGCTAGAAAGTTTCGAAGGTATTGTGATTTAAAAATTCGCATTCGATCATGGTTCGTAGATACATACGTCGTAATTCGTCCCCAGTTCATAACACTTTGTATGGATTGAACTTTTTTGTTTTAAGGTAACACCGAGTCTACTTTTCATCTAATTTTAACTCCTATAAGTATGCTACAAAATTTAAAATTTACTTACACACGATTTTTTGCAGGGGTGCAATACACACAACAGACAAAACAAAGGGATCAGGACCAAAATTGGTTTTTGTACTAGTTGAATTATACGAGTAGTGTCAAGATATTGAGCCAACTTTTATTACATAGTTGATATTAAAATCCGGAAATTTTAGTATTTTTTTTGGCATTTAAAAAAAGTTTTTTGGCCCAGTTTAGCTTTTCAAACAAATTTACATACATATCTACTTTTACATATTTTTTCGCTTACTTCTGCACATAAATTTTTTCGATTTTTTATTGTTATATTTTTTCCAACATTGTTGGTTTTTTTTTTGCCCCGCACACACACACACACACATGCCGACACGCCACTACATTATTGCTTACCTCCTACCTAAGCCTAAAACCATTTCCAATTGTCGAAATAAAAATGTTTCTACTTAAATATTCAAAAACAGTGTCAACTCTGCTCCTGGTAACAGCTTCAATTACATGGCTCAATTAAAATGTAAACATATTTTATGCGCGATTTAAGTATATTTTGACACTATTGCTTCGTTGTATTGTATGCAAAGTGGCGCGCACCTGAAGTATTTACTCGCAAATGTTTATGAGCAACAACAACCAGCGCCAAGAACCAATTCGTTTGATAAGGGCTGATGAGGTGTGGTGTGGTGTGTTGTGGTGTGTCGTGTCGGTATTCGCTTCAAATAGAAATATCATGTTCATGTTACTATCTCCCTGGGGAGTATCAGTGACGTAAATGACGCTTGAAGCAATCCATCACTCGATTGGCTGGTTCGTCGCGGTTTGTCAGAGACATGCTGATATGTCGATGTGTTGTGTAAATGCGTGATTGGAATATTAAAAAAAAAACTTTGTTCGCAAAATAAAGCAGGGTTGCTTCTAGATTTCATATATATTTGGATATATATATATTATTCAACGTGAATGATATTTCAACGCCTACATTAGTTAATTAGGGTGGTTGGCAGTAAATAGTGTCGCCGTTGATATATGTAGTCGGTGATATGTATGCACAGATTTCGTGTGGGGAAGCTGCATTAAAGGTCGAAGAGGCCCTTTCACGAAGCCATAACAGTCATCAGCATAGGAAAAGGAAGAGAATTCTTCCCTTGGACTTTGAGTTAGACAATTGCCAATATATCGGTGAAAATTGTGCTCAATTCTAGGCCAGTGTAATGCGTGAAAACATATAGACCGATACACAAAAATCGAAAAATGTGTGCTTTTCTTAAAAATTTATACATATCTAATACGCACCGGCAACCGTGGTGTGGAGGTAGTGTTGCCGGCCTACCACACCGAGTGTATTTCTGCCATGAAAGGCTTCTCAGCAAAAATTCATCTGCTTTGTAGATGCCGTTCTAAGTCGGCGAAAAACCGTAGGTCCCGCCAATTTGTAGGAAAAAAATTCAAAAAGCGGCACACCACAAATTGGAAGAGAAGCTCGGCGCAAAAATCACCTAGGAGGTTAATGATATAACTGTTTGATATCGCGCCATATATATGTATACATATACATATGTATATGTATATGTATATAATACGCAATCAGTTTACTTTAATTTTTTCTTTTAATTTTTTTCTAATTTTTTAAAATTATCGATCCTCTTCGTATTGATTTTCTTTCTGCGCATACAATGAGCAATCATTTTTTTTTTATTTATATTTTACTCACTACTATTTTTAAACAAATTTGTGTTGATGCTAAAGAGTATTAATAGGCATAACTCGTAATAGAAATGGAACAACAACAACAATAACATCAGCAAAATATGCCAATTTCAATGAACTTAAATAGCATAGAACTAAAAGTTTATACCAAAAAGCTTGTGAAAAAAAACAATGCGAAATGTTGAAAAATAGCCAAAATTTGTTAAACATAAATAGCACAAAACATTTGCACAAGATCACTTAACTTATATTTTCGTATTTATGTTAATGATTATTTTTAGTTATTGCATTATGTTGGTACAATTGTATTGTGCGTTTTACGTTGGTAAACAAACGCAATTGTGTAGACGTCAGCGTGTACGCCATTTATAAATAAACAATTTGGTAAACAAAAACTAAATAAAGCAAATGCGCGTGAAAAGTTTTAGCGTGAATGAGCGCAAAAATTCACAATCCTAGGCCTACATAGGTGATTGATGTTGAGCTAAACTTGAAATGACAGCAAAGTGGCTAAATACGTGTTCATGGTTTGGATTTTGTTTTTGTATAATGGATGATCATGACAGAATGGTGAGAATGAACAGTTTGAAGATCAAGCAAAAAAAAGAACAAACAAAAAAAAAAGTTGAAAGTTTTAGATTTTTATGTTATAAAAAAGAAAGAAAAAAAAACAAAAAGAAAAACAAGGAAAAAAAAAATTAGAAATAAAAAATAAAAAGAAAAATTAAAAAAAAAAGGTTGAAAGTTTTAAATAGATCTGCATGTTATAAGAAAAGGAAGAAAAAAAGAAGAAAAAAAGAAGGAAAAAAGGGGGAAAGAAAAAAAATAAACAAAAAAAAAAAAAAAGTTTAAAAATAAAAGAAGAAAAGGAAAAAAGTAGAAATAAAAAATTGAAAGAAAGAAAATGAAAAAAAGTTAAAAGTTTTAAACTTGCATGTTACAAGAAAAACAGGAAAAAAAATAAGAAATAAAAAAAAAATGAAGAAAAGGAAAGATGATAAAAAAAGAGAAATAAAAAAAAAAATAAAAAAGAGGAAAAAAGTTTTGAAAGTTTATTAAAATTTATCTTTTTCGAAATATAGGACATATCGATAAGCTCAATACAAAGTTGGACGTTGTCGAATGAAAATTAGTTGGCACTGCCTTTAGGGAGTGGTTGATAAATCGTGGGAATTTCACTGCACTGGTTTGAGAGAAACAGAATGAGTAGATATGAGAGCGAAAATACAGACGAGTATTGACGAGTTAAAATGCATACGGAGAGAGAGAAAGAGATCGACACAGAGAAAGGGAGATGGTTACAGGAAGATATGTTCCAACATATTTTGCGCTGTTCGCGTAGATTAAAAATTTCGCTTACACAAAACCACAGTATATACAGTAGTAAAACTCTGTACCAATCAGCTGATTATATTCACCGCCAGGCTGTACACGGGGTGGCAGTCAACGATTTTTTGGCATTTCAGGGTTGTGTGTTGCAAAATTAATTTGGTGAATAAAAAAAGAAAAATTGTTAAAAGTACATCTAGATATTTTTCGGTTGTTGGTTAAGGAACATAATGCTTTATAATTATGACAAAGATGTTGTCAAAGTATACATATGTTAGTACTTGTGTTAAATGTTAATTACAATGTGGCGTGTGTACACAGATTCACGTAAAATTAAGTCCCACAAAGCAAACGAAAAATGATAAATGTTGTTTTAAATGATAGGTAATCTATTTTTAGATTGATCTCTGATAGGTTTGCGATGATTTTTCGTCATATACTATGTTTTCAATAGCACACTTGTCACAGGGTGTTGAACGTTTTACTTTGAATTTTCGATTTCTGTATGACTTATTTAAATAAAAAAATATAGTCCAGACATGTAATTTAGTCCAGCTTAGAGATTTTATGATTAAAAAACCATTGCTTTAACAGAGGCGCCTATATCGACCCGATAGAAAATGTGGTTTTATTTTGCAAAAGGGGGTTTGCTACCCAGAAGTGTCTACTCAAATATATAGTATAGAGATAAAACTCAATTTATAGCTATAATCATATAGCTATATAGTCTGAAAACCCAATATTTTTTCCACTTTTTGAAAATCAACAAGCACTATAAGTATTTCCTTTGCATAAAACTGCTTTTCAGGTCATCGCTAACAGGAATTCGTCAGTAATATGTATTTTTGCGGAATTTTACCATTTTACTTTTATTTTTTATACTTGCCATAGAACAAAAAACGGTATTTGTTTCCTTTGGCACTCAACTACTAATAAATTAGCTAAAAATATGATATGGGTATCAAAAGACGCGTTTTGACCTCGGTATAAATTCTGCGAACTCGAAATTTCATTTTTTTGTTTTTCTGAAGAGATATTTGCAGTTAAAGTTCAGAATTTTCTGTCATTTTCATGTGGTTGTTGTAATCACATTACCCTGTGAGAAAAGAGTGGCACGCGGAAGGACATCACCGTGGCGGTAGCCCCTAAATCAGGATTTGACCTAGGTCATTTTTTGGTTTTTTGTTAATAACTTTTCACTAAAACAAAAAAATTAAATTTCGACTTCGGATCATTGATACCGAGGTCAAAACGCGTCTTTTGACACCCCTATCATATTTTTAGCTAATTTATTAGTAGTTGAGTGCCAAAGGAAACAAATACCCACAAAACGCTCCATTTTTAATATATGCAATAAATACTCTTTTTCTAAAATTACTCCTTTAGTTTTGTTTTGGTGCTGTAATGCAACCGTGGGTATAAGTAATTGCATACTACAATTAATTTCGACTCTGAAAATTTCACCTCCAGGATGTAATTTCACCAGAGTTTTACTACTGTATCACTGTGCACAAAACACTTGCAGCGAGAGAGCGCATTTTGACATTTCATTGACAAAGAGAGCTACAAGTTTTTACTGGGGAATTCCATTACGTAAAAATTGTAAGTGAATAGCAGCTGATCGTGACAAAGGAAAGCAACAACAACAATTTAAAAATTTTAACTTTTAGCCAATCAAAATGGCAACAGCTGATTTTGCTGCAAGTTTTTACTGACTCCTATTCGCTTGAAACTGTGCACTTTTTGCGTTTCGAGAAAGCTATTAAGTAATTAATTTCCATTGAAATTAGATTTCTCGAACTGTTCATAAATTGTAACACCACGTTCATCCGAATGAGACCCAAAATGGTCATGAAGCAATATAAAACCAACCAATTCCCGACTAAGTGAAGCCATTCTGCGCTTTACTCTTTTATGTGAACTTCGCCCAGGAGCATTTGTAAAAGGTGTGCTGATGTCGACCACGCGCGACTCTTTAGAGCTTAAATAAACGAAAAATTCGCTCTTAGACTGGCGTAATGTTTGATCATACGATAGCGAACTCGTAAACGACTGTGAAGATTCGGGTCCTGGTTATTTTTTTTGCTGCGGCAACACTGGGACAGAAAAGGGGTGGATAATGAATTCAGGCCAGATTTTTTCTTTAATCGATTATTATTAGTTTTAATAATCGATTTGTTTTGGGTAATTTTTATAAAAATTGCACATTTCAAATAAATTTTTGCAAATATTGAAATTTATGCGACGAATGTATGGTTCGGTAAAATTATATACGTTAAGCTGATTGTTATGTCAACTTGTCTTTTTTTTTTGCTTTTTTTTTCAAATCAAATATTAGATAACACTGCACATTTGTTTCAATTATTTATTCTCAATAACTCAAGATTTGTTTTTTGTTTTTGTTTTAGCTTTAAGACAAAAAGAATGCCGTTTTATCTATTCAAATATTCATCAGAAAAATTTTACTATTAATTTAGTCAAATGTTAATCCGTTTACTGCTAATTTGTGATAATGACAATTAATAATCTTTTTTTTTTTCATTGTCTAGACATAAATTGTGGTGAGCGACGTATTTTGATTTTAGTTTTGAAAGCCACAAATTGTTATAATTTTAATCTTATTGCTTCGTATTATTTTTGCCGGTAATAAAACATTAAAGAGACTTAAAAATTTGTGAGTGAATAAACGCAATTTGAATTCATAAAATCTGAGTTCATCGATTAAGTTATTTTTTATATACGACATACACGTGGTAAATGATGTTCACTCGATATTATTATTCATATATGTATATTCAGGGATTTTTCGCATAAAAAATCGTTAAATGCAAAAAACCGATTGTTGACAAATTAATTAATCGCTAAACAAAACCAATCGATTATCATACTGCCAGTCACTAGTCAGACTAACTATTTTTGACCAATAAAAATCATTTAAAAAATTTGTATTAATTACCCCTGAAGTGTTTTAAATCTGTGTCTCTTACTCTGTAGTTCTATTCGAATGAAAATTTGTACGCTTTCGAGTGATTCATACTTTATAAGAAATGTTCGAATAGAACGCATGCGTTGTTCGAGTTGCATTCCCTTCGAATTTCATTTATCACCCTTTCGATTGTGAAAAATTTGTAAAAAAAAGTAAATTTGTATGAACTACAGAGTGTCGATGTATATTAGAGTCGCTTTTTAGCTTTCGAGTAGAACACTCTTCCGAATACAACAATTTTCCGAAAAAAAAGTCGTTTGTAAAAAAAGTTCCGGAATAACCTATGTACAATATGAGGCTGGGCAAAAAAAAAGATATCGACTTTTTTTCAACCATATTAGAATGACTTAAATATAATTTTTTTCTGGAATAATTAGGATTGCTTTTGAGTTTTGCGTTCAATGTCCGTATCTGCCATCAGCATTTAATTATTGAATAATAAAATTTTTTTTTTAGCCCAGTCTAATAGTGTATTTATATAAAAGCTGCATATCTTTATGGGCGTTAAACGGTGGCAAAATGTCATTTGGTTGACAATCGAAGTAGTTGTCGATGTCATTAATCATCTAATTGCAAATGGATAATATGCGCATGCGCAACACTTTACAAAATTGGCTCGTTGGTTATTGCAATGCAAAATGGTATTTACATACATACGAAATCAGCAGGTAGAATAGTAGTTGGGAGTAATAAAAACTTGTAAAATTTTGATAACACAATAATGGTTTCGATTATTTATCAACAATTTTTATATATCGATAATTTTTTCGTTAGTATATCGGTAGATTTTGCTTAGAAAATTCTCATTAGGGAGAAAATAGTACGAAGTTATTGTACGAAGACAGTAAAAGAAAGGCAAAACAACATTTTTTCGATTTTGTGTCAGTCGGTGCGTATGTTTGCACGCGCATCATTCAAAATCTGCTACAAATAATTGAATGCAATTTTGTCTGATATATAGCTAGATCTCCAACTTAAAGTTTAGCACCGTTTTTACGGTATCAAAATATTTTCCTGGCACTGTATACAGTGGTGGCTATCAAAAAAATTAGTTTTAAACATTTAATGAAATTGTTACAGAGCAAATGTTGCCACGGAAAAGATATTATGGGAAAAGGCAGAATGAGATTTTTTTTTTTCAAAGTAATGAACTAAATAAAAATGGTTAAAGTTTTGCTCTATATGTTTGTATGTATGTTTGTACGCGCATCACTCAATAACAACTGCATCACACTCAATAGTTTATAGACTAATATATTACTAGATATCTATTTTTAAATATGAGAATCTTTTTGCTCGACGCCTTAATAATATAATCTCGATACTTGAACAAGATTGTTGGCCCTTTAAAAATGTCTATTGTATTGTTTATTTGAGGAATGACACAGTGACACCTTATTATGGTGATGTCTGGTGTCTAGACATATACCACATACGTAGGAGATATTTGCGTAAATTTACTTGCAAATAGTAAGTACAAACATACACTTACATATGTACATATTTATAGCAAGTTGTTTGTTGTATGTATGTATGTATGTATGTGTATATATGACGTAAATTCCCCCTCTGACTAGTACCTACCACTTCAAAATTTATGACTTCCTCTAGAAATCCATCACTTGAATGTCAAAACAATTCTAGGTATTTTTGTATGAATAACAAATTGGTTTAAGTGAAAGTCAATGTACTTAGAGATGAGTAATTCAAGAAAAAAAAAATAATTTAAAATAATTTCGTACAATTATAGCAGTCATTAATATTAGAGATATTTGAAAAAAGTTGCCACTGGCGCCAATAGTTGAAATATATGTATTGTTGATGTCAAAAAAATGAATTTTGTTTTATGTATAAACGATTAATTAAATAGACAACATTACGGTGACCATATGTTTGAAGAAACTTAAATAGTTGTTATTTGAAAATTAGGAACAAATGCAGAATAGCCACAACTCTCTAAAAAAAAACAACAAAATATTGGGATCGATAGGTATTTTTATAACGAACATAATGATGTATTTCTTTTTTGGTGCAAACTACAACAACAAAAGTTATTCAAGGTCAAAGTTCATAAAACTAACTTTTTTGGATCTAAATTCCTCCTAAAGTACTGATCCGATTTCCAAGATTGAAAATTGGTGAAAAAGGAGCAGCGCAGTGGAAAACGAAGAGCAGGCATAATATTCACAAGGGTAAAACAGACTTTCGTTGCAGGAAAAAATATTATGCGGTCACTTAAATTACACATATGGTCACCATATCTCACCTATTTGGCTCAGTTACGGCAAAGTGCTTGTTGGGTATTTCTCCCTCTGTCTGCTTTATGTCACATGATTTCCTAGAACTAAATCGACTAGTCAGCCAATTGTAAATCAAAAGCAAAATTCCTCATGTGCAAATGCGGTATCCATATGTAAGTATATGCATGCATTAGACTGGGTCAAAAATAAACATTTTTTGTAAGAAAATTTTTTATAAATTTCTTACTTTCGATAAAATATTTTAAGGAAATTTTGAAAGATAAATACAGAAACCTTAATAGAATGAAAAGCAGAAACCTTCGCCATTACAGCCCAAAAAGTGGGCATTACTTACTTTAAATTTTTTTAGGTTAAGACTGATTTGCCGCCTTACCAGATCTATTCGTTTTCTCATATCACACATTTTGTGTAATATTTTTTATAAAATTATCTTATACATAGATATCCAAAAAAAACTATGTGGGCGGTGCCATGCCCATTTTCCCAAATATAAAAAACTCATTAAAAAAACAAATAGGTAACTACCAAATTTCAGCATTCTATTTGCATCAGTGAAGGAGATAACAAACGTTCAGGTTTTCTAAATCTCTTTTTTTGTTTTTTTTTTTTTGAAAACTTCAGTAAAAAAGTCGTCCAAAGTTTTTGCTCATTTTCTTGGGACGTACTCTGTAGGCTCACCCTACGGTTATGATCTTTCTAACAATCGAAGTTTAAAAATTTGTTTACCAGCTAATGTGGGAGTTGCCACACCCCTTTTAAATAAATTTGTAAAATCGTCACTAAAATGATACAAAATTTCATTATTGTAGCTGCTTTCGTTTTTAAATTATCTTATTTTATGCGCTATCCCAAAAAGGGGCGTGGCTATGGTCCAATTTCGCACATTTAAAAAAGCAACCTTGGCCGGTAAGCAAACTTCGTGAAAATTTTTATTTAAATATTAAAATTTTTACTCGTGTTATAGTGTCCACGAACGGACGGACGAACGTGTCTTCAGCGATTCCCCTATTCATCTGAGTTGATATCGAAAAAGGGGCGTGGTTATGGCTAAAATTTTCTCCGTTCACTCCACTATGTTAAATGCACCTCTATATCTCCATTATTTTGTACGATTATAAACCACTGTTATATTGCAAAACTACTTATATGATACAGGGTGCAGCTGGTTACAATTTTTTTTGAGTGTCAGTCTAATGTGTTTATGCAGATAAGTAAAAATTGTGCTATTTTGTCCACTCCGAATAGGCGCCACTAAGATAAGCCATACTTTGTAGCTCCAATCGATAGTAAATTTTCGTAAAATTATTTGATTTTCGATTAGAAAAAAAATATCCTACTATTTAGACTAGCTCAAGCAAGGAAAGAGAACATTATCCCAGTTGGGGGGCGCAGGACTATCATAGATAACATGCAGCCATTTGCATCCATGTTTTACCACTTCAATGTGTCCATTGCCATTTGCAGAGTTTCCCAGCTCATATACTAACACCCAAACCAACACGACGCATTTCAAATAAGTCAAGCTGTGGTGCATTCCAAGAGAAAGGCGGCCATTCGCCATACCGCTTGACTATTTTGATTATTTGAGAATACAAAAATAACAACAATAATATGCCACAGCGACAATGGCTGCAATTTCAATCAATAATAAATGCAATAACAATAAAAATAGTAAATTCAACAATGTCTGCAACAACATAGTATAATGGCATGACAACAACAACAAAAACAATAAAATATATTTTTGCACATTTCTGCTGAGCTGTTGTTGCAACAATCACAGACGTTGTAATAATAAACAGTTATTTGGTTACCCACACCCGAACAAATTTACATACATCGTCGTACTTCTGGACACACTCGTATGTCGGCATGGAAGAACTTATTATGTGTCATATGGGAAAGGAAAGGAAAACAAAAACAAAAACAAATACAAAAACAAAAACAAAAAAGTGGAAACAGTAAATATGAGCTGAGTGCGGTGCTGTTTTTTATTAATATGTATACCCAGTTGTGGGTTCAATTATTGTTACATAATCGTATGCATTCTACGCAACCCCCTTCAGATTTTGATGAGATTTTGCATAGAGCTAAATTTTACCCCTACAAACACAACCTTATCTTTAGAAATTGAATTTTTTTTTGAAAATTGTGGGCGTGGCAAGGTTTCGAAGTAGCTGCAAAATGACTTTAGTAGGTACTGTTAATACGGAACGGTTCAACCGACTTCATAGATCTTTGTAAAATGAGAAAAAAAAAAATATACACTGTAAAAATTTTACATTACACTGAAAAAAATTTTCGAATAAAAAAAAATTTTAAACTTAGAAAACACTTTAGATGTTAAAAAAAGTTAATATAAAGTCACCAAATACTAAAATGGCATTTTTTTTCTTTTTTTTAACATATACATATGTGTGTATATTAAATAGTCCTATGTATGTAACAAAATTTTTTTTCTTAAACGAATTGCCTTTTCCAAGTTTTAAATTAAATTTTTAACAAAAGCAAAGTTTCAGTGTAATACAAGCTGATTTAAAACCGAGTGAAATATTATTAATCTTAAATTAAGAGTCCTAGGTAACATTTACTACATCCACACCTGAGTATAATCACCAAGACTGCGACAGACAGACAGTGAACGGCTGATTCAAATCAAAACTTACAAAAAACCACACGGAGGAGTTGAGGGCGTGCTAAATGCAGACAGTTGGCAATGCACTCGCAACTATGTGCGGAATGTCAACGCAATGCGATATGACGCACCATTCACACATTTTATGCGACCACCTAACCCCTCACCGCAGGCACCAACTCCTTCGTTTCGTACACCATTCACACGCTCACAATGTGCGAATATTATTATTGTTATGAGTGTAATTGCTGGTTGTTGTTGTTGTCGCTGAATGATTGTCTTACTGACTTGACTAAACAATTGTCAGTTCTTTTTTCAAAATTGTTTTTATTGTTGTGATTCAATATGAGACTCTACATAAAGTACGAATAAATAATAACAAATGCGAATAATAACAATAATACAACAATAATATTGTATACACATGTATGCATGCATGTAGGTACAATGGCATTGACGTCGCTGTGCTGGCGCCACACCATGGTAGGCAACAGAAAAAAAGGAAAAAAAAAAGAAAACATCAGCAACAACAACAACAACAAGCCGAATAACAAGGAAAAGCTGTCAACAAAAGCTCATTGCACGACTAGCGTAAAGTGCAAAACAAAAAAAAAAAGAAGTAATAATACTATCCAAAGAATTACCAACAAAAGCATGCACAGACAGAGTCGCTTCATTAGGGCTGGTCGAAAAAAAAACAATAAAAGTAGTAGTATTAGTTGTTGTTGTTATTGTAGAATGTTGCAACCACAGCCCTTTGCCAGAATGACTCTTTAAATCTATTTAGCATTAAGATCAAATTTTTTGAGTTAACAGCGCCACCTATCTTTATATTTCTCCATCCTTTGAGTCATTTAAAGAACTTTAAAATTGTCCAGTTGATATCATATTGCAATAATTGTACAACATTTGACAGATTTTCAGAAATTTACTAACGATTTTTTGTATAAATTTTTTTTAAAGGCAAAACATCGATTTTTAATAAATCGATTATTAGAATTAAATCGATTTTCGCAATAATAGTTCAACCTTTGAGAGATTTTTAGAAATTTAGAAATAGGACTGTGAGTAAATAATCGATTTTTAATTTACTCGATTGTTATATTTTTTTACGATCGATTTTTTGTATCAACTTTGTTTAGGGGAAAAACATCGAATTTTTAATAAATCGATTATAAGAATTAAATCGATTTTCGCAGTATCCGTCCAACCTTTGAGAGATTTTTAGAAATTTAGAAAGAGGACTGTTAGTGAATAATCGATTATTATTATTTTTTTCTATCGATTTTATGTATAATTTGAAGGCAAAACTTCGATACATCGATTATAAGAAATAAATCGATTTTAAATGGATTTGTTAAATAATAAAATATGATGGTTGAAAAAAGGGTATTCGCTTCCGTTTTATCGCTAATTAAAAAAAAATCGATTAATTTGTAAATGATTTTTCTGTCTTGGCTCCTTTTATTAAAAATCATTTAACATTACATAGAGTAACGCAATCATTAATTTGACTCTAATTAGAGAGTCATATGTGAGTATAATTTTAGAGCTAGGATTGATATACCAAAAAATAAGCTTTTTGTTGAGAACGCTATGGTTTTCAAGCTGAGATGGTGTTGCGAACTAAATATATTCGAGATTTAAGAAATATGTTAACTTCAAAAGTTTGTATGTTTTTACTTTAATAATTTCGACCCGCCCTAATATACCTTGTGCTCGGTAATTCAACACCAACGCATATGCACACACAATGCCAACAACAACAATACACACAGACTGGTGTAATGAAAAAAAAAAACTTGGAAAAAACAACAACAACAACAAAAAGCGTGTATGCAACAGGCTCATATGCATTTGTTACTTCTGCTTAACGCACAGACAGGGGGGTGCGGGCGTCTAAAGAGGGGCGGTTAAAACAAGACACTGTCAAAGGTGTCGGTTATGCTTGTTGTCACTTGATTGTTCGCTGATGGTTGCTGGTTGGTGGTTCAACGTAGTTGCAATCAAGCGTATAACAGTACGCCCCGCCCCTCACCCAATGCTTATTGACTCATGCTGCCTGGTGCAACACAGCCGTGTAGGGCTGAGGTAGCGTTTTTTTTTTTTTGTGTTTTTTTTAATGTTATTGTGGCCGGAATTTATTTGCATTGTCGAGTTTTTTGTTGTTATTACATATGTGCAACAAACAAATTGATGACAATGCGGCACATATTACTGGCTTGTTGTAATTTGCATAGCGATTGTTTGTCTTTGCCATCTCTGTAGAATTTTTTTTAACTTTTTTTGTTGTTGATTGTGCGTCGAATATGCTGTTATTGCTGTTATATGTGGACATGGTGATGGAATGGAGTTGTATAGTGATAATGTCTGGAGTAGCTGTTAGTAGCTGTGTTTTGGTCATGTTTATCGGAACAATCGATTATATGGGAGCTATGTATGTATATGGTCTGTTGATACGATCTGGATGATTTTCACTAAACCGATTACATATATAATCAGTACCAAACCTGCAAAATTTTAAGTTCCGAGCTTTTAAATTGCAAGAGTTATAGGCTAAAACATGTTTATCGGAACAATCGATTAGATATATGGGAGCTATATGGTCTGTTGGTCCGATCTGGATGATTTTCACGAAACCCATTACATATATAATCAGTACCAAACCTGCAAAATTTTACGTTTCCAGCTTTTTAATTGCAAGAGTTATAGCCCTAAACCCATTTATCGGAACAATCGATTATATGAGAGCTACATATATGTTCTGTTGATCCGATCTTGATGATTTTCACTAAACCCATTACATATATAATCAGTACCAAACCTGCAAAATTTTACGTTTCCAGCTTTTTAATTGCAAGAGTTATAGCCCTAAACCCATTTATCGGAACAATCGATTATATGTGAGCTATATGTTCTGTTGATCCGATCTTGATGATTTTCACTAATCCCATTACATATATAATCAGTACCAAACCTGCAAAATTTTACGTTTCCAGCTTTTTAATTGCAAGAGTTATAGCCCTAAACCCATTTATCGGAACAATCGATTATATGTGAGCTATATGTTCTGTTGATCCGATCTGGATGATTTTCACTAAACCCATTTCATATATAATCAGTACCAAACCTGCAAAATTTTACGTTTCCAGCTTTTTAATTGCAAGAGCTATAGCCCTAAACCCATTTATCGGAACAATCGATTATATGTGAGCTATATGTTCTGTTGATCCGATCTTGCTGATTTTCACTAAACAAATTACATATATAATCAGTACCAAACCTGCAAAATTTTACGTTTCCAGCTTTTAAATAGCAAAAGTTATAGCCCTAAACCCATTTATCGGAACAATCGATTATATGTGATGCATTGTATTGTATTTCGTTTAAGTCGAGTCTGGCGATAATACATTCGCTATATTTTAATTCTATTCAACTAATCTTTTGCAATTTGTTTTATACAAGAATTTCCGTTTTTTTTTCTTTCAAAAAGCGAACTAATTATTTGCATGCGTCCATGACCTTAGGGTTATCGCCAATTTAAAAACAATAATTCCTTATTTGCTGCAATGCTTTCGAAAAACTTCACACCTCTACGTAAGATTTTAGTATGCATATTTAGGTGGTGTGAAAACGAATTCTGAGAGCAAACGAAATGGTTGGCATATGAAATGAGCGAGCTTCGGTGGCAAGAGGTGAAACCCGAAAATTAGAGAATTCTTGGAACGCTTTTATGCTAGAAAATTGTTGAATTGAATGCTATTTGCGTTTAATTTGGTGTTTTCTATTTGTGTTTATATTTCTTAAATTTTTTTCGATAGAAATTGTGAAAAAAAAAAAATAAAAATAACTGAAAAATTAGGCAGAGAAAGAGAGAGAGAAGAAAGAACTTGAAATTCAGAGCTTGCAACGTGTAAAATGCCGCTTATCAAATTTAAGTCAGAAGCTCTTTGGATTATAGATTTTTATGGTCTGTATTGAAATCGAGATAGACATCGACTTTTGCTGGAGTATATTGTAGATGACGTAGGAGTCGAGACATAAAATTTATTTGGGCTAAATTTTCATAGCTAATAACTTCCTTCGTAAGCTCAAATAAAATCAGGAGAGATAAAGAGTTCCATCAAACTAGATGGCTATTCTTCTGACAGTCGGAATGATTCGGGGATCGAACATGAGCTTATTTTTGTTGCATTTACTTTGCGAAAGTAGTTTGATGAATAAAATAGTTCAAAAGAAAATATGTGTCCCACAGGGCTTCATTGAGAGGCAACGCGAACAGAGAGCGAAGCTAAGAAGAAGAAACGTGAGGGAAAGCTAAAGCGTTAAAAACAAAGGTGTGAACGAAAAGGGGGTGTCTAATTTCCTGGGAAGACCAACTTCAGAAAGATTTTAAATAACTTCGTGTTCGTCAAAGCAAACAAGAGAGCTTTTAGCGCCAATTACGGAGCCTCCCCGCCAGTTGGCGCGATAGTCGCGAGATCACTCAAACTGTACTTTTATATATAAAGGCAAACATCGCTCAAATTTCGCACGCAGACATATTTTCAAACTGGTTCTTCCACCTTAATTTGTAACAATAATCTTAAATGCTTATGCGTGACCATCCGAACCATAAGTAACCAGAACTTGCATAAGTAACCAGAAAACAACATAATCTTACTTATGCAGCACTGCACAAAATTTTTTTTTTTTATGTCAGCCAATAAAGTGCACACGTAGGCACATTGTTTTGAGGTCACTTATCTGGTCAACTGTGGTGTTTTTCACGCCTCTCATTGAGCTACCCTGTCACACGCAACGTGTGATATTGTGTCCAAGCGCCAACTTGTGACAATATTTTGTCATCATTCATATATCTATAGAGAGGTAAGTGAAACATTGAATGCGTGCTCATACATACATACATATTTACAACCACATTTAGCTCAATTTACAACCGCTTAAGTAAGTAAGTTCTTACATGTGTACCCTCATTACCTCATTATGCGTGCAAGCGTATGAATTACAGCAAAAAAGAAAAAAACAAAAAAACCAACGACAGCAAAAAATAACAAAACACCGAGTGCAGTAGGAAGGCTTTAATACGGAAGAAGTCTTAAGAATAAAGAAGCGTAAATATATTTGTATATTTAACGAACAAACGAGCTAGTAGTAAACTATAGCGTAACTAGTATTACTCCCATATACACTAGTCAGCCAGTTGTATTTTTTTCCACATAAGAATTGTTTTTTTTTTTTCTTTAAACTGAATGCAGTGTGTGTTCGTAATCATTACTTTGGGAATTACAGTCAATTTTTGAATTAATTGAAATGTACTCAATTCAATTCCTGCGTGGCATAGGAATTGATTCCTTTTTCCACTTACTGAGGAATGTATTTGTAATTTTAATGGGAATTGAATTTACTAGACCTTTTAAGCTAGGAACAACTGTTGACATGTTTTTTGAGGAATTTAAATGAACTGAATCCAATTTCAGCGTTTCAGAGTAATTGATTACTGACGAAAATAATTGTAATTGTAATGGAATTGACCTTTAAAACTATGAAATTATTTCGGGAATTTGTTTTTGAGGAATTGAAATGTACTCGATTCCATATCCATGACTCATAGTAATTGATTACTTTTCTTAATTACTGAGGAATGTAATTGTAATTGTAATGGAATTGACCTTTAAAACTATGAAATTACTTTTGGTATTTCTTTTTGAGGAACTGGAATGTACTCAATTCAACTTCCCTGGCGCATAGGATTTGATTACTTTTCTTAATTACTGAGGAATGTAATTGTAATTGTAATGGAATTGACCTTTGAATCTGTGAAATTACTTTTGGTATTTTTTTTTTAAGAATTGAAATGCACTCAATTCCATATCCGTGACATACGTGATTCCTTTTTTCAATTACTTAGCATTGTAATTGTAATTGTAATGGAATTGATTTTTTTGGAGTTTCAAAACTATGAAATTAGTTTTGGTATTTTGTTTTTGAGGAATTGATACATACTCAATTCCATATCCGTGACTCATGGGTATTGATTACTTTGCTCAATTACTGAGGATTGTAATTGTAATTTAATTGAATTTACTAGACTTTGAAAACTAGGAAAAACTTTTGAAATTTTTTTGGGGAATGGAAATGTACTCAATTCAATTTCCCTGGCGCATAGGATTTGATTACTTTTCTTAATTACTGAGGAATGTAATTGTAATTGTAATTGAATTGAATTTATGTGAGCTTCAAAACTATAAAATTGTTTTTGGTTTTTTTTTTTGGATTAATTAAAACGTACTCAATTCCACATCCATGACTCATAGGAATTGACTAATTTTCACAATTACTCAATAATCCATTCTTTTGGTTTGTGTAAAATCGATTTTTAATGAAAATAATCGACTTTTGTTCATTCATCGAATTTTTAAATAACTTTACATTTTTTAATAAAAAGCTCTGCATGAATTTTCCGTGTAACTTAAATTATTTGTTGGTGCAAGTTCGACCTTTTCGGATTTTTGAGGTATTAGTCAGTCAAATTCCAGTTGTAAACTAGTATTTTTTTTGACTAGTTTCCGACTTCACCGCTGGGTATATACTTTTGTACTATTTGCATATTCAACCTCCCTCAGTCTTTTACAAAAGAAGCTGGTCCTTTGACAAAAAGGGTTTCAATTGATGTGGAAAAGTGTGAAAGTATTTACAAGACCACAAAAAGCAATAACAATGACAAGCATGAAGTTATGTAAGAAGGGCAGTTGAAATAAACTCATTTAAGCGAATGAAGTTCAAATTGTTACAAAAGCAAGTAAGAACAAGAGGAGAGATGTTTACTTATAATTTTTTTTGAACTTTTCATAATATAATAACTCAGCAATAAAGAGTTTCAGAGAATTTAATTTGGATCGTGTTCGAGTTTCATTTTATTTAAAAAACAATTCTTAAACAAATACAATTTTTTTTTCTCAACGCAACAGTTTTGATCAGCACTCTCTTAGTAACAGCTGTCACGTGTGTTCAAGAAAAAGTCGTAAAAACTTGTTTATGTCACCTAAATTTCATTTATTTATTACGGCAATAAAAGTTTTGAATTCCATTTGTTGGTCGTAAATAGTTTAAGTCGCATTAAGAATCATTTGTTTACTAAATATCTTGTTCTAAATAAGTATATTTTCAATACATTTGTATACTTAGTTGTGCTAGACGCATGGGGAGTTAGTAGGCCTTAAAGGCAAATAAATAAAATAAAATGAAGTAAAGTAAAGTAAAATAAAATAAAAATAAAATAAAAAAAAAAAATAAAAAAAAAATTGAAAAAATAAAATGAAATAAAAAAATTTAAAAAAAAAAAATTATAAAAAAACAGGAAAAAAGTAAAATAAAAAAAATTTAATTGAACGTAAAAAAAAATTTTAAATATAAAAAAAAATTTCAAAAAAAAATACAAAAGAAATAAAAAAAATTAAAATTAAAAAAAAAAACAAAGTAAAATAAAATAAGTGAATAAAAAAATATTCAAAAATAAAAACATATAAAAAAAAATTAAAAAAAATAGAATAAAACTAAAATAAAAAGAAACGTAAAATAAAAAAAAAATTAAAAATGTAGAACAAAAATATTAAAAATATTTAATCATATAAAAAATATTAATATGTGTAATATAAAAAAAAATAATTAAAAAAAATAAAAATTAACAGAAATAAAATAAAATGTAAAAAATGAACAAAAATTTTAAATCCAAAAAAATAGAATAACTAAATAGAGAAAAACAAAATTAAATTAAATAGAATGTAAAAAAAATCAAAATTAAATTATATTAAACTAAAAACAAACGGAAATGAAAGTTAAGGAAAGAAACATCAAAAAAACTAAAGGAAATAGAAAGGAAAGTGAATGAAAGGAACAGTAGTATATATTATGACTTCCCATTCGAATTAACACTTCCTTAGTTTTTATTGTTAGCTTTTTTCTAAATATAGTTGTTGTTGTAACCACAAAATACTCCCCGAAGGAAATGGTTTTTTATTGCTCAAATGCACGTTGTTCTTCTATATGCTGCTCTAGATATTTGTATGTATGTATGAACATCTAGTCTTCTGCAATGAAACTTTATTACTTCTCAAGTGGCAAAAACCCATAAAACATGATTCTTTGAAGAAAATAAATCTTCATTTTACCACATCAAATAAAAAAGCTTGATTTTTTACTCAAATATCGTAGACTAAACTATAAGCAGAAGTAGAAGAAGAAGAAGAAAAAAAAAACAAAATATAATACATATTCACATAAGTATTTAACAATTCACTTGTATCATATTACCTTTTGGCGCCACTTTTCTATTGAAGGTACTTAGATTTCTCTAAGTACTTGTATGATTGTAAACAGAAGCACATTCCATGTAGATTTTCGGTATATACTTAGTGGAAGTCAGAAAGTAGCATTATAGTAGGGGGGAAGTTTGAAACTTTGAACTCAACTTTGACAGATCCTAATAAATTATGAACTGCCACAAAGTTTGTGCGGCAAGGTTAAGGTTCTATAGTAGATAGGGGATCTGAGGAATTTGTTATGCTTACCGAAGCTTTTGAGATTCTCAAATGGGCAGACGAATTTCAAGGCATTTGAATCAATACAAATCAAATCGGAAAAAATGTGATAGTGATTTTAACTACCCCTTTCACTCGCTTAAAACAACTCGTATGCTCTGTTATGGGGAATTACAACAAAAAATTTACATTTGGAAGAAAATTTCCAAGATAGTTTTGCGTTCCTTTGGTATAGTAATTTATTTAGTTACTTAAGAACATGTCTACACTCTAAATAGTTTAAGCCATTTTCCGTCAATAAAAAAAAAAAAAAATACAGATGACTATTTGACAGCTACTTTCACGATGCGGACACTGTGATACTCAAAAGCACCCAACAAAAAATTCAGTAAACGCTTGTCTTTGTATAAAATAAAATTGTCTCAGTGTGATATTTGCATAAAACAAATAAAAAATAAAGAAACACGCCAATTTGTACTAGTGTAATAGAAGACAAAATAGCATTTTTTACCATTCTTTTCTGTAAGTATTTTAGTTTGTGTGCGCATCACTTAAAAACTGCGGCATAAAATTTAATAAAGCTTACAACGATATATTGTTAGATGTCCAACTTAATGTTTAGGATACCTTTTATAGCAGTAGAATATTATATTGCGGTTTTTTTTTACAGTAGCGGCAATAAATGTTGGCTCATCAAGTAAAGGATGATTCTAAATAAATTTATATAAGCCAAAAATAAAGTTTATAAGAATTCATGCTATATTTTTGTTGTGTAAGTGGTCAAAATTTTCCATTTCACAGAGATAGTGTGTGACATCGTACGAAAAAAAACAACAATACAGAAATTGTTAGCGTGCAAAAACTTTTTGTTTGATTTAGTCACTTGAGTTTTTGAAAATCAGAAATGTGTGGAGGAAGTTGTTTTGACATTGATTGAAATTATGACACACATACATACATACATGAAAATATATGCGTAAGAATAATTGTTGCTATTTTCGAAACTGCCATGAATTACTCAAAATGTCAAAAAAACCCAACAAGCATTTGTATGTATGTGTATGTGTGTGTGTGTGTATTTTCTTGTGAACTCGCGAATATTCTTCTAACGAAATATGAAATTGTCAACAATTAAACGGTCAATGGCACATGGTACAGCGGTGACGTCATCACTTTTTGTGCTACTTTCATTTGTTTATAAATGCTATATTTTTGCTAAATAGTTTTGTTTTGCCCATTTACATAAATATAAAACTTAATCAGCGGCAGTTTCATGGTTTAATTAATGAAAACTAAAGCAAAGCCGTTTCGTGGGCAGGTTAAGTGACAAGTTGGCAAGGCTATTTGGCTACTTTTGTTTTAGGAGTGTTTTTTTTTTTAAACAAAAAATCCGATTATAATGAAATATTTCACATAAAAAACAGAAAATGTGATTTTTAGAAATTTATTGAAATTTATGCCAAAAACAAAATTATGTCATCTAAATTCTAAAATCAAAATCATTGCCCAAAGTTATGAGGGCAAAGGCAATCTTCATGTTTTCTTCGTCGTTCGATTCCAAAAAAAAAAAAAAAATTGCTTGAAATTGCCTCCGGGCCAGCTGCCCAATATATCCATAGCCACAATCGCAAACATATAACGAGAAATATGAAAAATCTCATGATCCAAATTTGGCCTATCGAGCGGCACGATCTTTATGCAGAAATAATTTGATTTTCTCAATTTTATTAACATTAAATGGAATTATAAATGGCAAGGAAAATAATGCAATAAAAAACCTATTAAATTGAATACTCTTTGATGCTTTTCATTCATGCTACACTTATTAGGCTGGTCCAAAAAATAATTTTTTTGGGCAGCTTTTTAATTACAAATAAAAAAAATAAAAAAATTAGAATATTCAAAATGTTATTCGACAATAAATTTCAAGTAAGGTTGCCACCTACTTCACTTTTAATTAATTTTTTGCACATATCCGATATTATCTCAAATACTATTCCTCATATTTCTATGTCTATCTCTATATTTATTTTATTATATTTTATATACAAATTAGCTGCTAGTCTAAATTTTTTACGGAAGTGTTGCCACACATGCTTTTCTGAGATTGCCACCTATCTGATATTTTTGAAATTATGTGCGATATGCCAATATATGTACATACGTATATAGGTATCAAACGGAAGTTATTTTACAAAAATTTTGTGATAGGGTTGCCATCTTATTTTTAATTTATTTTATTTTTTTGCGATTTCCGATATCTCTCGAAAACGATTTGCCATAGTTTTGTATCTATGTACATTTATAGCATGATATTTTTTACCTGCCTCAGTCTAAGCTCTGCCACAGTAGTGCTGCCATTTAGGCTATTTTTATGAGGTTGCCACCTATCTGCAGTTTTTTTTTTGTAAAATAAATGAAATATGCCTACGTATATTGGAAAATAAAATGCAAATTATTTTACATCGCATTGCAAGAAAAATATTTTTCGACAGCGTTGCCACTAAATTCTATTTTTTTTTTTTTGCATTTCCGATAATTCTCGTAAATTATTTGTCATGTATCTGTGTATTTATAACACGATATTTTTGCCCTGCCGCAGTCTTTCTCTCAGGAGTGCTGCCACTTTATATGATTTTTTTGAGATTGCCACCTATTTGCATATTTTTTTTTGTAAAATACATGAGATATGCCAAGATGGGTCTCAAATGAAAGATATTTAACATCAGATTTCAACAAAAATATTTCTAGGTAAAATTACTTGCTAGGGTGGCCACTTAATATTAATTATATATGATTGAAGTGAGTGGAAATTGAAACTACTAGAACTCAAAGTGAAAAGTGCAACGCTACCATATTTTCACAGTTTAATTCCATTTTTTTTTTCAAACAGTCTAATGTCGCATTTTTTTATGTGCCTCATCTTTAGTATTCAATAAATTAATTGGCTAAATAAATATACATACATAATAAATACGAGTAGGTTGACTCGGGGAAATGATTGACAAATATTAACAGTTCATAACAAATACATAAATACAATAAAATATGAAGCCCAAATATGAAGATAAGAGTTCAACAAATTGTTGGCACAAAATATATGGGAAATTATGAAAAGTAGAACATCAGCTTGCTACCCTCTTTTTAGCATGGCATTGAGTTGATTAGGCTTAACGACATGGCGTCCGCTAGCTCAATGGACAACGCGGCGGGTGGTTCAATAATTGTTAATCGAAAATACCAACAAGAAGCAATAAAATTATGAAGAGTATCAATACTTTGATGAAGTACATATGTATTAAATTAGCCGCATACGCACTAAATTAAGAACTAAGTGGCGTTGAAAAATTGCGTCTTACAAAATGGAATTCATTTCATTCATAGCGATAATGGTTTTTATTAAGTAATGTAATATTTGTTGCTACACTTACATGCTTACATTAATATTTGTATATATGTACATGTTTATATATATTTGTGTATGCTGTTTCACTGAGGCAGATCAGTTCCCGCCCCACAAACGCAATCAATTGCTCGATTGCGCCAATCAACAACTTTTATATATTTTGAAATATGGTTGTAAAAGTTGTTTTTGTGTTCAGACTCAGTGGAGTGGAAGTAATGTCATATCGGCGGTGAAAATGTAAAAACGCTTAAGAAGCTTTTGCAATAAAGTGACAAAAAGCCAAGATGACAAGAAGCTACTTTGGGGTCACAGCAACCTACTCCACTTGAGTGCTCAATGGGGTCCGTAGAATCTGTTAAGCAATCGATTGTCGCCATTGGAATATGAGGGCGCGCTGCCTGGCATATTTTGAGACCAGCCATGGAAAAAAAGTCATTCAATGAAAAGAAGAAAAAAATCAGATAAGAAGACTATCTTTTCTAATGGTGAAAATGGGAATGAATGTGGAATGTTGCGGTCCTTACTAGGTAAGGTATACATAAGTACAAGTAACACCAAGAATGAGATCTCCTTAGAGAGGTGCTAGTCACTATGGTTGAAACTTCGTTTGAAGCTTAACCCAGCACAGTCTTAAAACATATTGGAACTGCCAGTTTCTTAGAGCACCCACCAAAAAAGAGATGGATCACAACTCTGCGATTGGATTCAATTACCAAAACAGCAACAATGTTGAAGGTCCAGCAGGTTAGGCATGGCGGATAGAGAAAATAACCGCAGTCGCAACCCTGTACTGCCGTTCACACCCATAGACGAGTATCCCACAATGGGTTGCATCAAAGCGAAGTTCCCTTCTTCACATAATTTTTTTGGTACATAAAATCTTCGATGGGACGGCCGGATCAAGTAGTGGGAGCGAATACTTTCGGATTTCAGCGAGCCCCGAAGAACAGGCGAGGAATGTTTCACCGCCCCGGAGAGCAAAGTTTGAGAACCTGAGGTGGTTGAGCTGGAGATATACAGCGGCAATAAATCTGTCTATTAAAGGTATGAAAATTTTTTCACAGCTGAGCTCTTCCTATTAACGAATAAAGAATCGTCGTGGGCTGGTATCTTGAAATCCAGAGTATCGCTCTTGGCAACAACATTTACTTTAGATTGAGTACCTTATTGAGAAGTGAAAGCTCTATTCAGGATATGAAAGCTCTATTCTTAGAATGTGTGGAGATAAGATGGAAGACTCTGGTAGTGAGAAACGGTATCCGCATAAAATATATCTTCTTAGGAAGCGATATAAAACATGTTGGTCCTATAAATTGGGTGATTGATAAACAAGCTTTCATAGCTTATTTGGCATAGAGAGCTTTTGTTACACCACTGAGCTTTTGAAGCTTACTGAGAGCTTTTCAAAGCTGCATCTGCGGAACTAACAAAAACGAAACTTTCGAGATTTGAGAATATCATTAATTTTTTTCAATGCTTTTCAACTACAGCTCAATAAAAAAAAAATGTTCATTGGGTTATTTGATATTACTTGAATGTGTTTAACCATTTTACATGTCGTGTGTAGTGTTAGCGGCATGTTGTTGTTTACGATGTTAAGAAAGCAAATGGCTGCTGAATATGTGACGCCCAAAGTAAGGGCACCAACAAAACAATAAAATGATATACATACATACAATAATAAATTTAATTTTAAATAAAAACACCGCAACTGTAATAACAACAACCAATTGTTATAACAATAATCACACGAACAAAACAAATGCTTTCGTCTTATCGTCTTTCGGCATAAGTACATACATACTTACATACATTTATTTACATGTGTATTTATGTTTATTTGCCGACAACTCAAGTCAGAGACTATGCGAACAACATGTCATACCCAATCAACATTAAAGTAGGAGCGTTTCATTTTATGGGGAAAATGAATTCAAAAGTTAAATGAATCCATATTCTCCATTAGATCTGATTGGCGCGAGTTCCATATTAAGGAGGTCGAATATATTGAAAAGTTTAAAAAAAAAATGTTTCTCTAGACGCTCGAAAGAAGAAATTTTTTTCCGGTGATGGCTTCTTCATTTTACTCGAATCTCTTAGGTTTCGGAGAGGGATAAATTTGGAAAATATGTTGGCTGGGATAACGATTCGTAACATAATTTTTGGCTTCTTGTCACTAAATGAAAAAGGAAAATGCATCCAATGCTTCAAAAAAATATTTAAGAATACAAAAAAAAGGCAAAAAACCCAGCGTATTGTTAGCTCAATAGTTAGCAATTCGTGCCAAGATTTCTCTGATGAGTGAAGTTAGCAACTTCCGAAATGGATCTATAAGAAAAGCTATGGTGGTTATTCTCTAAATTTTTCCTGTTCAATTCAACAAAAAACTTTTAATAATTAATAAAAAAATAATTATTAAGAAACCCAAAAACAACAATAATTTTTAGCTGCAAAAAAAATTATTAATAGGTCTATAGCTCGTACCGAACCAGGATATTGAAGAATACATTTTGTTTTTGGTATACATTTAAAAAAAAAAAAATATTTGCATAATGTTTGTTGGGTTACACCAGCGATAGTATCAAATCAAAACAGCCATACTAAATTTAAGCAACAACAAAAGTCACATCACTGAATGATAACAACAAAAAATAAAAAAAAAACAGCGCATACCCGTAACATGACAAGAAGCTATTGCTGACGAGCTGCTATGTGGCTAACTGCGGCACACATACATACATACAGACGGACATACATATAGACGTACATAATCTTTCACTTGTAGTATTTATTTAGCTTACCGGCTCAGCAGGCAAATAGCCAATCAAAGTGGGCGGAGTAAATTTGTAATAACCGACAGCCATACCGTCATGCAAGCGCAGTAACCCCCCACCCAACGCCGACACCTGGGTACGCCATATTGAAATCGTTTTATTTATGTATGCTAAAACAAGTGCTTTAAAACGGAAGCTTATACATATTGCTTGAGACGTCTTTGCACTTCGATTTTGATATGGCATGAGCTTTGGCTGATATTACAATGGGATAGCAATAGGATGAGACTTGTATGAACCTTTGAAGAAACACAACTACCCGACATTTCGAGGAGTACGTATGAAATATGTGTAGTAAATGTTTAGCAACATGTTGCAGCAACAAGTTTCAACATCATAAATGATGGAAAAATTTTTTGGAATAGGATATGGTGACGTTTGAAGGAGTAAGCTCGAAATGTTGTTAAGCATTTTAAAAGAATGTCTAGTATATGTTTAGCAACATGTTGCAGCAACAAATTGCAACTTTATGATGTGTAATGGAAAAAATTGTTGGAATAGGAAATTGCGACGTTTCAAGAAGTACATAAGTGTGAAATGTTAAGTATTTTAAAAGGATGTCTAGTATATGTTTAACAACATGTTGAAGCAACAGATTGCAATTTTATGATGTCTGCGGGAAAAATGTGAAAAAATGTTGGAATGGGAAATTGCGACGTTTCAAAGTGCGAGTATGAAAAATGTGTAGTAAATGTTCAGCAACATGTTGCAGCAACAAATTGTAACTTTATGATGTCTGCTAGAAAAGTTGTAGGAGTAGGAAGTGGCGACGTTTCAAGGAGTAAGTGTGAAATGTTAAGCATTTTAAAAGGATGTGTAGTAAATGCTGAGCAACATGTTGCAGCAACAAATTGTAACTTTATGATGTCTGTGGGAAAAATTTTAAAAATTGTTGGAATAGAAAATTGCGACGTTTCAAAGTGTGAGTATGAAATATGTGTGGTAAATGTTTAGCAACATGTTGAAGCAACAAATTGTAAATGTGTGGTAAATGTTTAGCAACATGTTGCAGCAACAAATTGTAACTTTATAATGTCTGCTAGAAAAGTTGTTGGAATAGGTAGTAGCGACGTTTCAAGTAGTAAGTATGAAATGTTAAGCATTTGAAAACGATGAATTTTATCTCGGTTAACCAAGCTGCAACATTTATATGAAGATCCCTTGCGACCCTCTTAACCTCTTAAAGTCTTTGGAAGACTAAAATTTGATTCCATGTAAGTCATTTGTGCTATACCAACTCTCAATAGAAATACCATGGTTACGCTGATATAACATCGATTCCGGTTTTTTCATTCCTACTACGCAGTCTTCAACCAAATACATACATGGCAAAGCGTGCGTTCAGTGCGGACAATTTGTGTGTGCAGCTATAAAAGTCTAAACACGGGTAATCCATAAGTTACAAAACCAAAACAACCAAAGCGGAAGTCGTAAAATTCTTCATAAAGCATATCAGTATGAAATATATATTTAAATACCATTTGGCATACGTTTCTGCAGTCAACACACAAATACCAGGAATCCCGTTTATTTTTAAATGCTGCAAGTCCTGGGATTTTTTTTGTTTACAAACTCTAGAGTTTTTAATTTTAAGGTTGGGTTATTTCTAAAAAAAAAAAATCTTTTGCTTTCATCAACCTGAGCTGTTTAATAATGCAGAATACCTTATTCTCGTTTACATGTGACTTTAAAAACAGATCCCGAAAATCCATTGATAGTTAAGATATAAAAATATTAGCATCCCTAATAAAATATTTTAATAGCCCAAAATATGTTGTTAAACTCAATCAAAATTAATTTAAATTTAACAATGCTAATAAAAATTAACGCATCCAAACATTAATCCATAAATAAATAAATAACAATCAAATAAAATGTCAATAAAAATTAAGTTTTGTTTTATTGTTTAGCTTCTTTGTTTCATATTTTAATCTATGCCCCACAGAGGAGGGAATTCAAATTGAAAACATTTCGACACTTCTCAACGTATTAGAATGGCTATAAAATTATTCAGTAAAATAAATTAATGAACCTTTTTTTTGACTTCGAAACTTCGAAAAGATTATATTCGCACTAAATGAAATTATTTTTCAAAACTACATTTAAACTGTTGGCGTGGCGCTCTGCCGATTTGATCTAATTTCCACACTAAAGAGTCGTCGTTATGAAATCATTTAACCAAGTTTTGTTCCTAGTGTGGCTATTGAAAACTATTATGTAGAATGATCCACTATACAATGACACCATGCCACGCCCATTTTCGAAAATTTATATTTTTTATAATTTCTTCGTGAATGGATACTTTTTAGAAGAACATAATACATAAAATATAAAGTAATTTTTTGCAGAAATATTGCCTGTTATATTCCTCTATGCTGCTATAAATCAAGGTTTTCTATACAATAGGGCGTGGTCCTCTACCGATTTCGCTCATTTTTATCCTTTACATTCTATGTACTAAGGCTAAGTTTAGTGGTGTGTGTTTTGTTATGTTAACTAAAACGGCTTTTAAGTTATGTTTAATTTGGTTCTAAAATAAGTTTAATCAAAAGTGGGTAGTGCCACGCCTATTTTGAAAAAAAAACGGAAAAGGCTTAATATCGTGTAAAATTATGTCACGCTAGGTGCATAATGAATTGAATAGTCACTGTAGTTTATTTTTTTTCGCAAAGTGCAATATATAAAAAGTGGGCGTGGCTAACAACGGATTTTTCAAATGCGTTGAGTTGAGCGCCAAGCAACTTGCATATCAAACTTACTTAAGATATCGCAAAATTATGCTCCAGCTATCGTTTGAATCATTTTACATTCAATTTCTCTTTTCTTCCTGAACATTTTGATATGCGTAAGTATATATCTATCTCGCTTCTCACATACAGCATATACATAAATACAAATATAAAATGCTACTCACCAGTCTCATTTCGCGTCAAAGATACCGGCAATGTGCGTATAACATCGGCTTCCGCTGGTGCAGATGGCGCCGTTGATACAGACGTTGATGGTGATGTGGAGGTAGCAGCTGTTGCAATTGCATTTGTTGTTGTTATGGTTGTTGTTTGTGCATTTATTGATGGCAGAAATAGCGATAGGAACGTTATGATTATCAATATAATATATAAAAATGATAAATTTGGCATTTTAAAATAGCGCAATTGTTGTTGTAATTGCAATTGCAGCATTGCAATATTGTTTGGTTTGAGGTGTTTTTGTTGTTGTTGTTGCACTAAATTCTGCTGTGATGTTGACATTGATGATGTATACGATGACAATTGTTGCATTAAACTGCAGTAATGTGTTTGTTGTTGTGGTTGTTGTTGTTGTACTATCTGGTGGTGCTGGTTATGGTGAATGTGAGGTTGAAGTTGCAGTTGCGAGCATTTGTTGTTGTTGTTGTTGTGTTTGTTTATAAATAATTTACTATTATTAAAACTATTGTTGTTGTTGTTGTTGTTAGCGTAATTTAATTGTAGTTTTTGTTTTTCTTGTTTTTGTTGTGATGCATTATATAAATTTGTGGCGTTATTGTTGCTATTATTAACATTACTATTATTATCATTATCATTATTATAATTATTGTAGTAGGAATTACAGCGAATTAGTTTCATCAGTCTTATAAGTGGAGGACGTTGTTGTTGTTGTTGTGGTTGTTTTTGTTGTGATGGCCATAGCTGCTGCTGCTGCTGCTCGTCGTCACTTCCTAGCAGCTCTGGTTTTGCTTCTTCTATTTCTTCTTGCTCTTGTTGTTGTTGTTGTTGTCTTTTATTGAATTTCATTTTTATGTAACTACTATCACTACTATTTCTACTACTATTACTGCTACTATTACTATTCGTCGTATAAGCGATTTTGTTGTGGTTGTTGTTGTTGGTGTGGTTGTTGTTTTTGTTATTGTTATTGTTACTATTACTATTACTATTACTATAATTGCTATTGTTTTTGTAAAGAAAACTATGGATTTGTTTATAAATGTGGCATAAAAATTGCATTTGTATGCATAAAAACAACAACAAACGAAATGTTTGTAATGTACGTCTTAACGCCGCTTGGATGCTGCCATAAAACGTTGCTGTTGTTGCTGCTGCTGTTACTGTTGTTGTTGTTGTTAGCATATAAATTTGGTGTTGATGCGTGATGAAATTTGTACCGGCGGTGAGTGCTATTGCTGATTTCAATGATATTTGTGATTGCGTTGGTGATGTTGTTGTTGTTGTGGATGATTTTGTTGTTGTTGTAGTTGTTGCTGCTGCTGCTGTTGACGCTTTCAAATGTTGTTGTGCTCCATTTGAACACGTTGTTGTTGTAGTTGCACCATGACGCGGCGCTTTCAATCTGCTGCAACAACAACACACCATTGCAGCCGCTGCTTGTGCGCGCTCGTTTGGTTGCTTTGCATGTGATGCTTGTTGTTGTTGTTGTTGTTGTTGGTCACGCGGCGCTCGCTGTAAGTCATTATGCAAAAATGTGGACGCATCGAAGTTGTGCCGATGCTCCGCTGCGCATTTCACTGCATTTGCTGCTGCTGTTCTTGTGATGTTTGGTGCTTCCGCTATTGTACTATTGATTTTCGGCGCTATGCCGCTCTCGCACTGCTCCTCAGTGTAGCAGCTGTACGCCACTTCCGACGCTACTCTGCTCTTCGTTGATACCTCGCGTCGTTTATTGCAGTCATTTTGTTGCTGCACTGTGTGTGCGCCACTTGCTGCCGCTCCAGTCGCTATCTCTGCACTTTTGGGCGCATCATCGCCACTGCTACAGCAACGCATACAACAGTCCTCTACCTGCTGTTCACGACATATGACGCATATGGCATTTCTGCGCGCAATTTCGCTTTCTGCCGCCAATGCAATGCCATTTGCAGTTAACATTGTTGTTTGTTGTTGGTGTGCTTGTTGTTGTTGTGTTATGCTTGCTATTTGCGCTTGTGATTCATAGTTGTTTTCATGCTGACTATTTTGTGGCTCTTCTCCTCCTCGCCCTCCTCCGCCTCCTTCAGCTGCTCCGCCTCCACCAGAGTCTGTAGCATTTTGCATGCGTTGCGCTTCCGCTGCTGCCGCTGATCTACGCCCTCGGCTTCTTAGCGTATTGTATGCTTTTGACTGCCTTTCAGCTATTTGCTCAATCTCCATGTTCTGTCGTAGTTTTTGTATGGCGATGCGACTGTAACTGTGGCTGCTACCGATGCCGTTCGTAGTCAATCGCTCACATTTAATATCCATTTTAGCTAATAACCTTTAAGATTAACTTTTGACATGAGCGTACATTAACATGGGTTTTCCCAGTTTCGCTTAAAAATTTTTTACTTGTTTTTTGTGTTTTTTTTTGGTATTTTTCTTAATGAATCTTTGCAGCTCTTACTTTGGCTCAGTGCTATTTAAAGACCAAATCTCGTTTAGCTTCGTTTAGTTTCTTGTACCTTTTATGTGTATTTGATTTTACCTCATGTTCCGTTCAATGGCCTCATTTTCGTATTTTTTGAATGGATGTTGGCATTTTTAGAACAAATGCCGCCTAGGAGTCAGCTAAAACGAATAAGAAGAAGAAAACAATTTGGTAAGCTTAAATTGAAAATGAAAAAAAATATTATACATATATATTTCGTCTATAAATAATTTAAGTACAGTGCCCATCACATTTATAGCACTCCGAGTAAATCAGAGTAAATATTGAAATGAAATTTTTCTTCAGAGATTTACAATTTTAGAGCTGTACTTTAATAAAATAAAATAAAATAAAACAACTTAAAAAAATAAAATAAAATAAAATAAAATAGAGTAAAATAAAATAAAATAATATAAAATAAAAAAACCCAACAACAAAATAAAATGAAATAAAATAAAATAATTTAAAATAAAATAAAATAAAATAAAATAAAATAAAATAAAATAAAATAAAATAAAATAAAATAAAATAAAATAAAATAAAATAAAATAAAATAAAATAAAATAAAATAAAATAAAATAAAATAAAATAAAATAAAATAAAATAAAATAAAATAAAATAAAATAAAATAAAATAAAATAAAATAAAATAAGATAAAATAAAATGAAATGAAACAAAAAAATAAAAAAAAAAATAAATTAAATTAAATTAAATTAAATTAAATTAAATTAAATTAAATTAAATTAAATTAAATTAAATTAAATTAAAGTAAATTAAATTAAATTAAATTAAATTAAATTAAATTAAATTAAATTAAATTAAATTAAATTAAATTAAATTAAATTAAATTAAATTAAATTAAATTAAATTAAATTAAATTAAATTAAATTAAATTAAATTAAATTAAATTAAATTAAATTAAATTAAATTAAATTAAATTAAATTAAATTAAATTAAATAAAACAAAATAAAATAAAATAAAATAAAATAAATTCAAATAAAATCAAATTAAATAAATCAAAATAAAATGTGTACTGCTGCTCAGTGTAGCATAAAATAAAATAAAATAACAAAAATAAAAAAAAATAAAAACAAAATAAAATAAAATAAAACAAAATAAAATAAAATGAAAAAAAAAACAACAAAATAAAATAAATTCAAATACAATTAAATTAAATAAATCAAAATAAGATTTGATTTAGGGACTCTTGGCGTTATTTTGACAACTCAATTATAGAAAAAATTTCTGTTTATAAACAGATTTCACAATTTTAACTTCATTCAATAACAAAACTTTATTTTATATGTATTCCTTTCTTTCTTTTTTTTTATTTTGTTTTCTTGTCTTTTATTTCATTTTATTTATTTTTATTTCACAACCTAGGTGTAATATATATTCCTTACTCCATATCTTAATCAAATAAAACTGTTCCTACACCACCCGCGCAGCTTCTGATCAATAGCATATGTATGATAAATGCTTGTTATGTACTGCGTAAATTAAAAGTCGCATTAGTTAAAGGTTATTTGTGATGAAATGGTACATTCGAATTACGAATACGCAACAACTTTTTGAAATTACATCAGCGTCTGCGTTTGCTCAAAACAAAACAAATTGTCTATATACGTACATAAATAAGTACTTACAGACATATTTACGAACATATATGTATGTGCATACATATGATGGAAATAAATCAAATGTGCGCGTACTACAATTACCCAGGAGTCTATCGCCATACTCAAGTCGCTTGCAAGTGAAATGGAATATTGTTTGAAGCTAGTTCTTGTTGACGAAAAAAATGCCACTCTTAATTAAGAATAGTGCTCTTCTAGTACATTTGGATGCCCTAATTTTTTATTAAATAGACCTTTTCCATAGTTCCGACGAAGTTCAAATTACATGGATGAAGGTATTGCTCCTTTTTTTGGTTTACGAGCAGCCCAAAATCAATGGTAAAGCAATTACTAGTATTGAAACTAGTCTGACCAAGAAATGGCGGTCGCTTGCTATTCTGCTGGGTAACAACTCACGTGAAACGAGAGATTTTTACAAATATTTTTACATACATACATAGAAATGTGCAGCGATGTACTGCACAATATAAAATGTGCCTGTCATCGTGACGTTAGAATTCTCAAGAGCGTTAATTATTTATTCTCCACACTAAGAGTAATACTACAGGAATACGAAGCAAAGAACGGCATGGCCGAATATTCGTAAAAGTAATAAATAAAATAAACAAAAAAAAAATATAAAAATAATATAAAGCAAACTGAAATAAAATATTATGAAATAAAATAAAATAAAGTAAAACAAACTAAAATGAAAAAAGCAAAAATAAAAGAAGTTAAAATAAAATAAAACAAAATAAAATAAAATAAAATAAAATAAAATAAAATAAAATAAAATAAAATAAAATAAAATAAAATAAAATAAAATAAAATAAAATAAAATAAAATAAAATAAAGTAAAATTAAATAAAATTAAATAAAATAAAATAAGTAAAATAAAATAAAATAAAACAAAATAAAATAAAATAAAATAAAATAAAATAAAATAAAATAAAATAAAATAAAGTAAAATTAAATAAAATAAAATAAAATAAAATAAGTAAAATAAAATAAAATAAAATAAAATAAAATAAAATAAAATAAAATAAAATAAAATAAAATAAAATAAAATAAAATAAAATAAAATAAAATAAAATAAAATAAAATAAAATAAAATAAAATAAAATAAAATAAAATAAAATAAAGTAAAATTAAATAAAATAAAATAAGTAAATTAAAATAAAATAAAACAAAATAAAATAAAATAAGTTAAAATAAAATAAAATAAAACAAGTAAGATAAAATAAAATAAAATAAAACAAAATAAAATAAAGCTAAATAAATTAAATTAACTAAAAAAAAAATAAATTAAATAAATTCAAGTAAAATGGAAGGAAAGCAAAGGGCAAATGAGAAAAAAATAGCACATAATACAATTGACTAAAATACTTGGGAAAACTATTCTGGTTACTCTCTCATCTTACAATCGACCACAGAAAGACGGATTACAGCAACATCGCCTATCGACTGATTTCAGAAACCAGTTGATATCCTATTGCAGTTCTCTGTTATGCACTTGCAACTTACATTTGCATCTCTAAGATTTACCTCCCCCAAGTCGTATGTAAAAATATGTATGTAAGCCACCCGGGATAGTTTTCTCATTCCTATCGATACTTCGTCACCACTCAAACTAATGGCACCGTCTCGTTTACTGGTTAACATATTCACTACAGAGAGGCAGACTTCAGCACTGATATTGCACTTTGCCCCTGATTTATGTCAAAACAATTTAAAATACAAATACATATGTACATATGTATGTACATATTCATATTTTCTGGTTGGTCAGTTTGTTGGAAATAGACTTGCAAATTTGCTAATGATTTTGTAGAGAGCACCATCAAAGTATTTGCAGTTTACGACCGGTAAAGTTTATAAATTGTATACCCAGATGTTGGTAGGTAAAGCTAGGAGGCCAAAGTGTTAAAAAGCAGATATGATTTATTAGAAAAACTAGAAGACCCGGTAACGCTTCGTTGCGTGTCTGAAATTATTGTAGACAGAGCGCGATTTTAAGCTTTACATCTGCGAAACTAGTTGAGATATGAAACTTGATCTCATCACTCATTGCAGCACTCATCAGCACCTTTTATTTGATACCCATATTGTACTAACGCAATTTGAGTCAGCCTAGTTCACATTTTGTTCGATAACTCGGAAATCGGATGAGTTAACGAAATAAGTGATATTCTAAACTTTCAGTTAGTCGTCTATTAATGCAACGGTGAAAGTTGCATACAATTCCATTTAGTAGTTTTTGTGTGAGGCGTGTACAAACATACAGACGGACAGACAAAAATTTTAAAAACTTTTGATTTAGTCTTTATTTGTTCAATAATAATCAAAAAGTACACAATTTGTAAGGAATTTACGATTTAATAAAATTCGCAACTGGGTATAACACAGCTATTCACATAAATAACGATAGCAATATACATACATATTCAACATAAAAACAAGACATGAAGTGCAAATATTTTCAATAACAAATAAACATACACAAACACACACTTGCATGCATACATATGTACATACATACATACATACATACATATATATGTAGATACATTGTTGCAAAATTCAAATGTACAAAAATATTGCATTTATTGCGCTGCAAATTACCCGCTAGCTGGCTAATTAACGTACTACGAGCAGATGAGTGTACACTTCTCACATTCTCCCCTGTAGCGCGCCCTTTACGCCCTCAAGCTACCAATGAAATCTATGAAACAACCGTGCCATTGGTTGGAGAGGCAGAGAGTGCACACAAAAATAATTACAATTTGTTAGCCGGCATTTGACAACAGTGCAAAACAACAATAACAAGAACTTTATTTATAGTAGTGGTTGTTGTTGTTGTTTATTTTATTCATTTTTGCATGTCATTGTTGACTGAAAAATTTCATTCATGTTTTATCAATCTAATGCATTTGGTTGTGAAACTAAATAGATACAAATAAACAACAACAACAACCACATATGCATGTATATTTATATTTATCTAGTTGTGAGTGAGTGGGTTTCGACTATAGTTCGGACTAGTACTAGTTTGAATAACAACAGTTTTACATGTCAACTGGCGGCCTTTGATGGTTGGGCAATGGTTAGAAAAATTTGAAGAATTTGGGAATAGAAGTTAGAAAAGAAGAAGAGTTCGCTGAACAAAAAGTATAATAATAATGACAACAATGATGTGGATGAAGATTATCAAGTAAGTTAGTTGTAGACTCAGCTAAGCAGATTTTATTGATACTACGGTTACGGTTAAGTTGGTGGTTATGGTTACGGTTAAGGTTAGAGTCAAGATAACTGTTGTTGACTAGACTAACTTTATGGTAAAGCACATAGAGATAGGAGTATGGTTACAGTTATCTGTAAAGTTACAGTTACGGTTACGAATACGTAACATAACAAGCTCTTTATGGGGCGGATACAGGTATCGTTATGGATAAAAACAGGAATAGGCCTAAGATTTAAGTGATGATTACGGTTATGGTTAAGTTTATTGTTACAGTTACGGTTACGAATACGGTACGAAAACATAACATAACACGCCCTTTATGGGGCGGATACAGGTATCGTTATGGATAAACATAGGAATAGGCCTACGATTTAAGTGATGGTTACGGTTATGGTTAAGTTTATTGTTACAGTTACGGTTAGGAATACGGTAGCAAAACATAACATAACACTTTCTTTAACAGACCTTAACATGTTTCAGCATTTTATGTCAAGTTATGTTTAGTTAGGCTAAGCGAGCTTAAGTTAATTGTTTGGTTGAGCTTTGTTGTAGATAGTTGGCGCCAAAGTTGTAAAAGCCGGCAAAAGCAACCTGTTCGCTGTTTCTCATTAATCTCACTAATCACTGATTGAACTATCAATATTTAGTTTTGTAGTGAAAATTGACTAGAGGATTTTTAAAAATATGTATGGGGAATTGTTGATAGATCGAAATATACTAGCACTAATTTTAAATTAATTTATTTATAATTTGTATTTTCCTTTTTTATTGTATTTTGTTTTCCTTTTTTATTGTATGTATTTTTTAATTTTATTTATTTAACTTTTTTTATTTTATTTAATTTCATTTTATTTTTATTTTATTTTTTATTTATTTTATTTTATTTTATTTTAATTTATTTTATTTTATTATATTTTATTTTATTATATTTTATTTTATTTTATTTTTTTATCTATTTTATATTATTTTATTTTATTTTATTTCATTTAATTTTTTTATCTATTTTATACTATTTTATTTTATTTTATTTCATTTAATTTTTTTATATTACTTTTCATTTAATTTTATTTCTTTATTTTATTTTTTTTATTTTATTTCATTTGTTTTTAATTTAATTTAATTTTATTATACTTTATTTTATTTTTTATTTAGAGCTTTTTTTATAGAGTTTTTGTTTTTCAACACTAAATCGCTTTAACTCAGGTGAATAAGTTCAAGTTTATTTCGCTTACCAAATATAACTGAGCATATAGTTTTTTTTTAAGTTTGAAAATATTTACCTGAAACGAGAAAAGTAAAAAAATACTGTTAGTTACATTAAGAAAAACAAAAAAAAAAAAAATTCGTTAAGTATGAAAAATTTCATTTTGTTTTAAAAACAGACAATTATGTAGTTTGTTGCAACATTAAAAAATGCTAAAAATACATATATATTAATAAAAAGCCTTTTCTGTATACTTTTTTCGAATTTTTGTTATAAACCTTTTCAAAACTTCTTTAAAAATCCTTTTAAGCACTCTCAAAATTTTTTAAAAATAGTTTCAAAAACGGTTTAACATTTCTGTAAAAAAACTTGAAATTTTTAACTTTTTTTCCAAATTTATTTTTTTGTTTTAATAACTTGGCATGTATTTCAGCTTTCAAAAAAATAAAAATTTCCTCAAAACACCCCACTGTACGCCGTTCTAAATAACAATGCCATCTATCATTTTAAGTCGCATAACTGTCAATACTTGTTTTGTTTATGAAACAAACAACAACTGCGACATTTGTATTAAAATTAACTAAAAATGCATATTCAAGGGTACAACAACAATTAAACAAAAAAATTGTAAACAACATAATTGTACATGTAATTTATGTATTTTTGTTTGTCATAGGCATGGTATGTTATGGTCGGACGGAGGGCCAGATTAGAGCTTAATGGTGCTGCCTCCAAAATATAAGAAATTCGTTCTTGCAAACCAGGAAAAGCACTTCCGTGTGGGTCTAATTAATAGCTCATATAGGGTTCCATCTACATATGTACATATGTCACTCAGTTAAAGATCGAAGCCCAACTGACTGCAAAGCATATAGGAATATCGAATTTCAATTTACAAGAGGACATTGTTGGAACATTAGTCCATGCCATCCAAAATAAAATTGAAGTTAATCGGGTTGATTACATAGCTTCCAAAACTGTCAAGCCGGTTCAGCGCCGAATACCTAATGATTATGACATCCAACACATTCATACATACATACATACATATAATCACTTGAAATTATTATTTTCTGTAAGTGAAGATTGTGCAGGTTGACTAAATAGGTTTGTAGAACATAAATATAAACTTACAAATTTCGAAAACGAGACCATACATACTTCAATGGGTAATTATATAGTACATATGTACATAGATACATACATGCATATTTATAATAATTTATGTAGTACAAATCAAGGTATGCACAATGAATTTGCTTTTGGTGTTGTTGTTGTTGTAAGCTGTGGTGGCCCACATGTCGCCTACAATGCTGTCGTGTCTGGGGCATACCAGAATTTGGGTCAATGAAAACGACGCGACATGCACATCCATTGTACATACATACATACATACATACATATGTACTTTTATGTACAATATGAATATGCGCTATGTCTGTATATGTTTGTAGGACAGATGCGTACAGTAGACGGAGCCAAAAAAAAATATTTTTTTGTAGAAAATTATTTTTTAGAATATCGAAAAAAAAAGGAATGTAAAAGTTTCAGAATTTAATATAAACTTTTTGTATTCTATCACTGCTACTTGGACTTCTTTTATTTTTGAGAATTAAAAAAAAAAATAGAAAGCTAAATTTTTTTTTTCAAAAATTTTTAATTTAATTTAAAAAAAAAAATGAACTTCTAGCTTTGGAAATAGCAAAAAAAATTACCTGTTAACAAAATATAATTTTTTTAAATTTGCAAATCAACTAAAATTGTAGACGCTTATCATTTTTTCTACTTGACTATTTTTTGTTGCATTCAATTGAACTTTTTTTATAACAAGCATACAAAATTTTATCTAGCTTCGATGGTTTGATAGTTTTTAAATGAAATGAAAAATTTAATTGATAAAAAAAATATCGATTAGCACGGCTAGATATTTAAAAACTAATATTAAGCGCTAAAATCTTGTTTTCCTTTTTTCGAAAAACTATAACATTTAAAAAAAAAATTTTTGTTTTTCAACCCTGCCTAATGTTTACATATTTTATGCTCGGCCGCTAATTAAAAATATGCGCCTATAGGCTTATGAATTCGTACATACATAAATACACACATACAAATACACTTGTATATATATAGTACATACTTAATAGATACCGCTACATAAATTTATTTTCTGCGCTTTTCACTTTCTTTCTTTTTTTTTTGTAATTTCCTTTTTACTTGAATGAACTCCTTGGTGTGAAGGCTGGCTTTTGTAATCGTGCTGGGTGTCTGCATTTATTTAGTTCATCGTCTCAACATATTTGCATTGTCACTTTAAGCGCGGCATTGTTGTTGTTTACCTGACACCCCTATGCTTTGACGCCCCCTTACAACTTGAGACGGATATTTTGATGCACCGACTGACGCTCGTAATGCGGTCAAATTGCAACAGACTGACGGCTGGCGAGGTATACACACAACAACAAATAAATTTTGTTTACTCCGTTTTGGTAGTCTGTTGTTTGGGTTTGTTTATAAAGGCGCACAGTGGGCTGTTTTACAGGAAGTTGTCGTAAAAATAATTTTTACAAAAAAAAAAGAAGTAATTCATGGAATATTTTTTATAGAGAACTATAGACACAGCTATTGTTTAGGTCTCTGAATTTATAATAGCTTGTGTCCGATTTAATGTATTACTATATCTCCGAAACTAGTTGAGATATCGAACTAAATAACATTACTTATTGCCGCACTCAATCGCACCTTTCATTTGATACCCCTATTGTACTAACATATTTTGGCTCACCCTGGTCCACTTATGGGGTGATAACTCCGAAACTGACCAAGTTATTGAAATAAGGATGAACTTAAACTTTACGTTAGCCATATAGTAGTGCAGAGTTGCGAATAGCATTCATTGTCATTTAGCAGTTTTTGAGTGATGCGCGTCCAAACTTGCAGACAAACAAACAAAAAATCTAAAATACTGTTATTTTGGAATTTTTTGGCTTAGTATGCAATGCACAGACAAATTTATTATATTTATGTAGATATAATCGGGACTAGTTCGAAAAAGACTAAATTTGTAGGAACAAAAATTTAAATTTTGGGAGAATGTTGGACTACTAATAGATACAAAAATCCGAGTACAACTCATTATCCAGCTTGTTGTACCTAGCAATAGAGCACGAAGCTGTGAGCTCTTTCATGAGGATCGAGTACTTACGAGTATTCGCATGGTCTTACACCTAAAAATTGTTTTTGGCTCAAAATTGGTGACCCCCATAAATCCAGACAGACAAAATTCAGATATACAATTTTTCGGAAAATTTTTTTCAGAGATCATTTTTTAGAAACCAAAAGTCAAAAGGAAAAATTCAGAAACACATTTACGGTCATGCATTAACCCACTCTTTATCTACATTTTTATTTTTATAACGATATTATGAATGATTTTTTGGTTAGGTTTGAATGGGTTGTGCTGTAGTTAATTGGTAAATATTTAAAATTATAAGCCATGAGCGGCGATACATTAACCCATTGACGACCTCAATTTTCTTTTAACTCTGAAATCAAATTTTTTCACATCAAAATAGTTTTACATAGGCTTAAGTAGTTGATTTTAAGCGTTTTAACCCTTTAAGCGCCATGCCTTAACCCATTGGTGGCCTAAATTTTTATTTTTATAACTTCTAAATAAACTTTTTTGCCGGTATGTTTAGCGTTATAACACAAGTTATTATGCATTAACCCTTTGGTGACCACTTTTTTTCTTTGCAATTCAAACTCAAATTCTTTAAATAGGAGTTGCTATAAATATTTGTTAGATTCTTTGGCAAAGTAGCCTATCTAAACATTCAGAAAGTAAAAATTCAGAAAGTAATGAGACGGCATGCCGAATTTTTACTTTCTGAATTTTTACTTCTGAACTTTGACTTCTGAGTTTTGACTTTCTGAGAAAAGTTTTCTGTAAAAAAATTTTGGGAAAAAAAAATGTGTTTCTGAATTTTTGTTTTCTGAATTTATGGGGGAGCCTTAAAAATTACCACTAAAGTTTAGTAGCGATTTTTTGGTGTATTTTGAACTAGTTTGAGACTGGTATGATTTTATACGAAATCAGATTAGCTGAGCTCTTGCTATTCATACTAATTTGAGAGTAGTTTGCAAACTAGTTGGGTTCACTGTAACACATTCCGACGACTGATTTGACTTAAGTACTTAGGCTCAAATACATACATATGTACTACATATTGTGCCACCTTCAATGAGGCAATGTAAAAGAGCAATGCACCGTGTGACGACAAGTGTAGCAACTACATACATACCTACATACATACAAACAAAGTCTATCAACGGCCGGCAATGCAGCAATGGCAACAACAAATTGGTGTAACCGAGATGCATGAACGGATATGCGGAAAGCATAACGAAACTGTGTCACCGCATTGTTTGTTGTTGTTGTTGTATGTATTTACAATGTGCATAATGCATACATATGTTGTTGTTGATGTTGTTATTATTATCATATTGTTGCTGTTGTTTTTCGTCTGTTATGGAGGTTATGTGAGAGTGTATGTGTTGTTATTTTGCTTGACCGAATTTCGCTTTTCCATGTGTGTGTGTGTGTGTGTGGCCAATTTAGCAATGCAACAACAACATGAGCAGCAGCAATAGCAACAAATATTTACAACAATGCATTGCATTGCAATAAGTTGCAGCCGGTATGTAATATAAAAACGTAAACAACAATTTTTGTTGTTGTTGTTATATATTTTTGTTTTTGTTTTTGGTTTTCAATTGCTTCTGCTGCTGCTAGTTTGGAATGTAGGTTCTCAATGACGTCTGCTGCGACGTAGATGTTGTTATTGTGGCTACTGTTATTTACAATAGCTTGCACAGTGTATGGTTTTGAGTTTTGTTGGCGCACAAAAAGAAATTGCTTTTACTCGATCAAAAAAAAACGAAAGAATCAGTGAATATAATTTTTGAAAAAAATATTTAAAAAATTTCTAAAATTATATTAAAAACATATAAGGGGTTCTAAAATAATTTTCTGACGAAAAAGCCTGCCCATCTACGAAACAGTTGTTATTTTAAATTTTTCGCTCAAAATCCAAAATCATAATCGCTTTTTTAATAAAATTGCAGATATTAGATATTAGATATTAGAAAATATGACAGGTGCTATTATTGACACAATAAAATCCAAAGCAAGAGTATTTAGAATTTTTGTTTGTCTGTCTGTATGTTTGTGCGCGTATCACTCAAAAACTATTGAATGGAATTGCATGCAACTTTCAACGTTGCATTATTAGACGGCTAACTTAGAGCTTAACTTATCTCTTATTTCGCTAGCTCAATCGATATCCAAGTTATCGATCTCAATGTGGAGCAGGGTTACCCACGATATGTTGGTACATAAGCAATGTGATAAAGTTGCATATGTTAACTGGTTTCAGAAATCGAAACTTTTTCCACTTTTGTATTAAATTGTTTTTTTTTTGGAAAATCAGTTTCGTTCAGTAGCATCCCAAAACTGCCCACTGTGCGTCTCTTAATAGCCTCATTTTCGCTTGCTCATGCTCGCAAATTAATGCTGCTGCTAATGCGGTGTTGTTTTTAGTTAGCATTGCTGCCACTGCAATTACTGCTGTTGCTGTTTTTATTTTTGTTGTTGTTTGGTATATCCAAGTTTGTTTAAAAGTAATTTATGTAATATGCGTACGTTGCTCGCTGCTAAAATCTTCTTTTTTACGTAAACAATTTTTTTTGTATTTTTTTTTGCGCGCCGTCATTTAATTGCGCATTGAAGTTGTTGTTCATTATTTGTTTTTTTCAATTTTGTTGTTGTTGCACTTTTGATATTCTTGAATAAAAAAAAGAAAAATTAATTCAAATGTCCATTGAGCACAATGCCAGCTGTTGTTTTTACATTGTAACGCCTGAATGACAACGACAGCAAGGGACAGCAGCAGCAAAAACAAGAACAACAATAATAATAGTATTGCATGCTTGCATAATTCAATGCAATGCAATCATGCGCATAACAAGCAAAAACAAATACAAAACAAACAAAAAAATTACAAAAAATGTTGCACATAAAAAATGGCATTTACAATTTGCTAGTAGTAAACAAATTAAAAACATTAAATGCGCAGTGCAACAATTATAAATTATGCGGAAGAATGTAATAATGGCCGTCGCAACAGCAACAACAACAAATATGCGCTAAGCCTCCACACATTTAATGAGAGCTTAGCGGTCTGAGAGTGCCCTTTGTTCGTTTGTTGTCCATTCAACTTGACTTGCTTCACTGCAATGAAAACATTCGGCTTGACACCTTTTTTTTATAGTGAATAATTTGTTGTTAGTGTTTTTTTTTGTCTTATTATTGGAATTATTATTTTAAGTTGACGATTTGTATAGAGCTTGCGTTGAAAGTGTGGTGCTCGTGCTATAACACATAATGATGCCAGCTCATTATGAAATACTATATCCATGCATACCTACATATTAGAAAAAATATTGAATACATATTTTAGAATAGGTTTTAAAAAACACTTTATCTAAACCTAGATTTAATACACTTTTAGCTGAGATAGTGCATTTTGAGATACAGCGTTCTATAAAAAAATACAAAAAGAAAAAATAAAATTAAACATAAATAAAAATTATAGTCAAATAAAATAAAATAAAATAAAATAAAATAAAATAAAATAAAATAAAATAAAATAAAATAAAATAAAATAAAATAAAATAAAATAAAATAAAATAAAATAAAATAAAATAAAATAAAATAAAATAAAATAAAATAAAATAAAGTAAAATAAAATAAAATAAAATAAAATAAAATAAAATAAAATAAAATAAAATGAAATGAAATAAAATAAAATAAAATAAAATGGAAAAAAAAAATAAAAATAAACTGAAATAAAATAAAATAAAATAAAATAAAACAAAATAAAATAAAATCAAATAAAATAAAATAAAATAAAATAAAATAAAATAAAATAAAATAAAATAAAATAAAATAAAATAAAATAAAATAAAATAAAATATAATAAAATAAAATAAAATAAAATAAAATATAATAAAATAAAATAAAATAAAATAAAATAAAATAAAATAAAATAAAATAAAATAAAATAAAATAAAATAAAATAAAATAAAATAAAATAAAATAAAATAAAATAAAATAAAATAAAATAAAATAAAATAAAATAAAATAAAATAAAATAAAATAAAATAAAATAAAATAAAATAAAATAAAAAAGAATGAAATAAAATAAAATAGAATAAAATGAAATGAAATAAAATAAAAATAAAATTAAAATAACATAAAATAAAATAAAATAAAATAAAATAAAATAAAACAAAATAAAATAAAATAAAATAAAATAAAATAAAATAAAATAAAATAAAATAAAATAAAATAAAATAAAATAAAATAAAATAAAATAAAATAAAATAAAATAAAATAAAATAAAATAAAATAAAATAAAATAAAATAAAATAAAATAAAATAAAATAAAATAAAATAAAATAAAATAAAATAAAATAAAATAAAATAAAATGAAATGAAATAAAATGAAATAAAATAAAATACAATAAAATAAAGTAAACCAAAGTAAAAAATAATAAAATAACATAAAATAAAAAAAATAAAATAAAATAAAATAAAATGAAATGAAATGAAATGAAATAAAAAATAAAATACAAAATAAGAAGTAAAATAATATATAAAAAAAAAAAAATTAAAAAAACGAAGTAAAATGACAAAAAAAATAAACCTAAATATGTAAAATAAAATAATAAAAGTAAAATACAATAAAAAAAAAATAAAATCAGCCCAATTCTAAATACAAATTCCGCACGGATTTTTTCTCTTCTCCCATTTCCCTTATTCTGAATAAAAATTCCTCGGGAATTTTTTCACTTCTCCCTTTCCTCCTATTCTGAATAATGTTCGAAAATGGGAAAACCGGTTATGAGAGAAAAGTAGCTATTACGAATGTGAGTGAACGGGAGATTTTAGTGCCATTTATACAGAATTTTTTCATGATCAATACGAAATGGAGAGCTACAGAAAAATGTAAGTAAATGTTTTTCAAATGGAAACTTATTTGTGTTGATGCAAAGCCATCCAAAAACTGCTCAAGGATTTCATAAGGGAAGTAAAGAGGTCTTAAATAGATTTTGGCGGAAAACTGAGGAAGGGCTGAACAACAAAATGTATTGTGGAACGGAAGAAGGTCCAATAAGTATCGAAATGCGGGCTTATTTGGAAAGAACTCTGAGTGAAACAACTTACAACGACTGTGGTAGTTCAAGCGGATTCGTACTATCGCGCAACCTTCTTCTGATACTCCTCTGTTCATGCTCCTGCACTTCTATTTCATCATTAACTTCCTCCCCCATCAGGTGAAAAGCAATACTATACATTGTTTAATATTTTTTTTTACTTTATTTAATGAGAATTTGTTACATTCATTAAACTTTTGAATTTATTTAGCAAAAATAAAATTCCGCTCATTTGGCAAAGCAGCTGCTTTCGAAAATTCGAAACTCCCGCTCCCTATTTTTTTGCTCCCTAGGAGAAAAGAATTGGAGAAATTTTGATAATTGAGCTGAATATAAATTAAAATAAATTAAAATAAATCAAAATAAAATAAAAAAAACTTAAAATAAATAAAAAAAAGAAAAAAAAAAAGGAAAAACATATGAAATAAAGTAAATATCAATGGAAGGACATTGTAGGATGTTGATAAAGCGGAGTATATACATATGTATTTAAGCTATGCTTGGCTTCCTTTTTTGTTTCATAAATCTTTGCAAAACATTCTTATGTACATATATATTTTATTGCTCTCAGTCCTGTTAGCCGAATGCCTCTCTTAGCAACTGTTAGAAACAAAGAACAATTCTCTTAACTACGTCTGTCCATGTAGTGTCGTACTGTCGTGGTCTTTGTAGCTGGGAGGCAACCAAGACATACTCCACACATAAAAATTCAGCTCTGATGTATCCATTTATTTTCTTTGCACAAATATTCTACTACATATGTATAAGCAGGGGTTTGGGTGCCATTACTCTCCACGTTAGCGAGGGTAAAGTGTAATAACCTCATTTACTTCGTATGTATATGCAAAATGTGGTTTGGTTTGTGCTCTCTGCCATTACTTGGTTTTTCTATCCCACACAAACTGTTTTGACCTTTCTCACTGTTTTTAGCACATCCACCCAACAAACGCCACCTACCCCAACCTATCTAGCTGATACATATCTACATACAAATGTCTGTGCGTCTGCTAGACCATCGCGTTATAGTATTCCGTAGTAAAATGTTCGTTTATTTCAATTGTCGAGCATGCGCACTTGTTTTTTGCGTAGTTTTAGTTTGTTTAAACTAGGCAAGGTTTTTCAAGAAACTGCGTAGTTGTTTTGAAATTGCATTCACAGCAATTGGCCTTGAACTTTGTCTGAAAATCTATCAATATTAATGAAAAAAAAAAAAAATTAAAAAAATCCATTATGAAAAGGAAAACAATGCTCAAGTCATATGCAGAATGTTCCGACAAGCGTTGGACGTTTGAAATTGGGATTAACATGCAATCCTTTTTTGGAAGTAGTCTGTTGGTCCATATAGGAGATGTATTTAAAGAAAAAAAACTTTTCCTGACTTATCCGATATTTCTGGTTATTGCCAAGGTCTTAACAGTAGGATTGTTGAATTCGGAATGTTGACGCGATTCAACTTGGAACTTAAAAGTGAAATTTTAGGAATGACAGGATCGCAATGTAGGAGACCGATTTCTTTTATTAGGAGACCTTACCAGCTACTTACAGAAATCGAGAAAAATTCAGAAACACATGTTTTCAGAAATCTTTTTTTCAGAAAGTCAAAATTCAGAAAGTGAAATTCAGATCAAAAAATTCATAAGTAATGAGACGGCAGAAAAAAAACAAATTTTGCGCAAAATTAAATTTTTTTCTGCCGTCTCATTACTTTCTGAATTTTTAGAGGTGAATTTCACGTTCAAAATTTTTACTTTCTGAATGTTTAGATAACTTAACCTTACAGGCCAAAGAACCTTACAAATATTTATAGCAACTCCTATTTAAAGAATTTGATTTTGAATTCTAAAGAAAAAAAATTGGTCACCAAAGGGTTAATGCATAATTACATGTGCTACAACGCTAAACATACCGGCAAAAAAATGTATTTAGAAATTATAAAAATAAAAATTTAGGCCACCAATGGGTTAAGGCATGGCGTTTAAAGGGTTAAAACGCTTAAAATCAACTACCTAAGCCTATGTAAAACTATTTTGATGTGAAAAAAATTTGATTTTCGAGTTAAAAGAAAATTGAGGTCGTCAATGGGTTAACGTATGGCCGCTCATGGCTTATAATTTTAAATATTTACCAATTAAGTACAGCACAGCCCATTCAAACCTAACCAAAAAATCATTCATAATAACGTAATATTAAAAAAAATAAAAATGTAGATAACGAGTGGGTTAATGCATGACCGTAAATGTGTTTCTGAATTTTTGGTTTCTGAAAAAAGTTTTCTGAATTTTTCCTCCTTACTTTTGTTTCTGAAAAATGGTTTCTAAAAAAAATTTTCCGAAAAATTGAATTTCTGAAATTTTTCTGTCTGAATTTATGGGGGGCACCCTCAAAAACGGCTTTACTTAAGTGGATGAACAATGGAAATTTAAACAACTTCAAACTCTGCCAATAGCAAGGCTTTACAGTGCTGCCAGCTGTTGGATATTTTTGAAATTAAATAAGATACGAGTATCAGATGAAATTTATTTTGTGTCGTATTTAAACAAAAATATTTTCACCTAGCGTTGCCACTTAATGCTTTAATATTTTTTATGTGTATATATTATTTTACCAAGTTGCCACCTGTAGGAAAGCTAAAAAAAAACAAATTAGATATTGCAATTATATTCATGTTTTCAAAAAAAAAAACTTTCTATAGCTTTGTTATATATTTTTTTTTATATCCGCCTTTATCTCGAAAAGGAATAATTAACATGATTTCCTTGCAAAAAATCATGTGACTAATCTCTAAAGAGAGCGATCCGGCATCGATCCCTTTAGTCTACAGTTGGCTATAACTCATTTTGTGTGTATGCTCATAGGAATGTAAGTAAATTTTAGTTTTTGTAGCATACTTATAGGAGTTAAAAGACCTATTTGAGTTGAAAGTGGGTTAGTCCCTTCGTAGCCGTTCGCGTATAAACGGGTAAAATTAGGTCTCTCCTTAGGACATGCTCAAACAAAACAGTTCAGCCCATACAAAGTGATCAGAACAGGTATTAGTTGCATTCTCCTTCGGGACTCGTTCCGGACTGATCCTAGACTAAACGAATTTTTTGTATGGTGTGAAGTGAAACTTTATATAAACACTATCGGCATATCTTTACTGATGAGTATCTACGACAAACTTGAAAAATGTAAAATCAAAACAGCCAAAATCTTGATGGATTTTCATGGAATAAATTCTAAAATGATTTTCGAGCCACAAAAGGACATAGGAGTATGCTTAAGGTGAAATGTTAATAGCAAGTATGTTTAATTAAAATATTAAATTTATCAATAAATATGTGTTTTGCAAAAGCATTGGTCTTTCAAGCGTTTGTGCTTAGTGAGAATATTTCTCTCTAAAATCTCATTAAGATCACAAGGGAAAGCAAAGCATTAAGAGGAATGTCAAGTGAGAAACGAGAAGGTAAGATGGTGCAATAAATATTGAGAACAAAGTCGGCTGAGTTTGCTAGCACAAAAACATTAGGGGACTAGCTATAGAGGACTAGAACCTTCTCTATTAAAGATGCCATGGATAAAACGTTTAGCATATGCCTACACAAAACCAACATACAAGTGTCGAACTATTTAAAATGTCTAGAATATCAAGTAGGTATGTATGTACTTTGAAAACGAAATTCACTTTATCGTGAATATGGTGCTTATTGCGTAGTGCGTCAATTATCAAGAAGATAAGTCACAACAAAGTCAATAACAAAAAGAGAATTGTCAAAATGTTGAAGTTTCAAATACTTCCATAACTCACACGGAATGTATGTACATAAAAGTATTTAAATATATACATACATACATGTGTGCTTACATATGTATGAGGTGAGCAGATGCTGGTAAAAAGCGCCGCTATACATAGATGTATGTATGTACATATATATGTATGTATATACTTATGTAAATAATGAACAAATTAAACATAAACAGATAAATAAATATTTTAATGTGAGAAAAAATAAGTATTTAAAAGGGGTTGAAGCAAAGTACTTTTATAACTCGTTAGTAACTCTAGAACATGGTTGCTGAATTGCTATATTTATTTTTTTATTATAAGAATACGTACATAAATACATACATATTTATTTCGCTGGTGGCATCGCTCAGGTTCCCTCTGTTTATTATGCCTTGGCCAACAAAGAACCTACACACATTTATATGCGTTGATTTGATTAGTTCTTTTTTTTTGTTTTTTTTTTTTGGGTGTATATTTGTTTATTTTATTTGTACGTATCTAAAAATATATGCTCCAGTTGGAAGAGGTATGTGCGTAAAAACATATGTAAATACGTACATATGTATGTATGTTTACATAACTCGCATGATATATAGCGAACTGAAGGTTGAATAAAGAGTGCAGAGAAAAGGAGCAAGGTATCCTAATATACATACATACATACATACATACATATAGGAGTAGCTTATTTATGAATCCAGCAGCGTCTAGGCGATTGTAAGAAATAAGAATTGCGCTGCACCATGGCACATTTTCACGGAAAATGCAACAAAATTTATTTTCTTAAAGATTCACGTTTCAAAGTTACTAATATTAGATCGTCCAGAAATTCGCTACAAAATTTTTGAACAAAAAAAAACATACATACATATGTACATATGTTTCGACTAAGTGGACTATTACAATAGCTTATAAAATTTTTGAAAATATACGAATTTGGTTTCAATTTAAATACCCAGTAGCAAATTTTAGCAAACAATAAAATGATAACGGGTTGGTATTAAAAAAAAAAATTGATAGCGGCAATCATTATTGAGGCAATAGAAATTCAAAGTAACAAATTTTAAAATTTTTTTGTCAGTTTGTCTAAAAGTTTGTGCGCGCATCACTCAAAAACTGTGCAATAGAATTAAATGAAACCTTCGCCGTAGGATTACAAGGCATCTAACTTAAAATTAAGCGCAACCTTTATTATTTTAACTCGACGGGTTTCAGAGTTATCGTAAGTTATGATACCCAACCAAGAGTGAGCTGGTTTTATAGTTGTGGGTATTAAAGCAAATGCATATACTGGCAACTTGCTTAGAGTAATATACACCAAAATGGCACTACTTAGAACTTTTATGTGTCTATCTGTATGTTTGTAAGTGCATCACTCCAAAACTGCGCCACAGAATTGAATGAAATTTGCACAGATTTATTGCTAAATCTTCAATTTAAAGTTTATACACATTTTTACTGCAGTGAATAACTTTTTTGGACACCGAATACAGTGGGGGCGAAAAAAAAGTGATGCAACATTTTTTATGTTTAGTCGTTATTATGACAACAGAGCTTTAAAACAATTTTCCGTTTTTTTTTTTACTTTTTGTTTATGAATACATATGTTTGTATGCGCATCAGCAAATAACTTCTGCATCTAGATGAATAGTTTTTTCACTAGCGTATTGCTGCAGCTCTAACTTGACATATCGGCTATACTTTTTTTGCTTCTGCCTTACATTTCATTTTTAATTTGACGCATGGCGTAGCCTTGAACGACCGTGAATATCTAGTATTCGATTATAATATCCAATCTTTTTTACTATACCAGCTCAAGCTTAATTCCCCCAGTTAAAAAAGCTTCACACCCGTTGTTGACAATAAGGTGGAGGCGCTGGCAAAGCCAAAGTGTCGAATATGTCTTGAATCGGCTTAGTGTTTCCAATGCACGACGCTTAATGCGTAAACAAATTTTAGCACTTTAACAAATGATGAATGAATTGAAATCCTAGTATTTATAACATTTCAAAATATGTAAATAATAAACCGTCTTTCCATTGCAACTAATTCCACACGCACCACATACGACTAAGCGTAATTTTTGTCCGCTTACAACTCACACCCTTCTACGCTAAGTGCTTTGGCATTCAAATTACGTATACGCACTGGCTGGCTCTCTTACACTCACACAATCGCTCACTTACTCTCTGTGAGGCAGCATAGAAAATTAAATGCGCAATTTATGTTGTTCTAATATTATTGTTGCTGTTGTTGCTATTGTTTATGTAGCTGTTGTTATTTCGATTAATGTTATTTGTATGTATGTATGTATGGTTGAGTAGTTGTTCTTGTTGTTGTTACCGTTTTTTTTTTTTTGTTTTTATTGTTGGTTTGTTTTTCTTTGTATTGTACTTGTATTTGTTTTATTATTATTTATTCTCTATGTTATTGTTGTTGTATTAGTTGTTGTTGGTGTCGCCGGTGCTTTTGACTAGTATTGCGCAGCAAAAATAATCAGTCAAGAATTGAAAAGAATATACATAGAATAGACTACCTACAAAAAAAGTCTACAACAAAGTAGAATGGCATAGAATGCAAAACGAACTAACGAACGAATCGTATGAACGAACAACCGACAAGTTATACGAATTGAACTACCGGCGATGCTAGCATACGGCCCCACAGCGGGTATGATACGTCAAAACAGCAGTGGCGGTGGTGGGGTTGGGCGTTAAAAGTAAAAAAAAAAAAACACGCTTACGCACATACACGTACATATGTATGTATTTATGTAGTAAGAGCCATCGCAAACATAAATAAATGTTAATTCAATTTTTTAGTTATTTCACAATTCTGGAAATTTCAAAACATTTCATACAAAACAAATCGTCGACCAAGCGGGAAAACCTGCTAACTCTTTGTAGCAAAAGTTTTCAGCAGAACCTAAAAACCTAAAAAAATACATACATATGTATGTAGCTCAATTTCCCATCAGTATCGAAAAGTCGTTTTGAGTGAGTAGTGGACTTAGCAGCTTTTATCGCAGTGCCGGTGAAATATAAAATATTACTGAGCTTACGCACAGTCGACTAGATCGACATATCCCACAAAAAAAAGTGTAAGAAGTTATGAGAAATTTGTTTCGCTCTTGTTTAGCTTTAGCAGCAAAATCTTACTAAAAATAAAATATAATAAAATTAAATAAAGTAATATAAAATAAAATAAAATAAAATAAAATAAAATAAAATAAAATAAAATAAAATAAAATAAAATAAAATAAAATGAAATCAAACGAAAAAAGAAACAAATAAAAATAAAATGAAAAAAAGAAACAAAAAAAATTAAATAAAATAAAATAAAATGAAAAAAAGTAAAATAAACAAATAAAATAAAATAAAATAAAATAAAATTAAACATAATAAAAATTAAATAAAAAAATGTAAAATCAAAAGGAATAAGAAAATAAAATAAAGTAATATAGTATAAAATCAAATTAAAAAAAGCAAAAAAAAAATTAAAATAAAGATAACGTTAAGCTAAATGAAAAAAATAAAATTAAATAAAAAAATAAAAGAAAAAAATTAAAAAATTTAAATAAAATTAAATAAAAAATTAAGCAAAATAAAAATAAAATGAAATTAAATAAAATTAAATAAAAAAAAGAAACAGACATGAAAAAAATACGACAAATTAAAATTTATTAAAAAGTTATTAAAAATTAACTTTTTCTCGACCCTAATGAAAAGATATGGATAAGCTTATTTTTTTCCCTCGGAATAGGTGGCAACTCCACACAAATATTTTTTTTTGTAAAAACCCAACAATAAAAGCCTTATATGAGGTGCATATTTTTTTGTTGGGTATTTACGCAAAACAAATTTGATCAAAACAATTGTATATGTATGTATATAATTATAAAGAAATATGTAAATATGAAGTGGAAAAATGTTGTTATTTCTGTGGTCCCAAACTATAATCGCTTAAGTCGAGTTATGTTATTTCGTTAAATAAATTTTTGTTTGCATTTAATATGTACTAAGAAAGCGGGAATACACTTGTACCTATTGTCGTCTTTATTTATACACCAAATGATATCACTATGAAGATCGTTTATACTATGTTAGTTTGCTTTCCTAAAACTCGCTTATAAATGCACAATAAAAATTTTTAAAAATTTATTTTGCATAATTTAATAGAAATGTGGGGAAAATCCGTTGTTATAAGTTAGTAGACAAAAAAGCACAAAATTATAAAATACATATTTAAATGGCTTATAAACTGAATTGCGAATAAATAATAATAGAAGACATAATAGAGCAATCAGCGAAAATGGTACAATGAAATAGAAAAAAAAAATCGCTACAGTGGGTTCGTATGGATAGAAACAATAAAAACACACAAAAAAAAAACAGAAAAAAATATTTCACTTAAAAGGAGTTAGAAAGATACGCGGCAAACAAATAAAAAATGATGTTTATATACTTTCTTGGATTTAAACATTTTTTTGTCATTTATTTATTTATTTATTTTTTTTTTCATTTCTTTTCATAGCGAAATTTGCCAGTAAAGCTCTTTATAGACGACTAATCGCTTTACAATATTTGTACGAAAATTAATTGTTTATCACAAATCGCCAAATACATAGTTAATTGACAGTCGTGACTATGCTTTCATTAATTTTATTTATTATCTCTCTTTGAAGTTGAAAAACAGACCATTAACAAAACTCACAAGCACTTTCATATGTACATATGTATAAGTTACAATACGCATCTTTCGGTGGCAGTGTAAGCTCCAGATCACGAATCTAGTATTAAGAAATTTACTTTATTAAAATTATACTGCTCTCAAATTGGATCTATCTACCTGAAAATGTTGTTGTTGCATTCACATGTAAAATTTTTTTATCTGGCTCTGGATCACGACTATCGGATAACGCCTAATATTACCGGTAACACTTGAAATAAAGACAAATGCATTCACAGCGACTTATGTATGTAAATATGTATGTATGTATGTGTTAAAAGTCGGAAAGGAGGCATACAAGTGCGAAGCTCAAAAATGTTCATTCATCGTTGTAGTCGCTCATTCATTAATCTCGCTTGAATTCGTGTTTTTTACGATTTAGTTATTAAAAAAAATATTTCTTGTTTTTATTGCTTTATTGTTTTGAGCGCAGCGAACAATTTTGTAAAGTATAGCACAAAAATACGAGCAAACAACAATAATAAAAAAACAAGTTATTGATCTGCTCCAGAATTTTTTTCAAAACCACTTTATTTTAAAATTTGATTGAAGAAGTACGAATTAAAAAAAAACAGGCTGTACATTTTTTAAATTTTTGTCAAGAATTTCACAATGATTTCCGAGTGCTTATTTCTATTTTTTGCAAAATTCTTGGATTTTTTTAATTTGTAATGAATTTTTTGTTTTAAGTCAAAAATCATAATTAATTATTATTTTATAATTATTTTTTTTATTAGTATTGTTAACTCTTCAAAAACACAATTTATTTATATTTTCTTAAAAACCACATAATCATTATGAAAGCATAAAGCAATAAAATAAGTCGATTATTCAAACAATTAAAATCAAAATATGAACTTAACATTATACTCTATAAAATATATATGTACATATATTTTGTTTATTAAATTGCCAGTTTCAGTATTCTTAAAAAATGTAAGTCAAATCAAAAACGTACCAGTTTCAATGTAGCACAGAACTAATAACTTTTCCTACAGGGTATTTGCATACATACATATGTATGCTATGAAAACGCACACACACTTAGATATATCAAAGCTTCGCAAGTTTATTAGTGTGATCATAGTTGTTAACGATTTCCACAACCGCATTCCAACAGCAGCAACTAACTCTTACGAATATAATACGAATAACATAGTGACAATAACTAAACGGCTTTAACACATTCCATTCGTTCCAGTTAATTAATACAAATGAAAAGTTCACCACACACTTTCAAGAGTTGAACACGATTTTTGGTTTTAAAATATTTTTTATTTTTTATTTTTGTTAAAATTAAAAAAGAATTATTTACTTTCGCATTTTCACTTTATTAAATGCCGCAGCTTAAGTTTGTGTTATTGTTTTTGTTGCTGCTTATCGTCATTAATAATATGATATATGTGAAATGTGAGCGAACAGCGTTGTTGTGTGTCAGTTTGGTTTTTATAACTTTTTATTTATTGGGTGGGTTTTTAAGCAAAAAAAAAAAATAGAATTAAATAAAATAATGAAAAAAAAAAAAAAAAAAAATTACCTAAATAATGAATAATTTTAATAGAGATACATATCTTGTAGTGTGTTTGTAGATGAGAGAGTTAACAGAGTTAACGAAACATCACTTTACCTCCATGTAAGGTGTCATTGTCACCACTTTTGTTAGAGATTTTTTGTACTATTAGTAATAAACAATTGCGTTGCTGTGATGTGTTCGTAACACTCTTAAGTGGTCCACTGAAGTTATTTATTAATAAGTAAGGAAGAATGTATTTAAGAGTCTACTGACTGGAACGTTATTGCAAGTCCCTAAAAATTCGTAGCATTTTTTCTTCAATTGAATACCAACTCTAACAACAAATCTTAATAGAACAACTGCCATGACTATAACCAACTGTGAAAATATTTCCCATGATACTGCTGCAAATTAATCGCTCATTGTACATCACTAACAACAGCTCTGACTACACCAACGCCAACAAAACAGAGAAAATGCTGAGTCTATTGACATGTTCCAATGGGTAATAATGATCCAGAGCCGTATATAGAATTTAACATGCAAATGCAATAACAAATTGCAATCCGAATATTCGTTGTTGTTGGATTTGCTTGTTAAATTTTTATCCGTCTCTGGATCATGGTCCATTGGAACACCGCTTATGATGAAGTGAAAGAGATAGATATAGTGTTAATGAATATCAAAGTCAAAGTTAGAATTAAAATGGGCCTAAATTGTCACATTTTATTGATACGGATTTTATTTGTTGTTTTATACACCGCATTTAGTGATTAATCCACCTAATTAATTAATTCAATCACGAAAAAAGTGGCAAATAATTTTTCGAGTTAATGAGGGACAATTTCAATTAATATCACACAGAAATAAAAAAGTTGAAAGTGCACATTGAAAGTAACATATCAAAACCACTTTCAAGCGATTGATGGTAATACTGTAAATATTACAGTATTTACTGTAAAATTGGCAGTAAAACATGTGACTTTTGCATAATGATATGAGTCCACTTTAAAATTTACGGTAATTCATGTCAATATGATAGTATATTCGAAGAATGATAGGGGCTCACTTTCAAAATTTATATTACCCACTGTTGGACGAAAAATGACAGGGTTTACTATCAATTTGACGGCTGTTTACTGTAGATTTTTTTTTCAGTGCAGAGTGTGCAATTGGAATGCCAATAGCAATTGTGTTATCGATTTTTATGAAAAAACTGTATAAACAGCTGTATAAACAAGTACATATGCTTGAAAGTTTTAACGCTAGAGGCGGAAAAATATCGATGTTTTATTTCCGTCGATACTTCGATCGATGTTTTTTAATTCGCAACAAAAACCGCATGAGCGATTCAACTAACTATTACTCTTCAAAAAATAAAAGTCCAAACATACAAAACAACTGTGTGTTGAAGATGTAAGTAAGGCACTTAAAATGTAAACAATAACAACACATTTATTTGTGTGTTAAATGTGTTAGAATGAAAAACATATTGAAATGTTGTTAACATTTGTTGTTTTTAAAAAACATATTTGTTGTTGTTGTTGATGTAAGAATTAAGCATGTAAGCTTAAAGACTAAACAGCAGTTAATAAGCTTATTTGGTAGCATTAATGGTGGAGTGGAAGAGAGGAGCTAGTAGATGGAGGTTATAGGGGCTGCGTACATACATATGTACATACATAAATAAATACATGTGTGTAAACTATACTCAATTGACGCGTGTACGTACACTAAAAACTATTTGCGGTGGTACATTGAGAACAAGAAAAACAACAAAATTTACAAAAATAATAAATTGTAAACATGTGCTTTATATACATTAGACTGTAGCAAACCAAAAATTTTTTTTTTTGATAAAAATTTGCTAAGCTAGCAATGGCAGACGTCTAAATATTAGGGCTGTGCGATTAATTGATTAATCAAAATTTTGATTATTCATAATTTCGATTACTCAATTAATCGATTAATTATGATTTTTGATTAATCAAAAAGGGTGTTTACTCGATTAATCAAGATTTTGATTAATCAAAATGAAATTTAATTGATTAATCGCCTTTTTGATTAATAGTTTTTTGAATAAAATGATTAATCATATATTAAAACGGCTCAAATTTAGAAGTTCCTTAATACTTCAACCATTTGATGCATCTTCGACATTTTGCCCATTCACAATCGGACAACATCTCAAAATTTTCTAAATTTTTTTTATTTTTTTGATATTTTGAAGTACATATGTTTGGTTTTTAATTTTTTTTATTTTCAACTATTTCAAGGCAAACTTTCACATAAAAAAATGGGTAAATTAATCAGTTTTTGATTAACCGTTTTTGAAAATACTCGAGTAACACTCGTTTTGATTACTCAGAATTTTGATTAATCAAGTAATCGATTAATTGAAAATTTGATTAATCAACTTACTCGATTAATCGAATAAAGGCACAGCCCTACTAAATATAATTATAAAGGTATAAAATTAAAAAAAAAATATTTTTTCGGAATTTTGAAAAAAAAAAAAAAAATTTAATTAAATAACTAAAAAAATTGTTTCAGTCTAATACACACATGTTTGTTTGTCTGCGCACATATTAGAGCAAACAAACATTTTAATCAATTACTTTTTTGGATATTTTAAAAATAAAAAAATTAAAAAAAAAAAGAAAAATAACTTTTTTGGAATTTTAAAAATCAAAATAATATAAAAAAAAATTTTTAAGCAATTTTTTTTTGGAATCTCAAAAAATAAACAATTTTAAAAATTATAAAGGTAAAAACTTAGGAATTTTGCAAAAAAAAAAAATTTTATTAAACAATTAAACAAGTTTTTTCAGTCTAATACACAAAAAAAGAATTTTTGTTGGAATTTTAAAAAATAAAATAAAATATAAAAAAAATTTTAATAAATTTTTTTTGGAATCTCAAAAAATAAACAAATTTAAAAAATATGAAAATAAATTTTTTTTTGGAATTTTGAAAAATAAAATAAAATAAAAAAACTTGTAAGCATTTTTTTTTGGAATATCAAAAAAGACGAAAGTTTATGACCAAATAAGTAAAAAAAGAATTTTTGTTGGAATTTTAAAAAATAAAATAAAATATAAAAACATTTTTAATAAATTTTTTTAGAATCTCAAAAAATAAACAATTTTAAAAAATATGAAAATAAATTTTTTTTGGAATTTTGAAAAATAAAAAACCTTGTAATCAATTTTTTTTGGAATAACAAAAAAGAAAAAAATTAAGTAAAAATAAAAATTTTTTTTTGAATTTTGAAAAAAAAAAAAAAAAAATTGAATGAAAAAGTAAAAAATTGTTTTTTTCAGTCCACTACACACTTGTTTGTTTGTCTGTACATATGTATGTATATTAGACTGTAGCAAAAAAAAAACAATAAAGAAAATCTAAACCAGCAATAGACCAAAAAGTATTTTAAGGTCTGAAACTTTTGTGAAATTAAATTTAAATTAAAACTTGAAAAAAAATATTTTTTTTTTGCGCAGTCTAATGTACAAATGTAAGTATGTATGTATGTATTAAAATACAGTCTACTACGCAATTTGTAATTAGAGCACTACAAGTAATTATACAACCTAAGATTACAAGTGCAAATCATACATAATGCGCTTGAGGTGCGACAACAACAAACACACAATAACAACAACAATCGTAGTAATATGTGTATATTATATAAAGCACGACTAGACTAAGTATAACAAATAAATATACATATGTATATACATATATATGTATGTACATATTTGCATTTAATTGGCTGTTTATGACTGTCTGCATGTCGAGTATGTATGTATGTATGTAATGTGAACTTTAGCGATTTATTAACAACTCACCCACTTGCTTTTGCGTTATTGCATGATTTATTTGTACGTTATCTAAATTGAAATCGAAATGGTACTCATCTCAATTAATTTGGTAAACAGTATTTTTGGAGTCATTATTTACATTTTCGATTTTGTATATTAACGCTACGTATTTGCGTAGATGAGAGTCGTAGGTGGGTAGCATTTTTCCCGTTCAAAGGTTAGAAAAGATATTGGTAAGCAGTTTTCTTATAATCAATAAAGAGTTTTGGGGGACTGCTCAAAATGACCAACATTTTTGAGAATGCCATTGATGTCGTCTTGGACCTCGTTATTTGCCAAAGAAATCGGTGCAGCTTTATTCTAATAATCAAACCAGTCTTCTGCTTATCATTTTTTTGTTGTTACTGTAATTTTTAGTGGCACACTTAAACTTCAAAAATTCTCTATTGAAACTATTTTCATGAAACGCCTTAGTGCAAAACTTTCTTTAGTCGTTAGCTCGTATGTCAAATATTAAATATTATTGAAACTCAAACTTAAATATTTTCCCACTATTTAAATAGCTATACTAAAATAATTTTCATTTATACCTAACTAATTTACACAAACAAATTATACAAAAAAAAAAAAAAAAAAATTCAATCAACCGTCTTATTCTAGAACTTGAAGTAAAAACAATGTAGAATGATTTAGTGCGGTCTGTGAACCCGTCATAAAAATTCTAAAAATTACAACAACAAAAGATGATGACAAAATAGCGTAAACAGCTTTATCGCGGAAATGAGTCACTGGCATAAACCCTGCAGGGTACTATCTACGTAACAAATTTCTGATGCTGAACTGGAACAAAGGGGCCAAGTGAGAACAAATTGGGGAAGGTATTCATAGAAAAAAAAAAAAAAATTATTTGGTCTAAAAATTCTTCTCTGCATTTTTGTAAAAATTTTTTTTTATCTTAGTTCTAATAAAAAATGACTCCCTCGCATCATCGGCAGGCGTGACGTTTAAAATCTAAAATTAAAAATCAATACCCCCGTTCTTTGGCTCATTCTCGCCCTAGCGACATATGTAGATATTTTCGCTGCAGGGTTTTGATGGTGGCGGATATGCTGCGAACACAAATACGTTTGTACAAGCGTATTTGATATGTTTAAGCATGTGTGAAAGCGCGTGATTCCCTAAATTTAGCGGCGGAATTTCGTGGAAGTGGCGCTGTAAAAAAATTACTTAAGGTTACATTTATGTTGAAGTATGCTACTACAGTGATTTCCAATCGAAATGGGAAAGTTTTGGAAACAGGCGATGGTGCGCCCCCTACAAGAACCAGTACAAGTACACAAACATATCGTTCAAAATATCTCCGCTGACTACCTCAACGATTGGAAAGCGTCAAATTAAGAAACAAGAAATCTTAACAACATAGAATCAAACAAGTTTCCCTAGAGGTGGTGTTCCTATCCCCGTCGTGCTTAATGCCATTATTTCGAGACTTCGTTACCCACCAGCGTGAGTCTCCATTGTTTCTTGCGCTAACGACGCGCACATTTACTATTTATCGAAACAAACGATTATAAATCGTCTCAATTCAACGTGCGGATCATATCGCTGCCCTCCCATAAATTCAGACATAAAAAATTCAGAAATAAAATTTTTCGGAAAAATTTTTTCAGAAATCATTTTTCAGAAACCAAAAGTCAGACGGAAAAATTCAGAAAATGTTTTTCAGAAACCAAAAATTAAGAATCAAAAATTCAGAAACACATTTACGGTCATGCATTAACCCACTCGTTATCTACGTTTTTATTTTTATAACGATATGAATGATTTTTTGGTTAGGTTTGAATGGATTGTGCTGCACTTAATTGGTAAATGTTTAAAATTATAAGCCATTATCGGCCAGACGTTAACCCATTGACGACCTCAATTTTCTTTTAACTCTGAAATCAAATTTTTTCACATCAAAATAGTTTTACATAGGCTTAAGTAGTTGATTTTAAGCGTTTTAACCCTTTAAACGCCATGCCTTAACCCATTGGTGACCTAAATTTTCATTTTTATAATTTCTAAATACATTTTTTTGCCGGTATGTTTAGCGTTATAACACAAGGAATTATGCATTAACCCTTAGGTGAACATTTTTTTTTTCGAATTCAAAATCAAATTCTTTAAATAGGAGTTGCTATAAATATTTGTAAGGTTCTTTGGAAAAGTAGCCTGTCAAGTCAAAATTCAGAAGTCTCAAACTTAGAAACATCAGACCAAATTGCTGACTCTATTTAAGGTTCATGAAAGTTTCAAAAATCACTTTAAAATTTGAAATCAAATTTCGCTTAACTAGATTGTCTCACTTTATATCGCATTGACTGTAAGTTGTTATGCATGAACTATGAAAGTGTTGCTTTTTATCATTACCTCGTTTTGAACTTTAGGTTTTTCCCCAATTTTTTTTGTTTTGATGGTTGTTATATTGAATGCTATAGGAATAGCCGGGTATGAGTTGTGGTTTTTTGCGTTAATTAGCTTACAATAACTGAACGTTTGTATGTAACTTTGTGTATGGTACATATGTATGTACAAAAACGTGTGTTGGTACTTTTTTATGATTTCTTTTGAATTTTTATATTTCTTAGTATTTCACTTAATAATTTTATGTAATTTTTTTTATCACTTCCCAGGAACTAGTGGACTTGTTTTCGTTACACTTTTCTTTTGTGGCACTTGTATGTATGTTTGTAGTTATAAATTTGTTTTTTTTCACTAAACTTTTGCGCGCGACACTAAAAAAGGAGCAAATAATAATCAAAAAAAAAAACAAGCTTTTAATTTGTATTGCTTTTAGAATTTCGCAAGCATTTGAATGACTTACAAAATCAAAGTACACACGCACAAGTAAATAAAAAAAAAACTTTGTGTTGTGTAAATAAATATTCGTACGCAGTAAAAAAAAAATTCTAATTTATTAATTCATGCACATTGTTGTTGAGGATGAAAAAAAAAAATATTCTAATTTATTAATTCATGCACATTGTTGTCGTGTTTGTTGTTGTTGATGAAACAATTTTCACGCGCGTAAATTTTCCACGCGCTCACACACAAGCATAGCGCGCGCATGTATCTACTTACAAACACGCATGTTCACATACATACATATGTATATATTCATGTACATAAATGCTTTTAATAGGCGCAAATAGCTCATTATCACATGTTTAAGCTAACGAACTAAATCATTTGCTTGCGTTTTGTTTGTTTTTTATATTTTTTTTTGACAAGCGGAAAAACGCGTCGTTTGCAATAAAAACACGCAGCGCGTTAGTTTTTATAGGCAATTCAAGAGCAAATGCTTGTTTAGTTGCACAACTACAAAATTATGTATATGCATTGTACATATTTATTTACAAATAAAAACACACAAATAGAGCGAGCGTTAAGACCAAAGATGACTTGATACGAAACTCTCTCATTTCGGTCCTCGATTATGCAGTGTTGCCTAGTTTTTTATGTGTGCGCTAGTTGGCAATACTACACAATCGAGGACCATCTGACATTAGATACATAAACAATGAGGAGCCAGAAAGAAAAAACGCACCAAATTTGGGAAACTCAAACAAGTAAACATTTCGATAAACTTAAAATATCGTACGATTGAGAAAAAATACGTAAAGTATGAAAGAAAACAATGTAAGAAAATAGCTGCAGAAAATATATGTAGAAAATCATATTTTTTTTACGCATTTGAGTGGTTTACAGGTATAAAAAAAGGTTACAAACAATACGCCTTTTCTTTTTGTATTATTTTCAAATATTTATTTTAATTATAATTATTTTTATTTGAAGTCATATTATTTCCATTACCATGTTCTATTTCATTACGAAATGTACATTATTAAGGATTTTACCTTATTTTAAAAAATCTTGGAAATTTTAACTTTATATTATGAATTATTTCTTATTTCATATATTTTATTTTAAATATATCTTGTCTCATTTTATACGTTCCGAGCAAGACAAATTCAAAAATTAATTCGATAGCACCTTTTTGCACACCTCTTGGTATGTGGGAATTGCAAAATTCCTAAGAAGCTACTCAAAATGCCCATATTTTGTTTTCACCATACTGGCATCATTGGAAAATGTTATAAAAAATGACCACTTTTTGAGCGCTCTCAGAGAGCGCGAAGTTTCGTATCTAGTCATCTTTGGTTAAGACACGTTTAAGCGCACTTCAACTTCCGGCGGCTAGAAGCGTTGACGGCACTGACGAGCGCGCTAATGAAACACGGTCTGTACTTACATACTTCAAGTGTGTGAAGCGTTAGACGCTTGAGCGTGACAGAATAAGATCACTTTGTTGCTTTAAAGAAATTTATAGCACGATTTTATATACACATATGTACATATGCATTTGCATAGATATACTTAAAAAATATTTATACAAAACAATTAACAATGGTTTTTGGAAAATTTTTGTATGCGCGCTGTCAACGCGCACTTTTACACTTTTGTCGCTTCACATTATGCGCTTTAAGAAGATTTGTTATTTGAAGCGCTTTGTTTGTTTAACAAATAAATTTTTTTATTTTTTAAAACGATACTGTTTTTTTCCACTAATTTAGTTTTTCAAATATTAACTTCCGTAACACACAAATGATAGATATACATATATATCTGTGATTATATACCGGGTGCGCGCAACCGTTTAAAAAGAAGCGCGCATGTGAACGCGTTAAACGAACGTCGCACTTTGAATTGTGATATGCGAAGAATTTGTTCAAAACGAATTGTGAAAAATGTGTGCAGGTTGTCTTCGGTACAAAAACACTTATGTGTATGTAATTTTATATACATACATATATAGAAATTAAAGACACACTATACATACATATAAAAATCGCATGTGGCATAGCACAACACAACACACCACAGCACAGAAAACCCACCACAATAAATAATGACGACTACGTTGCCGTTTACGACTATATAATAAGGCGATCGAACGTTGGCTGTAAACAAACGACGACGACGACGACGTTGAAAACAACAATTTTTTTTCCGACCACCGATCGCATTCACCAATGAACGACTAAACGAGTGAAATGCGACGAAACGATGTAAAAATCTTACAAACATATACTACACACATAGTAGCATGTGAGCGCAGAGACATTTTGAGTAGCGCGCAACTGAACGAGCGCAATCAAAATACCCATACACTTACACATATCCATATATGTATGTATATGTATGCATATGCATAGCTAACGAAAGAACAAAATAAACTACGCGAAGTGCCTAATCGGCAATGGCGAAGTATGTACATATGTATGTATGTATGCAGCGCAACACGCACGCAACAAACTGCCGAAAATATCATGTGAAACCACATTTACACCGCGCGCGCCGCATTGTTGCTAAAGCTAAACGATCAACAATTCAACGCGGCAGCAACGCTCATTGCATACATACATACATATGTATATAAAATAGAGCGAGAGCGCCTAACAATGTGTGTGAGAGTTGTGCAGCAATGAGCTAAGCGCACAACCATTAATGAATGAATGATTGTCTGTATGCCAAATCAAGCGTGCGCTTAAACGACGCAACGCAACGATCGACTGACACTACAACGCGTTGCCGGCGTGTACGATGCGTTCGAATGTATGTATTTACAAACATATAAACACACAGCCATACATCCATACCTGTGTATGTGTGTGTGCCGATTTCATTGCGCTGCGCTGCTGTTGTTCAAATCATGAATGAAAAACCTCTCAAGCAATAATGCAAAACCTCTCACACGACAACAACAACGAATGTACATATTAAAAAAAAAATATATACAGTCAAAACAAAATACAACAACTACAAACGCAATGTACAAAAATGTGATCAACAATGCTATAAAAAACCACAACAATACAAACATAAAGCCACTCATCTCGCATATGTACATGGCATTGCGTATCGACATACTTACATACATACATATGTATAACCGTACAATTTCTAAGTTGGTTGCATAGCGTGTGTGGGGTGTTATGGACACAAGTTTTTTTTTTTTTTTGACTTTTGCTCAACTTGAGTATGTTATATACATATATATACTATATGGTTAAATGGGAGTAAATAATTAAAAACAAAAAAGTCTAAAAAACAACCGAAAAACGATAGCGGTTGTATTGATAAAATTTGATTAAAACTATTTACATTTTAATGTAGTAAGTATGTATGTATCTAAATGATAAATTTAAGAATTGCGTAACCACAGTTCGAGAAGTTGTAAATCATGGGCAACTAGGCAAGCCTCTCACATACATAAATACATATCAGTACAAACTTGATGGGCTATGTTGCAATAAAACTTTAATGCTTTGCATCAATCGGAAATGCTTTTGTCACGGCAGCAGCAAGCGAGTGAGAATTTTGGCCTTTAAAGAGTTACACTCCTTCTACAAAAGACTAAGCGTCTAGGTGAAGGTGGGCGTAGGTACTCTCTTTTCGATACCGTTCGTCATGTGATGAATTGCATATCCAAGCCGACATGAATTGAAACCAAATGCCTTAGATTTTAATGTTTAATTTTGCATACAGCGATATTTATGCTATACAAACACAGTCTGCATTTTCAAAATTGTGGGCGTGGCAAGGCATTAAAAATGGCGCTAATGCTACTTTTAAGTTGCGATTACTACAGAACGACTGCACCGATTTCGAAGATCTTTATACCATTAGAAAGGTATTTAAATGAGCTTTTGCAAAAATATACACTGCATAAAATTTATCTTGCACAAAAAAATTTATTTGATAATTTTTTTTTTTTTTAATACATAGTTTTTTTTGCCTTAACCAAATTATTTTAACAAAGCCTATTTAAAAATATACATATGTCAAGATTTAATACAAGTACTGTAAATTTTTGTATTAAAAATGCATGCAAAAATTTAAAAAATATTTTATCGAAATTTTAAAAAGTTATTTTATCAAATATATTTAATTTTTTTTAATATTTAAATTGTATACCTTACAAAATTGCATATGTTCCAAAAATATCTAAAAATTCGAAATTTTTAAAGATTTTCTTAAAATTTTTTATTTTTGGATTTAAATTCAGCTTAAAATAAAGGTTTCACCGCCTCTGGTAGATTCCATGTGTGGTGTTCGGATCCCCCTTCCCCCCTTCGGAATCCAAAAAGTCACATTTTTCAGGAACTGATATTTTTTAAATGGGATTTTTCGTTTAGTTTTTACTTTAAAAATTTGTCAAAAAAAAAAATTATCTCGAATGGGACTGTTTGTGATGAGCAATTAAGTGAGCGTGAGAGTGTCCTTAGTAATCATGTATCAAAGTTCACATTTGGCTTGCTCTTTAATTTAGGGTGCTTTAAAATTTGATTTTCTTTTCCTTCACAGTGCTACATACACACACATTTCCCTACCTAACTCAAAAAAATTTCTTCTTTCTACGCTATCTCACGCACGTACACAGTACGTACTTACATGTGTACCTATCATTGATCTACATATTTAACTATGTACATTAGACTGTGAAAATATTTTTAAATTTTTAATTTTTTTTAATTTTTGTATTTATTATTTAGAATGCTAGCACTATTTCAGAAATTTAAATTAGATGTTTGGGATTTTGGAGACATATTTTAATTTTGAAATGATTTATTGATAGATTCTATTTTCCACTACATATACCGAAAAAAACTGTAAAGTTTCAGAGCTTATTTGCAATTATTAAAAATAATTTATTGATAATTTTGACTAAAAAACTGCCAAACTAATATTTTGTATAACAGCAACCAGATAATTGAATTTCTTAAAAAAAAGTGCAGAAAACTTTTTATGCATTTTTTTTGAGGATTTAAAAAAAATTACACTTTTTTTCGTTTTTGGCGTGTTTTTGTCAAAAAAAAATAAAAAAATAAAAATATTTTTTTCAAGGAATTAAACTTCCTTTAAAGCAGAACAAATTTTTTTGTTGCACAATTTTTATGCAATATTAAACCGCTAAAATTAATATAAAGACCTAGAAACTTTTCGATTTTTTTTTGGCACTCTAAAAAAATAATATTAATAAAACTTAAATAAAATTTTTTTTTTGACACAGTCTAATGCATATCTATACATGTTTTTATGTATCTATGCGTGTCAAATCTCTTTGTATCCCAGCACCTGGTCTTCAATATCCTTCTAAGGGAAACTGTTGCAATCTTTCTATTGATAGAAAGTTGTGTTTGTTACGTTTTCATTTGTTGTTTGTCATCTACTGTACGTTCTGCTAGAAAATTTCTCTCTACGCTATCTAGGATTCGTACATTTTTCATGTCGTCTTTGTTTTCTTTGCTATAACAATTCTTCTTAACTTCTATGCTTTAAATGCTTTGTGCGGTTATGTTGTTTCTATGGTTACCTGTTATGTTTTCAATTTCGCATTTTACTGGTTTAGATCTAATTCTTAGTTTTTGTTTCGCTAATTTGGTAGCTCTTGATTTTTATTGTAGCAGTACTTAAAGCAGGAACCGCGGTACTCAAAGCAATTTTGTTGTTGGACAAATGACTTTATTATGATTAAAACAGATTTATGTACGTTTCAAGTAATTTTGAAATATCAATCATAACACCAGAAAAATTTTCAAGTTATATTTGAAGATACATTTTCAGAGAGACATGTATGGAAAAGAGGCAATTCCCAAATATATTTCACTAACGTCAAAGACCTTCTAAGTTTTTAGTTAGCTATCTAGGAATACTTTGGTGCAATTCGCATTTGATTTACTACATCCGATTTTGTGTGATGCGCGTACAAACATTCAGACAAAGAGACGAAAATTTTATAACATTTTGGATTCAACAATTTACAGTGAAGAGTAGTTCAGTTAAAGCTAAAAATCCTCCTAGCAGTATCAAAAAAATTATAGTGTTTCTCTGAGCAATTTACGGTTAGAACTAATATCCTCGGTTCTATCAGCTTCCAACATAATCCGACGGGTCACTTTGAGGCATACTCCCCAATGGTCTCTATAATATAAAGCATGTGAAACGCTGACAAGACCACTTTCATATCTCTCTGCTAATTTGGAAGTCCAGTAATCTTTTAAAACACAACTTTTCCTAGTCTCTCTCGAGAACCATGCTCTTTGAATGCAGCTTCTCCTGCAGAGTTAGAGCCTTTACATTAACAGAGCTCATTTAAAATACAACAAGGTCGTACCGTAGACAAACGGCATGCATTGAAATTAGAAGGATCAGAGCAGAGAGCAGAGCAATATTATTGGTGAGTGGAGTCAGACAACAAAACAAATGTAGATAAACAACAACAAAACAAAAAAGTGTGCAATAATTTTTAGCAATACACAAACCTAACCGTGCATTCCGGATGTGTGTGCGTGTGTCTGGTATGGGCTAAGTGTGATGAGGTGAGCAAAAGCAGACAACACGCGGTCATGACTATAGCCCAGCAAATGTCGATGGATCATGTGGTTTATTGGGTGCTCAATTGGAGTACTTTCAAAGTACTCATCTTTCGCATAGTTCGATAGTGGGACCAGGATGCAGGATGAGTTTCAGCTAGGTTGTGTTGAAGACGAGGAAAGTGCAGTGTGGGTGATACAAATTTCTGTTTGTTGGGTAGGACAGATGCTTTGTGGTCTGCTAGTCGAATACTAGATCATACCAGCCCAGCTATGGAGTACTCTTTACATGCATTAAACGAGTACTTGTGATTCATGGCAGGTTTTGTTTTTCTCATTGGAGCTGCTGTTGTTGCTTTTTTTTTTTTTTTTTGTTTTTAGCGTTGATGACGTTATAAAAAGATATTTGTGTAGACTTTAATAAATACTTTTGTTGTTGTTATGGTACATATGCGTATATGTATGTATGTATGTAGCTATAAGTAGTTGTTGTTCTCACAAGGGTGACGCTAGTTGTTTACGAGTTTTTGAGCTACGCTAATGATTGCGCGCAAGGGGAGGGACGAATGAATGAATGCCGACGACCGGCGGCTATTTATGATGCAGGCGATCACTGCAATTATTACTAATATCAATGCAGTTGTTGTTGTTGTTGTTGTTTTTGTTGTTATTGTTGATGATGCAGTCTCATTTAAAAGCGGCTGCTATTTATTGTTTTGTTGTTGCTGTGTTGGTGGGAGTGTTATTTTTTCAGGAAATTGTTTTGTTTTGTTTTTCTTATTTTGTGAATTTATTTCTGCTATTTGGGGTTTTGTTAATGATGTAAGTAGTTGTTGGTGGATGAGTAATAGCAATGAGTTTTTTTTGTTGTTATTGTTTTTTTATTAATATTTCATTAGAATGCGCAATGACGCTGGTTGTACTGATTTTGCATTGATGACGCTTTGAGCTTTACGCCGTCAGCGAATAAAATTGCCACAACAAGAAAAATATTTTTTTTTCTTTATTTAGATAAATTTGATTACGAAAATTTTTTGATTTGATACACGTGCTGCCCAAAAACACTCTCCATTCAAGGCACAATACCCTGCAAAAGTACGTAAACTTAACTTTCAACCAGATCCATGCGACATCTAGCGGAGTATTTTCAATCAAATTTTGCATTGCCCTCGTTTCTTGAGCTCTGGCTAAAGCTTGAAGTCTCCAGCTCAGCAGAATGTTACTCAAAAACCACGCTCATAATTCCCTCTGTTCTTTCGGGTTTTTTTAGTTATCTCGACAAGCGCGCCACCTAGCGAAATCTCGTACGGAGTGTATTTTGTTTGAGTGTTGAGTTAAATACTAAGTTTCAAGCCTCCCTACCTGTCCTAGCAGTAAAGTAAACAGAAGCAGATTTTTAAAGTTCTAAGTCTCTAGCTTTTCATTATTCAAAAATCGATTGCAAGATTTGTTTCTGCGCCTTTCCAGAACTCGTCAAATGTAGCTCAGAATAGTCAGACGTATTTCAGAAATCGTAAAATGTATTTAAGAATAATCAATGGTATTTCAGAAAGCGTAAAATGTATTCAAGAACAGCAAATTGTATTGCCGAATAATCAATTGTATTTTAGAAAGCGTAAAATGAACTTCAGAACAGCAAATTGTATTTCAGAAAAATCAATGGTATTTCAGAAATCGTAAAATGTATTTCAGAATAATCAATTGTATTTCAGAAATCGTAAAATGCATTTAAGAATAATCAATGGTATTTCAGAAAGCGTAAAATGTATTTCAGAAAAATCAATTGTATTTCAGAAATCGTAAAATGTGTTTCAGAATAATCAATTGTATTTGAGAAATCGTAAAATGTATTTCAGAAAGCGTAAAATGTATTTCAGAATAATCAATTGTATTTCAGAAATCGTAAAATGTATTTCAGAAAAATCAATTGTATTTCAAAGATCGTAAAATGCATTTCAGAAAAGTCAGTTGTACTTCAGAAACGATACATTTTACTTCAGAATAATCAAGTGTAGTTCAAAATTTATTGTTTCTGAAGTAAAAAAAGGTTATTCTGAATCATTCTGTTGTTAAACTAGGAATAAAAAAGATCTCAATAAAACGAAGTATATGTAGAAAATCTCTATTCATTTTCATAAAAGAGAAAAATGTTCTTTTTACTTTTGCTGTACGTAGCACAATTGCTATTCTTCACACATGCAACTGGCTCATTCAAAAACTAGACTTTTCATACTTCTTTTCTACTAAGATAAAGGCACAAATAAATTCCAAAGAATTTGTGATATCAATCAACAGTCGTGATAAACTTTGTTTTTGTTTATTTTTCATTGAATCGTTTTGTTATTTGACGTCAAAGTCCATTCAATTCAAAAACAAATTGTAGACATTGTAGATACATATAAATAATACGAAATGAAAACAGTTTTAATAAGTACTGTTAGTACAAGCAAATGAATATTAGACTGGTGCAAATAAAAAAAATTAAAAATTGAAAATTAAAAATTAGAAATAGAAAAAAAAAAAATTAATACAGATACTTGAATAATTGAAAGGTTTAAAAACGGCTGTCAAATTTCCTTTTTATGAAAACTTATACTTTCAAAACATTTTTACTATTGAAGTTGAATTAACAATAATAATAATAATAATAATTATAATAGTAATAATAATAATAATAATAATAATAATAATAAAAATTAATCTTAAGAAAACTAAGCTAATAATGATAAGCCTTGAAAATTTAATATTACGTTCTGAAATATTGAAAGTATTTTCTTTTTGGAAAGTAAAATACATTTTTTTTGCTTAGCCTAATATCCATAAGTACATCCATATACATATATATAAAAATACGTGGGCATAAGCAGAAAAATGAAACAAATTTACTTTCGCGCAATGACAAGTACAAATATGTAATCAATTGTTTAGGAACCATATGGTTATCATTCTTAGGTTTTGATGAGAGTCCAATACGATGTAGACCTAATACTTCGGTGTGTGTTCATAATTATAAATATTTGAGTAATACAACTTTTGAATAGACGATTTGATAACCAATTTGTACTAATTACAAATTCGTTTTATAAAGTAACCGTTCATTTTACAATTTCTGGAGTACAAATGACTATTCTGAAAATCATTTTACAATTTCTGAAATACAATTGACTAATCTGAAAAGCATTTTACGATTTGTGAATAACAATTCACTCTTCTGAAATACATTTTACGATTTCTGAAATACAATTGACTAATTTGAAATACATTTTACAATTTCTGAAGTACAAATGACTATTCTGAAAATCATTTTACAATTTCTGAAATACAATTGACTAATCTGAAAAGCATTTTACGATTTGTGAATAACAATTGACTCTTCTGAAATACATTTTACGATTTCTGAAATACAATTGACTAATCTGAAAATCATTTTACCATTTCTGAAGTACAAATGACTATTCTGAAATACATTTACAATTTCTGAATAACAATTGACTCTTCTGAAATATATTTTACAATTTCTGAAATACAATTGACTAATCTTAAATACATTTACAATTTCTGAAATACAATTGGCTAATCTGAAATACATTTTACAGCTTCTGAAGAAAGTTTTAGAAGTTCTGAAGTACAAATGACCATTCTAAGCTACCTTTTTTAAGCTTTTCAAACACATTTTTGTAAGAATCCTCAGTATAATAATATTTAATATGTCAGCTAATAGAATTTTAGCTGGCATACAAACTGAGATAAGTTTAATTAACCAAAGCTAAGTTAGGCTTGAGGTTATTATTCCTGGAAAATATATGTAGCTTATCAAAGTATAAGTTATCAGTTCCTTGCTAGAGACGTGTGCAAAATGTTTAAACAACTGCGAGCAAGGCAAACTTACTGAAAATCTAGTTAGTGAGTTATAAATAAAGGCATACATAGTTTAATTAGAAAAAGTTTCACTTACTGCTTATTTTGATACATACATGAAAGTTATTTGGAAAATATTTCAATACCTGAAACGAGAGAAAACAGATTTATTAATAATGAAATATTTTGTTAACGAAATCATTTTAAAATACATTAACATAAGTACATAAATACAAAACAAACTTATTGGACAAATAACAAAATTAGCAATGATTATTAATTTCACTTTGTGGTAATTATTTCGAGGAAAATGATTTGTCTAATTTTAGAGCAAAATTGTAAAAGCACAACCAAAGGTGTGGCTTCAGCGAAATCGAACATATGTATGTACATGTGTGATCACAAAAACATATCATTAACCTCTTTTCCGCATTTGCTAAGCATATTGATATTTGGCCAGAAAATTTGTACAGTCACTGTAGGTTTAGCGGCCCATAGTGCATTCTAGTAAATATTCACTCATAACTGTACAAATTTACATACTACACCTAGTGCATTCAAGTGAAAAACCACAAAAAAAAAAAACTAATAAAAATGCTTAACAAAGCTAAGGAATTTCTAGGGCTAATAATGTTGAAAATAATATTGACATAAAAAATTCCAACACGTTTAATTTTTGGTGGAATTTGGAGTAAAGATGTCTGACAATACAAATAAAGAAAAGCACTCAAATACAGTTAAACATACAAAATTTTAAAGTTGGATTTGGTAAAACGCTTTCTGTGGCGCTTTGTATGATTACCAGGTAGTTGAATGTTACGATAACAATGTCTGTTACTTTATTTGTTTTTATTTTTATTTATGATTTTCTTAACTTACAGTGAAACGTTGTAAGTATTTCATTACTATTTACTTAATTTTTATGACTTCGTGTTATGTTTCTAGTTAAATGACTACAGTGCGCCCCATCACCTTAGATATCTAGGCCTTCGTTTGAAAATGGTCCCAATGCAGCCAAGTACTAAGAAATTCCTAACCCAGAAGTTGGTTGAAGAAAGCGCTAAAAGCGAAACAAAATTTGAATGCAAATCAACTGATTTGAGTTTAATAAAACTCAATGTAAATGCATTCAAATATTTTCGAATCAATTAAGTTGTTTTCAATCTATTGAATTTAGTTTAGTTTAAATGATATATGTGAATTTAGTCCAATTAAATTAACCCCGTTTCAATCAAATTCATTAAACCCCCATTAAACTGAAATCAATGCAATCCAATTTAATTCAATTTAAGCCAATTTATTTCAATTTAAGTTAATCAATTTCAAATTAACTAAATTAATTTCAATTAACTCACATCCTTTTAATTTGTTTCAATTCTTTTCAATTAAAATAAATCAATTCAATTTAGTTCAAAACACTTCAAAACAATTCAATTAATTCAGTTCCACTCGATTAAATTTATTTCAAAACTACTAAATTACAATCGATTAATTTTAATAAAAGTTAGCAATATAAAAACTCAAGTGAGTTAAAAAAGCATTATAAAATTAACAAAAATTAAAAAGACACCAAATGTTTATTAGAACAAATTAAAACAATTAAAAAAATAAGGCAAGTTAAAAAGTATGGATAAAAAAAAAATTGAAACAAATAAATTTTTGTTTTAATTTTACTTTTAGTTTACATTTCAGTTTTAGTCTCAATTTTAGTTTTAGTTTTAGTTTTAGTTTAAGTTTAAGTTTAAGTTTAAGTTTAAGTTTTAGTTTTAGTTTTAGTTTTAGCTTTAGTTTTAGTTTTAGTTTTAGTTTTAGTTTTAGTTTTAGTTTTAGTTTTAGTTTTAGTTTTAGTTTTAGTTTTAGTTTTAGTTTAAGTTTTAGTTTTAGTTTTAGTTTTAGTTTTAGTTTTAGTTTTAGTTTAAGTTTTAGTTTTAGTTTTAGTTTTAGTTTTAGCTTTAGTTTTAGTTTTAGTTTTACTTTTAGTTTTAGTTTTAGTTTAAGTTTTAGTTTAAGTTTTAGTTTTAGTTTTAGTTTTAGTTTTAGTTTCGTTTTAGTTTTAGTTTAAGTTTTAGTTTTAGTTTTAGTTTTTAATTTGATTAAATTTTATTTTTTTAATTTTAATTTTAATTTTAATTTTAATTTTAATTTTAATTTTAATTTTAATTTTAATTTTAATTTTAATTTTAATTTTAATTTTAATTTTAATTTTAATTTTAATTTTAATTTTAATTTTAATTTTAATTTTAATTTTAATTTTAATTTTAATTTTAATTTTAATTTTAATTTTAATTTTAATTTTAATTTTAATTTTAATTTTAATTTTAATTTTAATTTTAATTTTACTTTTAATTTTAATTTTAATTGTAATTGTAATTGTAATTTTAATTTTAATTTTAATTTTAATTTTAATTTTAATTTTAATTTTAATTTTAATTTTAATTTTAATTTTAATTTTAATTTTAATTTTAATTTTAATTTTAATTTTAATTTTAATTTTAATTTTAATTTTAATTTTAATTTTAATTTTAGTTTTAATTTTAATTTTAGTTTTAATTTTAATTTTAGTTTTAGTTTTAATTTTAATTTTAATTTTAATTTTAATTTTAATTTTAATTTTAATTTTAATTTTAATTTTAATTTTAATTTTAATTTTAATTTTAATTTTAATTTTAATTTTAATTTTAATTTTAATTTTAATTTTAATTTTAATTTTAATTTTAATTTTAATTTTAATTTTAATTTTAATTTTAATTTTAATTTTAATTTTAATTTTAATTTTAATTTTAATTTTAATTTTAATTTTAATTTTAATTTTAATTTTAATTTTAATTTTAATTTTAATTTTAATTTTAATTTTAATTTTCATTTTAATTTTAATTTTAATTTTAATTTTATTTTTAATTTTAATTTTAATTTTAATTTTAATTTTAATTTTAATTTTAATTTTAATTTTAATTTTAATTTTAATTTGAATTTTCATTTTAATTTTAATTTTAATTTTAATTTTAATTTTAATTTTATTTTTAATTTTAATTTTAATTCGAATTTGCATTTCAATTGAATTTTAATATTAATTTTAGTTATAGTTTAGTCTTGTTTATTTCTTAGTTTTATTTCTATTTTTTGTATAGCAATGTTGGTTTTTCTGTTTAAATCAAATTTAAATCTGGTTGTTTTATTATTTGTTTTTTTTTTTTTCTTGAACTGATTTAAATGTTTTCATTGCTAAGTTTCAAAAAATGTTATCTATTTGAATTGTTTTGTTTTGACGGGAATTGAATTTACTGGGTCTGAATAAAATGAAATGTTTTGGATAGTTTTGACTTTAGAGAATTAACCTTAATTAGACTGATTGAATTTTGATATGAATTAAGTTGAGTTGAATTGAAGTCGGGATCTCTAAATTTAATTGCACTCAATTGAATTGAATTAATTTGAATTGAATTCAACTGAATTAAATTGACTTTAACTGAACAGAATTCACTTTAATTTAACTAAATTCGCATAATGGATTTGTATTCAGATGATTGCAAAATAGAATGATTTGAATTCCTAACAATTTGAAAGCAGTTTAATTCAAATTAGTTACTATTATTATTTGTTATAATAGAGACGGCAGCTTATGCATTCTACCTAATGGTATTACTTATCACATTCCATTCGTAGTACAGTTTACCGTTCAAATAATTGACATAACATTTTAGCTTCTCGGAAATTTCAATATTTGTTTTTACTATTTATTTGTACAACAAAATATTTTTGTGAATGAATGCACTTTATCTGCTGGTGCGTATGCTGATAACATGTTGACTTATATACAAACAAACATACATATATACTTGTGTACATATATATATGTACATATACATATGCAGCACTTTTGAATTTGAAGCCCCCTTGTGGAATTGCAGTCAAGTTACATGAATGGATGAGTGCGGCAAACTTTATTGTTTGAATGAAAAATTTGTTATTATTGATTTATTGATTAAATGCTTATTTATGTACATATACATATTTAAAAAGTATTTCTGATTGATATAGCGATAAGACATATGTATGTACATATATAAACTGGAACAACAAATGCTTAATATTAGTGCAAGTAAATTGAAATCCAAACCAAACAACAAAATAATTTTTTTTTTTTTTTTTATTGAGGGCTTTTGGTGGTTCACTACATTTTGTTGTTGTTTTGTTATGTTGCTATTGATTAAATAGTTCAAATTTTATGAATGACATATTTATGCGTATGCATTAGGGTGGGTTAATTATTGTTGGAACGTGAGGTTAAGCAAGGTGAGGCGATAGGAGCTTTTGAGGGTTTAAAGAAATCGCTAACACTGCAGTCGAGCTAAATAGTAGGTAACTGGCAAAGTTGCTGGTCTTCAATTTCGTACTATACATCAGCACAGCCTAATAGAGCGTGATCTATCTTCGACTAGAGTGAACTTTAAGATGCTATGAGTCTGAACTTATTTTTAAACTTTTGCTTCTGTCTGCAGCGTTCCCTTTTATATTGCATCGAAGAATACTATACAATTAGGCTGTAACAACTGTGACCCACCCTAATGAGCATACATTCTGGCATTGACATACTACCACTACAACTGCATATTTGAGTATAACTTCAATTGTTTGTTCCGGTATGCAAGCGGGCCTAAAAGAGGGACAAGCGCTTGTGCAAGTTAGACGGGGCAAAAAAAAAAAAAAAAAATTTTAGCTGAAGAAGCTTTCGTAATATATTAGGAACACAAACTTTAACATTTGCACCGTGAGCCAATTTATAGATTTCCATGTATTTTGATGAAATGAAACCAATTCCATAAGCAGAATTTACTTAATTTGTGATGGTTTGAATTTTATTATATCTAACAATGTTTCAAAACTAGAAAGTGTGAAATGAGAAAACGCGATCAATATCTGAAACTTGATTACTATGGAACGAGTTGACACAATTTTTCAGTTAGAAATTTTTTTTGGGAAAAGTTTTTAAAAAAATTTTTCAGCGCCAGTCTAATGCGCATATGTATATAAATATTGCGCGTATAAAAGCTTCATAATATATTTAAAAAAAAAAAAAAAACAACGCCATAGAAATAAATAAATATTGCGCCCTTAAGACACCGGAAGACAGGTGTGCTTTTACAGAAAAAAAAAACATTTATTTGGAATGATTAAAAAAAAATTTGAAACAGCCACGAGTTGCATTTGTTGTATTGGAACCATGAACGTACGTTGTAATAGAGTAGATGGCGATGCTTGATTCAACCCAAAGGCTGCAATGGTTGTGTAAATGAAAAAAGGAGCTCTGAGCCAGAAGATTTACCAATCAAGAGCAACGGAGGAAGAGAAAAGACTCTACTTCTTCGTCTTTAAATGGCCATTAGACACTACTAAGATGGAGGATACTAAGTGGAAAATGAGCTCAAACTTCTAAGATCAATACAGTAGGTATGTAAGTGTGACAAAGCCTCGCACAACCGCTGCCACGCAGAGCTCTTAAGTGGTAGCAATCGACATTGCTCCCAAAAGCTTTGTATTTTGAACTTTAGTACGAGTTGTAAAAATGAATTTAAGAATAAATTCTTCCATTCAGCATCTGTAAACTTTCCCTCTTTATTTATTCATTTTAATGTGAGTGTGTATGTGTGTGTGTGTGCTTGAACAAACATGTGTAGTCTGGGAGAAAACTGTTATCGTGCCAAAAACATTACTTTTCCATTTACTTGAAGTTTTAAGAAGGGGGGGAAAGTTAAAGAGACCACAACGAATTTTTGAAAATTTAATAAGAAAAGAATTTTAAAAAGAAGAAGAAAGCAATCAGCAAGTTTAAAAGCATTCGTCCGTTAGCTAGGAAGTTTAAGAAATATAGAAAAAGCTAAGAACCCCCCGGTTCGTAGATTTTAGTTATCTGGAGATAGAGATGGTGAGAAAGAGAAATATTAATAGCAAGAAAGAGGGGAATGTGGTTTGAAGAAGGTTAAAAGATAGAGTGGGAAGAGGAAGATATGAGGTGTTAGGGAGAAAATAAGGGAAATAAGAAGCGGGGTTGGGAGGTAGAACGAGAAAAAAATAGAAAAAATTTCACTAAAGGGTACAATATTTCCGCTATCCAATCGAAGCATGAGCCTCAACTAAGCGGGGCGAAACCTCTTCAGTAATCGACACTACACACCGTTCAGAATTAAGCTTGAGCTAGCCTAGAAGCTGGGAATTGGTCTAAGGGAATCGGGTATTTTTTCAGCAAAACCCAAACCCTCCGTGACCTATTTCTTCCGCTACCTAAAAAAAAAGCGAGAAAGTGGAAAGCCTAATGTTTGCTTGACCAGAACAATATTTTACAGTTTCGCCATTATTTACTAACCCAAAAATGTGATTTTCAAACTGAAAAAAAAAAAAAATTAAATAAAATCAAAAATCAGACAAAGTGGCTTTATGTTGGCCATTTTCAAAAACTTTACCCACACAACCATAGCAATATTGGAGTTTTGATGAGAAAGGGCAGCAGACCATATCGCTACCAACAGTCAATGGCCACAAATGGCACCGCATAAATTGCAGCAAATTAAGGGACAGACTGAGCATTGAACTGCATACAAAAATGTATATGTAAATATGTATATTAGGGTTGTTGTTAGATATATGTTACGAAAAAAATTTGACTGAAAATAGAGTGAAAATTGAGGGTAATTTGTATTGTTATAACAACAACAAAAACTACTAAAATATAGAATTGCATTTTTCGTAAACCGAATTGTTTGAGAACCTCTTAGAACAACCAAATATACATACATATATATGTAAATGCTTAGAAGCCTCTGAAGATGGAAAAGGGGGAGTATGATTCAATAGCCTTCCTTTTTAGCATTCCAAAGATTTTAAAATCAAGTTTCAATGAATTCCATGTTATGCATGTTTTAAGAACCACCCTTATGCTTGCACATCCGCACCTACAGCTGTGCGAATACACCACAGACAGAAAGTCGGAAGGAAAAATTAAAGAAGGAGTAATGACGTATGGACGGCACATGCTACATTTTATAGCAGCAAAGTAACAACAAAACAACAAAAAAGTAACCAAAAAATGTTGCAGCTTTGAAAGTGCATGCACGTATTAGACTGGTCCCATAAAAAAAAAAAAAAATTATAATTTTGTTGTTAACATTTTGGGGAATGTCAAAAAATTTAAACTAAAAAGATGGAAAAAATACAGCAGGATATATGTAGATTTGTAGGATATAAAAATCGCTCACAAAAATGTTTTGAAATATTCAATCAATATAACAGAAATATTTTTTTTGTACACCAACAATTCAATTGAACTATAACTAATAAAAACATTTAATTACTAATTGAACAATTTTTTTTTTTATTAAAAAAATGAAGAAAATTTTCATAAAAAACATAAAAGTTATTATTTCTGGCTTGAGATCATTTTTAGTTCCGTAATATGCCATAAATATTTGAAGGAAATAAATACAGATTCTTCATTTTATAAAGTTTATTTTTCAAATTTTTTTTTTTGGTTCCAGTCTAATACACATACATACATACGTATGTATGTTTGCATGTGTGTGTTTTGATTATAAAAAAATCGTATGGTTTTTCAGTTGCAATCGGTCAGTTTGGTGTTTGTTAAGCCAATACACCAGCATGCAATTATTTCCTTGTTGTTTATTTTTTTGCAAATGAGTTTACTTATGTGCGTGTGTGTATGTATGTGTGGTTATTTGAGTAGGGTTTGAATTACGGATATTTCGATATTTCAAGAAATCGAGTCAATGACCGATGTGCATTAGTCGAAATTAAAAATTAAAAAAAATTAAAAGGAAAAAAAAATAAAAAAAGGAAGAAAGACCAAGTTGAGATGGAACTGAAAGCTACAACCTAGCTTTGGGCTCATTTCGCTCATAGCCAGCAGCATAAAAGCTACTAGCAAAGGATACCTGCACATTGAGTAAAATCTCACGACAGACGAATGATAGGTTAGACACGGTTTAATTTGAATACTTATGATAAATTTCAATTAAAATCTATAAAAGAAAAAACTTTTAAATTTGAAAAAAAAACTACAAAGGCTAAATGCTTTAAAAAAATATATACATATGTATATGTATATGTATGTATATGAAATAGCTTATACCCGTGGGTTCCACATAACCTAAATACTTCCAGAGAAATGGGCTCTGAAAAATTTCAGCTGCATGGGAGCTGCCACGCCTCATTTTTCGTTATCCTCATTTTTTATGAGGTGTTAGGGACTACTTTCATATAAGCTCTAACTGAATTTCAGTGGTCCAATCTAAATACTTTTAGAGATATGTAGTATGGAAAATTTCAGCTATATGGGAGCTGCCACGCCCCCTATATACATGTATCAAAATATTTGTTTAGCCAATGACCATCCCTGGAAGATATCCAGTGCGTATTTCAAATGAGATTTTTCGTCTAGGAGCCAATACCTTCATATGTACATAATTTGCATTTTATATATAGACATATCAAGCAAACATTTAAAAAAAAAATTCCAGTTTAAAATTTCATTTTTAAGAAAAAAAAAAAATGTTTCAGTGTAATATAAAATTTTTACAGTGTATGTTTTTATACCTAGTAGTGCTTCGCACACAAGGTATATTAACTTCATTGGCCTAACGGTAGTATGTAACGGCATAAACGAATCGAGATAGATATTGACTTATATATATCAAAATGTTCAGGAGGAAAAGAGAAATTGATTGAGCCATGTCCGTCCGTCCGTCCGTCCGTCTGTAAACACGATAACTTGAGTAAATCTTGAGATATCTCAATGAAATTTGGTATGTAGGTTCCTTTTCACTTATCTCCGAGCGCTATTGAAAATAGGCAAAATCGGTTAAAAGCCACGCCCACTTTCTATATATATAATATTTTCGAAAATACAAAAAGAGTGATTATTCAGTACATAATACACCTATAAGGATAATATTTGGTGTGTGCCTTAGCGTTAAGGCAAGAAATACATTTTTGAAGAAATTTTTAAAATGGGGCGTGGTACCGCCCACTTTTGGTTAAGTCAAATTTGGAAATATTATTAGTCATAAATCAAAAACCGCTCAAGATAGCAAAATAAAATTCAGCACACATATTTATATTAATACAAGCAATATTTCGAAAAAAAATTATTGAAATCGGGTTAGGTCCACGGCCAATTTTATACGAAAGATTTTGAAAAGGATCATAGATATATTGAATATGCTTTAACTTTGCTGAAACTACTTGTATATCATTTCTATTTCACCTCTAAAGTGTTCGTGGGCAAAGAAAGTCGAAAGCACAAAATTTTTGGAAAATGGGAGTGGCCCCGCCCCTTTATGGGGGATTATTCCAAAAAACTTTTCATGCCATAACTCCGGTAAAAATTGACTTATTGAAGCGATATTTAGAGAAATTGTTCAACATATAAAGCTAACTCTTTGCTGTAAAAATAAACAAAATTGGTGAACGGACACGCCCACTTTTTGAACACAGTTCTAAAAAATTTCTTCGTATAATTAAAATCGCGATATTTCCTTAATTGTATAAGTTATATAAATAAGATTTTACACACATAACAAGCTTTTTAAGCAAAACTGAATAAAAATTTTGTGGATTTTGGTGAAGTAGGCGTGGCGCCGCCCACTTTTTAGCATAAAAGGTCAGCTATTTTCAAAAGCAATTGCTTGAAATTTCAAGAAGGTATTCAAATGAAAGTTAGTGAGATGCTTCCCAATAGCATATAGTATACTCCAGCCAAAAATTACGCAAATCGGATAGCAAGCACGCAAAATATACTGACAATTAGTTAACACCCTACTGCCTTTTTTTTATTAATTTTTTTTATTTTCATACCTTTCATGAACATGGGGAAAGCTATTTATATTTTGTTATTTAGTGATAGTTTAATTTACCACTTACAATAGAAATGTTTTTATCGAAAACAATCATTTGCCTTTATAACAAATTTTCAGGTATGTATTAAAATAGACCTGAGTAAATTAGTATACCAAAACAGATCACTACTAGGTATTTAATGTTCGGTTACACCCGAACTTAGACCTCCTTACTAGTTTAAAGCTAATTTAAATATCTTTCTAATAGTACAAAATCCGTTAAAATCGCTTGATCCTAGGCAATCGCAGCCTGAAAGTACTTTTTAAAGTCATTTTAGAAGTATTTCGATAACTTGTCACGCCCAAAATGCAATTTCTAAAAATGAGATTGTGTTTGTATAGCTGAAATGTAACTGAATGCGCATGAAATTTCAACAACATCTCATGGGTTTTCATATGAAATTCAACTTTTATCAAATCCATAAGTACGCAGCAGAGTATAAATAGTAGTTATCTAGGTATGTAAGTAAAAATTCGAAATTTTTGTGTATGCTACCATTAAAAGTGGCGCCTATTTTTCTGCGCTGCCCATTTTCAATTTGGTTTTTTTTGTTGTTGTTTTAATCTACGACCCACTATGTCTACATCAACGCTGACATGCCATTTTTATGTATGCGCAACACGAGGGAATTTTACTCCGAAACCATTAACCTCATTCACAGCATTGAGCATTGAGTATTTCTTGCTTTATTGCTTCCCCGTTCAAACGTAAAAAAAAAAAATTCCAATATCCTTTATGCACGTTTTTTCCTAACTCAACAACACCACTTGTCGCCTAGCTGGTTGACGCAACGTCCTCTTCAACAAATTTTAAGACTCTTTTTTTTGACAACAAACATTTGTGCTCTTGTTTTGCACCTCTTACACAAATACAAATGCAACTACATGCATACATATGTACATACATTCAGCTAAACCTACGCTTTTGCGCTCTGCGCTGGTTTTTGTACACTTTTTGGGTGTTTTGCGCTCATTTATTATCTTTCTGTTTGCCGTTCGGTGCTTTGTTGTAACTGTCTGGTTGTGCGTGCGTGAGTTTACATTTTGTTCGTTATTTTCTTTGATCTGTTTTTTGTTTTTGTTGTTGTCTTATTTTTCGTTTGTTTGCTGCTGCCGCTGCTCCCCTTTAGTTTGTTTCTTGACGTTACTAATGCTGCTGCTGTTTCTGTTCGCTGGCTCGGCTCCAAACGAGACACGATGTGGTGGCGCTTGTTTGCATTCGTGCCTGCCGGCTCGACAACAAGGTCAATGACACTGACACTGTTGGGGCTGCTTGAAGCGGTCGATTTGTTGTTGGTGGAGGCGGCAGACACGGAATGCAGTTGTTTTCATTTGATATTTATTGTTGCTGTTGTTGCTGCTGCTGCTTTTGATGTTGCTGTGTTTGTGTGTGTGTGTTAGCCAGCGATGCATTTATTATTCGTTTGGTGTTTAGGTTTTTTTTTATGTTAACTTATGTTTGTTTTGTTTTTTTGTTGGTTTTGGCATTTTTTTGTTTGTTTGCATGTTTGTCGACTTGTGTGCATTGGTTTGTGTTTGTTTAGTTGTTTTGACTTTTGTTAGTTGTTGATGTTGTTTTACAGCGCTGCAGCCTGGAAATGTGAATGCGATACTAAAAAAAACTTACAGAATTCAATTAAATGAATAGCTACTAGCTGAGCTGGAAACTCGTCTGAGTTAAATTTGTTCATAACAGAAGATGCAAACTAGGTTAGATTGGTTCCTAAGGAGGACTATCGCATCTTCCTTAGTTATGGTTCATGATTCCGCCCCGCCCATTTGATCAGGCGCCTGTTAAGGCCAACAATTTGGCATTCTTCAGCTGCTATAAGATGAAACCGAAAATTCCAAATTCCTCAAACTATTCTGTCATACCAAGCAAGTTTTCATTTACAGCGCTGTCAACTTCAAAAACCAGAACGAATTTAAACTCATGTCGATACCTAGAAGAACTGGTAATTTAAATCAGCAATGTAAATATCCACAAATAGCTATGAAGCTTCCATAATCTACCTAGCTGTGCTCAATGATCTAGATGACGACTTTGTTTCATAATTTGCAAAATAAGCGCCACACCACATCTACTCAAGTGAATTAATTCAGCAACTGTATAATGAATATTGATTGCCATCAGCACCTATCTAACCTAACATAACTCGTAATAGGTATAAAAAGTAATTCAATTTAATTATTTTAATCGTAATGGCTATAAGTAACATATGTAGCTGATATTAGAAAACAATTAATTTAAAATTATCAGATTAAACTCGGAAAATATAAAAACAGGAAGTGAGATCAATTAATAAAAGTGAGTTGGAAAAAGCAATGTGCAATTAAAAATAAAATAAATGAAATAAAATAACATAGTATAGAATAAAATACAATAAAATAAAATAAAATAAAATAAAATAAAATAAAATAAAATAAAATAAAATAAAATAAAATAAAATAAAATAAAATAAAATAAAATAAAATAAAATAGAATAAAATAAAATAAAATAAATAAAATAAAATAAAATAAAATAAAATAAAATAAAATAAAATAAAATAAAATAAAATAAAATAAAATAGAATAGAATAAAATACAATAAAATAAAATAAAATAAAATAAAATAAAATAAAATAAAATAAAATAAAATAAAATAAAATAAAATAAAATAAAATAAAATAAAATAAAATAAAATAAAATAAAATAAAATAAAATAAAATAAAATAAAATAAAATAAAATAAAATAAAATAAAATAAAATAAAATAAAATAAAATAAAATAAAATAAAATAAAATAAAATAAAATAAAATAAAATAAAATAAAATAAAATAAAATAAAATAAAATAAAATAAAATAAAATAAAATAAAATAAAATAAAATAAAATAAAATAAATAAAATAAAATAAAATAAAATAAAATAAAATAACATAAAATAAAATAAAATAAAATAAAATAAAATAAAATAAAATAAAATAAAATAAAATAAAATAAAATAAAATAAAATAAAATAAAATAAAATAAAATAAAATAAAATAAAATAAAATAAAATAAAATAAAATAAAATAAAATAAAATAAAATAAAATAAAATAAAATAAAATAAAATAAAATAAAATAAAATAAAATAAAATAAAATAAAATAAAATAAAATAAAATAAAATAAAATAAAATAAAATAAAATAAAATAAAATAAAATAAAATAAAATAAAATAAAATAAAATAAAATAAAATAAAATAAAATAAAATAAAATAAAATAAAATAAAATAAAATAGAATAAAATAAAATAAAATAAAATGAAATAAAATAGAATAGAATAGAATAGAATAGAATAGAATAGAATAAAATAAAATAAAATAAAATAAAATAAAATAAAATAGAATAAAATAAAATAAAATAAAATAGAATAGAATAGAATAGAATAAAATAAAATAAAATAAAATAAAATAAAATAAATAAAATAAAATAAAATAAAATAAAATAACATAAAATAAAATACAATAAAAAAAAAAAAAATAAAATAAAATAAAATAAAATAAAATAAAATAAATTAAAATAAAATAAAATAAAATAAAATAAAATAAAATAAAATAAAATAAAATAAAATAAAATAAAATAAAATAAATTAAAATAAAATAAAATAAAATAAAATAAAATAAAATAAAATAAAATAAAATAAAATAAAATAAAATAAAATAAAATAAAATAAAATAAAATAAAATAAAATAAAATAAAATAAAATAAAATAAAATAAAATAAAATAAAATAAAATAAAATAAAATAAAATAAAATAAAATAAAATAAAATAAAATAAAATAAAATAAAATAAAATAAAATAAAATAAAATAAAATAAAATAAAATAAAATAAAATAAAATAAAATAAAATAAAATAAAATAAAATAAAATAAAATAAAATAAAATAAAATATAAAAAGTAAAATAAAATAAAATAAAATATAATTAAATAAAGTCAAATAAATAAAATAAATGAAATAAAATAAAATAACATACAATAAAATAAAATGAAATGAAATAAAGTAAAATAAAATAACATACAATAAAATAAAATAAAATAAAATAAAATAAAATAAAATAAAATAAAATAAAATAATATAAAATAAAATAAAATAAAATAAAATAAAATAAAATAAAATAAAATAAAATAAAATAAAATAAAATAAAATAAAATAAAATAAAATAAAATAAAATAAAATAAAATAAAATAAAATAATGAAATATAATTAAATAAAGTCAAATAAATAAAATAAATGAAACAAAATAAAATAACATACAATAAAATAAAATGAAATGAAATAAAATAAAATAAAATAGAATAGAATAGAATAAAATAAAATTAAATTAAATTAAACAAAATAAAATAATATAAAACAACAGCAAAGAAAGCAACCGAAAGAAGAGCGTAGGAAGAAATAGCAAATAATTCAAAAAATGTAAAGCTTTGTGATCGAATTTCAACCGCTTTGCGAACTCTAGCTAACTTATATCATACATTATCTAGAGTTAATTTCTTATCAAGATTTGTAATAAAAAAAAAAAACCTGTTAAAACATGCAAGCTAATTCATGCTGAATTGCTGAAAACGTAACTTTACTATCTTGAAATAAAACAACCACAAAAATAGAAACAAAAGTAACCGAATGTATTAATATTGCAATGTCATCATCCGTCATAATACTTGACGATAGTAATGCCTCCTGGGTTTTTGCCTCTCAAAATTTGCTTTTAAAGAGGTGGTACGTGTCGACTATCTTATCATGTGTATTCGGCAGGATTTATGTGTCGAAATCACCCTGATAGTCTTCTCTCTTCTACGATTGCCAAGCGTTTTTAAGTCACCTACTCTTATTCATTATGTAGGATGTTTTTTTGCTTTTGAATTAGAACAAATGTACATACATAAATATGTAGGTACATTCCTACATTTTCGACAGTTTTAATTACTTCCTAGAGGTTATAATGAATAATAATAAACATTCATATAAGTAACAGTGTTTGTTGCATTTTTCAAAAACTATGACAATTGTAATGACTTTTTACATATTTGAACGTGACTTCAACACTATTGTGATTTATAATACAACAATCCCAGCCATCAATTATGCAATCATGACAACAATAAGATTAACAACCTTAACAATGTTGTTTTGTGCAGTCGCTACCAGTGCACATAAGTGTCAGCCATTAATAAAATATTCATTTGAATTAATAATAAGTATTAAATGAACATAATTAAGGCATTGATAAAAGTGCATTTGCCAGCAATGTGACAATTTATTAATAGCAGTTTACGATTATATTCACTATTCCCTATAACCAGTTGCTCTAAAAGAAGAGTGGAAGATGTGAGGTACGGTGGGTATACGCCGCTCGTTAATCCCTATACCCACTCGGAGAAGTGTTGCAAAACTGAATTGACGTCCTGAAATTTAGTGCAAGAAAGTGAATCTGAAGTCCATGTGAAAGTGTTCGTTGCGGCATGAAGAATAGACGAGGATGAGGTCGGATCCTTCGCACAGATGGCAAACAATTTGGTGCATCACTAGGCATATTGAAGACTTTTCATTACAAAGAAACTCATAAATATATTCGAACTAAATATACCCCATAACTCAACACAGACATTCAACAAGATATTGCCGTGAATGACAAATAATTCCATGATATAGTTATTTGGTGATGCGCGCGCAAACATATGTACCTACAAACATATATAGAGACAGACAGCCGAAAATGTGCGTTACACCAGATGCTATTGCTTTAATCAAGACCTCATATATGCATTTTTAAATAACATTTATTACAAACAGTCATTGCCTTTTATAGCTTTACTGTATGTATGTATAAAAATATTAAGTACCTTATTTTATAGCCACCACTGTATGTACCGGGGAGAACACATTTTTCTGCTTTAAAAGAGATCAATAACTTTTAGTTAGACCCCAAGCAATATATTGCTGAAAATTGCACTCACTACCATGCAGCAGTTTTTGAATGATGCGCGTACAAACACAGAAACAAACAGACGAAAATTTTAAAAACTTTATTTTTGGACTTTTTTGTTTGATATAGAAAATTGCTATGTATTTTTCAACACATCTAGATGCATGCTACTGCTTAGCACTTTTAAATGTAAGCACATTTAATAAATAAAAAAAAACTTATAAGAAAAGGTGGCAACGCTTTTAAAAATAAATTTCATTTCACACAATTGCTTGATTTTCCAACTCTTCAAACAACGTTTTGAACCATACGCTCGTCTGCTATCCTTTACCGACAGCGCAATTCTAAAGCAATACTATTGCAACTGGGTATATAATTTCTAAATTCACACGAATTCATTTACATTACAATATTTTCTAATTTATCCCCGTTTTAATTGTATGCGCACCCTATTGTTTACTGAATTTATGCATTTTCTTTTGTAAATTTAAAAATAGCTTTGACAAAAATTAAATTTATAGTTATTTAGATGGTGTGTTGGTGGCGGTAGCTTGAATTATATGATGTGCAAAATGATATATGACATACATAGTATACATATGTATGTATGTATGTATGTATGCATGCAGATGATGACAGCAAATGATGTGTGTTCGGTTCATATCAGGAAAAGCAGCATAGACGCGTGAGCAAATCCGAGTCGATTTGAGGGTTGATTCTTTACACATCGGTTCAAGTCTGGAATGGGTTTATGTTTGACATATAGCCAAGTACATACATTTGTGATCTTGAATTTCATATTTAATTTATTCTTCTTTTAAGCTGTGTAATAATTTAAGTACCTGGGTGACCGAGACTTGCTCGGTATTTTTCGAATTTGCCGGCCCAAAATACCTTTCATTTGATACCCATATTGCCATATATTACTTAGTATTAAAAAAAAAAATCGGAAAGGTGGCAACCCTCTAAGCTTCCTTTAGTGTCCACAGCCAAGTAGAAACTCTTAGAAGAAAGCATACTATCCATCTACCAAATTTCATCGAAATCGGCTTCGCCGTTCCCGAGATAGTGGCCGATATCTGGAGGAATAAATAAAATGCGTTCAGGTGGCAACCCTAGGTGGAAATACTACTCGAAAATACTTTGGTTGGTATACGCCCTAAAATACCTCTCATTTGATACCCATATTGCCATATATTGCTTAATATTTAAAAAAAATTCGGAAAGGTGGCAGGTGCAGTGAAATAACGCCCAAGGAAATAACGCCCATGGGCGTTATTTCCCACTCAAAAAGGAAATTACGCCCATGGGCCTTATTTCCTTTTTAAAAAGGAAATAAAGCCCATGGGTGTTATCACCTTTTACTGATGGGTGTTATTTCCTTTTTCGAAGAGAAATAAAGCCCACGGACGTTAAAAACGAATTAAAACAAGCTGATTCAAGAATCAAGTATATGGTTTTTTTTATTTCAATAAATTTTAACATATTTGTTATGTTTTTATAAGGCGGGGTGCAATAGCGCCTTGTGAAATAAGCCCTTTAAGGCCTTATTACACTATTGAAAGTGAAATAAGGCCTTTTTTTTCAAAAAAGGCTTTATTACACTTCGAAAGAGAAATAAAGTCTTAAAGCCCTTATTGCTCTTTCATTTTTTTTAATGAAACAATAATATTCTAATTCTTTTTGAATTTTATTGAATAGTTACACTAAAATTTCACGTTAATCAAAGTGGGAAACGTGGCACGCGGAAGGACATCACCGTGGCGGTAGCCACGGCTATGGCACACACCCGGAGTTGGAATGGCGTAGCCCAGGGTTATTTTTTGAAGCGCGGCCGAAGGCCGCCTATGCGGAAAGGTGTTCTGCACTTAAAAATCGTGGATCGGGCCTCCGTAACTATAATCCGAAGGGGGAAAAGCAATATTTTGTTTCTGTGAAAAGTTGTTAGTGAAAACCCGAAAATTGACCCGGGTCAGATCCCCAATTCGGGGCCCCATCCACGTTTTTTATGTGCAGGACACCTTTCCGCGTAGGCGGCCTTCGGCCGCGCTTTAAAAAATAACCCTGGGCTACGCCATTCCAACTCCGGGTGTGTGCCATAGCCGTGGCTACCGCCACGGTGCTGTCCTTCCGCGTGCCACGTTTCCCACTCTTTTCTCACAGGGTAATTTGTGAAAAAAATGCTAATCAAAAGTTCGTGTCGCTCGCGTAAAATCCTGTGGGCGTTATTTCTCTTTTAAAAAGGAAATAAGAGCCATGGGCTTTATTTCTTTTTGCAGATGGGCGATATTTCCATTTATGTGCAGGACACCTTTCCGCGTAGGCGGCCTTCGGCCGCGCTTTAAAAAATAACCCTGGGCTACGCCATTCCAACTCCGGGTGTGTGCCATAGCCGTGGCTACCGCCACGGTGCTGTCCTTCCGCGTGCCACGTTTCCCACTCTTTTCTCACAGGGTAATTTGTGAAAAAAATGCTAATCAAAAGTTCGTGTCGCTCGCGTAAAATCCTGTGGGCGTTATTTCTCTTTTAAAAAGGAAATAAGAGCCATGGGCTTTATTTCTTTTTGCAGATGGGCGATATTTCCATTTAAAAAGGAAATAAGGCCCATGGGCGTTATTTCCTTTTTGAATGGGAAATAACGTCCATGGGCGTTATTTCCTTGGGCGTTATTTCACTGCACCAAGGTGGCAACCCTCTGAGCTTCCTTTTGTGGCAACATCCAAGCAGAAAATCTAGGAGGGAAGCATCCTATCCATCTACCAAATTTCATCGAAATCGGTTTAGCCTTTCCCGAGATAGTGGTCGATATCTGAAGGAATAAATAAAATGCGTTCCGGTGGCAACCCTAGGTGGCAATCCTTTTCGAAAATATTTTGGTTGGTATACGGACTAAAATACCTTTCATTTGATACCCATATTGCCATATATTGCTTAATATTTAAAAAAATTTATATAGGTGGCAGCCCTGTGAGCCACCCCAAGTGGCAACTCCAAAGTAGAAAATCTTAAAACAAAGCATAGTACCTATGTACCAAATTTCATTAAAATCGGTGAAGTCGTTCGTAAGATAGTAGTGGATATACAAATATACAAGAATAAGTCGTTTAAAGTTTTAAGATATTACACTGAACATTTATTTTTGGAAAAATAAGTGTTTCAAAGCGTTTAAAAAAATTTTTTGTTTTGAAAAAAAATTGTTGAAAAAAAATTGTCAGACTGGGAAAATACTTTAAAGTTGAAAGATCAATAGATTGATTGTCAGCATTTAAAAAAAATTTACTTTAGAAAAAAAAATTTTTATTAAAAATTTCAAACTGGCAAAATATTTCTATGTACAATTTTTTTTAAAGATAAATATATAATAATAATAATAATATAATTTTTGATAGCGAAATGACTATACAGTGAAATTGAAAAAAAAAATTTACTTAAGAGAAAAAAACAAATTTTTTTAAATTTCAAACTGGGAAAATTCTTTTATGTAAAAAACTTTTTTTAAAGATCTTTAAATATAATATATTATTTTTAAATATAGTATATTATACTACATATCTAAAAACCAAAAAGTGGGTTTTTTCCTCAAAAAAAAAAAAAAAAAACAAATTTAAATAAATAAAAGTGGTTAGTTTTTGATAGCAAAACACATACATTGAAATTGTCTGGTTAATCAGTTTGTGTTTACTAAATTTTCTGTATAACTAAATTAAAAGTTTTAATTCAATCTAATCAAACTGTGTTTAATGGAGAAATTAATCCTTTCAATTAGTTGGCATATAATTATTCACTTATTATTTAATTAATCAAGTGTAGGTTAACCTAATTACCTAAATACCTAATTTAATCTTTAATTTTTCTTCTTAATACCATACTTATTAAACTTGAAGGGTGTTGAGTTATTTTGTTGCAGAAAAATGGCAGTAGAATTAAATTATTTGATTAATCAGCTAATGATTAGTTGTGTTTACTGCTATCTCTGTGTAAGTAAAATAATATGATTAAAATAAAAATTATTCAAAATATGACTAATAGTTAATCAATCGCTTTCATTACTCAATATTCCAGTTAAAAAATTAATCAAGTTGATCACTTTGATTGGCTTTTTTATTTAATTAATCACAAATTAATCATTTAATCTTATACTCTACAGCTCAACTGCAGAGGCGTTAGCGCCAAAATCCTTAGATGTGCTCCCTTTGCCTTCTTCGTTTAATTTAAAAAGCGATAAGAGATAAGTTCTCAGTCAAATGGTCCCAAATGAAACGCTATGTTGGATTCGAGCATTTGGGTATGTTTTTTTTTTTTTTTTTTGACGCCGTCTAATACACATAACTGCGATTTATGATAAACATAAGGCCAACCCTGAAAACTTTTTGATAAGAATTTTTTCAGTGGCGCCAACACCAATTTTTCAACGTATTTAAAAAAAAAATTGATAAAACAACTGAACTAACAAAGCCGAATACAAGAAATTTGAGTGGTACTTTGTTACCTTCTGTCAAATATTTTCAATTTCAGACAAGTTTTTTTTATTATGTTTGTTATACGCATGTTATTATTGTTTTAACCCCTTAATGCTGTCAATGTGCTAAGGTTAGGTTAAGTTAAGTCTGCGAAAAGTTCAAATAGATTAAATATTTATTTAGTGAGCAAACATTAGGAGCACAAAGCAAGCTCAATAGTCTCCCCCCTTCCCCTCATTCTCATTTGCGAAGTTTCTTTGTGGAAGCTCATTTTCTAGAACATCGGTCCAAATAGATGTAGCTTGTTTGCAGTCTAAGCGCTCTGAGAATATGTTCCCGGTTAAGCTGCTAATTATAAGCATGGCTAAACGAATTCTAAATAAAATGTTAAAAACAAGCAATGGTAAATATTTGCCTGAATTAAATATTGAGTGGCGCCTTCTAATAAGCAAGTTTAAATGATACGCAAGCTTCATAAAATATTTATCCAATAACTTTGTATCTATAGCTTAACCCTGGCCACCTATCTGATACGATTTCCAGTGCCTGCTAATTTGCCAAAATTTGTTTTGGCTTTTGTTTTGTTGTCAGTTTTTTTGGTATCAAAAATCAGTTGCCTGGTTGGTTATCACTCATTTGATCTCTTGAACCGTAACATCAGCAACATACAGGAAAAAATACGTTTCACAATTTTGTTTGTGTTATTGTTGTTGCACCAGCATTATCTACTACGTTTTTTTTGCTACTGCGTTCACCGCTATGTTGTTATTGTTTTTTTGGAAATAGTCATTATCTTGGCGCCAGCCAGATTGGAGTTTCCTTAGTTTTTTTTTTTTGTTTTCTAGAAAAAAACATTGCCGAAAATTAGCGAATAAATAAGGCGTGAAAAAAAAACAACAATAATTTCGCAAATAAATATACACATAATAAAAATTCCATTGTGACAATAATTTGTTTGGCAGAAAGCTAAGGCTAATAAAAGATTTTGAAGTCTTTGGAAAAGGAAATTGTTTATCGCTACAGTAAACTCGTTATAGTGTGTGCAACAAAACGCTGCATGAAAAGAGGCACTAAAATTCGCTAAGTCATATGTATATTCCTCCACAAGAAAAGTTAGTTGTAGAGGTTTAAATTAGCATTTCAAAACACATTTCTTTTAGTAATGAATTCGGTTATTCAAATTTTATTAGTGCAATTTAATCAAAGTTAACTTACTTTAATTTATATTAACTCAATTAAATTTTATTTTATTTTATTTTATTTCATTTAATTTAATTTAATTTCATTTCATTTAATTTTATTATATTTTATTTTATTTTGTTATATTGTATTTTATTTTATTTTTTTTATTATTTTGTTTTATTTTTTTATTTTATTTTATTTCACTTTATTATATTATATTTTATTTTATTTCATTTTATTTTATTTTATTTTATTTTATTTTATATTAGTTTATATTATTTTGTTTTATTTTATTTTATTTTATTTTATTTTATTTTATTTTATTTTATTTTATTTTATTTTATTTTATTTTATTTTATTTTATTTTATTTTATTTTATTTTATTTTATTTTATTTTATTTTATATTAGTTTATATTATTTTGTTTTATTTTATTTTATTTTATTTTATTTTATTTTATTTTATTTTATTTTATTTTATTTTATTTTATTTTATTTTATTTTATTTTATTTTATTTTATTTTATTTTATTTTATTTTATTTTATTTTATTTTATTTTATTTTATTTTATTTTATTTTATTTTATTTTATTTTATTTTATTTTATTTTATTTTATTTTATTTTATTTTATTTTATTTTATTTTATTTTATTTTATTTTATTTTTTCTTATTTTATTTTATTTTATTTTATTTTATTTTATTTTATTTTATTTCGTTTTATTTTATTTTATTTTATATTAGTTTATATTATTTTGTTTTATTTTATTTTATTTTATTTTATTTTATTTTATTTTATTTTATTTTATTTTATTTTATTTATATGACTTCCTTCGATATGTACATATGTATATGCTGGGATGTTGCTGTTAACGCGAGTTCACTGTAACACCAGAAAAAATGAAGCGCCTTTAAATCACTGTATCTCGATTCGCTGATAAGCGGTCAAATTTTTTGAAGACTTAAGCGTGGCCATAAATCTTTTTTGCACCATTACGTGTGTGATTAGCAAGGCGCCCAACGTCTGATGTCTTGCGCATTTGTCAAGTGGTGAATGCACTTTAGCATGTGTCGTAGGTCTTCATATAGTATTTGCATGTTAATACATAATTAACATCCGATTGGCAGATGAACCAGAGTGAATAGGCCTTTTGGAAAATCGATTCATAAGATTGATTTGGAAAAAAGGATTTAAAGTAGGTATGTTTACTCTCGTTCTATTAATCACTACGCTATCAGAACAATGGATTATTCGTCAGATAAACTACAGACTTTACTCACTTTTACCATGAATCCCAATGCTGTTTTTGACTTTTGAGCGCGAAACTTTATTAACGTTTCCTTTCCTGCACAGTTTGTGAACGGACCTGTACTAGTGCCTCGCTCTAACAAATTGGTTTGACCTAATTCATATACGCTTATCCTCAATCACTTCATCGAAAACTCTCACTTTTATAAAGTACAAAAAAAAAAAAATTTAAGCGTATAGTTAACAGGTGTTTATCCATAAAAATCTTTAACAGAAATGTGTTAATGGTCAATATCTGCAGTTTTAGCACTAACATGCACATCTTAACGTACTATTTTAACTGTGTTATAACAAGTTGTAAATATTTTATTACTACAAGAAAAGCCTTTATAAGCAGAGATTCCGTTTGGGTCTCATTTGAAGCAGTTAGCAACCAGTTGGTTGGTAATATTTTATGGCTAGTCATTAACGTTTGTGAATGTGTGCAGCAGATTGAAAGAGAACTGGAAAAGGATTAAATGATCATAAAAATTGTAATTACTTTTTAATTGGCCAATAAATTCGAAGAGGAGTAATGCTGATTCAAGCGCACAGACAGACAATTTGTGGTTTTGTTGTGAGCGATCACTTGCTTATGACTGCTGTAATTGTCAGCGTCAAGCAGTTCCGTGCCGGTTGCTGAGAATGCAACAGTAACTGCTTGTGAACTTGAACCGATTGATTATGGTAGCACTCATTATAACATTTCGTTTGATACCCATATTGCACTAAACACATTCGGGTCACCTTGATCCACATATTGTTTGATAACTTCGAAAATGGCTGATTTATCGAAATAAGGGACAGCTTAAACTTTAAGCTAGACGTACAGTAGTGCAACGATAAAATTTCTATTAAATTTTATTCAACAGTTTTTGAGTGATGCGCTAACAAACATACATACACCCAACAAAAATTCTAAAAACTATTGATTTGCCTTCTACTGGCTTAATAATGAACTCTCGTATCGATTTTCTTACATATCTGCTTAAGCGCCGGCTGATTGTGGGTAACGAAACGGATTTCAAAAGTGTCGATGTCCGAGTTGGATTAGGTGATCCATTCACCAGACGTCGCCATATAAATTGAATCACCTTTTTTTGTATGAATGAGAATAAGTGTTGGAGTACTCCGATACTACAGCATCTTTTAATAGGGCTACCCAGCTCTGTCTGTGACACACGAAGAAATGAGAGAACAGAAAGTGAAAAAGTACATAAATATGTATTTATTAGAGATGTGAGCGTGACTCAACATTGTATAGCGTACTCAATTGTAGCGACAGTGCGCTAAGATTTCGGTGACAGAAAACTCAACTAAAACGTTAAAACGGGATATGAAGACAGAGAGAGAGACTTCAGAGCTTATTGATAATCTCTCATCCTCCTTCATCTTCGACGAAAATTTAAACTGAGATTTTCTTTAAGAAAAAATATGTAGGAGATGAGAGGTTTTCTTTAAGCATCGGGTTGAATTTTCCGACTCATGTTTGAGCAAAATCCTGGTGAGTTAGAGAATTTGGTAGAATTAAAATTAATTTCACGGCTACCGTTGAGTTTTGGAACTTAGCGCATAACTAGTGCAGGATTTACTTAGTTAAAACAAAATTTTCAACACGTTTAGCAATTGGTAGCGGAGGAGCTTTTGAATTTTTTTCGATAAAGTCCATTACTTAGAACTAAACACACCTACTCTGAGTGCCACGGATACCATTCGATGCTCACATTTCTAGTCTAATGTGTGCACATACATACATACCTAGGTACATACATAAATGATAACATAACGTAAAAG